>CM022303.1:357699074-358899074 GCA_011799875.1 Thinopyrum elongatum
GGGCACGTGAGTGCACCCACTGGGTGTAGCCCCGAGACCACCGTCGACTGTGGGCAGTCGCAGGGAGTCTTAGAGCCCGTCTTCTGGTCTGGAACTGAATTAAACAGGTGAACCCTCAGCGCTCGGCACGGTAAATGACTTCAACCTAGAACTATGGCGGGTCTTCATGCATTCGGAATGGATCTTCACACGCTTGGCACGGTGAATAAGCTTAGTCTGGAGCTGAATCAGTCGGACTGATCTTCGTGCACTCGGCACGGTAAATAAGTTAGCCTGGAACTGGGTCAAGCAGGCGAATCTCGTGCTCTCGGCACGATGAATGAATTCGGCCTCGAAACTGCCGACTGTAGAAAAGAGCTGTACACTCCAGGGAGTAATCGTTCCAGTAGTACTTCTTACAGACCGATAGCTCTTGTTTTCACCCTTTTGCATGAAAGGGGTATTTTTCCGAGTGGACGCGCTTCCCGACTTATCGGGGTAAGTTGACTGCAAGGAAAAACTTGGTGGAACTCGTATGTCTCCCGGAGGAGTAGACTAGTGGTCCGATGTGGACGTGCCATGTAACCCAAGTGGCGTGGCTAGCGTGTGGGCTGATCTCCGGAGAGAGGCCACTCATTATCCAGGGGGAACACCAGACATCATCTCTGAGTCCAAGTTTGAAACTGATGCCTTGGAGCTAGAATAAGGGCCAAGTGTATCCATAGAGGAGCGTCGTTTCACCCTTTTGCAGTCCTGAAGATGACTCCAGGTAATGGTTTGGGTGAATGTCCGAGTGGACAATGCTACCCTTATAGATCTTCGGCGGACCAATCTTGTATGGTCAGAAAATATTCCTGATGTGATCAACAGGTTGATCAAATGGGTGTAACCCCTGAGGGTGGCATAACCCTCGGCTGTGCGTAGCCCCCGAGTGATGCTCGAAAGGGTAAGCTCGCTACAGAGTGTGATATGAGGTTGATCATATGAGTAACTTAGTCGTTCCTGTGTTGGGGTGTAGTGGTGAAGACATGTCCAGCTGATGGTGACGCGCGGGGCGGCTGAGGGGCGACGATGTGTACAACCGAGTGAGACACGCGGGGCGGCCGAGTGGTGAAGAAGTGCACAACCGAGTGGCGACGCGGGGCGGCCGAGTGGTGAAGATGAGCACAACCGAGTGGTGACACGTGGGGCGGACGTGGGCGAGGACGTGCAAAACTGAGTGGGGACGCGTGGGGAGGCTGAGTGGTGAGGATGGTGGGGCAGCCGAGTGAAAGACTACGTGTCCAACCAAGTGGCAAAGATGGTCCTCGGAGGAGTTAGCAGATGTTTTTGAAGATGATGTAGCGAGAGGTTGGTGTAGTGTGGTTGCGACGCAACAAGACCGGCGCGACAACTGAGCCTGTGTAGGAACGAAGATGGCGCACAGAGCATCTGAGTGATTATGTAACTTGTCAAAGTGGCGGATCGGATGCATTTGTTTGAAGTGAAAGATCTGTCTTGTGATGAAGTATTCAACCACTCAGGAGAGTGTGATTCTGAATGAGCTGCAGCCCCGAGTGCGGTGTAGCCCCGAGTGCGGCGTAGCCCCGAGCATACTATAGGCTTCGACCGCGGTCCTGTCGGAACATGTTAATATAGTTTTGAATGGATAAATGTAATTCATCGAGTTGGACTCGGGTAATGGTGAGGAGGAGCTTCCGAGTGATGCCCGAAGGAGGCAAACTTGCAAAGGAGTGAAGTGTGCAGTTTGATTACAAAAGTGACTTATCTGTCTCATGCCTGACGATGTCTATATCATTGATACGATGAAGAGGATCCCACAGAGGGGTCGGCCGGATGTGTTTGAAGTCAACAGAGTGACAAGGTCGGTGTTGTGGTGCGCTAAGCGGTATGGTGACCGAGTCTGAGTAGCGATGAAGTTCGCGCATAGGGCCGTCGAGTGGTCGCGTAACTTGTGTATGAAAAATAGCACAAGCCAAGTAATAATTTCTCGAGGAAATTTGATGTGTGCTGAAATAATTTGTGTGAATAACACCCATAGACACCACTAGGAGTGCAAGGGCTTGCTGGTTAACCAGCAAGAGTCTGGAAGAGCAAAGGATCCGTTCAAACTTGTCGAAGTGAAGGATCCGACTGAACTCGTTGGAGTACTGGCTCAATAAAATGGAAGTGTAGTGTTTCGACTGAGTTGCAGCCCCGGAGGCCGATGCAAACTCGAAATGAAGAACACATGGTGATTGTGCATGATGTATGCAAAAATAATGGAAGTTGGATCGGGGTATATAACCAGTACTAAGCAAGTATGTGAAAATAAGCAGACGAGCGTAGAGGAACACTCGGTGGCGTGGCCTCCGGTGAACGTGATGTGTGAAATACAGGATACTCGGGAACGGGAAATAACAGATTGTAGCGCATGTAGAATGACTTAGCTGTCTGAAGGCGCGTGAGTGGCCGAGTGGTGAAGATGTGTTCAACCGATGGCAATGCGTGGGGCGACTGATTGATGTAGATGTGTCTCACCGAGTGGGACACGCGGGGCAGCCGAGTGGAGGGATGTGACCAACTGAGTGGCGATGTGGTGACCAACCGAGAGGCGACGCGCGGGGCGGCCGAGTGGTGATGAGGTGACCAACAAGTGGCGACGCGCGGGGCGGCCGAGTGGTGATGAGGTGACCAACCAAGTGGCGACGCGCGGGGCGGCCGAGTGATGATGAGGTGACCAACTGAGAGGCGACGCGCGGGGTGGCCGAGTGGTGATGAGGTGACCAACCGAGTGACGAAGCGCGGGGCGTCTGAGTGATGAAGACGCATCCAGCGGAGTGGCGACGCATGGGGCGTCCGAGTGAAGTAGACATGCGGGGCGTCCGAGTGAAGGAGACGCGTCCTGCAGAGTGACGATGCGCGTGGCGTCCGAGTGAAGCAGACGTGTCCCGCGGGGTGGCGACACACGGGGTGTCCAAGTGAAGTAGACGCGTCCCGCGGAGTGGCGATGCGCGGGGCATCCGAGTGAAGGAGACGCGTCCCGCGGAGTGGCGACGCACGGGGTGTCCAAGTGAAGTACACGCGTCCCGCGGAGTGGCGACGCACGGGGTGTCCAAGTGAAGTAGACGCGTCCCGCGGAGTGGCGAGGCACGGGGCGTCCGAGTGAAGTAGACACGTCCCGCGGAGTGGCGATGCACGGGGCGTCCGAGTGAAGTAGACGCATCCCGCGGAGTGGCGACGCCCGGGGCGTCCGAGTGAAGTACATGCGTCCCGCGGAGTGACAACGCACGGGGCGCCCGAGTGAAGCAGATGCGTCCCGCGGAGTGGCGACGCGCGGGACGTCCGAGTGAAGTAGACGCGCGGGGCGTCCGAGTGAAGTAGACGCGTCCCGCGGAGTGACGATGCGCGGGACGTCCGAGTGAAGTAGACGCGTCCCACGGAGTGCCGAGCCCAGCCGAGTGGCGACAAACCTGGCGGGTGAGTGCCCGGACGTTTAATTGTCCGAGAAAACCTGCGCATTGCTTGTCCGAGTGCATAACTCACCCGAATTATGCTGGATGTTTAGTTGTATGTGTAACCTGCATGTTAGTTGTCCAGAGTGCAAAAATCATATCCGGGTTAGCCGGCCGAGTAAAAAGGTGAATCGGCTCAGCGAAACACAGCTGGGCTGTGAACCGGTCGCCACGCCATCAGTGGAGTGGAATAAATGATCAGTCGATCGGGCGACGTTGTTTGTTTCAATAAGCCTGCAAGTTAGCAAGTACATGTACATCCGCGTATATTTTTTGCTGGACTAAAGTGTCACTGCGCAGATGCCATCTGGCAAGGATTAAAGACCACGGATGGCCATGCATGCATGCACAAATTAATCGGCGTGGAAACCGAAAGGTAATCAATTAAGCCATCAGATTGCGGAAAAAGCGGAGGAAATCAATCAACCTAATTAGGTAACGGAATCCTCGCCTAATTGGCCGCTTAATGAGATGTGTATCTTAATGGAATGGTAACTAGCACAGGGCATGCAATTGGGTTAAGTGCCTTTGCCAATTGAGTGCACGAATGCACTAGCCCAACCATACGGGAGTGTAAGGATGCATGCAAGGAGGTGGAGCGCCGTGCGATGAGCATTAATTGGCTACGGTAATTAGGCCTTCACTCCATGGAGTAACCGGCAATGGAAATCCTCATCTAATTGGCCGCTTAATGAGGTGATTACCTCAACGAAACGGCCAACCCACTACATGAAGAATTTTAAAGACCACGTTATGCACTTGGGATTGCGGGGTACGTACTCTTCGATGTAGACGACGCAGATGAAGGAGAAGCATGTGGCCAGGTACCTCATGCTGCTGGTGATGAAGGCAAGTGCCGGCGAGCGCGTCGCTGAGTGGCACCCGTGGTGCGGGGCGAGCGCGCTGTAGGGCGGGCGGGCACGGTGATGGGCAGGTGAGTGCGGTTGAGGCCGGCGAGTGCGACGCAGCACTTCAGCACTCCAGGGGTCGGACGGGTCCGATTTCTTCGCCTACTCGTCCGCATGTGCCTCTGCCGTGTGCGAGAGAGCGGTGACGGCGTTCACAGACGAGATCGAAGACGACAAGTGAACAGCGGAGAAGCGCAGCGAGATTGAAGAAATAACCATCTGCATCTTGGCTCGATAGACGCCAGGCCCCACGGTGGGCACCAACTGTCGTGGGAACGATTCCGACAATGAGAGAGGGGTAGGATAAAGGAGCATGATCTATCGAGATGCATATGGGTGACACAGTGGTTTTAGCGAGTTCGGGCCTCTCACGGTGGAGATAACAACCCTATGTCTCGTGCTCCGGAGAGGCTTTCCTTATCCGTCATGAACGCGGAGTTACATGATGTATTTGAGAGAGAGAGGGGAGAACAGATCTCCATGCCTTAGCCCAATGGTGAAAGAGAGAGAGAGATGGAAGAAAAAAATCCCCCCAGTCTAGTGGTGGGGGGTGGCTTATATAGAGTGCGCCACCCCCTCACCTCCTATGTTACAAAGAAGGACATAAATGCCATAATGTCAGCCCACTACGAAACCTCCACTATGAGAATGATGCTCCGACTGCCTCGTCGACTGTTTGGTCTTCGCATATCCGAGTGAGATCAGGTGCTCCGAGTGGAATGAGTTCGTCGAATGGAGTGCTATGCTCTGAGTGGTTGTTGCCTTCTGAGTGAATGTCACTCTGCAGAACATCTGACTGCTGATCTGGCCCTGGGGTCTAGTATAAGGTGTGTGGTGTCCTAGGGTAGGGTCTTTAGGTCAGGCCTGTTACCCTACCCCCAATACATGTCCTCGTCAGTGGTCTTCGCCTGCAAAGCTTCTGGTCGTGACGTCGTGGTGGGCTCGGCGATGACCTCCGTCCTGCCGTCCTGGTCTTGTAGCACGGGAATGGAAACCTTTGGCTGATTCCTTGGGACTCTGCGTCTGCGATTGCTTCCTTAGCACCAAAGAGGGAACCTGCTGTACTCCGCCTGCTGGCGCCCGCCTGGCCTTGGTCGTCATGGCTTGCATCATCTGAACCTCACGAGGTGGGGCTTGCATGGAAATCTCTGCTCCTTAGGAGCCGGCCTGGGGAAGCCGCTCCCTCCGGAGGTCTTGGCGTCGTCCGCCTCGCGAGGCTTGGCCCCTCGCAAGGGTCTTGCGTTGTTGATGCTGGAGAAGGGCCGTACCAGACCGTTGACGAAGCCACGCCATGGGCCGCAGGCAGGCAAGTCTGGGTACCCCGGTTCCCAGAACGCCGACAAGACCCGCTTACCATCTCGGTTACCTTGTAACCACAAACATCATCATGCCAAAGTGATCATCTCCGGATCACAAATGAAACCATCTTGATGGTCTCAACAACTTCACCAACATAGCAAGAGCCACAAGTATACATTTAGTGTGCAAGTTTAATATTTCTGTTGATCCACGGTGTGACCTACTACGAACTTGTGTCCATGACCGAGGACGCGGCTATCGATAGATTAAACACACTCTGCAGAGGTTAGCACACTGTACCCACACCACGAAACCCATGGCCTCGAACTCCCATTCAGGTGGACCAACGGCGCTCCGACAGAACCAATCTATTGCCATGACACTCTCCCGGCCACTCCGACCAACTCCCCTTTGGGCTAAGTCATGGGTGGCCCCGATGCCACTCCGGACATCTAACGGCCACCATCATGGCAAAACAAATGGTCCCAAATGGGGACATGGTACCAAAACAACTACGGGCACACAAGGCTATGCCTGCCTACCGGGCCAGGGTAGCACAAGCGCATAACCTTCCCTAGTTGGAGGCACCGGCGAGAGGCATAACAATAGACCGAGAAAGGGCCTCCCCATAAAGGAAAATGTGGTTGCACTTGGGAAGCTCGATTCGGTGGCACCATGACTCGATCAACAACATGTTCAAGTTGGTTTATTATCAGGTTTCAACTTGCAAATAAATTTCACCAAGTCATAGTATGCCATGAAAATGCAATGAACTATATGTGCACCATTTCAACATAATACCGATATGAACTAGCTCATGCATAACATCAAGTTACTCTACTGCATATCCTTAACCATTCAACTAAAATATCACTGATAACATAACAAACATAGCATGAACATGAAACTAGCATCAAATGATATTAGGTGAATTTCTATATGCATTATAAAAGACCATATTCAATTGAAAATCATAGTTATTGAAATGACATTCTTGCAAATATTTGTGATGGCTTGCCTTATTGTAGAGGAGGGTCACACTTCTCCTGGTTATCCTCAAGGCAGCAAGTTCCTTCTGAAAACATTTAAAAATGGCAAAAGAAAATGTCACATAACACATTTAAATACAACAGAAAAGATTTACATCAAGCAAAAATCTCATCTTTTGCATGCTGATAGAGGAGATCAATACAAAACTAGTGCAAAAAGAATCAATTCATTTGGACTTACAGAATAGAAACTAGGACTGGTCAAAGTTGGGTCAAATTTATGAATTTAAATTGATTTTTAGAAAATCTGGGGAGGGGTAATGTCGAAGGCGTAAACCAGCGGGGCGCCTCCACTCATACCGCTTTGGGAGGCGGCTGAGTGGCTGACCAGCGGGCCCCCGCGGCCAGGTCCAGAGAGAGAGAGAGAGAGGGAAACAAAGAGAGGGCGGCTCATCGCCGGTGGTTCTCCGGCAAGGAGGGCTCGGCTGCCGCCGGTGAGAGGGGGGATGGAAGCGCCAGTCCACGGTGAGCATGCACGTACCCGCAGGGTGGCTAGAGGTGGACGGAGGAGGTCGTCGTGGCCTTCTCCAGTGGCGGCTGCGGACAGAGGTCGCCGGAGATGAAGATGCCGGCGAGCTGGGACGGCTCCAGGGGCTCCAACCACGTCGACTAGGACCAGTGAAGCTCCACGGACGCGCCTAGCTGGTCGGAGGAGGTCGAAGATCGCCGGCGGAAGCAAGGCACCAAGGAGGGGTCGGTGGCGATCTCCGGTGCGGGACGGCGGCCAGAGGCCCGCCTGGCCTAACCGCGGTCTTCTATGAGGAGTAGTTGGATCAGAGGAGGGGTCTGAGGTGCTTGGAGAAGAGAGGGAGGGCCTCTATTTATAGGCGGGTAGAGAGGGGATCGAGAGCTCCGGCGAGCTCTCTGGAGACAGCGGGCGGCGACGAAACGCGTTAGAGAGAGAGTGAGAAGCGGCCAGGGGTCACGCGGCCACTGTGGGAGCTCGCAGCCGAGCATAGGGCGCGCGGGAAGGCGACGACAGGGAGTACGGGCTCACTGTGCGATCGGGCATGACGTGCTCATGATCACTGCAGTGAGCTCTGGTGTCGGCGAGCGGCAGGGAGGTGTCAAGGAGGACTAGACAAGGCAGACGACATGGTGCGGCAGGCTAGCTTCGCCTCAGGCGTGGGCACGGGTGCGGCAGTGGCGCTGGCGCGGACCAGAGCGCGCCAAATGCATGCTAGGGCTCCTGTCCACACACAGTCACTACGTGAACTGTGGCAACAAGGTGTCCTGAGGAGTTTTAATCATGTCATTAGTGTTGTTCGTGCAGTGTTAGGTCTAGCAGGGGTGATGGCACACTGCCAGGCCGACCAGATTGAACAAGAGAGCCTCAGCAAGTTCCTGGACAGAAACTTGTGAGCAAGTTTGGGAAGAAACCAGAGAGAGTTAAGAGCTGATCTTTGGGGGTTAAGCTTATCTTAGGAAGGTAATGATGCCCTAAAAATTTCAGCTCCAGAGGATCAAGCAAAAATGCGCTTCCTTCACAACATGCATTTTTTGACCAGAATGAAAAGATTTTCTGTAGCAAAAATACTCCAAATACCCATGAAATATTTTTGCACAGGAAGTTGGGCCAAGGTCCAAAAAATATTTGGGAATTTTCTCAGATTTTTGTGGACAAGGAAAAGGAGGGTTGCTTTGGAGCAGAAGTGAAGATATGGCCTCTTCAGAGAGAAAAAATGAATATTTTTCATTTAAGAAAAATATTCCCAAAGTAATATTAAGATATAACAGAGGACAAGAGATGGGTTTGAGGGTGAGATGAGTCACTTGGGTGAAAATCAAAGAAATGCCCAAGTGATTAAGTCCAAATGAGTTGATTCAAAACTCAAATTCAATTCAAAATGCAATAAAACCCAGAAAAAGAAAAAGGGCAAAAACCAGGGTGTCACAAACCTCCCCCCCTTAGGATGAATCTCTTCCTCAAGATTCGGTTGCTCAGGAAACAATTCAGGATATGCTGTTCTAAAAAATTCTTCCCTTTCCCAGGTAGCTTCACTCTCGGTATGGTGTTCCCACTGCACCTTGTAAAACTTAACTGACTTGCTGCGGGTGACTCTTTCCATCTCATCCAATTTTCGGAAAGGTTTTTCTTCATAGGTCAGATCCTTAGCAAGCTCTATTTCTGCCATATTAGTCCGTTTCTCAGGTGGTGAGATACACCTTCGCAACTGTGATACGTGGAAGACGCCATGTATTTCTGACAATTCGGGAGGAAGTTCCAACTGATATGCCACTGTGCCCACTTTGGTCATAACTGGAAATGGACCAATATATCTTGGTGTAAGCTTTCCCCGAGTATGAAATCTCTTGACTCCTTTCATGGGTGTGACTCGGAGGTAGACATATTCACCAGGTTCAAAACTGATTTGTCGGTGCTTGGAATCATAATAACTCTTTTGTCGGGACTTGGCCAATTGCAGTCTGTCTCGGATTTCCCTGACTTGATTCTTGGCTTCCATCATCAAGTCGGTCCCAAAAATACGACTGTCTCTGGTCTGGGACCAGTTTAATGGGGTACGACACTTGCGTCCATACAAGGCTTCATATGGTGACATCTTGAGGTTGGTTTGATAGCTATTGTTGTAGGAAAACTCGGCGTAGGGTAAACTGTCTTCCCATTTGGTCTTTGAGCAAGAGCACACGCCCTAAGCATGTCTTCGAGTATTTGATTTACTCGCTCCGTCTGACCATCTGTCTGAGGGTGATAAGCTGTGCTATACTTCAATGATGTCCCCAAAGCTTGGTGAAGACGTGACCAGAATGCCGAGGTAAAAGGGATCCTCGGTCTGATGTGATAGTTCTTGGCGCGCCATGCAGACTGACGATTCTTGACACATAGAGTTGAGCTAGTTGATTCGCACGGTATGTGGTCCGGATAGGAATGAAATGGGCCACCTTGGTCAGCATGTCCACCACGACCCATACGGCATTGTTTCCAAGAGGAGTCTTGGGAAGACCGGTGATGAAGACCATGCAGACATCGTCCCATTTCCATTGCGGAACGGGCAAAGGTTGAAGTAGCTTGGCGGGTTTTTGGTGTTCTGCCTTCACCTTATTGCATATATCACAGCAGGCGACAAAATATGCAATATCCTTCTTCATCCCATCCCACCAAAATATTTGCCTGAGGTCTTCGTGCATTTTGGTACCTCCTGGATGGATCGAGTATGAGGACTCGTGTGCTTCTATTAATATCTTCTTCCTTAGATCTTCTACTTCGGGTACACATATTCATCCTCAAAATTGTAGAGTACCTTGCTCATCCACCAGGAAGTCTTGAGTCTTGCCGTCTTTCATTCGTGTGACCTGGTGTTGCAAGAACGGATCTTCTGACTGAGCTTTGCGAATTTCTTCCTCAAGAGTGGGAGTGGCTTCCAACATATTGGTGCAGTCAGCCTCAATAATGGTCAGATTGAGCTGAGCCATTTCTTCTTGTAGCTCGGGAGCCAAAGATGTCATTAATGCCTTTACTGTGGCTGGCTTGCGACTGAGAGCATCCGCAACCACATTAGCATTACTCGGGTGATAGTTTATTCCGAGGTCATAATAATTGACCAACTCAAGCCATCTTCTTTGTCAGAGATTCAAATTAGGTTGAGTGAATATGTACTTGAGACTTTTGTGGTCGGTGAATATTTGGCACCACTTGCCAATAAGATAATGCCTCCAAATTTTTAATGCATGAACAACAGCTGCTAGCTCCAAGTCATGAGTAGGATAATTTCCTTCATGCGGTCGTAGCTGTCGGGATGCATAAGCCACAACCTTGTCATCTTTCATGAGCACGCATCCTAGGCCCCTTTGAGATGCGTCGCAATATACGTCAAAGCTTCGATAAATGTCTGGAAGCGTTAACACGGGTGCTGAAGTTAAGCGAGTCTTCAATTCGTTAAAGCTCTTTTCACAGTCATCCGACCATATGAATTTTTGGTCTTTCTTGAGCAGTTCTGTCATGGGCTTAGCAATCTTGGAGAAGCCTTCAATGAATCGACGGTAATAACCAGCGAGCCCCAGAAAACTTCTGATTCTGTCACCGACATGGGTGCTGGCCATTTTAGCACATCCTTGATTTTGCTTGGATCCACAGCTATTGCTTCGGCAGAGAGAATGTGCCCCAAGAATCCCACTTGCTTAAGCCAGAACTCGCACTTACTGAATTTTGCATATAACTGGTGGTCATGAAGCCTTTGCAATACTGCTCGGAGGTGTTGTTTATGCTCTTCCTCTCCATTGGAGTATATGAGAATATCGTCGATGAATACCACCACGAATTTGTCCAAGAAATCCATGAACACTTTGTTCATCATATGCATGAAGAAGGCAGGAGCATTTGTCAGCCCGAATGACATAACTGTGTATTCATATAGACCGTAACGAGTGGTGAATGCGGCCTTAGGAATATCTTCTTTCCTGATCTTGAGTTGATGATACCCGGTCCTTAAATCAATCTTGGAAAAGATTTGAGCTCCATGCAGTTGATCGAACAAATCATCAATTCTGGGGAGCGGGTACTTGTTCTTGATAGTGACATCATTGAGCTGGCGGTAATCTATACACATCCGAAGACTACCATCTTTCTTGTTCACGAATATGGCAGGTGACCCCCAGGGTGAAGAACTGGGGCAGATGTATCCTTTCTTGAGCATCTCATCGAGTTGTTTCTTCAGCTCAACAAGTTCGGATGAAGGCATCCGGTAATACTTCTTGTATATTGGTGTCGTTCCTGGCATGAGATCAATAGCAAACTCGAGCTCCTGATCTGGTGGCATTCCTGGCAATTCTTCAGGAAATACATCTGGAAACTCACTGACCACCGGTATTAATTCCATACCTGAGGACATCGCTGTAAAAATCATTTCCTTCTTAGGCATGGTTCTACGAGCCACAAACTTCACTGCCTGTCCTGCCGGATTTGGTAATGTAACTTCTCTTGTTGCACAATTGATGCAGACCTGATGCTTTGTCAGCCAATCCATTCCCAATATGACATCCAACCTTGTGGATTCAATGGCTACCAGTGTGGCAGGGAAGACAACTCCATGAATCTTTATTTCCAAGTCACGGCATACCAAATTTGTTTTGAGCATGGATCCCGGGGATTGCACCATCATGCTTTTCTCAAGAATAGAGCAAGAAAACTTGTTTTGGGCAACAAAACTCCGCGAAATAAAGGAATGGGAAGCCCCAGAATCAAATAAAATCATTGCAGGTATGTTATTAATAGGAAACATACCAATGACCACTTCGGGGTTTTCTTGGGCTTCTTCAGCGGAGAGATGATGCACTTGGCCTTGGATAAGTTCCTGCTCAGTGTAGGATTCCATGTGGTTGACTTGAGGCTTGATGGGTGCATTTGTCTTGCCGTTCTTGGGACACTGCTTCGCATAGTGTCCAGTCTGCCCACAAGAGAAACATGCGTTGTTACGCTGATAGTCTTCCCAAACAGGGTTGGTCACAATGTTCTTGACTTGGTTGTTGGTCTTGTTGGTATTCTGCTGCCAGGTTTGTTTGAACTCAAACTAAGGTTGCTGCCAAGTACGAGCCTTCTGCACCGGCTGTCCATCCTTCTTGGGCTCGAACTTGCGTTTGCGATCATCATAAGCTGGCTTATTGTCCTGAACGAGCTTGTGCTCCCTTTCTGCAATAAGGGCCTTGTTCACCAAAGTCTGGAAGTCGGGGAAGTCGAACATGCTGAGTGTGCATCGGAGGTGCTGATTGAGTCCTCCAAGGAATCGATTGATCTTCCTTTCTTCGGTGGCCACATCATAGAGAGAATAACGAGCCAAGTGATTGAACTGGTGCAGATATTCACTTACTGATAGGTTTCCTTGAGTGAGAGTGAGAAACTCACGCTGCTTGACCTTCATGATACCGGCGGGAATGTGGTACTTGCAGAAATTGTCCTTGAATTTATCCCAAGTGATCTCGTCGTCACAGGCCACATAGCTTTAGTATTATCCCACCATATAGCAGCAACTCCTTCAAGATAGTGTGTAGCAAATGGAACCTTGTCAGCTTCTTCGATGCGGGTGATTTCGAGCTTCTTCTCAATAGTCCGCAACCAATCGTCGACTTCCAAAGGATCGACAACTTGACTGAAACTGGGAGGCTCAGTTCTCTGAAAGTCCGACAGCTTGGAGTGATTGCCATACTGATTTCCATTCTGCCCAACCATAGCCCGCACACTTCTTAGTAATTCAAGCAAATCTTGGTTTCTTCTTTCCTCGAACATTCTCATAATCTGCTCTGTGGTAGGTGGTTGCTGTGGAGGAGGCGGTGGCTGATATGGCTCGGGGGAATGCCCCGCCTGTCGGGCTGAGCGACGAACGGGAGCATCGTCACCCGCCTGACTGTTGCTACCTCCTCTTGTCATCCTATTTATGTTTCCCAATACGAAGCATCGAGATGAGCAACATACATAAATGGGGAAGAAAAGCAAGCGACAAAGCCCAAAAGCAAGCGACAAGAAACCAAGGCGAATAAAAGAAAAGGTTCCAACATAATTATACATAGACTCATACATGAAAGGAAATAACATGACTAGTACTACTACACTCATACATCTAAGCATCATGACAACCTCAACTAATCCTGCAGATCTAGTGCTCCTCTACTCCTGCTGGGATCTCCCCGGACTCGGTCTCAGATCCTGAACTGACGACGTTGACGGAAACCTCCAGGTCAAAGGAAAAACGACGACGCTGCCTCGGGGGCTCTCCCTCAGGGGCAGGTGCTGGGTGAGGTTGAATCATAGGGGCGGCGGGAGTAGCGAGAAGTAAAGCCAAGTCGGCAGGAGACTCATGGGGAGTCACTGTCGAGGTACCCGAGTTACTCTGAGGGGTAACCGGAGTAGTGGGGGAAACAGAAGATGGAGGAATAAATGGGGTAAACCCGATGGTAGGTGGAATGAAACCAGCTCTAGCGGCAACCAGAGCTGTACGAGTGCGAGTCAACTCTCGGGCCAACTTGAAAAGCAGAAGATAACTAGTAGTGATGTAGCGAGAGAGGTGGTTAGAGGAACGGTCGCACTCTGGATCTATAGTAGGGAAACGGATACGTCCATCGACAGGCATGGACGGGTAGTAAAAGAAACCTGGATGATGCTGCATCTGGACCTCGTTGTAGCGCAGATCCACGAGAGCCTCAAACGCAGCGATCTGGACTACCTGACCTGGGGTAGAAGCGTAATCACTCCTAGAGGAACGGGTGTAGATGCCTGATATGGTGCTGGTGTGTAAAGTGACCTCCGCGTGGTACTCGTACACTGAGTCTGCCAGACGCTCCCGATACACCTGGTACACCGGATCATTGCCATTGGGGTAGAGTCACCGCCACACGTTCCGAAGAAGATGTGGGTAAGTGTACGGTGCTGGCTCAGACTGGTACGGGTACGACACTGGAGCCATCTACACTCACAACCATTAGTCTGTTAGCAACAAAATAAACTATATGCATGCAATACAGCAACCATAAGCACACAAACACTACCGGCACTCAGAGCTACTGTCTACCGTTTGAACTAGCGTGTTAGCTATCTAGCATGTCCTACAGTCAGCGTGGCTCTGATACCAAGCGTTGTGGCACCCCGGCTCAGAGGGACCGGTTTACCTTGCATTGCTAGCCCAGAGATCAAGTCTTCTGGCAACACACAACAACTTGGTACAAAAATACAACCGCTTTATTGAAGCATAGAGTTGATATTACATCAAGTAGCGAGGCCAAGCGGCACACACGGTGCTGATGAACATATGTACATTATTTAGTAGACATGAGCAGGGGCCTCGGCATCACGACAAACCTATGCGGCAGCGGAAAGACGATGTAGAAGGACTCCATCTCACAGGGACACTGATGTGGACAAGATCTAGACTGCGACGCAACGATGCAACTCCAACTCCGGTATGATTTCTCCTAAAACTGGCATGACACGCCAGGTGAGTACTTTGAATGTACTCGCAAGCTCACACAATAAAGCAACAATGACAAACAACAACATGATATTTAAGAAGGTTAAATTCAAGAACTAGCATGCTACTCATGGAGTGATAGTGCTCATAACAGGGCCTTTCAGACCCGCTTACCATCTTGGTTACCTTGTAACCACAAACATCATCCTGCCAAAGTGATCACCTCCAGATCACAAATGAAACCATCTCGATGGTCTCAACAACTTCACCAACATAGCGAGAGCCACAAGTATACATTTAGTGTGCAAGTTTAATATTTCTGTTGATCCACGGTGTGACCTACTACGAACTTGTGTCCATGACCGAGGACGCGGCTATCAATAGATTAAACACACTCTACAAAGGTTAGCACACTATACCCACACCACGAAACCCATGGCCTCAAACTCCCATTCGGGTGGACCAACGGCGTTCTGGCAGAACCAATCTATTGCCATGATACTCTCCCGGCCGCTCCGACCAACTCCCCTTTGGGCTAAGTCATGGGTTGCCCCGATGCCACTCCGGACATCCAACGGCCACCGTCGTGGCAAAACAAATGGTCCCAAACGGGGACATGGTACCAAAACAACTACGGGCACACAAGGCTATGCCTGCCTACCGGGCCAGGGTAGCGCAAGCGCATAACCTTCCCTAGTTGGAGGCACCGGCGAGAGGCATAACAATAGACCGAGAAAGGGCCTCCCCATAAAGGCAAATGTGGTTGCACTTGGGAAGCTTGATTTGGTGGCACCATGACTCGATGAACAACATGTTCAAGTTGGTTTATTATCAGGTTTCAACTTGCAAATAAGTTTCACCGAGTCATAGTATGCCATGAAAATGCAATGAACTATATGTGCACCATTTCAACATAATACCGATATGAACTAGCTCATGCATAACATCAAGTTACTCCACTGCATATCCTTAACCATTCAACTAAAATATCACTAATAACATAACAAGCATAGCATGAACATGAAACTAGCATCAAATGATATTAGGTGAATTTCTATATGCATTATAAAAGACCATATTCAAGTGAAAATCATAGTAATTGAAATGACATTCTTGCAAATATTTGTGATGGCTTGACTTATTGCAGAGGAGGGTCACACTTCTCCTGGTTATCCTCAAAGCAGCAAGTTCCTTCTGAAAACATTTAAAAATGGCAAAAGAAATTGTCACATAACACATTTAAATACAACAGAAAAGATTTACATCAAGCAAAAATCTCATCTTTTGCATGCTGATAGAGGAGATCAATACAAAACTAGTGCAAAAAGAATCAATTCATTTGGACTTACAGAATAGAAACTAGGACTGGTCAAAGTTGGGTCAAATTTATGAATTTAAATTGATTTTTAGAAAATCTGGGGAGGGGTGACGTTGAAGGCGTAAACCAGCGGGGCGCCTCCACTCATAACTCTTCGGGAGGCGGCTGAGTGGCTGAACAGTGGGCCCCCACGGCCAGGTCCAGAGAGAGAGAGAGAGGGAAACAGAGAGAGGGCGGCTCATCGCCGATGGTTCTCCGGCGAGGAGGGCTCGGCTGCCGCCGGCGAGAGGGGAGATGGAAGCGCCAGTCCACGGCGAGCATGCACATACCCGCAGGGTGGCTAGAGGTGGATGGAGGAGGTCGCCATGGCCTTCTCCAGTGGCGGCTGCGGACAGAGGTCGCCGGAGATGAAGATGCCGGCGAGCTGGGACGGCTCCAGGGGCTCCAACCACGTCGACTAGGACCAGTGAAGCTCCACGGACGCGCCTAGCTAGTCAGAGGAGGTCAAAGATCACCGAAGGAAGCAAGGCACCGAGGAGGGGTCGGCGGAGATCTCCAGTGCGGGACGGCGGACAGAGGCCCGCCTGGCCTGACCGCGGTCTTCTAGGAGGAGTAGTTGGATCAGAGGAGGGGTCTGAGGTGCTCGGAGAAGAAAGGGAGGGCCTCTATTTATAGGCGGGTAGAGAGGGGATCGAGAGCTCCGGTGAGCTCTCTGGAGACAACGGGCGGTGACGAAATGCATCAGAGAGAGAGGGAGAAGCGGCCAGGGTCACGCGGCCACTGTGGGAGCTCACAGCCGAGCACTGGGCGCGCGGGAAGGCGACGACAGGGAGCACGGGCGCACTGTGCGCTCGGGCACAACGTGCTCATGATCGCTGCGGCGAGCTCTAGCGTCGGCGAGCGGCAGGGAGGAGTCAAGGAGGAGTAGACAAGGCAGACGGCGCGGTGCGGCAGGCTAGCTTGGCCTCAGGCTCGGGCACGGGCACGACAGTGGCGCTGGCGCAGCCCAGAGCGTGCCAAATGCATGCCAGGGCTCCTGTCCACACGCGGTCACCACGCGAACTGTGGCAACGCGGTGTCCTGAGGAGTTTTAATCATGTTAGTAGTGTTGTTCGTGCAGTGTTAGGTCAAGCAGAGGTGATGGCACACTGCCAGGCTGACCAGATTGAACAAGAGATCCTCAGCAAGTTCCTGGACAGAAACTTGTGAGCAAGTTTGGGAAGAAACCAGAGAGAGTTAAGAGCTGATCTTTGGGGGTTAAGCTTATCTTAGGATGGTAATTATGCCCTAAAAATTTCAGCTCCAGAGGATCAAGAAAAAATGCACTTCCTTCACAACATGCATTTTCTGACCAGAATGGAAAAGATTTTCTGTAGCAAAAATACTCCAAATACCCATGAAATATTTTCACACAGGAAGTTGGGCCAAGGTTCAAAGAATATTTGGGAATTTTCTCAGATTTTTGTGGACAAGAAAAAGGAGGGTTACTTTGGAGTAGAAGTGAAGATATGGCCTCTTCAGAGAGAAAAATGAATATTTTTCATTTAAGAAAAATATTCCCAAAGTAATATTAAGATGTAACAGAGGACAAGAGATGGGTTTGAGGGTGAGATGAGTCACTTGGCTGGAAATCAAAGAAATGCCCAAGTGATTAAGTCCAAATGAGTTGATTCAAAACTCAAATTCAATTCAAAATGCAATAAAACCGAGAAAAAGAAAAAGGGCAAAAACCAGGGTGTCACAACCAGCGTGTGTATGATATGTCCATTTTGCATCATGCTTTTATGATGATATTTATTGCATTATGGGCTGTTATTTCACTATATGGTACAATACTTATGCCTTTTCTCTCTTATTTTACAAGGTTTGCACAAAGAGGGAGAATGCCGACAGCTGGAATTCTGGACCGGAAAGGAGAAAATCTGAGATACCTATTCTGCACAACTCCAAAAGTCCTGAAATTTTACGGAGAATTATTTTGGAATATATAAAAAATATTGGGCAAAGAAACTACCGAAGGGGACCACCAGGTGGCCACAAGCTTGGGGGGCGCGCCCTACCCCCAGGGCTTGTGGCCCCCCTGGCCATCGTCTAGTGCCCCTCTTCTGCTATATGAATGGTTTTAACCTAGAAAAAAATAAGAAGGAAGCTTTCGGGACAAAGCACCGCCATCTCGATGCGGGACTTGGGCAGGAGCAATCTAGGGCTCCGGCAGAGCGATTCTATCGGGGAAACATCCCTCCCGGAGGGGGAAATCGAAGCTATCGTCATCACCAATAATCCTCTGATCGAGGGAGGGTAAATCTTCATCAACATCTTCACCAACACCATCTTCTCTCAAACCCTAGTTCATCTCTTGTATTCAATCTTTGTCTCAAAACCCCAAATTGATACCTGTGGGTTGCTAGTAGTGTTGATTACTCCTTGTAGTTGATGCTAGTTGGTTTATTTGGTGGAAGATCATATGTTCAGATCCTTAATGATATTCAATACCCCTCTGATCTTGAGCATGAACATGCTTTGTGAGTAGTTACATTTGTTCCCGAGGACATGGGAGAAGTCTTGTTATAAGTAATCATGTGAATTTGGTATTCGTTCGATATTTTGATGAGATGTATGTTGTCTTTCCTGTAGTGGTGTTATGTGAACATCGACAGATGACACTTCACCATGATTTGGGCCTAGGGGAAGGCATTGGGAATTAATAAGTAGATGATGGGTTGCTAGAGTGACAGAAGCTTAAACCCTAGTTTATGCGCTGCGTCGTAAGGGGCTGATTTGGATCCACATGTTTCATGCTACGGTTAGATTTATCTTAATTCTTCTTTCTTAGTTGCGGATGCTAGCGAGTGGGGTTAATCAAAAGTGGGAGGCTTGTCCAAGTAAGGACATCACCCAAGCGCCGGTCCTCCCACATCAAATTATCAAAGTAAGGAACGCGAATCACATGAGCATGATGAAAACTAACTTGACAATAATTCCCATGTGTCCTCGGGAGCGCTTTGCTTTATATAAGAGTTCGTCCAGGCTTATCCTTTGCTCTAAAAAGGATTGGGACACCTTGCTGCACCTTTGTTACACTTGTTACTTGTTACCCGTTACGAATTATCTTATCACAAAACTATCTGTTGCCGATAATTTCAGTGCTTGCATAAAATACCTTGCTGAAAACCGCTTTTCATTTCCTTCTGCTCCTCGTTGGGTTCAACACTCTTACTTATCGAAAGGACTACGATTGATCCCCTATACTTGTGGGTCATCAAGACTCTTTTCTGGCGCCATTGCTGGGGAGTGAAGCACCTTTGGTAAGCGGAATTTGGTAAGGAAACATTTATATCCTGTTAGTTGGAAGAGCATGAAGAAAAGAAATTATTGAAAACTCCGAGGAAGCACCGTGCTGCTATTGGATATACTCTTGATGATCTTAAGGGCATTAGTCCCACTCTATATCAGCATAAAATTAATATGGAACCTGATGCTAAACCAGTTGTTGATCACCAGCGACGGTTGAATCCTAAGATGAAAGAAGTGGTAAGGAATGAAATACTAAAGCTTCTAGAAGCAGGTACAATCTATCCTATAGCTAATAGTAGATGGGTAAGTCCTGTTCATTGTGTCCCTAAGAAAGGAGGTATTACTGTTGTTCCTAATGATAAAAATGAATTGATTCCGCAAAGAATTGTCACAGGTTATAGAATGGTAATTGATTTTAGAAAATTAAATAAAGCTACTAGGAAATATCATTATCCTCTGCCATTCATTGATCAAATGCCAGAAAGACTATCAAAACATACACATTTTTGCTTTCTAGATGGATACTCTGGTTTTTCCCAAATACCCGTGTCACAAGAGGATCAAGAAAAAACTACTTTTACTTGCCCTTTTGGTACCTTTGCTTATAGATGCATGCCTTTTGGTTTATGCAATGCACCTGCTACCTTTCAAAGATGTATGACTGCTATATTCTCTGACTTTTGTGAAAAGATTGTTGAGGTTTTCATGGATGATTTCTCCGTATACAGAACTTCTTTTGACGATTTCTTAAGCAACCTTGATCGAGTTTTGCAGAGATCTGAAGAAACTAATCTTGTCTTGAATTGGGAGAAGTGCCACTTTATGGTTAATGAAGGTATTGTCTTGGGGCATAAAATCTCCGAAAGAGGTATTGAAGTTGATAAAGCTAAAGTAGATGCTATAGAAAAAATGCCGTGTCCTAAAGATATTAAAGGTATAAGAAGTTTCCTTGGTCATGCTGGTTTCTATAGGAGATTTATTAAAGACTTCTCTAAAATTTCTAGGCTTCTCACTAATCTTTTGCAAAAAGAAGTTACATTTTTTTTATGATGATTGTGTAGAAGCATTTGAAATCTTTAAGAAAGCCTTAATCTCTACACCTATTGTTCAACCACCTGATTGGAACCTACCCTTTGAAATTATGTGTGATGCTAGTGATTATGCTGTTGGTGCTGTTCTAGGACAAAGAGTTGATAAGAAATTAAATGTTATCCATTATGCTAGTAAAACTCTAGATAGTGCTCAAAGAAATTATGCTACTACTGAAAAAGAATTTTTAGCAGTTGTGTTTGCTTGTGATAAATTCAGATCTTATATTGTTGATTCTAAAGTAACTATTCACACTGACCATGCTGCTATTAAATACCTTATGGAAAAGGAAGATGCTAAACCTAGACTCATTAGGTGGGTTCTCTTGCTACAAGAATTTGATTTACATATTATTGATAGAAAGGGAGCTGAGAACCCCATAGCAGACAACTTGTCTAGGTTAGAAAATATTCTTGATGACCCACTACCTATTGATGATAGCTTTCCTAATGAACAATTAGCTGTTATAAATGCTTCTCGTAGCACTCCATTGTATGTAGACTATGCTAATTATATTGTTGCTAAATTTATACCACCCAGTTTTACATACCAACGAAAGAAAAAGTTTTGCTATGATTTAAGACATTACTTCTGGGTTGAGCCACATCTTTATAAAAGAGTAGATGGTGTTGTTAGACGCTGTGTACCTGAGCATGAACAGGAGCAGATCCTACGCAAGTGTCACTCCGAGGCCTATGGAGGACACCATGCTGGAGACAGAACTGCACACAAGGTATTACAATTTAGTTTTTATTGGCCTACTATTTTCAAGGATGCTCGTAAGTTTGTCTTGTCTTGTGATGAATGTCAAAGAATTGGTAATATTAGTAGACGTCAGGAAATGCCTATGAATTATTCACTTGTTATTGAACCATTTGATGTTTGGTGATTTGATTATATGGGACCTTTTCCTTCCTCCAATGGGTATACACATATTTTGGTTGCTGTTGATTATGTTACTAAGTGGGTAGAAGCTATTCCAACTAGTAGTGCTGATCATAACATCTCCATTAAAATACTAGGTTTGGAGTCCCTAGATATTTAATGACTGATGGTGGTTCACACTTTATTCATGGTGCTTTCCGTAAATTGCTTGCTAAGTATGATGTTAACCATAGAATTGCATCTCCATATCATCCTCAATCTAGTGGTCAAGTATAATTAAGCAATAGAGAAATAAAATTGATCTTGCAAAAGACTGTTAATAGATCTAGAAAGAATTGGTCTAAGAAACTTGATGATGCACTATGGGCTTATAGAACTGCTTATAAGAATCCTATGGGTATGTCTCCGTATAAAATGGTATATAGAAAAGCATGTCACTTACCTCTTGAACTAGAACATAAAGCTTATTGGGCAATTAAAGAGCTCAACTATGATTTCAAACTTGCCGATGAGAAGAGGTTATTTGACATTAGCTCACTTGATGAATGGAGAACCCAAGCCTATGAGAATGCCAAATTGTTTAAAGAAAGGGTTAAAAGATGGCATGAAAAAAGGATACAAAAGCATGAATTCAATGTAGGTGACCATGTCTTGCTATACAACTCTCGTTTAAGATTTTTTGCAGGAAAACTTCTCTCTAAATGGGAAGGGCCTTACATTATCGAGGAAGTTTATCGTTCCAGCACCATCAAGATCAACAATGCCGAAGGCAATAACCCAAAGGTGGTGAATGAGCAAAGAATCAAACATTATATCTTAGGTACTCCCACAAACGTTGAAACCAATATTATTAATACCATAACACTGGAGGAGTACATAAGGGAAACTTTCCAGAACGCTCCAGACCCCTGGAAAGGAATGGGTATGTGATACGGTAAGTAAACTGACTCCAAAGCTTTTCCAAAAGCAATTTTACTCTATTTTGGAATATTTAAAAAATTAGGAAAATAAGAAGTAGTCCGAAAAGTACACGAGGAGGCGACAAGCCATGGGGGCGCGCCCTACCCCCCTGGGCGTGCCTCCCTGGCTTATGGCCACCTCGTGTGCCCTTCGGACTCTGTTTTCTCCCGGAATACTTCTTTTGCATGGTAAAAATTCATTATATAATCTACCGAAGGTTTTGACCACCGTATCATGGCAATATCCTTTGTTCTTGCCTCGAGCTGTTTCTGTAGCAGATTTAGAGCAAGATGTCTTCGCAAGATTCAGATGGAGAGAGCTATGTTTCCCATTATACCGCGGATCCAAAGATCTTTGGGGAAATTTACCCCTACCTATGGTCCACGGTAGAAGAGCAAGATTCTGACCCGGAGGAGGAGCAAGATTTCAACATGGCGAAAACAAGGAACGATAGCTCTGATGAAGATGAAGATCCACTACCTCAACCTGGAGATATGCACGTGGAATTCAAGAAGTCAAGCCTTCCTAAGGTCCAATCTATGCCACCCCGTTTTCTGCAGGACAGCAAGGCGGCATTATGCAAGAAGATACTAAAGATTGAGCTCGAGAATGATGATCTAAGGGAGGAAAATTTTAGCCTCGGACGCAAGCTGGAGAAGAAGAATGCTACAACTCCTTCATCACCACCTCCGAAGAAGGAGACTTGAGTACATGGGTATGGGCACTCCCCTTGGCTTGTGCCAGGCTTGGGGGAGGTGCCCCGGTATCGTATCACCATCACATCTTTACCTTTATCATTTTCCTTAGTTCGATCCTTTTCGTTATATCTTGGTTTGATAGAATAAAATTTTTAGTATGATCTAGTTTTGAGTTTTGCTTTGTGTTCCTCTATGTAATCAAGTCCAAGAGTTATATAATAAAGATTAGTTTTGAGTTGAGGGCTTTGCTTTCTTGCTATGATCTTGAGAAAAAAGGGGGAGATAAAAGAAATAAAAAGATTATATAATAATCTTATGGAAAGTGATGACTTCACATATAAGAAGTATGTCGCATGGAATTTGTTGAGGGTTGACAAACATAGTTTTGGTCATTGTTGCAATTAATAGGAAGTAATAAAGAAAGAGAGCCTCACATATAAATACACTATGTTGGACATCTTTTTGTGATTGTGAGCACTCATTAAAGTATTATATGCTAATAAGTTGATGTTGGACAAGGAAGACAACATAATGGGTTATGTTTTCTTATATCTGAATAGAAGTTATATTGTCATGGATCCTCCAACATGTTGAGCTTGCTTCTCATCATATGATAGCCAAATCTTCTGCACCATGTAGAGATACTAATTGTGCATCCAAAATCCCTTAACCCAGTTTTTCCATGAGAGTCCACCATACCTACCTATGGATTGAGTAAGATCCTTCAAGTAAGTTGTCATCGATGCAAGCAATAAAAATTGCTCTCTAAATATGTATGATCTTTTAGTGTGAGGAAAATAAGCTTTATACGAACTTGTGATATGGAAGAAATAAAAGCGACGGACTGCATAATAAAGTTCTTTATCACAAGCGGCAATATAAAAGTGACGTTCTTTTGCATTAAGATTTTGTGCATCCAACCATAAAAGCGCATGACAACCTCTGATTCCCTCTGCGAATGGCCCATCTTTTATTTTACTTTCTACCTTTGTACAAAAGTCATGGTGATCTGCACCTTTCCTTTTATATTTTCTCTTTTTGGCAAGCACTATGTGTTGGGGAAGATCCAGACATATATATCCACTTGGATGTAGGTGTTCATAAATTATTATTGTTGACATTACCCTTGAGGTAAATGGTTGGGAGGCGAAACTATAAGCCCCTATCTTCCTATGTGTTTGATTGAAACTTTGATCTCATAAGTATCGCATGAGTGTTAGCAATTATGAAAGATTAAATGATGGTTGAGTATGTGAACTTGCTAAATAAAAGCTCTCATATTGACTCTTTCCGATGTTCTGATAAATTGCAATTGTTTCAATGATCATCATAGTTTGTTGCTTTTCAATAAAGTTTTTGATTCATACTTTACCTTGTGAACGAATTATTACTTTAGCATAAGAAGTTATATGACAATATATGTTGTTGTTTTAAAGATGATCATGATGCCTTCATGTCCGTATTTTATTTTATCGACACCACTATCTCTAAACATGTGGACATGATTATCAATTTCGGCTTTCGCTTGAGGACAAGCGAGGTCTAAGCTTGGGGTAGTTGATACGTCCATTTTGCATCATGCTTTTATGCTGATATTTATTGCATTATGGGCGGTTATTTCACTATATGGTACACTACTTATGCCTTTTCTCTCTTATTTTACAAGGTTTACACAAAGAGGGAGAATGCCGGCAGCTGGAATTCTGGACCAGAAAGGAGCAAATCTGAGATACCTATTCTGCACAACTCCAAAAGTCCTGAAATTTTACGGAGAATTATTTTGGAATATATAAAAAATACTGGGCGAAGAAACTACCGAAGGGGACCCACCAGGTGGCCACAAGCTTGGGGGGCGCGCCCTACCCCCCAGGGCTTGTGGCCCCCCTGGCCATCATCTGGTGCCCCTCTTCTGCTATATGAAAGGTTTTGACCTAGAAAAAAATAAGAAGGAATCTTTCAGGATGAAGCGCCGCCGTCTCGAGGCGGAACTTGGGCAGGAGCATCTAGGGCTCCGGCAGAGCGATTCTGCTGGGGAAACTTCCCTCCCGGAGGGGGAAATCGAAGCCATCGTCATCACCAATGATCATCTCATCGATGGAGGGCCAATCTTCATCAACATCTTCACCAACACCATCTCCTCTCAAACCCTAGTTCATATCTTGTATTCAATCGTTGTCTCAAAACCTCAGATTGGTACCTGTGGGTTGCTAGTAGTGTTGATTACTCCTTGTAGTTGATGCTAGTTGGTTTATTTGGTGGAAGATCATATGTTCAGATCCTTAGTGATATTCAGTACCCCTCTGATCTTGAGCATGAACATGCTTTGTGAGTACTTACGTTTGTTCCTAAGGACATGGGAGAAGTCTTGTTATAAGTAATCATGTGAATTTGGTATTCGTTCGATATTTTGATGAGATGTATGTTGTCTTTCCTCTAGTGGTGTTATGTGAACATCGACTACATGACACTTCACCATGATTTGGGCCTAGGGGAAGGCATTGGGAAGTAATAAGTAGATGATGGGTTGCTAGAGTGACAGAAGCTTAAACCCTAGTTTATGCGTTGCTTCGTAAGGGGCTGATTTGGATCCACATGTTTCATGCTATGGTTAGATTTATCTTAATTCTTCTTTCATAGTTGCGGATGCTTGCGAGAGGGTTTAATCATAAGTGGGAGGCTTGTCCAAGTAAGGACAACACCCAAGCACCGGCGACCCACATATCAAATTATCAAAGTAACGAACGCGAATCATATGAGCATGATGAAAACTAACTTGACAATAATTCCCATGTGTCCTCGGGAGCACTTTGCTTTATATAAGAGTTCGTCCAGGCTTATCCTTTGCTACAAAAAGGATTGGGCCACCTTGCTGCACCTTTGTTACACTTGTTACTTGTTACCCGTTATGAATTATCTTATCACAAAACTATCTGTTACCGATAATTTCAGTGCCTGCAGAAAATACCTTGCTGAAAACCGCTTGTCATTTCCTTCTGCTCCTCGTTGGGTTCGACACTCTTACTTATCGAAAGGACTACGATTGATCCCTATACTTGTGGGTCATCAGTGTACTACTCCTGTTGATCTAGATTGCGGCCGCCAATAAATACTACCCTGCTCATGTCGTCCCATCTTCATTCTCATCTACATCCTCTCCTCGTCGCCTCCCCTCTCTCTGTCTCACAAAACTTTGCCATGGCACCGCCAATCTTCCCACGCACTGACAAGGAGGCACCACCCCCTGAGGACGTTCAGTCACAGAGCAACGACGAGGAGGACCCCTACGCGCCACCGGACGAGGTTGCATCAGACCCCCAACTTTGGAGTGTTTTTGGGGCCAGTACAATCTTTATTTATGGAAGGCGCTGTTGCCGGCTGAGAAAGCCAGGCAAGTGGTGTTTAAGAAGGAGATGTTGGAGGAGGAAGCCAGGTACGAGGTGGCCCGTGAAGCCCGTGAGGTCGCCTAGGAAAAGGAGGTGGTGGAGCTTTGGGGGCGGGCATGTCAATGTGCGGAGGAGGTGTACGAAGACGGTCGGTACTTCTCCAGGAAGGCCAAAGGCGCTAAGTGCCTCATCGCTACATGGAGGTGGGCCGATAAGCTCCAGCGTGGTACCGACGAGGAGCTCTAGTGGGCGCCCAACAAAATGGCAAGATCGTTCGCGCGCTTCCGCCAGCAAGAGGCAGATCGACACGTCAAGAGCTGCAAGGCGGAGGAGGCGGAGTACTGCCACCGCGCTGGGAAGCCGCTGCGCACCAGGGAGCTGCTGGTGAGGGGCTGCCGGAATACTACCTCCCTAAGGAGGCATTATTAATTTTAGTAGTGTTCATTTTCAATTTTATGCATTGTACATAGTAGTTAAGTATCATCATGTATATGTCATGATATTATATATATTTTGTGATGAACTAATGAACAATTAAGATATATTACAAATTCCATTTTTTCTATCTATTTTCGTTTACTAATTTCTATCTAGCTGTTATCATCCACATGTACAAAATGGAAAGCATATATAGACAGGTTGAAACAGAAAAATATATAAGAACGGAAAACAGAGTACACACATTGAAACAGAGTAATAAACAGAGCAATATTATGATTGTTGTGAATACATAGGGATCAATGACGAAATGACTCAACAAAATAAAATGCATCCATGACTAGCAGCCTTGCCTATGGTAGCTCTTGGCTCTGCCTCAACTCGTGCAGGCGTTCATCCAAGTGGTTGACACATTCGCGATACATCTAGAGCGCGATCTCGAGCTCCAAGTTGGCTATTTTATCGAAGACCACCAGCTCGAGGATGCGACGGCCATGTTCCTCTACTGCGCCTAGGTGGATACCTAGTCGAAGGAGGCGCTCGAGCCTAGCGACCAGTGTGTTGGCATCGAGCGGGCCGTGGACAAGGCGAATGGCGAGACCCATGCGAACGGTGCGGCCAGCATTTGCTGCAAGTACGGCACGGCCGGCCTCTAGTGCAAGTACGGCACAGGCGGCCTCTGCCCACTCCTGGCGAGGAATGTGGCTATTGACAGGCCATGTACCCAGCTCCGACGCCCTATCCACAGCAGGCAAGCGCTGATGGATCCGCTCTTGCTGTGCGGCATGTCGCGCCTCTCTTTCTGTGGTGCTCCAACAGTCTCGGTGTGCAGCGAGCCACAACCTATCAGCGTGGATGCGCCTAGCTTGCTCTATGTTGCACCACCGATCATGTTGTGCGGCAAGCTGCAGCCTCTCGGTGCTGACATGCCTATCTTGATCCGCGACGCTGAAGCACCATGCGCCAAGGATCTGCTCAACCCTGGCGATGACGCGCAGCACGACGTCATCCATCGCATTGCTGGGGATACCCTCGGCCTCGACAGGCCATGCGCCTTCTCTTTTTCCTTGCCGAGGAGGTTGATGGCAGGGGCGGCGCTTCGGTGGGTTGGCATGCTTGGAAAAGGTAGAGGGGCTATAGCTGCGCTTGTGGCCTCGATGTGTCGCGCGCCGCCTAGGTTTATGCGCAATATCGCTGGGTGGCGGTGGGGAAACGATGAGGAAATGGCGGTAAACGGTGGCGTATTCATAAAACACCATCAATTAATGGAATCTTAGCATAGAAGGAACCGCAAGCTAGCACGAAGCGTGCGGGCACATTGCTCGCCCACGGCTGTGATCCATATACTCGTGTGCCCAATAGAGCACATTATTCATAGTAAAGAATATTGTTCTATACATAAAGAGCGTAGATGTTGTGCAGACTGAGCAAATCATGGTAAATGTTTAAACTAAGGAACATGTCGATGATGATTTCAAGAATGGCAGACAATTATTTACTAGCAAGCATCATTTGCCAAGAACACACACAACTTATTAGCAGGAAATGTCTGTGTTATTATCGGTCTTCCCACACAATCAGCCGGTGCACCTTTGTCCATTGCCAGCGTTCACGTCATCGTGCCGGCCTCTGCTCACGTCCCTCAGCGTGTTCTGCTAGCCTTTAAGCGCCACGTCGCACTCTGCTCGCATCCCTCCGTGCGCTTGGCTTGTGGACGACTTTTCCATGCTTGTTCAACTGCTATATGCATATGGTTGCTCGCTGTTGAGGCAACCGCGGAGCGCTCTGCTCGCGTCCCTACACGCGCTCTGCTCTCATGTCCTCCGTGTGCACTCTGCTAGTGGTTGGGGCTGGTGCACGATCATGTTGGGGGCCCCATATGCATGCGGTTGCACCGCGGGCGTCGCTCCGTTGCAGTTACATGCGGCATGATGGAGTTACGCGCTGCAAAAACTGTCATCCGGGCGTGCCGACATTCCAGGCCGTCCGGATTCCCCATTAACTCCCGTGGCCATTATAACCTTAGTCTCTTCAACCTTTCGATCGTGCCCCACAACACAACAAGCACACCCACGACAACACATACAGAGAGGATATCTAGCGGCGCTCCAATGGAGTTCGGTGTGCATCAAGTGGAGACTCACACGAGGAAGAAGGATCTCTTGGTGGTGTACACCATCGACCTGGCTGTGGTGGAGGACTACTGTTGAGGACATCAATACCATTGTCACACCCACAACCCCTGCTGCTATACATACTGGACCAATTACTAGAGCTCACGCACGCTAATTGAATTACCAGGTACTTTCGTTTCTTGGTAACAATTCTAATGTTCATGAGAATATGATGCTACCTAAATTGGATACATTTGTGTTTATTACTAATGAAGGGCCTAGCATGGACAAGAGGGATGACCAATGGAGCAGGATCAAGCATGGAGATGAAGGCGCACGCGAAGGGAACCAGAACAGTGTTTCTAGTGCAGATTTCAGCACTTTGAAGCCTCCTTCATGACATACAAGAACATGGACGGAATATACAAGATGCCCTTTCATAAATTTTGTCCATAGCTTATTTGTAGGTGCTGTGCCACCTTATTTTTGGGCCAAGCCCATGTAATTTCGAAATACTACTTATAGGCTATTTTTTTAGAGTCCGTATTTTAGGGGAAACGGCTCAGGAGGTGTTTTAGCCCCACCTTGCCAAGGGGGGACGAAATCCCCTCTCTTTTCGCCTACAAATAGAACCCTTTAGGCACCGTTTAGACTTTGGGTTTTGTTTAGATTAAAGTTCACCATAGCTGCAACTCACGTACTTTGTTTGTGTTCAACGACAAGACCAAGACGTCACAGAACCCACTTTGATCAATAAAGCTTTCCTCTTAAATTCACAATATCCAGATTGCAATATCAGTTTCTTGCTTGTTCTTCATTTGCCTGCAGGAAACAGACCTTCATGGTCAGCTTGATCATGCTCTGGCGTGGTCAATAACCTCTCAAAGTTGGTTTAGCGATTGCTAAGGCGCGACATCTTCGCACATTCGTAGTCGGGTCGTCAAAGTCGACTTCTTCCAAAATGATAGCTACCATCTCATCGAAAGATGGAACATCTTTCCCTCTATCAACTACATCAACATCGTGGAGCACTTGCTTGCTCAGGGCAAGTACAAAGTGGTCGGCATTGACCTCCAGTACACCGGCGATCAACCCGGGATAGATTAGAAGGTTGCCATCGCCCAGTTGTGCGTGGGCCATCACGTCCTCATCTACCACTTCGGCCTGGCCACAGATCTGTGCAACTGTTTTGCCAGGTTTGTCAATAGCCCCAACTACAAGTTCGCTATGGTGGAAACCATGGACGAAGTAAAAGCGCTCCAGGTTTTGGGCTTGGCCTACCAGAAGCTTGTTGAAATCCGTGGCCACTACAGGGTCTGGGACAACACAAAGAAGGACTCCCTGGTTGAACTCACCTCGGCCATCATCGACCCCTACTATGAAAAGATGAAAAAGGATGCCAAGAAAAATCCCGCATCCTGGCATGGGGCCTGGATGCGGAAACTGGATGAAGCTCACCTCAAGTTCGCAGCCAAGAATGTGTACACATGCTACAAGATGCATAGGTGGATCATTGACATGAGGGACTGCCTCCTTCTCGTAATCGGTGAGAGATCGAGCCACCAGCAGAGCAGTGGCAGCAAGCATCACAAGAAGAAGTAGATGATGATTAGATGATCATTTTATCCTAGTTAATTATGCATGTAATTGTTTACTTTGGTGTGTGCAAATGTCATGTGTGTACTAGCCACCTATGCAATTGGATGTTTAACTTGGTTATGCAATCATGTCCTTATAAGTATATATGTTGTTGTTCTGTAGACAGAGCAAATTGTAATGCACATGGACCAAACTAGGGAACCCGTCGGTGATGATTTCTTAAATCGTTGACAATTGTAAACAAGCAAGCGTTTGCCCACAACACACACGAGTTATTAGCAGCAATTTTCTGTGTTATTATCGGTCATCGCACACATTTCTGATTACGGACCTGTTTGCTGCGTATCACACACATCTTGTTAAGTTGAACTATTTTTGTTGTGTTGCCTAATCACAAACAGTTCATCCGAGTGAACTGTATGTCATATATCGCACACACCTTCATCTGGGTGACCTTTTCTGTTGTTATGCTCATCGCAAACAGTTCGTATGGATCAACTATATACCACCTATCGCACACACAACTCTAATCTGAATCGTGTTTGATGTATCCACCATCGCAAATTGTTGGTATCATTTTTAATGGTTTTCTTACACCACCGTTTGCAATTAATGCATTGCACATAGTTTCATCGAAGGGTCTCTGATTGTAGGGTCACGTTAGCAGCATCCTACAGTAGTGTAATATCGAGTTGTAAGTAAATAAAAGTGTGATGATCATCATTATTAGAGTATTATCCCAGTGAGGAAAGGATGATGGAGACTATGATTCCCCCACAAGTCGGGATGAGAATCCAGACGAAAAAAAGAGCCCCAAAAATTAGAGAAAAAGAGAGAAGGGGAAATGTTACTATCCTTTTCCACACTTGTGCTGCAGAGTAGCACCATGTTTTTCATATAGAGAGTCTCTATGTTGTCACATCCATATACTACTGGGAATTTAACATTATAGAACTTAGCTTGTATACTCCGGTGATGGGCTTTCTCAAATGCCCGAGGTCTTCATGAGCAAGTAAATTGGATGCACACCCACTTAGTGTTCATTGAGCTTTCATACACTTATAGCTCTTAGTGCATCCGTTTCATGGCAATCCCTACTCCTCGTATTGACATCAATTGATGTGCATCTCCATAGCCCGTTGATTAGTCGCGTCGATGCGAGACTATCTTCCTTTTTTTGACTTTCCCCTTATTGATCTCTACCACCGCATTCTATTCGACCTATAGTGATATATCCATGGCTCGCGCTCATGTATTGCGTGAGGTTGAAAATGCTGAAGCGCATTAAAAAGTATGATCCAATTGCTCGGCTTCTCTTCGGGGTAGTTCATGATTAATACTTTATGTTAGGAAGACCAAGCATGATGGGCTATACGATTTTGTAGGGATAGCGTTCTTTAGCATTCTTTATTTTGAAAGGCATGATTGTTTGTTGGTATGCCTGAGTATTCATGATTTTATATGAAATTATAGACTACTGCCTTGAATCACTCGTATCCTAAATATTCATATCGTAAAAGAGATTACCTGATACACATGTTAGGTAGAATTTCACATCAAAAATTCTATTTTTATAATTTACCTACTCGAGGACAAGCAGGAATTAAGCTTGGGGATGCTGATACGTCTCCGATGTATCGATCATTTTTGATTGTTTCATGCTATTATATTATCAATCTTGGATACTTTATATGCCTTTTTGTGCTATTTTATATCATTTTTTGGGACTAACCTATTAACCCAGTGCCTAGTGCCAGTTGCTGCTTTCTGCTTGTTTTTGGTTTTCCAGAAAATCAGTATCAAATGGAGTCCAAACGCTACGAAACTTTTTGATGATTTTTTTATTGACAAGAGAGACCCTAGAAGCTTCGGGAGGTGACCAGACGATGAATGAGGAGACAACAAATGAATAGGGCGCACCCAGGGGGCCGCGCCCTATTACCTTGTGGGCTCCACGAGGCTCTGCCTGACCTAATTCCACTTCTATAAATTCTCAAATATTGGGAAACCCCTAGAGAGCCACCTGAAACCCTTTTTCTACCGCCGCAAGTTTCTATTCTTCCACAATCCCATCTGGAGGCCTTTTCCGATACTCTGCCAGAGGGGGAATTGATCATGGAGGGCTTCTACATCATCCTTGCTGCCTTCCGATGATGCGTGAGTAGTTTACCATAGATCTACGGGTCCATAGCTAGTAGCTAGATGGCTTCTTCTCTCTCTCTTTGATCTTCAATACCATGTGCTCCTCAATCTTCTTGGAGTTTTGTCCGATGTAACGTTCTTTTATGGTGTGTTTGTTAGACTTGATGATGGCTTCTTCTCTCTATTTGATATTCAATACAATGTTCTCCTTGATGTTCTTGGAGTTCTATCTGATGTAATTACTTTTTGCGGTGTGTTTGTTGGGATCCGATGAATTGTGAGTTTATGATCAGATTATTCATGAATATTATTTGAGTTTTCTCTGAAATATTTTATGCATAATTATTATAGCTTCGTATTTCTCTCTGATCTATTGATTTGGTTTGGCCAACTAGATTGATTTATCTTGCAATGGGAGAGGTGCTTTATAATGGGTTCGATCTTGCGGTGCTTAATCGCAGTGATAGAAAGGGACATGACACGTATTGTATCGTTGCTATTAAGGATAAAAAGATGGGGTTTATTCATGCTTGATTTTACTTTCTCTAAATCATGTCATCTTGCTTAAGGCGTTACTCCATTCTTTATGAACTTATTACTCTAGATGCATGCTGGATAGCGGTCGATGTGTGGAGTAATAGTAGTAGATGCAGAATCATTTCGGTCTACTTGTCTCGAATGTGATGCCTATATACATGATCATTTGCTTGGATATCATCATGATAATTTCTTTTCTATCGATTGCCCAACAGTAATTTGTTTACCCACCGTATGCTATTTTCAAGAGAGAAGCCTCTAGTGAAAACTATGGCCCCCGGGTCTACTTCTATCATATATTAAAAATCCTAAAAATACCTTTATGCAATTTTACTATATTTATTTTATTTTGATATATCTATCTATCACCATACAATTTAATCTTGCAATTAACTGCCAAGGGATTGACAACCCCTTGTTCGCGTTGGGTGCAAGGATTTGTTATCTTGTATGCAGGTGATGTTAATGAGTTGCTGCGTCATTCTCCTACTGGATTGATAACCTTGGTTTCATAATTGAGGGAAATACTTATCTCTATTTTAGTGCATCATCCTCTCCTCTTCGGGGAAATACCAACGCAACTCACAAGCAGCAGCGTATCATATCATGGGGTTGGATGCACCGGCGAAGTTTGCACCACATCTCGAGGTGAGAAAGGGCAATGCACGGTACCGAAGAGGCTAGCAAATTGTGGAAAGGTGAGAGTGTGTATAATCCATGGACTCACATTAGTCATAAAAAACTCACATACTTATTGCGAAAGTCTATTAGCCCTCAAAGCAAAGTACTACTATGCATGCCCCTACGGGGGAGGTTGGTAGGAGTTAATCATCGCGTGCCCCTGACCTTCACGCAAAGGAAGACACTCAATAATAAATCATGCTCCAACTTCTTAGCATAATGAGAGACTATATGTGCATGCTTCGGGAATCAAAAACCTTAACACCAATATTCTTACTAAACCACAATCATTCACTAGTACCACCCACTTATTACCATCTTTATATCGCAAAACTATTGCAAGGAATCAAGCTTATCATATCCGGTGATCTTCTTGAAAGTTTTTATTATATCCCTCTTGAATACCTATCATATCAGGACCAATTTCATAACCCGTGGATATTGCCATTACTATTATCAAACTCTCAAAATAATATAAGTGGAGCATGAGAGTACAAATATTTCTTTAAAATATACCACCGCCGTGCTCTAAAAGATATAAGTGAAGTACTAGGGCAACTTCCTAGCTCAAAAGATATAAGTGAAGCACAAAGAGTATTCTCAAAAGGTGTGTCTAGCAAAGATGATTGTGGCAAACTAAAATCAAACATAGCAAAGACTCATATAATACTCGACGTACCAAGCAAAACTCATGTGATGAATAAAAATATAGCTCCAAGACCGATGGTTGGTACAAGAAAGAGGGGTTGCCATCCGGGGCATCCCCAAGCTTAGAGTCTTGGGTGTCCTTGAATATTACCTTGGGGTGCCTTAGGCATTCCCAAGCTTAGGGTCTTGCCACTCCTTATTCCTTCATCCATCACGATCTCACTTAAAACTTGAAAACTTCAGCACACAAAACTCAGCAGAAAACTCGTGAGATCTGTTAGTTTAACAAGCAAATCATAAACTTTAGGTACTTTTGTAAACTCATTAATATTTTATTATTGCATAATAAATACTGTATTATAACTTCACCATGACTTATACCCCTCAATACAATCCATAGATTCATTAAAACAAGCAAACTATGGAACGAAAACAGAATCTATCAAAAACAGAACAGTCTGTAATGATCTGATCAACCGCAATACTTCTGTAACTCCAAAAATTCTGAAAAATTATAACAACATGGGAAATTTTTATATCAATCATGTGTAAAAAATTCAGAATTGTATCACGTTCCAGTGAATTTAAACAAATCTGCTACTACGCGCAAAAGTTTCTGTTTTTTCACAGAATCAAATCAACTATCAACCAAATCATCCCAAAGGCTTTATTCGGTACAAAAACTAATTTAAACAAAAAGACACAACCATAACAGTATAATAATTGTGTGAACACTCAAAAACAGAAAACAAAAAGGAAAAATGAAGATAACTATTAGGTTGCCTCCCAAGAAGCGCTATTGTTTTACGCTCCTAACTAGACGTAATGCATAGTTTCAAGTGTTGTCATCCTTCAAATTAATTCCATAGGTAGCCCTCATATTAGATTCATATGGTGGCTTAATTATCATTCTAGGGAAATGTTCCGTTCCTTTCTTTAATGTCAATCAGAATCTTATATTACCTTCTTTCATATCAATAATAGCACCTATGGTATGTAGGAAAGGCCTAACAAGTATTATAGGACAAGACGGATTGCAATCAATATCAAGCACAATGAAATCAACGTGCACATAATTTTTATTTGCAAGAATAAACACATCATTTATTCTACCCAACGGTTTCTTAATAGTGGAATTTGCTAAGGGAACATTCATCCAAATCATGATGGCCTAGCATATCACATAAAGATTTTGGTATAGTGGAAACGCTAGCACCCAAATCACATAAAGCATTGCACCCATAATTTTTAATCTTTATTTTAATAGTAGGTTCCCATTCATCATATAATTTCCTAGGTATTGAAACCTCCAATTCTAGCTTTTCTTCTAAAGCTTTCATCATAGCTTCTACGATATGTTTAGTGAAAGCTTTATTTTGTTCATAAGCATTGGGTGAATTTTTCATGGATTGAACAAGGAAATACATTCAATTAAAGAAACAATATCATAATTAAAATCCTTGAAATCCAAAGTAGTGGTCACATCACTAGTTAAAGATTTGACCTCTCCAAACCCACTTTTATCAATTTTTTCATTAAGATTATGACCCTCCGAACAATTGGGAAGCCTTCTAGCTAAAGTTGACTCATCTTCAGTCCCCTTTTCATCAAGTTTTATATTACTAAATAAAGATTCAATGAGTGAGACAACAATCATTTTAATATCTTCATCATGATTACGATAAAAACCAGGCGGAATCGCTTTTTCTAGGGATTCTCGCTTAGCTCTCAACCTAGCGGTTCTTTCTTTACTTTCATTAATTGAGACATAGATAGCTTTAATGGACTCATTAATATCAAGCTTTGGTGGCAAAATTTTAGATTTTAGATTTTCCACATCATGAGCAATTATATCCATGTTCCTAGCCATATAATCAATTTTATTCAATTTTCCTCTATCATAGTATTAAAAATCTTTTGAGAATTAATAAATTCTTTAATATTAATTTCAAGATCAGAGGGCATCCTATTATTATTATTATTATTATTATTATTATTATTATTATTATTATAAGAATTACCATAGGAATTGCCATAATTATTAGAGGAATTTCCAGGAAATGGCCTAGGATATAAATTACCCCTATAAGCATTACTATTGAAATTATTTCGAGAGACAAAATTCACATCAATGGAATCATCATTTTGATCAATAAAATTAGACAATGGAACATCATTAGGATCAACATGAGCACTCTTACTAGCAACCATTTTCATAAGCGCATCCATTTTATCACTCAAAGTATTAATTTCTTTGACATAATTCACCTTTTTACTAGTTAGAGTTCTTTCAATGTGCCATTGTGAATAATTTTCCATAACATTATCAAGGAGTTTTGTAGCTTCTCCTAATGTGATTTCCATAAAGGTACCCCCAGCGGCAGAGTCTAAAAGATTTCTAGAAACAAAGTTTAATCCCGCATATTTTTTTTGTATGATCATCCATAAGCTTAAACCATGAGTGGGGCAATTTCTTATCATTAATTTTATTCTCTCCCAAGATTGTGCAACATGTTCATGCTCAAGTTGCTTAAAATTCATAATTTGATTTCTAAGAGAAATATTTTTTGCGGGTGGAAAATACTTGGCAATAGAAGCATCCTTACACTTATCCCAAGAATCAATACTATTTCGCGGCAAGGATGAAAACCAAGTTTTGGCACAATCTCGTAGTGAGAACGGAAATAATTTCAATTTAACAATATCATTATTCACATCTTTTTTCTTTTGCGTATCACACATTTCAACAAAAGTATTAAGATGGGATGCAACATCTTCATTAGGACTACCAGAAAATTGTTCTTTCATAACAAGATTTAGCAAAGCAACATTAATATCACATAACTCCGCACTAGTGGTGGGAGGAGCAATTGGAGTATTAATAAAATCATTTTTATTATTATTGGAAAAATCACACGACTTGGTATTTTTTTGAGATATAGCGACAAGCAAGCAAACAAGCAAACAAAAATATTTTTGTGTTTTTGTAAAATTGTTTTAGAAGTGGGGGAGATGAAAACAAGAGGCAAATGGCAAATGAAAGTAAGAACAAGTAGATGATAGTTTATGCAAAGGTACTTGATAGGTTTTGGTGATGTCTCCTTCACAACGGTGCCAGAAATTCTTCCTGCTACTTGTGAGCTGCATTGTGATTTCCTCGAAGAGGAGAGGATGATGCAGTACAATAGAGATAAGTATTTCCCTCAGTTAAGAACCTAGGTTATTAATCCAGTAGGAGAACCACGCGAAACCTCGTTAGCAGCACCTACACACAAAAGAGCAAATACTTGCACCTAACGCGATCAAGGGGGTTGTCAATCCCCTCGGAGGTTATTTGCAAGGATCAAATCTGGTAGTGATAGATAGGTAAATAAAACAATAAATAAAATAACTATAAATAAATTTTAGCAAGGTATTTTTGGATTTTATATATGATAAAAGTAGACACGGGGGCCAAAGTTTTCACTAGAGGTTTCTCTCTCGAACAAAAAGCATATGGTGGGTAAACAAATTACTGTTGGGAAATTGATAGAAAAGCACATAGTTATGATGATATTCATGGCAATGATCATATATATAGGCATCACATCCGAGACAAGTAGACCGACTCCTGCCTGCGTCTAATACTATTGCTCCACCCATCGACCTCTATCCAGCATGCATCTAGAGTATTATGTTCATAAAAAATGGAGTAACGCCTTAAGCAAGATGACATGATGTAGACAAAGTAAATCCAACCAATATGAATAAACCCCTTCATTTCCCCTTAATGGCAACAATACAAATATGTGTCTTGTCCCCTTCTATCACTGGTATATAGAGCACCGTAAGATTGAACCCATTAAAAAGCACCTCTCCATTGCAAGATAAATCAATCTAGTTGGCCAAACCAAACGGATAGATCAGAGAGAAGTACAAAGCTATAATAATCATGCACAAAAGAGTTCAGAGAAGACTCAAATAATATTCAAAGATATAACTGATCATAAACTCACAATTCATCAGATCCCAACAAACACATTGCAAAAAATCATTACATCGAATAGATCTCCAAGAACATCGAAGAGAACATTGTATTGAAGATCAAAGAGAGAGAAGAAGCCATCTAGCTACTAGCTATGGACCCGTAGGTCTGTGGTAAACTACTCACACATCATCGAAAGGGCAGCAAGGTTGATGTAGAAGCCCTCCATGATCGATTACCCCTCCGGCAGGGTGCCGGAAAAGGCCTCCATATGGGATCACGGAAGAACAAAAACTTGCGGCGGCGGAAAAAGTATTTTGGGTGGCTCCCTGTTGGTTTCCCGATTTTAGAGAATTTATAGAGGTGGAATTAGGTCAGACAAAGCCATGAGGGGCCCACTAGGCATCAGGGCGCGCCTACCCCCCTGTGCGCGCCCTGTTGCCTTGCCATCTCCTCATTTGCCTTCCGGTTTCCTCCCGAAGCTTCTAGGTTCTCTCTTGTCCAGAAAAAAATCGTTAAAAAGTTTTGTAGTGTTTGGACTTCATTTGGTACTGATTTCTTGGAAAACCAAAAACGGGCAAAAAATAGCAACTGACACTTGGCACTAGGTTAATAAGTTAGTCTCAAAATATGATATATAATTGCATATAAAACATCCAAGATTGATACTATAATAGCATGGAACAATAAAAAATTATAGATACGTTGGAGACGTATCATGGGAAAAAACCTCGGTGATTCCACCGAAGATGCACCCCCAGGTAGATTCCCTGGGAAGATGGTGCAGGGCTACGCCGCTGGCGAGCGCGACGCAGTTCATGCTCATGCGCCCGCTGGCTAGTGGTAGCCTGAGGGCATCGTCCCCCTGCCATCGTAGTAAGCTGATGAAGACATTGATGGATCTAGCATTGTCAGAGATGCCAGCGGCTTTGTCGATCTAGGTCCACACGAGCGCCCCCGTACCTTTCCTGCCAAATGTCTTCGTGTGTGCAGAACACACGTGAGACACAAAGGACTATAAACGTCCCTTGCCGATTCATGGATGGGGCGCAAGGTGAGGACCTATCACAACAAGAAATGCATGAAATGATACATCAATTTACCCAGGTTCTGGCCGCATGGTTGCGTAATACCCTACTGCTGCTTTGCATGTGGTCTATTTGGTGAGTAGTGGGCTACAAGTCCTTTCTGGGAACAGAAAGGGTAGTGTACTCCTACTGGTGTTCTAACAAGTGCCCAACCCTTCCCTGGGGTAGATCCAGTGAGAGTATGAAAAGTTTTCCTCTTGATTCTAAAAAAGGCCCCCCTTTCCTCCAGTAGCTTGGTCCTCCTTTTATACTTCAGCGGGTACCAAAATGGCTTAGCTACTAAGGATGCTGCCTGGGTCTGACTAGGTAAATACCATGCTAAATGCATGGTGAAGTTTCTTCGTCTTCTTGCTTCCAGGAACAAATGCCTGTCTTGTCACCACCGCCCAGGGTGCCACTAGAGGTGGGCATGACACGCCTCCGTACAGGTGCGCACCATGCAGTGAAGCAAAGGGGTGATTCATAACTCATGTCTTGTCCCTGTACTATGTCGTGCGTACGACCATCTATGGGGCCATCTAGCCCCTTTGCGGTTCGACTAGGGGAATGCACAAGCACAAAGAGCAGAATCACCAGATAACACAAAGGTTTTTACCCAGGTTCGGGCCACCGTGAGGTGTAAAACCCTACTCCTGCTTTGTGTATTGGATGTGTGTAAGCACAAGTACAAGGAGCGCTTTCCTTGACAAGGTGCAGAGAGAGAACAACTACACATGTAAGTTGTGCATGGGTTCCATCCTTCTAAATGTTGCCCTGGTCCTCCTTTTATAGTTCAAAGGGTCACCATAGTGGCAAAACAGTCATTACATATTGACTAGATAGCAAACAGTGCTACCATACCTAACTCTGCCAGTTTAGGACAAAAGCATTTAATGCTCCATTAGGTGTCATGTGGAGGAGGTGCCCCGACAAGGTTCCTGCACCGCTCTCCCAGCTACCTCCTATTTTCTTGACACACCTTTTGGACGGGTGTCATTAAAGGTAAGTCTCCTTCCAGCATGCTGACACGTCACCTAACTACCTGCGGGCTTGACACCTCATCGATTAGTGACTAGCTGCTTGATGAGGTGGAGCATTGGCAACTTAGCGAGAGCTTGCCGGCACAGAGCTTGCGGGGCCTTCACCTTGCCGGCTCGGCCTCGCCGGCAAAGGTTGTCTTTGTTATTTGAATTTAATGCTTCATCTTGATCTTCTCCACAGTAGCTTTAGCAACTGGGTCTTGAATCTTGACCTTGGTAATTTCTGGCAAGGCTTGGCCAGTAAGGAAGCTACTATTGTCTGTGCATAAGTCAGGGTATAAATACCCATGTTTTATACACCGACAGGAGCCCCCAGGCCTAGGCCATACGCGCGGCCGAAGTGTCGTTGGGCTAGGCCCAAATGATGCACATACACGCGGTGAGAAATTGCTGCTGTAATTTTAATCATGATGATTTTCCTGACGCACGTCCTATCCGCGCATTAAATGTGAGCTGTGGGAACATGGACTGTTGCGGTTATTCCGCGGTAGTGCGCTTGTAAAAGCACTGCTGAGGTAAATAGTAAAGAGCCAATCCCCTCGCGCCTTCCCCATAAAAAGGCAACTGCGAGGAGGCGCTGCTCATTTGCTCCTGCATTCCCCTGCTTCATCTTCTTCCTCTCACCAGAACTGCTTCCGTCGCCGCTGCCACCGATTCGCATCTCAACTCGATCCCTTCCTTCCTCCTTGAGCCCTGATGGCGCCCAAGAAGGCTGACGTGGAGGGGAAGAAATCCGCCAAACCACTCGACTCCAAGGCGGATAAGGAGAAGGAGTTGGAGGAGTTGGAGAAGCAGGGGAGGGAGAATGCAATTTTCTCGCCGTCTGCCATGGATGCCAACACTCTGATCGAGAGTTACGCCTACATGTGGGGAAGGGACACCAAGGATCACAAGGCCCTTGTGGTTCTCCCTGAAGGCGACAAGATTCCATCGGATTCGTATTCGTTCTTCTGCGCTTACTTCTACTGCGGTCTGCTTCCTCCATTTTTAGACTTCTTCAGTGCAATGATGTCTAGTTTTGGGTTTAAACTATTGGATTTTACCCCAAATGCTATGACTTGCATGGCAGTCTTCACCCATCTGTGTGAAGATTTTGTTGGCGTTGCCCCCAAATGCTATGACTTGCATGGCAGTCTTCGCCCATCTGTGTGAAGATTTTGTTGGAGTTGCCCCCAATGTAGATCTGTTCCGCCACTTATTCATTCCCCGCGTTGAAGACAAGTCACTCTCCAGCAATGTGACATGGATCCCAAGGGCTAAAACCAAGGGCCAGTACATTGCCGGGCAACTTCATCTCAAATGGGAGGAATGGAGGGCAGAATGGTGCCGGATTCAGGAGAAGAATTTTTTCCCATTCTGCTTTCCGCGCACGGTGAGGTTGAACGCGACAAGAATTGGAGTAATTTTGGCGCCACCAAGAAGAGGCTTCGCCCAGCGTTGAACAGAATTGCTCGTCTCAAGGCCGCCAAGATTGCTGCGCATGCTAGTCTTTGCGAACAGCTATTCCGAAAAGCCAGCACATTCCACTTGCCGGACCAAATTGTCCCGCTGCACATCAACTCCGCCAAGGATTCTATCTTGGTGATGATGCCGGATTGCGACACCAATGGAGTCAAAGCAGACTGGCCATTGCCCACCCTAGAAAACGAGATGGATTGGGCTTCCAACTTGATGGACAAAGCCTCCCGGAAAGAAATGAATCTCATCCGGGCCACCAAAGAAGAAGAACTGGCATACATAGCCAGCAAGGCCACAGAAGCCGTGAGAATTAATGCGGCAGGTAGTTCTGGCACCGCGGCAGCTGAGGATGATGATGAAGAACATCCGAGGAAGAGCCTGCCGAGGAGCAACAGGAAGATCTTGCCGGAGCCAAAGTTGTCGGGACCGAGGTTGCCGAAGAGCCTGAACAGGAGTAAGGTCCTTGAGCTCCGAAAAGGAAACACCGCCTTTGGAAGGTGGCCAATCAAGAATTAGCGCTCACTTCTCTGCCAAGGGTTGGTCCCACGGTGAAGAAGACGACCACCAAAACTGGCCACCAAGAGGAAGTATGCCGGCAATCCACTCGGCGTCCACGAACTCAGTCTCCACCTTCCTAGCAAGAGGTTGCCGAGGAAGTTGGGTCTTCTCAGCCGGCAAGTTCATCTCCTCCGGCACTCAAGAGGGACAGAGAATTGCCTCCGCCGGTGAGATATGACCTCTCCGCCATCATCGAGTCTGAAGAAGAGGAGTAAGTGGAATTGTTTATCTTCATCAAGTCTTGATTTCATCTGATTGCCATTTTGACTTGATTTCTTCTGTTTAGCAGAGATCTAGAACCACTCGTGCACTAGGCGAAGCGGGCTAAGCCTGCAGCAGAACAAGTTCCCATAGCAAGTGCTGGGCAGCCCCCTGCGTGAGAACGTGGTGCAGATTCCGCCCACTAGTGTTAGTACTGAAGTTCCTCCCTCTGATCTTGATAAAGAGATGGGAGAGGTCCGCCAAGAGGAAGAACGCCAAGGGATGAATCTTACTGTGGCTTCCCCGTCAACCATTGCTCCGGAGGGTGCTTCTCTGGCAAGGACCTCCACCGATGGACTTGTCCGCACGGAAGTCAGTTCGATAATCGAAGCTGTTGACGACTGTGCGCCAGCAACCCAGGTTGCCGGGGAAGGTGACATCCTTCCTCAACAAGTGCCAATAGGTAATCCTCTTGCCTTTACACACCTCTCCCAGAATGTTTGTTTTCTTGAACTTGACTTGTAATTTGAATCTCATTTTGCCCTTGCTTCTGCTTCACTCTACAGTTCCAACCTCTCCTGAAGAAGGTGAAATCCTTGTAGATGTAGCAAATATTGCAAAGGATGCCACCGACAAAGCTGCCAATATGGCTGCTGAAGAAAATCTTGTTCAAGTTGCTGAGAGGATTAGTGAAATCCCCGAAGAACCTGAGAAGTCCTCCGGAACCGCATCTGACCACGCTAGGATGGATGTGGAGAAGGTTCCCATCAACACTGACACGCCAAACCTTGACAACCAACTAGCAGCGTCAACCTTGCAAGTCCTATCAAGAAGCTTGGTGCTAGTCACTTCTCAGCATGAGTATGGAGCCCCCAGTTCATCTGGCACTGTAGGGCCAAATTTTGATGAAGAAATCGCTCGGATCCTGCTCCCTCTTTCCCAAAGAACTACCGAAGCCACTGATGCTGCTGATGATGCTGAAGATCTCGCCTTCCTGGAGATCATGGTCATCGGATTCAAAGGTGTCCAAGAAAAGTACAGTCGAAGGTCGAGCAGGGTCCAAGAAGAGCACAAGTCTACGGATCTGGCTGACCAGAAATTGAAGGAGAAAGCGAACGAGCTGCGCACGTGGTACAATGAGCAGGCCTGCAATCTTATGATGCAGGAGGAAAGCTTACTGCCGCCAAATAAGAAGTGGCAACCCGTGACGGCAAGTTGACAGAGCGCGACACTACTGGAATCGGCTTCTTTGCCGTCCGCCAGCAGACGGCAAAATGTCCGGATGAACACGTGCCAGCAATGGCCTTCTTTGCCGTCCGCTTCCTGGAAACGGACGGCAAAGTATTGTGACGTCCGCTTCTGGTGGCCAGCAGACGGCAAAGATCGTGGACGGCAGTGAGGTGGGGTGAGGGCCGTTAGGGGTTAACGGCGTGCTTTGCCGTCAGCCAGCGGACGGCAAAGAGGCTAACGTCTTTGCCATCCGCTGGCAGATGGCAAAGTGCTCAAACATGCCAGTCCCAGGAATCACAGGTAGCTGCCACGTGGCATGTTTGCCGTCAGCTGACGGCAAAGAACTTTGCCGTCAGCTAGCTGACGGCAAAGAGCCTGTACAGCCCTGTTTTTAATTTAATTCATTCAATTTGACAGCAATTCGCAGATATACATATATACACAACAAGCATATCCAACACACTAGTTTCATCATATATACATACATAACCAACACATATATAGTTCCATCCTTACATATTACAAAAGTTTCACATTGTTCATCCAACACCGTTATCCATCCATCCATATAACAAGTTCCAACCATGCAAGTTCATTGATACAAAATAAAAGCACAAATGGAAAAGAAGCACTCCATCCATGCAAGCTTTCGTGAATTAAATCAAATCTGCAAAATGATAAACAAGATGTTAGAAGAAGAAGAATAAAATGAAGAAGAAGAACAAGACTATAAGAAGTAAGCATACTTAAGTAAAATGGAGCTAACCTAGAAGAAAATGAAGAAGAAGAAGAAGAAGAAGAAGAAGACTAGAAGAAGACTAGAAGAAGAAGAAGAAGAAGAAGAAGAAGAAGAAGAAGAAGAAGAAGACTATAAGCTTATTATGTAAACTTGGTCATTTTGTGCTAACATAAGTAATTTTGGAGTTAACCTATAGGAAAGTAAGCATAGTAGAGATAACTTAGCATATTAGAGCTAACATAGGTAACTAAGCATATTAGAGCTAACATAGGTAACTAAGCATATTAGAGCTAACTTATGTCATTTCGGAGGAAACAAAGCTAAGTATATATAGATTATTTTGGAGATCAAACATACCTGACATAGTTCTGTAGAGGATCATTGCTGACAGTAAGTAGGTCCATTTACCAACCCTTTTCTGACGGTAGACACTCCAGAAATTGTGATTTGCACATAGCAGCAATAGTTGCATTTGGAATATATTTTTGGACAAACAACATTTGGCATACTACAAAGCTGGCCGATTCTTCTGAATTTTGCAGCTGGGATATCATTGCTGGCTACTAGGAAAGTACGTAGGTGCATGCGTGTATGGTCTACCCACTACTGGAATCAGCTTCTTTGCCGTCCGCCACGGCGGACGACAAAGGCATAGATCACGGACGGCAAACCTCTTTGCCGTCTGCCAGCAGACGGCAAAATGTCCGGATGAACACGTGCCAGCAAAGGCCTTCTTTGCCGTCCGCTTCCTAGAAACGGACGGCAAAGGATTGTGCCGTCCGCCTCTGGTGGCCAGCAGATGGCAAAGATCGTGGACGACAGTGAGGTGGGGTGAGGGCCGTTAGGGGTTAACGGCGTGCTTTGCCGTCAGCCAGCAGACGGCAAAGAGGCTAACGTCTTTGCCGTCCGCTGGCAGACGGCAAAGTGCTCAAACATGCCAGTCCCAGGAATCACAGGTAGCTGCCACGTGGCATGTTTGCCGAGCCTGTACAGCCCTGTTTTTAATTTAATTCATTCAATTTGACAGCAATTCGCAGATATACATATATACACAACAAGCATATCCAACACACTAGTTTCATCATATATACATACATAACTAACACATATATAGTTCCATCCTTACATATTACAAAAGTTTCACATTGTTCATCCAACACCGTTATCCATCCATCCATATAACAAGTTCCAACCATGCAAGTTCATTGATACAAAATAAAAGCACAAATGGAAAAGAAGCACTCCATCCATGCAAGCTTCCGTGAATTAAATCAAATCTGCAAAATGATAAACAAGATGTTAGAAGAAGAAGAATAAAATGAAGAAGAAGAACAAGACTATAAGAAGTAAGCATACTTAAGTAAAATGGAGCTAACCTAGAAGAAAATGAAGAAGAAGAAGAAGAAGAAGAAGAAGAAGACTAGAAGAATACTAGAAGAAGACTAGAAGAATAAGAAGAAGAAGAAGAAGAAGAAGAAGACTATAAGCTTATTATGTAAACTTGGTCATTTTGTGCTAACATAAGTAATTTTGGAGTTAACCTATAGGAAAGTAAGCATAGTAGAGATAACTTAGCATATTAGAGCTAACATAGGTAACTAAGCATATTAGAGCTAACATAGGTAACTAAGCATATTAGAGCTAACTTAGAGCTAACTTATGTCATTTCAGAGGAAACAAAGCTAAGTATATATAGATCATTTTGGAGATCAAACATACCTGACATAGTTCAGTTCTCATTGTTCTTCTCCTTCTCCTTCCTCAGCCTGATGCGCCAAGAGCGGCGAGGCGGTGGAGGCAGTGGGATGTAGTCTTCTACCACAATTGGCATGGTCATGTCGCCCACTGGCGCGAGGTCATTGTCAGGCACCACCACCATCGCGAGGCCATCTTCAGGCAGGACAGGCACGACCATCGCTAGGTCATCCTCAGCCACCACCATCGCTAGGTAATCCTCAGCCTGATGCCCACTCTGCTCCTCTTCTTCCCCACTCCAGTCCGGATCATCCTCCTTGCTGTTGCTTTTGCTACAGCCAGAATCGCTGCTGCTTTGGCTGTAGCCAGTATCACTGCTGCTGCTCCCATTGCCTGTCCAAATGCAACAATGACCGTTAACAATCGATGCGAGACAAAGCCAAATGTAGAGGAATAAGAAGAGGCAGAACGTACTGGCATCATCGTCGTCAGCGTAGCGCATGTGACACATAGTCGCGTTGAACACCTTCACGATGAGCATGGTGGCATCGTCGTCGTACCTGAAGAGAAGGAAGTACCCCTGCCGCAGGTCGTAGGCACGGTAGAACTTCTCCCAGCCACGACACAGGTACATGTGGCCCTCCTTGATCACCAACTCCACGTCCCACAGCCTGCGAAACCCGCTGCTGGCCTGTCGCAGCTTCACATTATTTGGCGGATCTTCACCCAGCATGTTCATAAAAGTGTCAGGCAGCCTCTGCAGTTTGGGACAATGAGTGATGTAGCAAACAACAGAGTTATCATAATGAGATGGGTGAAGGGGAGATCTCTCCTTTTATATACCTGCCTCGTGGATGATACTGAAGTCCCAAGTTTGATACTGAAGAACTCGAAAGCATCCAACTCGTACTCCGGTGTGGCAGAGCGGAGTCTGCGGTGGCGGCTTCCCCCCATCTCTGATAAGCAGCAGAAGATAATCAACTACACCAAGTTATCATTTCTCATTCAAAAAACAATGCACTTGTAGACATATGATGGCTCTAGTTGAATTTATTAGTAGCACTAGTCCTCAAAAATGTTGACTTTAGTTGAATTTCATATAATAACTATTTTAACTTCTTTGGGTCAGCAAACTAGGCAACTAGCTAGCAGTATCAAAACATTCAACTAAAGAAAAGAAAGAAACTGCAAAACGTGGCGGAACCCTAAATAAGAAAGTATAAAAATGTGTCTTTTTCTTCTTCTTCCGCTCTTCTTCTTTTTTCCTCTTTTTCCTTCTCTTCTTCTTCCTCTTCTTCCTTTTCTTCTTCTTCTTCTTCTTCTTCTTCTTCTTCTTCTTCTTCTTCTTCTTCTTCTTCTTCTTCTTCTTTTTCTCCTCCTCTTCCTCTTCTTCCTTTCCCTTTCCCTCTTCTTCTTTTCCTTCTTTTCCTTTTTCTCTTCTTCCTTTTTTTCCTTCTTCTTTTCTAATATGTAAACTATCTAAACCCACTCGTCCCCGGGCGCCCTCTTTTTTCCTTTCCTTCTTCTCTTCTTTTTCTTTTTCTTCTTCTTCTTCTTCTTCTTCTTTTTCTTCCTTCTTTTTCTTCTTCTTCTTCTTCTTCTCCTCCTCCTCCTCCTTCCTCCCCCTCCTCCTCCTTCTACTCCTCTTCTTCTCAACTAAAACAAACTAATCTAAAATAAACTAAAACTAAAACTAAACTGAAAATAAAACTAAACTAAAACTAAATAGAAACTAAACTAAAGAAACTAAAAAAAACAAAACAAAAAGGGGGGAGACAAAACCTGCAGGGGATCGCCGGTGGGGCGGTCGGCCGGTGGGCGGGGCGGGCAGGGCCCGGGGAGGAGGCGGCAGCGGGCGGGCCTCGTAGGGCCGCGGGGATCGGCACCGGGGCACCCGGCGCAGGCCTCTCCAGCGACGGGGCGTCGGCGGGGCTGTGGGGGCGACGGGGCGCGGGGTGGGGGGAGGAGGGCTGGACGGCGGTGGGGGCTGGGTCCGGGGGGCGGGGCTGGCGGGCGGCGGCGGCAGAGTGGCGGGGGAGGAGAGAGGCAGGCGCGCGGGAGGGAAATAGAGAAAGAGAGAGAGAGGAGACGGCTCGGCCCGTTAAGTGGGCCTTCTTTGCCGTCTGCTAGCAGACGGCAAAGAGGGCGGCCGTTTAGGGCTAGCCCACGTCTCCTCTTTGCCGTCCGCTGGCGGACGGCAAAGAACCTGACCTAGCCACGCCGTGCCCCGTGGGGCCCACCTGGCCCTTTGCCGTCTGCCTTCTAGCTCTTTGCCGTCAGCTGACTGACGGCAAAGAAACAGCGGACGGCAAATAGACTTTTTGCCATCTGCACTTTCTTTGCCGTCCGCTTTGTGGAAGCGGACGGCAAAGAGGCTCTTTGCCGTCAGCTGGTGGCAGATGGCAAATTATCAGATTCCAGTAGTGCGAGGCACTGCTCAATGCCAAAGAAAAAGATCTTGCCGCCTGAGAAAAAGCTCTTACTGCCGCCCTCCACAGTAGGGATGAAGAAATTGAAATGCTCCTTAAGCAATGGACACAAGAGCTGGAGGATGAACACAAGAAATCAATTGAAACTCAAGCCTTGGAGAACGCCCCTAAGCTTAAGGAGGTCACTGACGAAGCTGCATCCACCACCACCGTCAAAGTAGACCTTGAAATCCAGGTGGGAAAACTAAAAGAAGAACTTGCCGGTAGCAGTAAGGAGATCGAGACCCTCAAAGGCGAAGTGCAGAAAGCAGCCCTTGCCCTAGGGGAACTGCAGACGCAACTTTCATCCAAGGATCAAGATCTAAATATCGCCGCTAATGTAGCTGAGGACTTGAAATCCAAACTTGCTGACCTGGAAACAAATATTGAATCTACCAAGGAACAGGAAAGGCTCTTGGCGGAGAAGCTTGCCGCGGAAGAAACTCTCTAGGAGACACTGAGAAGAATCTTGTACAACTACGTGAGATGCACTCCCTTTGGACGATGAGGCTTGTCAATATAGCTGAGCGCCTCACTTCCCAACTTGCAGTCATGGATATGAAGAGCTAGAGCTTCACCGTCAACGAACACAAGGCCGACAGTGTCAGATTGACCAAATTCTTGGATGGCCCCATCGATGCACTGAAGACATATCATGACAATAGGTCCGCTTCGTTTGCTGATGAATCCCAACAATTTGCACGCAGCGTCCTCTACACGGTACTGCTCAAACTTGCTCATTACAATCCTAGCCTTGGCCTCTCCGGGATCTTCAAGAAGCTGCCACGGGACACTGACGTCACCGCCGCAGACAAGATTGCTACTCCTCTTGCCAATAAGGTTCTCCAAGTTCCCAGGATCCAGGGCAATCGTCGGGATTAAGCTTGTCGTCAGATATACTGATGTGCTATCATGTAAAAGATACATTCGATCTTACGTTAGATCTGCACTGCTTTTGTGATGTAATATAACTTAAGTTGATGAATGAATGTATGCTATCTACCTTGTTTCTCTTTGTCTCTGTATGATTTGATTTTATACCCTACGCATACCAGAAGCTTGCCGGTGCACGCACTTGCCGCGAGCGCTTGAGGAACGGGTCCTGAGCAGCCTGTCGGTAGTGTTGCCGCCGACAAGTTTTCCTTTGATGTTTTCAATGCTGCTACTTAAATTGTTGAGCGGACACAAAACAAAGTAAGAGTGCGAATGATCACAACAAGGTTCCTTCATGTGCAGATTTTTCATACAAACACAAAATCGTTCAAGGGAAATTGCAAATGTAACAAGGAAATTGTTTTAAAGTTTTTCAACTTAGCTTTTCCTTGTATTGTCGTTGTACAAAATGATCACTTGAACGTCATTAAATGGTATTCTCACTGTCACTCCCCCCGAGAAATTTGTATGCGAGGAATCATTCTGTCCTTTGAGAAAAAAGAAAGAAGAGAAAAAAGTGGTTTGGGAACCTTGGCGGTTCATCAGCCATTTCATACAAATTAAAGTGCAACCACAACATCACATGCATTTATACATAAGTGAATATGTATAAGAAGTTGTGAAACACTTGGCTTCATTCTGATATGTCTCCAACGTATCTATAATTTTTGCTTGTGCCATGCTGTTGTATTGTCATTCTTGGATGTTTTACAATCATTTTATAGCAACTTTATATCATTTTTTGGGAATAACCTATTGACATAGTGCCCAGTGCCAGTTGCTGTTTTTTCCTTGTTTTTACTTTGCAGAATATCAGTACCAAACGGAGTCCAAACACAACGAAATTTTTTGGAGAATTTTTTTGGACCAGAAGACACAAGATGGGCCAAAGAAGTACCAGAGGGGAGGCATGAGGTGGGCACAACCCACCAGGGCGCACCCAGGGGGTTGTGCACCCCTCGGTGGCATCCTGCACCGCCTCTTCGCCCTATAAATTATCAAATATCCTAGAAACCCTAGGGGATTCAACGAAAAACAATTCTAGCCACCGCATGTTCCAGAAGCACGAGATCCAATCTAGACACCATCACAGAGGGGTTCATCATCCTCATTGGTGCCTCTTCGATGATGTGTGAGTAGTTCATCATAGACCTACGGGTCCGTAGGCAGTAGCTAGATGGCTTCCTCTCTCTATTTTGATTCTCAATACAATGGTCTCTTGGAGATCTATTTGATGTAACTCTTTTTTGCGGTGTGTTTGTTGGGATCCGATGAACTTTGAGTTTATGTTCAGATCTATATGCATGAATATTATTTGAGTCTTCTTTTGATTTCTTATATGCATGATTATTTATAGCCTCGTATTTCTTCTTCGAATCTTTGGTTTAGTTAGGCCAACTAGATCGATTTTTCTAGCCATGGGAAGAGGTGCTTTGTGATGGGTTCGATCGTGCGGTGTTCTTTCCCAGTGACAGAGGGGGCAGCAAGACATGCATGTATCATTGCTATTATGGATAACAAGATGGGGGCTATTCCTACATGAATAGATCTCGTCTACATCATGTCATCGTTCTTATTGCATTACTCCGTTTTCCATGAACTTAATACACTAGATGCATGCTGGATAGCAGTCGACGTGTGGAGTAATAGTAGTAGATGCAGGCAGGAGTTGGTCTACTAATCTTGGACGTGATGCCTATATATTGATCATTGCCTTAGATATCTTCATAATTATTTGATCTTCTATCAATTGCCCAACAGTAATTTGTTTACCCACCGTGTGCTATTTCTTGAGAGAAGCCACTAGTGAAATCTACGGCCCCCGGGTCAATTCTTTATCATATTTGCTTTGAGATCTATTTTTATTCGCTTTTATTTTTAGATCTATTTTTCCAAAAACCCAAAAATACCTTGCTGCACTTTTTTGTTACTTATTTTATTTCTTGTTTTATCGAGATCTGTTTATCCAATCTACACAATTTTTATCCCGTCAACTTGACAATTTCTAGCGCCATTACCCGTAGAGGGATTGACAACCCCTCATAAGCATCGGGTTGCAAGTATTTGTTCTTTGTGTGCAGGTACCGTTTACATAGTGTTGCTTGGTTCTCCTACTGGTTTGACACCTTGGTTTCATAACTGAGGGAAATACCTACCGTAGCTGTGCTGCATCATCCCTTCCTATTTGGGAAAATACCGACGTAGTTCAAGCGACATCAAAAGGAATTTCTAGCGCCGTTGCCGAGGAGACATCATCAATATCTATCAGGTTCCTAATCACAAATCTCATCTCCTTGCAATTTACATTATTTGCCATTTGCCTCTCGTTTTCATCTCCCCCACTTCACAAAAAATTGTCGTTTTATTCGCCCTCTTTTTCGTTTGTCTTTTTCTCGTCAGATCTCTTTTTGTGTGCAATCTTGTTTGCATAGTCACAATGACTCAAGAAAACACCAAGTTGTGTGATTTCTCCAAGACCAATAACAATGATTTTATTAGCACTCCGATTGCTCCTCCCGCCACTAGTGCGGAATCTTGTGATATTAATGTTGCTTTGTTGAATCTTGTTATGAAAGATCAGTTTGGCGGTACTCCTAATGAGGATGCCGCGTCCCATCTAAACACATTCATAGAATTATGTGATATGCAAAATAAAAAAGATGTGGACAATGATATTGTGAAGTTGAAATTATTTCCTTTCTCTTTGAGGGATCATGCAAAAATTTGGTTTTGTTCTTTGCCTCGCAATAGTATTGATTCTTGGGATAAGTGCAAATATGCTTTTATTACTAAGTATTTTCCTCCTGCGAAAATTATTTCTCTTAGAACTCAAATCATGAATTTTAAGCAACTTGAGCATGAACATGTTGCACAATCTTGGGAAAGAATGAATTTGATGCTAAGAAATTGTCCTACTCATGGTTTAAATCTTTGGATGATCATACAAATTTTTTATGCGGGATTGAACTTTGTTTCTAGAAATCTTTTAGATTCCGCCACGGGTGGTACTTTTATGGAAATTACTTTGGGTGAAGCTACTAAATTGCTTGATAATATTATGGCAAGTTATTGACAATGGCATTCCGAAAGAGCACCTACTAGTAAAAAGTTAATTCAGTTGAAGAAATTAGTATGTTGAGTGAAAAAGTTGATGCTCTTATGAAATTGGTTGCTAATAAAAGTGTTCCTATTGATCTTAATGATGTGCCTTTGTCTACTTTGATTGAGCAAAATAGTGATCCCATAGATGTCAATTTTGTCTCGCGAAACAATTTTAATAACAATGCTTATAGAGGTAATTTTAATCCTAGGCCTTTTCCTGGAAATTCCACTAATAATTATGGTAATTCTTCTTACAATAATAATAGGAACACCTCTGATCTTGAGAATAATATAAAAGAATTTATCAATGCTCAATTTTTTTCAATACTACGATAGAAGAAAAGTTGAATAAGATTGATGATATGTCTAGAAGCATTGATAGAATTTCTCACGATGTAGAAAATCTCAAGTTGAAATTTTTTGTACCCAAGGTTGATGAATCAATTAAAGCTTTATATGTTTCTATGTATGAAAGTAAGAAAAGAAACGCTATGCTTAGAGCTAAAAGAGAATTTTTAGAAAGAGCGTTTTCTAGGGATTGCTTTCATAAAAATGATGAAGATCTTAAAGTGATTGGTGTTTCTTCTATTGATTCCTTGTTTAGTACAATTGAAATTGATTATAAATGGATTGAAGAAGAGTCAACTTTAGTTAGAAGGTGTCCCGATAATTCGGAGGGTGAAAATCTTGATGAAAAATTTGACAAAAGTGGGTTTGGAGAGGTCAAAACTTTAACTAGTGATGTGCCCGCTCTTTTGGATTAAAAAGACTTTAATAATGATAATTTCTCTTTGATTGATTGTATTTCTTTGTTGCAATCCATGATAAATTTGCCCCATGCTTATGAACAAAATAAATCTTTTACTAAACATATTGTTGATGCCATGATGAAAGCTTTGGAAGAAAAGTTGGAATTAGAGATTTCAATCCCTAGAAAATTGCATGATGAATGGGAACCTACTATCAAAGTCAAGATTAAAAATTATGAGTGTTTTGCTTTATGTGATTTGGGTGCTAGTGTTTCCACAATTCGAAAATCTTTATGTGATGTGCTTGGTCTTACCGATATTGAAGAATGTTCTCTTAATTTGCACTTGGCTGATTCTACTATTAAAAAGCCTTTGGGAAGAATTAATGATGTTCTTATTCTTGCAAATATAAATTATGTGCCCATAGATTTTATTGTTCTAGATATTGATTGCAATCCGTCTTGTCCAATTATACTTGGTAGACCATTTTTACGTACTATTGGTGCCGTGATTGATATGAAAGAAGGCAATATTAAATTTCAATTTCCACTAAGAAAGGGTATGGAACACTTCCCTAGAACAAGAATTAAGCCACCATATGAATCAACATGAGGGCATCCTATGGATCTAAAAGTAAAGATGACAATACTTGAATCTATGCATGATGCCTAGCTAGGGGCATAAAACGATAGCGCTTGTTGGGAGGCAACCCAATAAATAAAATTTATTTTTGCCTTTTTCTTTATGTTCTTGAGTGTTTGCACAATTATCCCTCTGTTATGATTGTGTTTTTTATGTTTTAGTTAGTGTTTGTGCCAAGTAAAGCCTTTGGGATAGCTTTGGTGATAGTTGATTTGATCCGGTTGAAAAATAAAAACTTTTGCATCAAGTAACAGAATTGTTTAAATTCACAGAACAGACGAAACATTCTGAATTTTTTATGCAAGATTTATATAGAAATTTTCTCTGTTTTCCTAATTTTTCAGAATTTTTGGACTTACAAAAGTATGAGGACAATTTGCATCTTTACAGACTATTCTATTTTTGACAGATTCTGTTTTCTTTGCATTCTGTGCTTATTTTGATGAATCTATGGATTGTATCGGGGGGTATAAGCCATGGTAAAGTTAGAATACAGTATATATAATGCAATATCAAAATTTGAATGGGATTTCTGCAGTACTTAAAGTAAAGATTGGTTTTCTTATAATAACGGATCTCACGAAGGTTTTGTTAAGTTTTGTGTGATTGAAGTTTTCAAGTTTTGGGTGAGATCGCGATGGATGAAGGAATAAGGAGTGAAAAGAGCCTAAGCTTGGGGATGCCCCATGGCACCCGAAGTTAATATTCAAGGATAACCAAGCAACTAAGCTTGGGGATGCCCCGGAAGGCATCCCCTCTTTCTTCTAACGACCATCGGTATTTTACTTGGAGCTATATTTTTATTCGTCACATATCATGAGTTTTGCTTGGAGCGTCTTGTATTATATGAGTCTTTGCTTGTTTTGCTTTTTAGTTTGTCACAAGTATCCTTGCTGGACACATATATTTGAGAGAGCCAAAATTATGCCATGATTTGTTAGAATTGCTCTATATGCTTCACTTAAATTTTTTGAGCTATGGAATTGCTCTAGTGCTTCACTTATATCTTTTTGAGCACGGTGTGCTTTAATATTTTTGAAGAAATACTCTCATGCTTCACTTAGATTAATTTGAGAGTTAGTAAATTTTTGAAGAAATTCTCTCATGCTTCACTTATATTATTTTGAGGGACAGATTTTTTTATGCTCATGTTCTTCACTTAGATTTGTTTGAGCTTGTCAAAAGCAATTGCAACATATGAAATTAGTCTCGAAGTGATAGATATTCAAGAGGGATATAATAAAAACTTTCATAAAGATCATTGGACAAAATAAACATGATTCTTTGTAATAGTTTTGAGATATGATGATAGTGATATATGAGTCATGTTAGTGAGTAATTATGCTTTAGTAAGAATATTGGTGTTAAGGTTTGTGATTCCCTATGCAAGCACGAAAGTCAATAGTTATGCAATTAAATTACATCCTACTTGTGGTGCATTATTCGGAGTTAGTTATACTTAATGCTCGCTTATGTGATTTTTCCTTTCTTGGTTGGTTGCTTCTCAATCTCTTTGCTAGCCTCCACTTGTACTAAGTAGAAATACTACTTGTGCATCCATATCCTTAAACCCAGTTTTGCCACATGAGTCCACCATACCTACCTATATGCGGTATTTCCATGCCATTCTAAGCAAATTTGTATGTGCCATCTCTAATTTTCAAAATGATTTTCCTTTTTGTGTGCTTGTACCGCTCATGAAGCGGCAGGGGGTGGCCAATATTTTCCATGCCAGATGTGTTATTCTCAAGATGAGTGTTTATTCACTTGTCATTGCATGAGAGTACGGTGGTAATAGGGATGCCCAGTCCCAAAATGAAAAAGAAATTTTCTTTATGTTGTCAAATAATAAATTCTTTGGAAAGTGTTGGTATGGACGGTACCCGTGGATACGGCTAGCCGTGGAATGTGAAAGAAAGGTGATAAAAGGAATAAACTTTATTTTCTGTTTGGGAACTGCCTATGATATATCTAGCATGGAAAGTGTTGGGAATTACTCAGTCGTTTTCGTTGACGGAAAAAGTATGCCTCTCAAAATTTTTTATCTCTCAATTTAAGCTTTGAGCTCTGGCACCTCTACAAATCCCTAATTCCCTCTGCGAAGGGCCTATATATTTACTTTATGCAAATTTTATTTTTATTTGAGTCTCCATCTTCTCTTATAAAGCACCAACTAAGGAGCACTATGATCATACTTGAGCATTGTATGTAGCTAATATGCGAGTGTGTTTCATGAATGGATCAATGATTGAGCATGATAGGCTAGGGATAACTTTCTTTAGTGTTGATATTTTGAAAGACATGGTTGCTTGTTGATATGCTTGAGTATTGAAATCTTCATGTCAAAACTAGACTATTGCTTTGAACCATATAAAAGTCCAAATGTCCATGCTACAAAAGAAACGAATATGTGATGAACATGTTAGGCAGCATTCCACATCAAAAATTCTGTTTTTATCATTTACCTACTCGAGGACGAGTAGGAATTAAGCTTGGGGATGCTGATACGTCTCCAACGTATCTATAATTTTTGCTTGTTCCATGCTGTTATATTATCATTCTTGGATGTTTTACAATCATTTTATAGCAACTTTATATCACTTTTTGGGACTAACCTATTGACATAGTGCCCAGTGCCAGTTGCTGTTTTTTGCTTGTTTTTCACTTCACAGAATATCAGTACCAAACGGAGTCCAAACACAGCGAAACTTTTTGGAGATTTTTTTTTACCATAAGACAAAAGATGGGCCAAAGAAGTACCAGAGGGGAGGCCCGAGGTGGGCACAACCCACCATGGCGCACCCAGCGGCCCAGGCGCGCCCAGGGGCAGCAAGAGGTGCTTTGTGATGGGTTCGATCGTGCGATGTTCTTTCCCAGTGACAGAAGGGGCAGCAAGACACGCATGTATCGTTGCTATTAAGGATAACAAGATGGGGGCTATTCCTACATGAATAGATCTCGTCTACATCATGTCATCGTTCTTATTGCATTACTCCGTTTTTCCATGAACTTAATACACTAGATGCATGCTGGATAGCGGTGGATGTGTGGAGTAATAGTACTAGATGAAGGTAGGAGTCGGTCTACTAATCTTGGACGTGATGCCTATATATTGATCATTGCCTTAGATATCGTCATAATTATTCGATGTTCTATCAATTGCCCAACAGTAATTTGTTTACCCACCATGTGCTATTTCTTGAGAGAAGCCACTAGTGAAATCTACGGCCCCCGGGTCTATTCTTTATCATATTTGCTTTGAGATCTATTTTTATTCACTTTTATTTTCAGATCTATTATTCCAAAAACCCAAAAATACCTTGCTACACTTTTTTTGTTACTTATTTTATTTCGCGTTTTATCGAGATCTATTTATCCAATCTACACAATTTTTATCCCGTCAACTTGACAATTTCTGGCGTTGTTACCCATAGAGGGATTGACAACCCCTCATAAGCGTCGGGTTGCAAGTATTTGTTCTTCGTGTGCAGGTACTGTTTACATAGTGTTGCTTGGTTCTCCTACTGGATTGACACCTTGGTTTCATAACTGAGGGAAATACCTACCGTGGCTGTGCTGCATCATCCCTTCCTCTTTGGGGAAATATCGACGTAGTTCAAGCGACATCACATTCACATATGCACAGGATCTACGCCTGGCTTTGTACAAAGGGTTACAAGTCTTGTCAACAAAGCTTGTACAAAAGGGGTTGCCGGGGACAAGGCCCAAAACCTATGCCTCATGGGTAGAACTTGCGAAGATACTCGATATTCCATGAGTTCTGCACCTGAATGCCATCCTCGGTCTCTAGACGGACTGCGCCAGGTCTGGTGACTCGCACTACTCGATAATGGCCTTCCCACTTTGGCGTCAACTTCTTTGATCCCTTGGCGGATTGAATGCACCGAAGAACAAGGTTGCCATCCTCAAAGCTCCGGGCATGAACTTTGTGGCTATGATAGCATCGCAAAGCTTGCTGGTAGCGTGCAGCTCGCACAATCGCCCGAAGATGATCTTCCTCAAGGAGCATTGCATCATCTTGCCACAACTGCTCTTTCTCCGCCTCATCATAGGCGAGAACTCTAGGTGACCCCTATGTGAGTTCCGTGGGGAGCACCACTTCTGCACCATAGACTAGGGAGAAGGGTGTTTGGCCGGTATCTTGATTTGGTGTCATCCTGAGTGACCAAAGAACTATTGGCAACTCATCAATCCAGCGTATTCCACACTTGTGCAACCTGTCAAAGGTTCTTGTCTTGAGACCATGCAACACTTCAGCATTCATTCATTCTGCTTGTCCATTGCTTCTCGGGTGAGCGACAGAGGCAAAACAGATCTTGCTTCCAAGGCCTTAGATGTATTGTATGAAGGTGCGGTTCGTGAATTGGGTGCTGTTGTTTGTGATGATTCTGCTAGGAACCCCGAAATGGCAAACTAATCATCTGAAGAACTTGACGGCTGACTGTGCTGTCACCTTCCTCACTGGCTCTACTTCAGGCCACTTTGTGAACTTGTTGATGGCGACGTACAAGAACTCAAAGCCCCCGGTAGCATGAGGGAAAGGGCCCAAAATATCAAGCCCCCAGACTGAAAAAGGCCAGGAGAGAGGGATTGTTTGAAGAGCTTGAGCTGGCCGATGTATGTTTTTTGAATGGAACTGGCATGCTTCACACTTGGTTACTAGCTTAGTTGCATCCTGGAGGGCAGTGGGCCAATAGAAGCCTTGCCGGAAAGCTTTGCCACAAGTGCTCTTGATCCTATGTGAGAGCCACATATGCCTCCATGTATCTCTGCCAACAACTTTAGTCCATCTTCCTGGCAAATGCATTTCAATTCCTCTCCATTTGGTCTTTTTATGTGCAGAGTGTTATCCACAAACTGGTACATACTTGATTGACGGGCTACCTTCTTAGCTTCTTCTTGCTCATCGGGAAGTTCTCCTGTTTGAAGGAAATGAACTATGTGTTGTGTCCATGCCGGAGCTTGTGGCTCGATGACAAGGATTAAAGGCATCTCTTCGGCCACGGGAGCGCTTGCTTCAACGGCAAGAGCCTGAGGTTATGCGTGAAACCGCTGCTCACCAGTGGTCTTGTCGTTGTTTCCGGCAACATTCTTGCCGGTGGCTTCTGGGAGCTCTGTCGGAAAATACTTGTCGGTGTTCAACTTTCTTCTTTTACCAGCCTGCATTGATGGAGTGACTGATGGTTGATTCAAATGGAGTACAAAAGCTCCCAGTTGCACAGGAAGCTTTTGAGCGGCACACTTTGACAGGTGATTAGCAATGCTATTTTCTACACGAGGAATGTGCTCTGTTTGCAATCCATCAAAGTGTTCCTCCAATTTCCTCACTTCTTCTACATATGCTTCCTTCAATGGGCTCTGATAATCTTTATTCACTTGCTTTACAACGAGCTACGAGTCTCCACGGACGATCAATTTTCTGATTCCTGAATCCATTGCAATCCTAAGACCGGCAAGGAGTCCTTCATACTCTGCAGTGCTGTTGGTTGCTTTCTCCTAGGGAAAGTGCATTTGGATCACATACTTGAGGTGCTCCCTGGTGGGTGCGACAAGCAGCACTCCGGCACCGGCGCCTTGCAGCGAGAAGGCACCGTCAAAGTACATGGTCCATTCTTTAGCTGTTTCTTTGCCGGGGAGAGTTGATTCTTGAATTTATTCGTCTTGCGTTGGTGTCCATTCTACAATGAACTCTGCCGAGGCTCTGCTTTCAATAGTTGAAGTGCTTTCAAACTTGAGTGCAAAGCTCTACAATTCCAACGGCCACTCCACTATCTTGCCGGTTGCATCTGCATGTCTCAAAATGCACTGCAACGGAAAGTGAGTGACGACTGTAATCTCATGTGCTTGGAAGTAGTGGCGCAACTTTCTCGGAGCCAACAGTAGGCTAAAAAGCAACTTTTGCACTCCACAGTATCTTGATCTAGCCCCCTACAAGAGGGAACTAAAAAAATACACTGGTCGCTGCACCATGTTCTTCTTTGGCACTACTTGTTGATTACCTTCGTTTGCTTGCGATGTTTCTCATTCGTCAGCATCTGAGCTCGCGCCATTGCCTCTGCTGTCGTTGCAGGAATGGCCAGGGGTGAAGAATGCGACATCGCTTGACTTCTGGCAGAGCCAGGAGGAGCGTCATTGCAATCTTGCCGTCGTGGTTCAGGCGCAATGGTGGGTTGACGTGGCGGAAGTGGCGCCTAGGGATCTTGGACTTGATCAACATGCGTCTTGCCTTGTGGATGCTGCTGTCTATGATCAAGAGCACCGCTCGGAGTCACATCGCGCCCATCTTGTGATGGTCGTAGTGTGTGTCTTGACGCTGCATCTCTAGCCGCTGTAGCAGGGAGATCCTGGCTCGCACCAGACCGAGCATTATCGCTCCGATGACTGCACTCGCCTGTGCGTCGAGGAGGTGGAAGTCATCCGTCCGCACCACTTGTGCCTCTGTGGTTGTGCTCGCCAGAGGGTCGAGGAAGCTGACCACCTCCAGTGCCTCCGCCTTCCGCTCGAGCCATGGTGGGCACAACCACCATTCCGCCTACACCGGCCGGGCCAACCGCAGCGTTCGCTGCATCGCCCGCGCCGCCTGCGGATACGTGCGAGGGAACTCTGGAAGTGGAGGGATTTGCCATCGTGATGCCCTTCTTCTTGGGGGCCATCGACAATGAAAAATATGATGAATTCGACACGCAATCTGCTGATTCAGGTTCGCGCAAGTGATCCCCCTACCTGGCACGCCAAAGATGTCGTGCGTACGACCATCTATGGGGCCATCTAGCCCCTTTGCAGTTTGACTAGGGGAATGCACAAGCACAAAGAGCAGAATCAGCAGATAACACAAAGGTTTTTACCCAGGTTTGGGCCACCATGAGGTATAAAACCCTACTCCTGCTTTGTGTATTGGATGTGTGTAAGCACAAGTACAAAGAGTGCTTTCCCCGATAAGGTGCAGAGAGAGAACAGCTACGCACATAAGTTGTGCAAGGGTTCGATCCTTGTAAATGTTTCCCTGGTCCTCCTTTTATAGTTCAAGGGGTCACCACAATGGCAAAATAGTCATTACATACTGAATAAACAGCAAACAATGATATCATACCTAACTCTGCCGGTTTAGGACAAAAGCATTTAATGCTCTGTTAGGTGTCATGCGGAGGAGGAGCCCTGGCAAGGTTCCCGCACCACTCGCTGATAACCCACAAGTATAGGGGATCGCAACAGTTTTCGAGGGTAGAGTATTCAACCCAAATTTATAGATTCGACACAAGGGGAGCCAAAGAATATTTTTCAGTATTAGCAGTTGACTTGTCAATTCAACCACACCTAGAGATTAAATATCTGCAGCAGAGTGATCAGTAGCACAGTAATACGATAGTTTGATAGTAGTGGTAACGGTAACATCGGTAATAGTAACAGCAGTAATCATAGCAATAGCAATAGTAACTTAGCAAGAACAATATGTGAAAAGCTCGTAGGCATTGGATCGGCGATTAGGTTGGATAATATTCATCATATAACAGTCTTAACCTAGGGCGACACAGAACTAGCTCCAGTTCATAAATATAATGTAGGCATGTATTCTGTAAATAGTCATACGTGCTTATGGAAAAGAACTTGCATGACATCTTTTGTCCTATCCTCCCGTGGCAGCGGGGTCCAATAGGAAACTAAGGGATATTAAGGCCTCCTTTTAATAGAGAACCGGAACAAAGCATTAACACATAGTGAATACATGAACTCCTCAAACTACGGTCATCACCGGAAAGTATCCCATTTGTTGTCACCTTGGGGTTTACGGATCATAACACGTAATAGGTGAATATGACTTGCAAGATCGGATCATGAACATAGATATAATGGTGATAACATAAACGGTTCAAATCTAAAATCATGGCACTCGGGCCCTAGTGACAAGCATTAAGCATAGCAAAGTCATAGCAACATCAATCTCAGAACATAGTGGATACTAGGGATCAAGCCCTAACAAAGCTAACTCGATTACATGATGAATCTCATCCAAATCCTCACCGACCAGCGAGCCTACGAAGGAATTACTCACTCCCGGCGGTGAGCATCATGAAATTGGTGATGGAGGATGGTTGGTGATGACGAAGATCGAAGATCCCCCTCTCCGGATCCCCGAACGGGCACCAGATCTGGCCTCCCAATGAAGAACGGGAGGTGGCGGCGGCTCCATATCGTAAAACGTGATGAAACTTCCTCTCCTATTTTTTTCTCCAAAAATAGGATTTTATAGAGTTGTAATTAGGGTCAGCGGAGCCTCGAGGGCCCCACTACCCACCAGGACGCGCCAGAAGAGGGTGGCGCGCCCTGGTGCCTTGTGGGTAGCTTGGCCCCCCCTCCGGTGGGTCTTGGTTCCAGTATTTTTTATTTATTCCAAAATAATTCTCCAAAAAGTTTCATCCAATTCCGAGAACTTTTATTTCTGCACAAAAACAACACCATGGTAGTTCTGCTGAAAACAGCGTCAGTCCGGGTTAGTTTCATTCAAATCATGCAAATTAGACTCCAAAACAAGAGCAAAAGTGTTAGGAAAAGTAGATACGATGGATACGTATCAACTCCCCCAAGCTTAACCCATTGCTTGTCCTCAAGCAATTCAATTGACAAACTGAAAGTGATAAAGAAAAACTTTTACTAACTCTTTTGTTCTTGTTTACATATATATGCTTAAATAGCACTCAGGTTTTCAGCAAAGATCATGACTAACCATGCCAACAATAGCTCTTAGAAATGATATTAACTCATATCAATGGCATAATCAACTAGCGAGAAATAATAAGATATCTCAAATGCCAACACTTTGTCAAAAGAATCATGATATAATATGACGATAGTGGTATCTTGCTAGCCCTTTCTGAGACCGCAAAACATAAATGCAGAGCACCCCCAAAGTTCAAGCAGTGACTAAACATTGTAATTCATGGTAGAAGAGATCTAGTCATGATGCATTCAACATTAATTACACACAATGCATGAGGATGACAATAGTGCTCTCAGGTCTGGCGCTTGTTTGAGAAGGTGATGACTCAACATAAAAGTAAAATAACATAAAAGTAAATAGATAGGCCCTTGACAGAGGGAAGCAGGGATTTGCAGAGGTGCCAGAGCTCAATGTTTAAATCAGAGATAAATATAATTTTGGGAGGTACACCCTTCCTGTCAATGTTATGACCAAGAGTTTCCAATATCTTCCATGCTAAACAAATTAGCCGTGGTTCCCAAGCGATAAAAGTAAAGTTTACTCCCCCTCCACCAACAAACACAAGCCATGGCTAACTGAATCCACGGGTGCCTTCCATACCAACTACAGACCTAAGGGAGTTTTGTTTAATTATTTGTAATTTTTGATTTCAGGACTGGACATCCCTATTACTAGCCCCTCTCATGCAAGGATGAGTGAATAAACACTGATCATGAGAATAGCCCGCTTAGCATGGAAGATACTGACCACCCCCTGTCGCTCCATGAGCGGTCCAGGCACACAAAACAGATGTATGTTTGAAATTTAGAGGTGGCACATGCAAATTTACTTGAAACGGTAGGGTAATACCGCATATAGGTAGATATAGTGGACTCATCTGTAATAACTTTGGTTTAAGGATTTTGATGCACAAGCAGTATTCCCGCTTAGTACAGGCGAAAGCTAGCAAATAGGTTGAGAAGCGACCAGCTAGAGAGCGAAAACGGTCATGAACATGCATTATGAATAATTAACATTGAATACTAGCATGAGTAGGATATAAACACCATGAACATAAATATACTGGAGGCTTTGTTGGTTTTGATTCAACTACATGCGTGAACATGTGCCAAGTCAAGCCACTTGAAACATTCAGAGAAGGATACCATATCATCATACTACATCACAATCATTTTAATGCATGTTGACACCCAAGATAAATCATTATCCACTCCTAGCTACTTAAGCATGGCATGAGCAACTATAATCTCTAATTGTCATTGAAAACATGTTTAATCATAATATGCTGAATCATGGATACTGAGTTAAACATATTTACAAAAACAAGAACAAGTTGAGTTCATACCCTCTTTTCCCTGCCACAGTCACTTCATCAAATATCATCATTATTGCCTTTCACTTGCACGAACGAATGATATGAAAATTCTAATAGTGCAAGGGTGCCGTGGGCTAAGCTGGAATGTGCAACATTTTATTCAGAGGAGAAGACAAAATAATATAGGCTCTTCGTTAGATCAACAATAATGCATATGAGAGCCACTCAACGTTTTCATCGTGGTCTTCCCCTTGGTACGACTCAATAAAAAGAAAAGAATTTCAGAGAAACACTGAAATATTTTTGGAGTTTTTAGTTTTTCTTGAAAAGGAAATAAAAGAAGGAAAACAAAAAACGAGAAAAACTATTTACACGAGAAAGCTCCCAACAAACAAAAGAAGAAAAGGGAAATCTTTTTGGGTTTTCTTTTAATACTACAACTAAATTAAACTAGAAAGAAAAACCAAAAAGAAGCAAGAAATATTTTTGGATTTTCTCAAAGTTTTTCAAACACACAAGAAGAAAGCGAGAAAATAAATATAGCATGGATAATACAATGAAAAAGTGTGAACACGGACAAATGCAATGAAGTGTGTGAGCGTGAATATAATGTCGGTGGAAATACGTACTCCCCCAAGCTTAGGCTTTTGGCCTAGCTTGGTAATCACCATCCGTAGTAGCCGCCTGGTCCCATGTGAAAGTGCTGAGGCGGCGGCACCTGAGCATCCCACCCCTGGGGCTCTTCCTCTACTGCTGCCTAATTGTTCCGGTAGGCAATAATGTCCCCTGGTATGTCCCTGTATCCATTCTTGGCAATAGAATCAAACAAAGCAGGTGCAGGCAATGAGATAATATCATGGGTTTTCTCGCTGAAAACCAAGTTGTAGAGAATGTTGTTAAAAGAATCAGCATCATCAGTAAATTGGTGAGCCACCATCGCCTGGTGATCTAGATAAACTCTGGGCAAACGATAGTCATGGTGGCGTATTTGAACATTAAAGTGACTCGCTAAGCGAGTGGCAAAAATACCACCATGGATTTTGCCCTTAGTTCTATTAAGGTGCAGACGACGTGCAACAATAGCCCCTAGGCTAAAGGTGTGATGATTGTGTAGTGCACGGCGTAAAATGGCGAGGTGAGGGGGCACTAAGTATACCGCCCTTCTCCCTAGCAGTTAAACACTTCGCATTGAATAAAGCAAAGTAATGCACAGAAGGAAACTGCAAACTAATGGCGGTGGCTTTCGACACGCCTCTTTCCTCACCCACTGTCAAAGTGAGGAGGAAGTCCTCAAACTCTGCCGGTCTAGGTTCTCTTAAATCCCCGTCAGAGGGAATTAAACATATCTCACAAAACTCAGTAAGAGGTATCTGACGGGTTTTAGAATATAAATTAAACCGCACCGCAGGAGGATCATGCCTATTCAGAAAATAATTTTTTTGCACAAAGGAGTTCGTGAGGAGGTGGTGTTGGTCACAGTCATCTGCAAGGAAGTTAGTTAGCCTGGTATTTGCAATGAATTGGGAAAACTCTTGATGGAACCCAGCCTCGTCCATGAAGGCGTTATGTGGCCATTCGCACAGCCGCACCTCCGCCGTTCTCGGAGTGTTGAGGTCACTGTCTGAAGATTCCCCAATGACTCCCTTGGCATTCTTTTTGGAGGAAAACTTCCGGAAGATACTCATCTTTTTCTATGAACAAAATTCTGAAAATTTTGGCCCACAAATTTTTGTCAATGAAACTTCACAAGGTTGATAGCAACTACTCATATGGATGCCTAGAGGCCAAATCAAGCATTCAAACTACTTGGCACTCAAAGAATTCAACATGCAAGCCCATTTACAGCAGCACCAAGAGTAGCTAAATACTTAAAAATTAAACCACTAGAACAAAAACTAATTGGAGCAATGAGGAGTCACATACCAACTAGCAATCCCCCAAAACAGTTTTTGAAACGGAGCTTCGAGCAAAGAGATCGAAATCCACGGGTTTGAGAGCAAGAACACGAGAGAGAGAGCTGGAGTGAATTTTTTCTGGAGGTAGGAGATGACATGGGCTAAAGGGATAAGTGAGGGGGGCCACGTGGGGCCCACTACCCACCAGGGCATGCTTGGGGTAGCTAGCGCGCCCTGGTGCCTTGTGGGCACCCCCTCATGATGTTATTTGTACCAAAAATTCTTAAATATTCAGAAAAAATTTGTGTTAAAATTTCTGGTCATTCTGAGCACTTTTATTTTTGACAACTTTTTTATTGCACGAAAAATTCAAAAAACAAGATAAACATGGCATTTTATTTTATTTAACTAAGAAAAACAGAAAAATAAAAGTAGGGATAGAAGGTTGTGCTTACTAAATTCATCGACCACATGCCACTTGAAAATAATCCATTAATAAGGTTGATCAAGTCTTATTAACAACCACTTCCGATTAGCATGAACCCGAAGAATTCTAGTAAAAACACTAAGTTACCTCAACAGGAATATGCATATCCCCAACAATAAGTATTTCACATTTCTTTTTGGCAGTAGATAGAGGGAGTTGAAAACTTCCAATAGTAATTGTAGGAGACTTTTCAATAACCTTAATACCATTCACTTGAAATTGTTTCTTCGGAAAGTGCACCGTATGCTCATTACCATTGATATGAAAAGTGAATTTGCTTTTATTGCAATCAATAACAGCCCCTGCAGTATTCAAAAAGGGTCTACCAAGAATAATTGACATGTTGTCGTCCTCGGGCATCTCAAGTATGACAAAGTTTGTTAAGATAGTAACATTTGCAACAACAATGGGCACATCCTCGCAAATATCGATAGGTATGGCAGTTGATTTGTCAGCCATTTGTAATGATATCTCAGTAGGTGTGAGTTTATTCAAATCAAGTCTTTTATATAAAGAGAAAGGCATAACACTAACACTAGCTCCTAAATCACACAAAGTAGTTTTGACATAATTTCTTTTAATAGAACATGGTATAGTTGGTATTCCTGGATCTCCAAGTTTTTTAGGTACTCCATCCTTAAAAGAATAATTAGCAAGCATGGTGGAGATTTCAGCTTCAGGTATTTTTCTTTTATTAGTAACAATTTCTTTCTTGTATTTAGCATAAGGGGCCATCTTTAAAATATCAGTCAAACAGGTACGCAAAAAGACTGGCTTAAGCATTTCAGCAAAGCGCTCAAATTCTTCATCATCTTTTTTTCTTAGATGATTTAGGTGGAAAGGGCATGGGTTTTTGAACCCAGGGTTCTCTTTCTTTACCATGTTTTCTAGCAACAAAGTCTCTCTTATCATAATGTTTATTTTTAGGTTGTGGGTTATAAAGATCAATAGCCGGTTCTATCTCAACATCATTATCTGGTTCTTTATCATTATCTGGTTGAGTATCTTCATGAACGTCATCATTGTAATTTTCATTATCACTAGGTGAATGTTCGTTACCAGATTGAGTTTCACCATCTGAGATAGAGACATCATTATTATGTTTAGGAGGTTTTTCTATTTCAGGTTCACTAGAGGTATGCAAAGTCCTATCATTTTTCTTTTTCTTTTTCTTTTTAGAAGGACCAGGTGCATCAATATTAATTCTTGAGAGTCTTGTTCAATTCTTTTAGGGTGACCTTTAGGATAAAGAGGTTCTTGAGTCATTTTACCTCCTCTAGTTGCTACTCTAACAGCATAATCATTTATATTATTGTTCATTTCACTAAGCAATTCTCTTTGAGATTTAGCAACTTGTTCTAACTGAGTTTGAACCATAGAGGCATGTTTTCCTACACCTCTAACATCATTACTGATTCTAAATAACAAGTTACTCAAGCGAGCAATCATATCAGAATTTTGTTTCAATAGTTTCATAACATTTGCATTGAAGTGATCTTGTTTCATAACGTAGTTGTCCAATTCATATAAGCATTGACTAGGATGTTTATTGTAAGGGATATCACCTTCATAAAACTTTTAAAAGAGAATTTACCTCTACCACATGTGGTGGTGGTGTGTCAAGTCCATGTATTTCTTCAATAGGAGGTAAATTTTTAATGTCTTCAACTTTAATACCTTTTTCCTTCATACATTTCTTTGCCTCTTGCATATCTTCAGGACTTAGAAATAGAATGCCCCTCTTCTTCGGAGTGGGTTTAGGCGGTGGTTTGGGAAGAGTCCAATCATCATAATTTTTCAATATATTATTCAATAATTCCTCAGCTTGTCCAATAGTTCATTCCCTGAAAACACAACCAGCACAACTGTCTAGGAAGTCCCTAGAAGCATCAGTTAGTCCATTATAAAAGATATCAAGTATTTCATTTTTTTAAGAGGATGATCAGGCAAAGCATCAAGTAATTGGAGAAGCCTCCCCCAAGCTTGTGGGAGACTCTCTTCTTCAATTTGCACAAAGTTAAATATTTCCTGTAAGGCAGCTTGTTTCTTATGAGTAGGAAAATATTTTTCAGAGAAGTAGTAAATCATACCCTGGGCACTACGCACACAACCAGGAGCAAGAGTATTGTACCATATCTTAGCATCACCCTTTAATGAGAATGGAAATAACTTGAGGATATAGTAATAGCGAATTTTCTCATCAAGAGCAAATAGGGTGGCTATATCATTTAATTTAGTAAGATGTGCCAATACAGTTTTAGTTTCATAGCCATGGAAAGGATCAGATTCAACCAAAGTAATTAACTCTGGGTCAACAGAGAATTCATAATCCTTGTCAGTAACAAACATAGGTGAAGTAGCAAACTTAGGATCACATTTCATTCTAGCATTCAAGGATTTTTTCTTTCAACTTGCATAATAATTTCTTAAGATCATCTCTATCCTTGCAAGCAAGAAAGTCTCTAGCTACCTCTTCATCCATAACATAACCCTCAGGTATCTTAGGCAATTCAAATCTAGGAGAGCTAGGTCTAATAGGTGTTTCATAGTTTTCAATTTCATTTTCTTTAGCTCTAGCAATTTGTTCATTAAGAAATTCACCTAGTGGCACATTATCATCAAGCAAGGTACTAGCATCATCATAAGCATCATTCATAGCAGAAGTAGCATCATCAATAACTTGCGACATATTAGAATTAATAGCATGTGGTGGTGTTGCAAGTCTATTCAAAATAGAAGGTGAATCAAGTGCAAAGTGTGATGGCAATTTCTTACCTCTCCTCGTCTTAGAGGAAACGATCTTGGTTCTTGTATCTTTCAGATTCTTCATCATGATAAATAGATAATAATCCCAAGTGACTCAACAAATATAGCTATGCTCCCCGGCAACGGCGCCAGAAGAAGGTCTTGGTAGCCCACAAGTATAGGGGATCGTAACAGTTTTCGAGGGTAGATTATTCAACCCAAATTTATAGATTCGACACAAGGGGAGCCAAAGAATATTCGTAAGTATTAGCAGTTTAGTTGTCAATTCAACCACACTAGAGATTAAATATCTGCAGCAGAGTGATCAATAGCACAGTAATATGATAGTTTGATAGTAGTTGTAACGGTAACAGTGGTAACAGTAACAGTAACAGTAGTAACAGTAGCAATAGCAATAGTAACTTAGCAAGAACAATATGTGAAAAGCTCGTAGGCATTGGATCGGTGATTACGTTGGATAATATTCATCATATTACAGTCATAACCTAGGGCGACACAGAACTAGCTCCAGTTCATAAATATAATGTAGGCATGTATTCCGTAAATAGTCATACGTGCTTATGGAAAAGAACTTGCATGACATCTTTTGTCCTACCCTGCCGTGGTAGCGAGGTCCAATAGGGAACTAAGGGATATTAAGGCCTCCTTTTAATAGAGAACCGGAACAAAGCATTAACACATAGTGAATACATGAACTCCTCAAACTATGGTCATCACCGGAAAGTATCCCAATTGTTGTCACCTTGGGGTTTACGGATCATAACACGTAATAGGTGAATATGACTTGCAATATCGGATCATGAACATAGATATAATGGTGATAACATAAACGGTTCAAATATGAAATCATGGCACTTTGGCCCTAGTGACAAGCATTAAACATAGCAAAGTCATAGCAACATCAATCTTAGAACATAGTGGATACTAGGGATCAAGCCCTAACAAAACTAACTTGATTACATGATGAATCTCATACAACTCCTCACCGACCAGGGAGCCTATGAAGGAATTACTCACTCCCGATGGTGAGCATCATGAAATTGGTGATGGAGGATGGTTGGTGATGACGAAGACCGAAGACCCCCCTCTTTGGAGCCCCGAACGGGCTCCAGATTTGGCCTCCCGATGAAGAACATGAGGTGGCGGCGGCTCCGTATTGTCAAACGCGATGAAACTTCCTCTCCTATTCTTTCCTCCAAAAATAGGATTTTATAGAGTTGGAATTAGGGTCAGCGAAGCCTCGAGGGCCCCACTACCCACGAGGGCGCGCCAGAGGGGGGTGGCGCGGCCTGGTGCCTTGTGGGCAGCCTGGGCCCCCCCTCCAGTGGGTCTTGGTTCCAGTATTTTTTATTTATTCCAAAATAATTCTCCAAAAAGTTTCGTCCAATTCCAAGAACTTTTATTTCTGCACAAAAACAACACCATGGTAGTTCTCCTGAAAATATCGTCAGTCCGGGTTAGTTTCATTCAAATCATGCAAATTAGAGTCCAAAACAAGAGCAAAAGCATTAGGAAAAGTAGACACGATGGAGACGTATCACTCACCCAGCTACCTCCTATTTGGTTGACACGCCTTCTGACAGATGTCATTAAAGGTAAGTCTCCTTCCAGCATGCTGACACATGCCCGACAAATCTCACCTAACTACCTGCGAGCTCAACACCTCATCAATTAGCGACTTGCTTCTCAGTGAGGTGGAGCGTTGGCAGTTTAGCGAGAGCTTGCCGACACGGAGCTTTCCGGGCCTTCAACTTGCTGGCTCGGCCTCGTCGGCAAAGGTTTTCTTTGGTATTTGAATTTAATGCTTCTTCCTAGTAGCTTTAGCAATTTGGTCTTGAATATTAACCTTGGTAATTTCTATTAAGGCTTGGCCAGCAAGGAAGCTGCTATTGTCTGTGCATAAGTCAGGGTATAAAATGCCCATGTTTTATACACCAACATACTAGCACGCTTGCAGCCTTGCCATGTGTCGCGAAAGCCCTGTGTGCACAGAGCAGGCACGCCACGCGTGGAGGTGATAACTTGTTGTCGACGCTTGTTGAGTGCGGGCCAGCTGGAGGGGTCGTTGCCAAGCGTTGTCGTTGTCGGGTGTCGGTCATCCTAGCTTATTGTTGGGTGGTTTGGACTTGTTCCTCTCAGCCTTTAGCTGGCCGGGAAGAGCATGGGGGCAAATCTTGACAAAGATCTGCATGCCACTATGGAGCCTGGGCTCCTCCTTGAAGATGTTGTCGACGTTGTTCTTGACGAAGATCTACATACCACCGCGAGGTGGTGGAGAAGACTTGTGATAATGAAAAGCCACTCCATCCTCTCGGATTTGGCTAGGAGGTGACCATTGCTCGTGCGTAGTTGGGTCCGTGAACCCAATCATCATGGTACCGACATGATCAAATAAAAATGTTATGTTGCTATGCTTGTAATATGTGCTTAATGTATGATTATACTTGTTGCTCTAGGATGGAGGGTCCACACCTTCCCTTTCAATGTGAATTTAATGGTAATGAAACCTTGGCTTCTTATGCTAATGGTGTATATGATTACTATAATGTGGAGCAAATAGAAGAATTTTTTGCTTTCAAGGGTGCTTATGAAATTGCTTCTTTGCTTGAAAAGCATGAAAAGCGTGATGATGCTCTTTACAAATCTGAAAATCTTGCCATACTAAAATATTGATGTGAAAATTATGAATACAATGCTCATATTAATGAATTTATTAAGAGAATGCCTGCTACTCTGGAAGAGATTAATATTTCGCAGGAGTCTATGGAAGAAGAAATTGTTGAAACTATGAGCTCATTAGATGAAAAAGATGAGGAGGAGAGCAAAGAATAAAAGGAGGAAGAGCGGATTAGATACTCGTGCCCACTTTCTAATGAGAGTAACTCCTTAACTCATACATTGTTTAATTTCCCTTCGTGCATACTGTGGTATGAATGCTATGATCCCTTGGATTCATTTGAAATATCTCTTTTTGATGAACTTGATGCTTGCTATGTTTATGGCCATGATGCCACTATTAATGATACTTATGGAGATGAACTTTCTATAGTTCCTTATGTTAAGAATGAAACTGTTGATATTGCACCCACACATGATAGTCCTACTATCTTTTGGAATTCTCCCAACTACACTATATCGGAGAAGTTTGCACTTATTAAGGATTATATTGATGGGTTGTGTTTTACGATTGCACATGATAATTTTAATGGATATAATATGCATGTGATTTCTCCTCCTACTTGCAATTATTATGAGAGAGGAACCTCTTCTTCACCTCTCTATGTTTCTAGTATGATAAAATTGCAAGAAACTACCTACACTATGCATTGGCCTTTACTTTGTGTGCATGAATTGTTCTTTTTGACATGCCAATGCATAGAAGATAGTTAGACTTTGATGTTACAATATATATGTTACTTTGTGCTCATATTTAAGATATAAATCATTGTTAATTAAAATTGTCTTTGATATTCCTTGGGATCCTGGTGGATCAATTACTTGAGCACTTTATGCCTAGCTTAATGGATTTAAAGAAAGCATTGCTTTTGAGACAACTCAGAAGTTTTAGAGAGTCATTTTCTTCTGTTCTAGGCTTATAAAAATTTCAAAAACAAAAAAATAAAGAGGGAAGCTCAAACTTTTTCAAAAAAAAGAGAAGCCATTGGAAAGTTATGCATTGGAGAAGTGAGGGTTGGCCTTGCACATCCGTGTTCATTCTCATGGAAACAATGTAAAAATCCATGGAAGTTTCTCACAAATAATTATCCCCTTGTACAAATCCACTATATTACAAAAATAATATGCCAAGATTTACCTTTAAGGTGTTTAAATTGCTTGTTTGATATGTGCTCTGTAGGAACATAAACTTTTGCTGTAGTATTTGAATTATCGTATTTTACCGGAACGTGCAAATTTTCTAACAATTTTACACAGTACTGTCATGCAAATATTTTATTACTTCCTAATTTTTCAGAATTTTGGAGTTACATAAGTACATGTTTCATCTACATCTTTACAGACTATCCTGTTTTCTCAGATTGCTGTTATAGTCTCTTTAACTGCTTATGTTTGCCATTTTGTTGAAGCCCCATTGATGTGGGAGACTTAGAATTGTGTTATAATAAAATATGTAATTTTGGATTATAATTATCAAATATTGTAACAGCAAGACATGATGGGATTTGATGTTATATGTACTAACCCATCTAATAAATTTTTTGTTGAGTTTTGTGTGGATGAAGTGATTAAAAACCGAGGGGGCATCAATATGTTGGGAATAAGGAGGAGCAATATTTGAAGATTGGGGATGCCCAAGGCACCCCAAGTAAGTATCCAAGGAGACTCAAGCGTCTAAGCTAAGGGATGCCCTCCTCTTTCTTCCTCGACAATTATCAGTATGTCTTGGTTTTTATTTTGTTCACATGATATGCGTAAATTCTTGGATCTTCATTTATTTTTATTTTTATTTTAGTTTGTCACCATGCTTGTTTGGTATATTCCTTGGTTGATTTACAGAATGCTCTTTGCACCTCATGCGTATCTTTTGAGTATGGCTTTGTAGAATGCTTCATGTGCTTCATGCATATCCTTTGAAGTTTGGATGCTCGCTTCTCTACAATTGGAATAATGTTATTTGTTAGAGCTTGGCCGAGTATTTTGTAGGAAGTATAAGAAATCTTTTGCTTCACTTATATCTTTTTGCAGAGTTGAATAGAAACTGGTTATCTGCATGGTTAGCCATAAGTATGTACGGGTGGTATATAAAAACTTCCATGACACTTATAGATCATTGAACTAGATAAATTTGATTCCTTGCAATTAATTTTTGATATTGAGGTACTAATATGAGAGGGTGTGAGTGAATCATTAAAGCTAAGTATGAATATTGTTGTTAAGGTTTGCGAGACCGTACACATGAAAGTGATAAAATTGGTATTACCGATGAAGTCTGAGTATGAGATGTTTTGAAGCGACATTCACGTGCATACGGGTCGGGGGAGCATGATGGTTAACTCCTACCAACCTCCCCCTAGGAGCATGCGAGTCGTACTTGCTTCGAGATGGGATACTAGACTTTTCCAATAAATACTTGAGTTCTTTATGACTAATGTGAGTTTTCTATATTTGTGCACTTCCACCTATCCATATTTTGCTAGCCTCTTCGGTGATGTGCATTGCCCACTCTCACCTCAAGAGATGGTGCATACATCGTCGGTGCATCCAACCCCGTGGGATGATGCGCTCTCTCAAACATAAGCCACATTATATCTTCCTCAAAACATCCACCATACATACCTATCTTGGCATTTCCATGCCATTGTGATATATATATTGCCATGCATGTTGGTGCAATAATTCGCCTCCTTATGTTTTGGAGATTGTTGACATAAACAGTGAGTGACTAATGTTTCTAGTGCACACAGAGTAAGAGGTCCTTGAAGTCATGTGGATTTTGGTACAAAATCCGAAGATAATCTCCTACGTTACAGCGAGGATTATCACCGAAGATTATGCTTTCAAGAGTGACCCCCAAAAATTGTTGACGCGGAGCAACTGGTTAGGTGTCGTCCAAAGAAATTGACTGCAGTCGAGAAGTTGAAGATGAAGTGAAGAAGCAGCATTTATTTTGTTGTTCTTCTCTGTCTTTATTGATTCACAGGACCACCGTACTATTAAGAGGGGTATAGTGTTCGAAGCTTTGATTCTCTGATGCTAAACCCAATCCTATGTGAGTTGAGATTGAAATCTCTTTGTGTTTTGAGCAATTCAGCAAGAGACTGTGATCTCTTCGCTGTGAGTGATTTGTCTCTGACCGAAGAGTTAGCATTACTTGTTCCTAAAGTAATGTTACCATTGCTCCCAAAATCTGACCGTTGAGAATGTGTCGGTTGGCCATTGGCTAGACCGCGTGTCCAAAATGGTCATTTCCCACTAGGGAAGGCTGCGGTTATAAATAGCCACCCCGCACCGGCTTTGTCCGGTGGCTGCTCCGCTTGGTTCTGAATAGTTTGTTGATTAACCCTCTCTCCAGAGTGATTTGAGTTTAAAATCAACCGAGAGAAAAATCCCAGAGCCGAAAAAATAGATAGTGGTTTAGCATCACTCGAATCTAAGTCGAGTACGCTCCACCTATTACTCTTGAGAGCTGCGAACTCTCTAGATGGTTAGGTGTCAATTTCTTTAGCGACCAAGAGTGATTGTGGTTCTCAAAGAAGAAGAAGTCTGTAAAGGTTCAGAGATCACCTCAAGTATCTACCACGAGTGATCGGCATTGGTTGACGAATCAATTATCGAGGAGAATAGGGCAAAAAGAGTTTATCTTCTATGTTAAATCACAACCCCTCCAACCAGACGTAGTCCTTTTGCAGAAGGGCGAACTAGTCTACCAAATATCGAGTCGCCATCGAGCATCACTGGTTACCTCTACTCCCCTCTGTTTACTTTCACACTACTCTGTATGATAAGTTTCGATCATGTGATTCCTTTGGTTACTTGTGTTTAATTCATGTTTGGTAGTTTGCACTTGCTCACTGTAGTTTATTTTCACTCGCTCCGCTGCTGGGTTCCGAGAGTTTTGAATTTTCTGAAGAAATTTTAAAACTCCCATTCACCCCCCTCTGGTAGACATACTTCGTTCCTACAATTGGTATCAGAGCAAGGTACTCCTTGACTCTGCTCATTTTTTTCTAACAACCTTGAAGTTTAAGTATGTCTTCAATGAGTAGTCGCACCTCAAGATTCCCATCTTTGATGGGATGAACTACCCTTTTTGGAAAGAGAAGATGAAGATCCATCTCCAAGCAATTGATGATGAGATGTGGAATGTGGTCCAGAATGGATTCTCTATCGAAGTGCATCCAGTACCCACTGACCACGAGAAGAAACTTATCTAGATGGATGCTCAAGACAAAGATGAAATTGGTGACCATCTCTCTCGTGCTTAGTTTCTTCGCTATCGCCAGTGTGAAACTATGAAGGAATTATGGAATATCCTTGACAAAATCAATGAAGGTGTTTCAACTCAGAAAAAAGCTCACATTGATACCCTTCATGTGAAGTTCAACCGATTCAAGAGAATTGGCAATGAAAGCTACCAGCAAACCTTCGATCGTCTAAGTGACATCGCCAACGAGTTGTGAGGTCTCGGCTTCAAAGATTTTACGGATCATGAAGTTGTGAAGAAGTTTGTCCAATCTCTTGACAGTTCTCTTGACATCCTAGTTCTAATGATTCGTTAACGAGCTCATTTCAAGGTTCTTGACTCCGCTGATATCATGGAAAGGCTGAACACCCATGAGGAATAGGAAGAAGAAAAGAGAGATCTTTATGGCTCAAGTCACCCAAAGAATCATGCGCTCAAGGCTGTGGTTGATTCATCCTCAGAAGATAATGCCGAGGAAGATTCTGATGACCCCAAAAGGATTAGCAAGGACCTCACACTGATCATGAAAAGATTCCAGCATTTCCAAAAGAAAAAACAGATTCTGAGAAAAGTATCCAGGAATTCTGGTAGCTCAAAATCCTTGCCAAAACCTACTAGAGATTATACCTGTTTCAAGTGCAAGAAACTAGGACATTTCATCTCATACTGCCCTTTCTGGGAAGCTAAGATGCGTGCCATTGGAAGATTTGACTCAGGAAACAACAACCATGGAAAAGGGAAGAGCAAGAACTACGGCTCAGATGATGTGAAGAAATCAAAGAAGTTCTTCAAGAAGGACATTTTCTCCTCCAAATCCTTGTCAAGATCTTCTTCACAGAATCCCTCCAAGTCCTCATCCAATTGCAATAACACCTCTCGCAAGGCCAAGGTGTACATCGACAAGGAGATGACTCTGATGAAGTGGGGTCCTCTGATTCCGAAGAAGTTGCTAAATTCGATGATGATTCAGACTCTGGCATGGCCGTCATAGCATGTAACTGTGCCCCAACATTGAACTTCTTTGAGAATCGTCCAAGCAACAACGAGTCTCCAGCCTTCTGCTTTATGGCCAAAGCTTCGAAAGAAAAGGTACCCTCCAAGAATCACATGATTTACACAAGTGATCAATTTTCTTCAGATGAGGATGACCATCCTAAACTGATCAAAATTGCTAAGAAGCAACAAAACTCCCTCGAGAAAATTGATAAAACAATCAGGAAATCTGAAGGGTTGTTGGTTGAGGAGATGGAGAAAAACTAGTCGTTGACTGAGGAGCACTCTGCTCTCGAGTCTCGAATGGAAGAACTGACTAATCCTCATGATTTTCTCTCGGCCGACTACAAGAGATTGACTTATGATTACCTGAAAAGGAAACAGGAACTCAAGTCACTGACAGAGGCTCATGATGATTTGATCAGAGAAAAGTCTCTTCTCACCCAACAACTCAAGGAGAAAACTGAAGTGTTTGTCCCACCTTGCTTAAAGTGCCTTGAATGCAGTAATGCTGAATCCTCTATGAATGCTAACCCCTCGGTCGAGGAAAATGGATCTGTGTCTGATGAAAATGCTAGGTTGAAGGATCTTCTTCAGACATGAATGTTCAAAAGTCTCTAAGGGCATCAAACCCTATGTGATGTACTGAAGAAATCCATTCTTCACAAAAATCCCCAAAAATAGGGTGTTGGTTTCGAAAGGAAACTGAATAAAAATGGTTCTTACTGGGAACCTGATAAATATCCTCACACTGTGTGGGTGCCTTCAAAGAACAAAATGCTCGACCATGCTTTACTCTCAGTATATGAATGTCCCATTCCTAAATACTCATATGATGATTCTTTGGACAATTATAAGTTGTTCAAGAACCAATGTGGTGAGGTTGTTGCTCGCTATGTTGGACCAAACAGCAGGAATGGTCCCCCAAAGAAAATCATTTGTGTACCTAAGAAAACTATCGAGGCATTACCTGTCACTGTCTTACTGACCATGCAAGCTGAAAATGCTCGATACATCCTCAAGAAGGCTCAACAAAATGAATATATGCATACCTCCTCAAACTACTACGCTCATCTGTCTAGGAAGAATTTCAATGCATATTCCTTTGATTATGCTCACACTTCTTTGAGAAAGAATTCTTATGGTTATCAAACGAAATCATATCCCGCTCGCTCATATGTTTCTTAGCCACTTGCAAAGATGTGGGTGGTTGATACGTCCATTTTGCATCATGTTTTCCTATTAATATTTATTACAATTTGGTTGCTATTTTACCTTTATTATACTATTCTTATGCCTTTTATCTCTTATTTTGCAAGTTTCACATGAAGAGGAAGATTCCTGGCAGCTGGAATTCTGGACCGGGAAGGGCTATATCGGAGACACCTATTCTGCACAACTCCAAATGACCTGAAAATTGATGGAGAATTATTTTGGAATATATAAAAATTATTGGCGAAAGAAACAACAATAGGGGACCCACCAGCACAAGCCTTGGGGGCGCGCCCTACCCCTAGGGCGTGCCCCTAGACTTGTGGGGCCCCTTGCAGGCCTCCAATGCCCATCTTCTGCTATATGATGCCATTTGACCTAGAAAAATTTAGAACGAAGGTTTCGGGACGAAGCACCGCTGTCTCGAGGCGGAACCTGGGCAGGAGCACTTTTGCCCTTCGGCGGAGCGATTACGCCAGGGAAACTTCCGTCTGGGTGGGAGAAATCGAAGCCATCGTCATCACCAATGACCGTCTCATAATGGGAGGACCAATATTCATCAACATCTTCACCAGCACCATCTCATCTCAAACCCTAGTTCATCTTTTGTTGTCGGCATTCTGGGAACCGGGGTACCTAGACTTGCCTGCCTGTGGCCCACGGTGTGGCTCCGTCTGCGGCCTGGTACGGCCCATCTTCAGCATCAACAAAACAAGACCCTTGTGAGGGGCCAAGCCTCGCGAGGCGGACGATGTCAAGACCTCCAGAGGAAGCGGCCTCCTTAGGCCAGCTCCGGAGGAGCAGAGATTTCTATGCAAGCCCCACCTCGTGAGTTTCAGATGACGCAAGCTGTGACGACCAAGGCTAGGCGGGCGCAGTACATCAGGTTTCCTCTTTGGTGCTAAGGAAGCAGGTGCAGACACAGAGTCCTGAGGAATCAGCCAAAGGTTTCCGTTCCCGTGCTACAAGACCAGGACGGCAGGACAGAGGTCATCGCCGAGCCCACCACGACGTCACAACCAGAAGCTTTGCAGGCGAAGACCACCTTTCGTTAGGATAAGATGTACTACTTGTCTCGCTTCAAACATGGACGTTGTGGGATCCCTTCCCGCCTTCGTTTTGGGGGAAGAGGACCAAGGCCACTATAAATATAGCTAGGCCACCACCATTGAAGGGGACAGATCAATAAGATCACCCCCACCAGCTCACACCAACACAAGAACACACCTCCTGAGGTTGTTCCCCCTCTGTACTAGTTCATCCTCAGCCCACCTTGAGGTCAATCCACCACAAAGCAGAAGTAGGGTTTTACACCACAAGGTGGCCCGAACCTGGGTAAACTGATGTGTCCCTTTCCTTTCCAGTTCATCGAGCTAGGCCGTGAGATCGACGAGTTGGCAGACTGGGGAGACTGAGTTCTTCGCACGCACCCCAGAGTTCAAACCTTTCTTGGGTCTGCGGATCCCTGAATCTGACATTTGGAATGCCAGGTAGGGATGTGTCAAAGTCTCTCCCCCGCCATTCGCCCCATCGTCACCATGGCGGGAGATCCTCAAGCTCACACTGAGCACTAGGCCGCTTGGCCCGCCCTAGCAGTGCCCCCTGCCCAAGAAGCCCTCCGCTCTGCGCTCCTTGCAGCCCGCACGGTGGCCAGCGCCGTCGGCATCAGGCGGCACGGACCACCTTCGCCCGCTTCCACGCCGCGTCGCAACTGCGCCACCTCACGGTCTTCGGGCTACGCCGCGGCGACGACCCTACACACGTGCCGGCAGCCGGCGAACACGCGAGCCGCGCTCATCGTGGCGCGGGAGCTGCTGCGGTGTAGGCTGGCGAAAGGTGGCCACGATGCCCTGCTGGAGCGCGTCACCGAGCTACTCGATGCTGCATGCGAGGACGCAGCGCCCTTCTGCACCTTGCCTACATCGCAAGGGCTGCCGGGGCACGCACCAGCTCTAGTCACACCCACGCGCCCTTCCTCGGGGGGCCCGAAGGACCTCGCGACGCCGCTTACCATACCCAAGATACGTCACGCCCGGGCGTGACAGAACCGGGCGGCCCCTCCTGGGACCACGACGGGATGCCACCCTACGGTTATCGCGACCTGGCGCCAGGCATGACAAGCAACGGCGCCGGGCGGCCAGGCGCAGACCCGGGGATGGCGGCTTCGGGCACCCCTGTACCTCCACTGACGAGCTTGCTATATGTGCCAAGAGGAAGCCCCTGCTCGTTCCCCTCGCCAGCCTGGGCGTCAGGACCACGTGAGACCGAGGCTCTTCGCGGGCCACCCCGGAGCTTCACCGGCGTCTTCGACAACAATAGCCACCGGGTACAGCCGATATCTCAGGAGCACGATTACGCTAACCATGGACCGCAGGTGAACCAAGCCACGACAACGGCCGTGGACCTCAGGATGATGGCTTCGCCACAAGCGGATGGAGTGCATTGGGATCTGCGCGGGGGGAGCCCGGCGCCAAGGCCACCCCTGCACCGCGTGGAGCAAGGCGCCGCCACGACGGCGGCGCACGCTGCTCGGAGGTAGGTCCACCGATGGGGAAGGCGCCGGTGAGCCCTTCCTCCTGGTGGGGGGCCTGCGATCGCCAGGGCACCGCCAGCGTCCCCCTCGCCCCTTGGTCTCGTCTTGGTTTCCGGACGCCCCAACGGTGGTCAGGGGAGGCGCAGGGCGGGGTCCTCGCCAGGTGTCAGGGATGCCCGTGAAGATCTCTTCTCGTGACACTCTCACGTAATAATGAGTTGGGGCTGTACACACCCCGGAGTCTTGTGAGCTCTGCCCTCAGGCCTCACGGGGGCTCCCACCCACGTCCAAGTGGAAGCACCATGCTCCACGCTGGCCGTCGACACTGTCCCCCAATGACTATGCCCACGCCCAGTGGAAGCACTTAGCTCCGCGCTGGTGAGAAGACTAGTCTAGGTGCCGGACACGGCTGTTTGTTTCGCCCTCTTTCTGTAACCCGATTTGCCATCTTTTGAAATGAGATTTGGAGTTTCGTGAGCTTATCAAAAGGAAAAGGGGGGGGGGGAGATTTTTCAATTCGTGGTGTTTTCTTGCCTTTTGGTTTATGTTAAAAAGCAGGGCTCATGCCTGCTGCACCCCACCACCCGTGAGCACTCCGCGAGCGGGGGCTGGGCGTAGCATGCGCGCTTGGGCCAGCCCAAGTGGCGCCGAGGCCCCCACGGTACCAAAAGCGCATCTGTCGCAGGACCACTGCGTGCACGCCTTGCCGTGACTCGGCAATCGGCTCCTCATGCGGCGCTCTTGGGCGGGCCTGCAGGCTCCTCAGGAGGCTCAAGCCCTCGTGAGCCCTCGCGGGGCCCGCCTCGAGAAGGGAGCGCCCTCACGACACAAGAACCCGTCCAAGACCACCGGCACCAAAGATAAGTCATAACAAACTACTCTAGTATGGGGCCTTTCTGCCCTCGGCAGCACGTTTCAGAATCAATTTAGAAGGCATATCATCGTTTCATACATAACGGGGGAACCCCCACCTAGAAAATGCTTTTCACGCCCCGCGGGGCCATGCCCAAAATTTTGGTACACAGGTCAGGATCGGAAAGGAAACATAAGCCTAGCAAGACATGCTGCCATCGGCGTCGCCATCTTCATCATCACCATCGTCGGCACCACCCTCTTCAACTGCGGGCACGTCCACGCCATCTTCACGGGCGAACTCCGCGACCAGGTCATCCACATGGTCATCCACCCAGCTCGCCAGGTCGCCCTGCGTGACCCTAGGCACGGGGGCTATCGCAGCATTGAAGTCAAAGTCAGGGTCAAGGCTAAGAAGGTAGCTAAAGACACGCGAGAACGCGTGCCCGAGAAGTCCCCTGCTTCTTTCCACGATGAGCTGGCGCGCCCTCGTGGCCCGGTCTTCTAGACGGGTCATGACTTGGGTAAAGAAGTGGAGGTAGCCGGCATCATCAGCCTCGTGCGGGCGGGAGACGCTCTCTTCACAGATGGTATCTAGGGCCCGGTTGGCTCGGACCTTGAGGTCCTCAAGCATCGAGGAGCACTCGCGCTGCATCGTCCGACGGTGGTTCGCTTCGTTCATGGCTTTCTCCACAAGAGACGTGATGCCCGCGACCTGCTGCTGAAGTGAGGACAAGTCGGCTTGGGCGGAGGCCCGAGCCTCCTTGGCGGTCATCTCGCGCTGCTCTGCCGCGGCAAGCTTCGCCCTGAGGGCGTCGGTCGTTCCCTGCAACTCAACCTGCCGCTGTTGGAAGCGGGTCTCCTGGAGCCTCAACTTCCGGCGGTATTCGCCAACAAGGGCCCCGCGAATCTCCGCCACCCTTCGGTCAATCTCCTGCTGGATCTTGGCCTCCCGGGCGGCAACGGCGTCTTCAGCCGCGGCCACTTGGCGCTCCCTCACCTCCAGCCGCTCGAGCTCCAGGTTGTGTTCCAAGATCTCAAGCGCCAGCGCATCCTCACGCGCCTGGCCTCCTTTCTCATCCGAGGGGGCCTCGCTCGACGGTGCCGTCAGGGTGGCCCTGCCCGCCTGGACCTGCCGCTCAAGGGTGGCGTTTGAAGCTCCAAGCTCCTTCTCCCGCTCCTCGGCCGCCTCACGATGGCGGTCAGCAGCCCTGGCCTCCTCTAGAGCGCGGGCGCAGGCCTCACGAGAAGCTACGAGGGACGCCGTGGCATCTGTACGAGCGCGCTCATGCTGCAGATGCCCGAGGTTGATGGCGACCTTTAGCTAGTGCCACTCGCGCGCCAGGCGGAGGCCTTCCGCCTCGAGGCATGCGTCGACATCAACAAGTTCTCCCCCAAGTTGACCCAGCGCGCCCATTGCCTCCTGGAAAAGGTCATGGCGGACGACGCTACGCCCGCGAGCAAGCTCTAGCGCGTGGCCGAGCCTTCTTCCGCGCCAGGGGCTGCCGGAGAGGCGCAAAATTACTCGCCCATCTCTGGCAGGGGGCTGGTAGCCGGCGCTCCTTCATCTATTCCCCAGGCCTCGGCGGAAGTGCTGTGCGACTGAGCCCCGCTGCTCAAAGACGAAGCCGATGATGTGCTCGCCCAGCTACCAGTGAGCACCAGTGGAGGAGCCCTCGGCACACCCCGTGCACCCTAGAGATGGACGCATGGGCTCGCGGCCTTCCGGCGGCGCCTTCGCCTTGCGGGCCGGCTCCGTGCCCTACGCAGACGCCCGACGCGAGGGGCCTGGAATCGCGAGCGGGCCAAGTGCATCCGGGGGTCGCACCCCAGGTGGCTTCACCGCAGCAACCGAGGGAATCCTGAAGAGCCAGAGTCAGAAAAGGGCGTGATGCGCGAAGATCCACGAAGATAAGGTACTTACTCATCCATGGCTATCCACTTCCTTTGCTTCAGGGCCCGGGGAGCGCTACCACTGCAGCTCCAGAGCCCTTTCCTCTTGCGGAGTGCCCTGAGGTCCAGACAAGGTATGCCGGGGGCCAGTGCGCCGCCCTTCGTGGTTGGGCTACGGGCCGCCTCCTCGGGAGCACCCGGTGGCACCCCCTCTCTGGCGGTCGCCTCAGGAGCACTCGACGGTGCTGACCCCCCTACAACCATTTCAGGGGCACGCGCCACGGGATCGACAAGCATGGGAGCCACCAAGACGGGGTTCTCACGAGGCCCCTCGAGACCTTCTGGGCGTAGCCCCACTCGTCGAAGAGAGGCATCTGCTTCACAAAGTCCTCCGTGTTCGAGCAGTGATACAAGAGGCATCCCTCCGCAGGGAGCGCGGCAGGCGCTGGGTCGCCAGTCAGGAGCTCGAGCACCGTGCGCAGTGTCTTGGAAGGGAGCGAGGGCACCTGGAGCCTCATGGGGTAGTTGGGGCCAGTGAAGGCCCACATTGGGCGAGAATGGCGCTGGAGCGGGGCGATGCGCTGCCGGACGAACTCCCTCACCACCATCGGAGCCGTCACCCCTGCCCCCTTCAACTTGGCCAGCCTGGACCAGATGCGGGCAAGCCGATGGTCGACGAGCTTCACGTGCCCCCAGCTAGAGCTGGGTTCCGCCGGCGCTCGCGGGAGTAGGAGCAGGGGGCTGTGTGTGGCGGCATCCACATACACCCTCTGCTTCCGGAATCCCTTAACATCGGGGCGGAGCGTGAAGTCGATGCCAGAGCCAGCTGTCACCGCCACAGCCTGGAATGCCACGCATCCCGAGCATTGTCAGCTGTCGACCAGGTGGAGCGAGAAGAAATGGCGGAACAAGGTGACAGACGGAGCAACACCCACCATAGCCTCACACAGGAAGGCGAAGGCGGCGATTAGGAGGATGGACCTGGGGTCCAGATGTAGCGCTTGGATTTGGTAATGCGAGATTGTGGCATTGAAGAAATCAGAAAAAGGAGGGACCAAGCCAGCCAGGAGAGCGTGAAGGTGGATGGGGATCTCGGTGGCCTCCATGTCGACCAAGGCCCGGGAGGCGGGCTAGACCGTCGTCGCCTTCCACTCGTTGGAATTAGTGGCGAGGGCCGACCGAACCTTGTCCAACCCCTCCTGGTTGATCACTGACGACCGATCAAGCGCGGGCTCCAAACCCGACTGGGATTCGGCTGGCGCGCAGGCCTTCCCCTTCTTCTTCGACCTTGGGGCCATGGCGTCAAGGGTGGATTGGCGCCGGTGCCAAATCTGGAAGAGGAGCCACGAGTTCACAGGAAAGGGCAGAAGCCAAGGACAAGCACAGCGGGCAATGATGGCAGAGCCGCGCTTGCAGCAGGCAGCCGTCAAGTCTAGCGGTTGCCGAGGCTGCGTGGGGAAGTGGAGACGCCCACGTCCCATCAAGCGCCACGCGTTGACCGGACCCGCAGGTGGTTGGAGCCCGCGGTGCTTCGCCCTTGCCCTTTGGCTTCGCCCCGAAGCCAAGTCCGAGCGCGCCTTGGGCCCGGGGGCTACTGTTGGCGTTCTAGGAACCGGGGTACCCAGACTTGCCTGCCTGCGGCCCACATCGTGGCTTTGTCTGCGGCCTGGTACGGCCCATCTTCAGCATCAACAACACAAGACCCTTGCGAGGGGACAAGCCTCGCGAGGCGGACGACGTCAAGACCTCCAGAGGAAGCGGCCTCCTTAGGCCGGCTCCTGAGGAGCGGAGATTTCTATGCAAGCCCCACCTCGTGAGGTTCAGATGACACAAGCTGTGACGACCAAGGCTAGGCGGGCGCAGTACAGCAGGTTTCCTCTTTGGTGCTAAGTAAGCAGGTGCAGACACAGAGTCCAGAGGAATCAGCCAAAGGTTTCCGTTCCCATGCTACAAGACCAGGACGGCAGGACGGAGGTCATCGCTGAGCCCACCACGACGTCACAACCAGAAGCATTGTAGGCGAAGACCACCTTTCGTCAGGATAAGATGTACTACTTGTCTTCCTTCAAACTTGGCCGTTGTGGGATCCCTTCCCGCCTTCGTTTTGGGGGAAGAGGACCAAGGCCACTATAAATATAGCTAGGCCACCACCATAGAAGGGGATGGATCAATCAGATCACCCCCACCAGCTCACACCAACACAAGAACACACCTCCTAAGGTTGTTCCCCCTCTGTACTAGTTCATCCTCAGCCCACCTCGAGGCCAATCCACCACAAAGCAGGAGTAGGGTTTTACACCGCAAGGTGGCCCGAATCTGGGTAAGCTGTTGTGTCCCTTTCCTTTCCAGTTCATCGAGCTAGGCCATGAGATCGACGAGTTGGCAGACTGGGGAGATTGAGTTCTTCGCACACACCCCAGAGTTCGAACCTTTCTTGGATCTGCGGAGCCCTGAATCCGACACTTGTAACCAATGTTTGCCTCAAAACCTCAGATTGGTACCTGTGGGTTGCTAGTCATGTTGATTACATCTTGTAGTTGATGCTAGTTGCTTAATTTGGTGGAAGATTATATGTTCAGATCCTTAATGATATTCAATACCCCTCTGATCTTGAACATGAGTATAATTTTTGAGTAGTTACTTTTGTTCTTGAGGACATGGGAGAAGTCCCGTTATAAGTAATCATGTGAATTTGGTATTCGTTCGATATTTTGATGATATGTATGTTGTTGCTTCCTTTAGTGGTTTCGTGTGAACATCGACTAAATGACACTTCACCATACTTGGGCCTAAGGGAAGAAATTGTGGAGTAGTAATTAGATGATGGGTTGCTAGAGTGACAGAAGCTTAAACCCTAGTTTTATTCCGAAAGGGGATGATTTGGATCCATATGTTTCATGCTATGGTTAGATTTATAGTTGTGGATGCTTGCGAGAGGGGGTAATCATAAGTGGGAGGCTTGTTCAAGTAAGAATAGCACCCAAGCACCGGTCCACCCACATATCAAATTATCAAAGTAGTGAACGCAAATCAAACAAACATGATGAAAGTGATTAGATGAATTCCCATGTGTCCTCAAGAACACTTTGCTTGCTATAAGAGAAAGTTTTGGCCTGTCATTTGCTATAAAAAGGATTGGGCTACCTTGCTGCACCTTTTTTACTATTGCTACTTGTCACTTGTTATGAATTATCTTGCTATCAAACTATCTGTTACAAATAATTTCAGTGCCTGTAGAAAATACCTTGCTGAAAACTGCTTGTCATTTCCTTCTGCTCCTCGTTGGGTTTGACACTCTTACTTATTCAAAGGACTATGATTGATACCCTATACTTGTGGGTCATCAAGACTCTTTTCTGCCGCCGTTGCCGGGGAGTGAAGCGCCTTTGGTAAGTGGAATTTGGTAAGGAAACATTTATATTACGTGCTGAAATTTACTGTCACTTGTCACTATGGAAAACAATCCTTTGAGGGGTTTGTTCGGGGTATCTTCACCTCGACCGGAAGCACAAAGAGTTGCCCCTCAACCTACTGCACCTACTGAAAATATTTATTATGAGATTCCTTTGGTATGTTAGAGAAACTGCTAACTATTCCTTAAGCAGGAGATGGAATGGTACATCCTGATATGCACTTGATATATACAGATGAAATTTGTGGATTGTTTAAGCTTCCAGGTTTATTTGTCGTGGTGAGCTCACGGCAGATGCCATGGGATGGCTAAAGAGAGGAACAGGCAAGAGGAAACCAGTGGGCTCCAGACGCGAGGTTGGTACGAGCGAGCGTGAGACACAAGACGTACCCAGGTTCGGGGCTCTCCGGAGAGATAACACCCCTAGTCCTGCAGAGTGTGGTTTATATGAAGTGGATACAGGCTTGCTCCTAGAGCTATTTTGGGGAGGGAGGAAGACAGGCCAGTGCATAGGCTGCTCCTTCTCCGTGGGTGTGGGTGCGTGTTCTACTAGATTCCAGCCCTTTACATGGAGGGGCTCCGGGGGGTCTTATAGGCTGGCCCCCCGGGGTTATAATGGTAAAGTAACATGGGCGCGGGGCTGGGATGTCAGTGTCTAGGAGCCGGCAGTGGGGGCCGCCGGGTCTGCCGGATGCGGGTCTCACCGGGTCGGTCGGGTTCGGGCGGTATCGGGTCCGCCAGGCGCGGGTACGGCCGGCTGCTGGGTACTGTAGGCATGCCGTGTCGGACATCATGGGATGGCTGTGCCGGCTTGCTACAGGGTTGCGCCTCCGAGATGCCGCCCGCCCCAGGCGGTGGCTTGGTCAGCATGACAGCCGAGCCTGCCGGGGCCGGCGTAAATGGGTGCGCACTGTAGCCATGCTCGTTTGTTGATGGAGGTTTGTCTTGTGGGAACCGGCCGGCGTGCGCCAGCTTGCTTGGCTGGGTTGCGCTGGGAAGCTGGCCAGGGGCGAGCCGGATTGAGGGGCGTTGCCAGCCCTGATGTTTTTGAAAGGATCCGGGTTCCTTTGCCTGCCCGGGGTCCATCCCCCCGACAGTAGTCCCCGAAGCTGTGAAGGCTCGCCGGCTTCAAGCAGGGAGGCCTTCGCAGTTTCATCCCCTTGAGAAGGCGGCTGGGTTGATGAAGCTTGGGGCCACCGGGTCCAGCAACACCCACTGTGTGCCGGCTTCCGGAAGCCGGATCGCGCCACCCCGGTATCGGCGGGAAACCGAGGCGTGCGCCGAGTCTTGAAGGAGAAAGGAGCCGCATCCGCAAGAGGGCGAGCGTGTGGTCTTCGACAGTCATTTCAAGCACGGGTTTGGCCTCCCCGTGAGCACCTTCTACCACGCCTTCCTTTCCTTCTTTGGGCTGCATCCGCACCACTTAGGCGTGAACGCGGTGCTGCAGCTCTCTGGCTTTGTCACCTTGTGCGAAGGCTACATGGGGGTGGAGCCAGACATAGAGCTCTGGAGCCGCCTCTTCTTTCTCAAACAGCAGGGGCCGGAGGCCGGGGCCATGTCCGACTGCGGGTCCGCTGTCATCTCCATCCGGCCGAACGGGGTGTTCCCCAAGATGCCCCTGGAGGACTCTACCAAGAAGTGGCAGAACTCTTTCTTCTACGTGCGCAATGTCGGCGGAGGAGCTGACGCCATCAACTTGCCGCCATTCGTCAACGAGCAGCCGCTCGCCAAGATGAACTGGGGCTATATGCCCAAGAACCTGCCGTAGGGGCTGCTGAATCTGTGCAGCCGGATCGTGAAGATGACGGCGCGTGAGGGGCTCAAGGGGACGGATCTTGTCGCCGCCTTCATTGCGCGCTGGGTGCTGCCACTGCAATGCCGGGCGCACATCATCGGCCAGATGGGTGACTGCTGGGATCCCACCCGGATGTCGTCCGGGAGGCTGTCGCTGGAGCAGGTCACCGACCCAGTGAACGCCATCTCCAAGGCTGGGATGGCTGCTGACTGGCGCTTTGGGAAGGCGCGCCCTACAACAGAGAGAACCCGGCGCCGGTGGTGAGTCCTTTGTCCCCGTTCTTTGCAATGTCCCAACTTTTTCTCCGTCCTGATGCGATGAGGGAGGTGCTGCTGAGCGCCATCCAGCAAATGCGTGACGGGACGAGGGCGCAGGTACTGGCCGCCGAGCAAGCTGGCTCGGAGGGGGCGGAGTCCTTCGCCGAGAACACGGAGCCGGCCGACGCGCAACCAGCTAATGCTGAAGCAGGCGCGGCACGCCGCGTGGGTAGGTCTCTGCACCCAGACCTCTTGCGAGACTGGTCAAATGATAATGAGGAGATCTTGACGCACGCTGGTGTTGCAGTGCCGATGAGGGGAGGGGATGGCAGCTTCGACCCCCCAAGACGACAGAAGAAGACGGCCGACGCTGGGTCACCCCACGTGCCGGCTGCGGCAAGCCAGCCGCACGGGAAGGACGCGGTGCCGCCGAAGCCGGCCGTGAAACACGCGGCGAAGGGGCCGGCCGCGCGTGGCAAGACGGCCGCCAAGAGGGCGCGCCATGTCATCCCGACAGCGCCGACGAGGCAGGCCATCCCGACGGCAATCGGGTGAGTTCCCTTTGTTGATTTCTGCATGCTTCTTGGTTGCACTCTTCTTATGTTTTCTTTGGGTGGCTCAGGACGCCTCTTGACTTGGCGTTGGCGGCAATGGAGGCTGTGTCTAGAGGCGGCTCTTCGTTCCGGAGCACTCGGAGCAGCGCCATCGACCGGGTGGAGAGCTCGCCCAAGGAGGACCTTGGTCTGGACCCAGAGGACGCAGAGCGCTGCACCTGGAGGGACGGGAAGAAGGCCCTTGAGGAGGAAGCAGTGGCCGTCCAAGCGGTGGAGGAGGCCTCGGCCCGGGCATGGGTGAGGGCTGCTGAGGCGAGGGGTCAGACTTTCGCGGACCAGGCGGCCGCGGCTCAGGCCTGGCCGGAGATGGCGGAGGGCACGACGCCGGCCGAGATCGTCGTCGAGCCGCAGACGGTGGAGGAGCGCGACCCGGAGGAGCGGCCGGCGGCGGATGATGGTCATTACGCGATGGTCTTCGACACCCCGCCCTGGAACGAGTCAGCCGAGCCGACAGGGGAGGGGGAAGCGGATCATGGGCTACGGAGGAGCCAGCAGGAAGCGAGCATGCCTTGGTGGTCCCGCCACAGCAGGTTGCCGTGAACCCGGAGCAGGCACCGGGAAGCGGCCCCGTCGCCGAGTCGCAGCAAGCCCAGGCCAGGTCCAGCGGAGTCGTCGTCGGACCACACACGCAGGAGGAGGCAGCGATGGATGCCGTGCGCTAGCATCTTCGCGGGCGCGTGGACTGGCTTCATGCCTTTGCCCAGAGCGAACTGGAGTGGCCGCGGGAGCTGGAGCGCTCCATGATTGTGAGTTTTTCTTCTCTTGATTTGTCTTTGTGGTTGGTCAGTGGGGGCGCGCCAGCGCACCCACTGGGTGTAGCCCCAGAGATTCGGGCCAACTACAAAGTAGTTGGGTCAAATCTTAAAGTGCTTTTCTTCTTTTCTTCCGGCATCTTGACTTGAAGCTTTGCCGCGCAGCTGCTGCGGCCGAGGTGCCGGACCTGCGAACTCAGCTGGTCGAAGCCGGCCAGCAGTGCAACCAGGCGATCGCCGACATCGGCCAGCTCCAGGCTGAGGTGGAGCAGCTAAAGGCGGAGGCCACCAAGGTGGCAGAGGCCCACCAGGCGGAGTTTGGTCGGCTGCAAGACGAGCATGGGAAGGCGGCCACCGAGAAAGACGACGAACTGAAGGCGGCAGTCGCCAAGATCGCCGAGCTCGAGAAGGCGCTCGAAGCCCGCGGCCGCGCCAGGGACTTGGAGCAGCATGGTATGTTGTGCGAGGCGCAACATCTGGATGAGCTCCTCATCAGTAAGTTCTCCTTCATTGATTTCGCCTTGTTGCGAGCCGGCTGGATTTTTACATGGTTGACTATTTCTCCATTTGGCAGAGTATTTCTCGGAGACGCAGGACGACGGACGAGGCCGTGCTTGCCCACCGGGCGACTCAAGCAGATGCGGGTGCCGGAGTGGACTCGGACGCCGCCTGGACCTTTTCGAAGATCATGCACGCCCCCGAGGCTTGCCTGATGGCCCTGGGCAAGCAGACGACACGGCTGTCCGAGGCCGGGTTGGGCATGGTGGCGGCCCGCTGGCCGGGTGCGGTTGCGCCTGACATCTTCACGCGGCTGGCGCGCTGGCTGGAGGCCAGACTGGCGCGGCTCCACGCGTGGCGCGTCTCCGCGGCCCGTGCCTGCACGGACTTGGCGCTGCGCTTCGTCATGCCCTGGTACCCAGGACTGAACCTGAACCAGCTGGCAGCCCAGCGAGCTGGCGTTGAGGCCCAACTAGAGGCGGAGGTGTGCCAGATTGCCGTGCGAGCCATCTACCACGCCTCATTCGCCGCACATGAGGAGTTCCAGGTGGAACGGATGGAAGAAGGCGGGGAGGTGCCGCCCGACGACTTTGGCCTGGCGCTCAACAACCCGGCAGGCAGCTCCGCGGAGTCGGGTCCTTATGCAGATAACAAGGCCGAGCTGGATGACACCGGCACCTCGGCGAACCCTGAGGCCACCGTAGAGGAGCCGGCAGTCGCGCAACCTGACGCAGCCGCTGCTTGAAGCCGTCCTGCTTTTTACCTTTATCGAATTTTGTTAAGCGACAAGTCCTCCCACCCACTGGGGGTGTAGGGTGAATGTAATGAGCTCCGGCCGTGGGCCTTTATCTTTGTAATGTAAATATTTTTGCGATTATTTGCGCTTGGGCTTTCCATTCTTAGGCTTTTCCTTGCTTGCTCCTTCTTTGGGCTTCCCCCTCACGAGTCGAACAGCCGGGTTCCGGTCTATGACAAGGAGTTCGGCCTTGGGAAGGAGTGCGCAGTACTTCGGCTTTTTCAAATGTTAAGTGCTAGTGAAACACCCACTGGGCCGGCTGGCGGCAGATGGCGAAGTCAGCTGGCGCGCAGCCGGTCGTGCGACAACTTAGTGCGGTGCCGGGTTGACCGACCCAGCCGACCCAACTTAGCGGATCCCTGCGTGTCAGCGCTTTGGCCCGTGGCTCTTGTCGGCCGAACAGCCAAAGCCGGACTATGGCTTGGGGCGAAGGAACGGGCCGTGGTGGCTTGGACACACTGAAAATGGGCTAAGGGAGATGGCGGAGCACGGCCAAGCCGGCTAGCCCCCGAGCCCCCGAGCCGAACGGGCTGAACCTGTGGTGGAGGGCAGAAAATCACAAGGGTGTGCGAGACACAATAATTGATAGGAAAAGGTAGCCCCCGAGTGTCGTTCGGGGGTCCTGCTATTTTTCATTGAACATCAAAAGGTAGCGATACATACGTGTATACGGCTAACTGTAAAATGGGCAGAGGAGCTCTGCATTCCAAGGCCGGCTTGTTTCTTCGCCGGCAGTGTCTCTCTTGCGTTTGTTCGGCTTGCGCGCGTCGATGAGGTAGTAGGTGTTGCGGTCACACAAGGCTTTGCTGACGATGAAGGGGCCCTCCCATGGGGAGGCCAACTTGTGCTGGCCGGCTTGCTACTGGACGAGCCGGAGTACGAGGTCGCCCTCGTGAAATGCGAGGGGCTTGATCTTCTTGCTGTGGTAGTGCCTTAAGCTTTGCTGGTAGATGGCTGATCAGCTGAGGGCCAGTAGGCATGCTTCTTCAAGCAGGTCGACGCCGTCTTCGCGGGCTTCTTTGGCTTGAGCTTCTGTGTACATTGTGACTCGCGGCGAGTCGAACTCGATGTCGGTCGGGATGATGGCTTCTGCTCCATAGACGAGAAAGAACGGGGTGAACCCGGTCGACCGGTTTAGCGTTGTCTGGAGACTCCAGATGATGGCCGACAGCTCATCGAGCCAGCTGTCGGGTGACTGGACGAGGGGCTCGATGAGTCATAGCTTGATGCCGGACAGGATCAGACCATTGGCCCGCTCGACTTGGCCGTTGGACTGAGGGTGAGCGACGGAGGCCAAGTCAAGCGGGATGCCGGAGACGGAACAGTACTGCGCCAGCGCGCCCTTGGCAAAGTTGGTGACATTGTCTGTGATGATGTCGGGCGGGACGCCGTAGCGCGCCGCGATGTCTTGGACGAACCGGACGGCCGTCGGCCCGTCCAGCTTCTTGATCGGTCATGCCTCGATCCACTTGGTGAACATGTCGACCGCCACCAGCAAGTGTGTCATGCCGCCTCGAGCGGTCTTGAACGGCCCCACCATGTCGAGTCCCCAGACCGCAAAGGGCCAGGTGATCGGGATGGTTTGGAGGGCAGAAACTGGTTGGTGACTGCGCTTGCTGAAGCATTGGCAGCCCTCGCACTTGAGGACCAACGACTCGGCGTCTTTGACTGCCATGGGCCAGTAGAAACCATGGCGGAAAGCCTTGGCTACCAGGGACCTGGAAGCAGCGTGGTGCCCGCACTCGCCCTGGTGGATGTCGAGGAGGATCTCTATGCCCTTGTCTTGCTCGATGCAGCACTGGAACACGCCTGTCTTGCTGTGCTTGACGAGCTCGCCGTTGATGATGCTGTAGGCGGACGCCCAGCGCTGCACTTGCTGGGCCTTGGTTTCGTCCATGGGGTGCGCCCCACTCTCCAGGAAGGCCAAGATTAGTTGGGCCCATGACGGAGCCGTCACCACAGTGAACACAGCCACCAGGGTGGGATCCAGGGCGGCAGCCCCCGGGCCGGGATCAGTAGCCCTCGGGTTGGAGACAACGGCCGCTGGATTGGAGACGGCAGCCCCCTAGCCAGAGCCGGTAGCCCCTGGGACTGGGCCGGGGTCATCAGGGTTGGGAAGGGGAGCTGCGGGGTCATCCAGGATGAAGACGGACTCGGAATCTGGAGACGGCTTGATGGACGGCTTGCGCAGGTGCTCGAGGGAGACGTCGGATGGAATGGCTTGCTGAGAGGAGCCGATCTTGGCCAGCATGTTGGAGGCTTTGTTCTCTGCGCGCGACACATGGAGGAACTCGCAGCTGTCAAATTTGCCGGAAAGCTACTGAACCAAGAAGCTGTAGCAGGCCATGTTGGCATCCCGGGCGTCCCATTCGCCGGAAGACTGCTGCACCACCAGATCCGAGTTGCCATAGCAGAGGATGCGCTGGATGCCGAGTTCCTTGCCAAGCTGGAGGCCGTGCATAAGGGCTTCGTACTCGGCAATGTAGTTGGAGGCGGCGAAGACAACACGATGCCGGCTCCCAGGCCGGCTCGCACCTTGGAGCGGTCAAAGTGCATATGCCAGTGCATCGAATCCGGCGGCAGTGGCAGGTACTGGGTCTTGGTCCAGTCGACGAGGAAATCAACCAGTGCCTAGGACTTGATCGTGGTACGAGGCTCATAGAGGATGGTGTTGCTGGCCAACTCGATGGCCCACTTGGCTACCCGGCCGGAGGCATCCCGACAACCCATGATCTTGCCGTGGGTGCCGTGCTGACCACGGTGATGGTATGCTCTTGAAAGTACTACTTCAGCTTCTTGGCGGTGAAGTACATGCCGTAGCACATCTTCTGGTAGTGCGGGTAATTCTGCTTTGAGACGGAGAGCACCTCGCTCAGGTAGTACACTGGGTGCTGAACCTATTGGATCTTGCCCTTCTCTGGTCGCTCGACCACTAGCACCGTGCTGACCGACCATGAGGTGGCGGCGATGTACAGCAATAGCGGCTCCTTGTCGGCCGGTGCGGCCAGGACGGGTGCTGTGGAGAGCATGCGCTTGAGATCCCAGAATGCTTCATCCGCCTGGCCGTTCCATTCGAAAGGCAACATCTTCTTCATCAGCTGATATAGGGGCAAGGCCTTCTCGCCCAACCGGCTGAGAAACTGGCTAAGAGAGGTCAAGCAGCCGGTGAACTTCTGGACATCCCGCAGCCGGGTAGGCTTTCGCATTTGCTCGATGGCCTTGATCTTCTCCGGGTTCGCCTCAATGCCGCGCTCTGAGACGAGGAAGCCGAGTAGCTGTCCGGCCGGCATGCCGAACATGCACTTCTCCGGGTTGAGCTTGATCTGGTAGTCATGCAGATTGGCGAAGGTTTCCTTCAGGTCGTCATGGAGCATGAGGTGCTGCTTGGTCTTCACGATGATGTCGTCGACGTAGATGTGGATGTTGCGGTCGAGTTGCGGCAGCAAGCATTTCTGCGTGCAGCGCTGGAAGGTGGCGCCGGCATTCTTCAAGCCGAACGACATGGTGATGTAGCAGTACACCCCGAAGGGCATGATGAAGGACGTCTTTAGGGCGTTGTCCGGGTCCAGCTTGATCTGGTGATAGCCGGAGTAAGCATCCAGGAAGGACAGGAGCTCACAGTCGGCCATGGAGTCGATCACTTGATCTATCCGCGGGAGGGCAAAAGGATCCTTGGGGCATGCTTTGTTGAGGCTGGTGTAGTCGATACACATGCGCCAAGTATTGTTTTTCTTCAGGACGAGGACTGGGTTGGCCAGCCACTCGGGGTGAAACACTTCCATGATGAAGCCGGCTGTGAGCAGCCGGGCGACTTCTTCACCGATGGTTCTTCTCTTCTCTTCTGAAGAGCGATGTAGGGGCTGACGGACAGGCTTGGCATCCTTGCAGACGTGTAGATTGTGCTTGGTGTACTTCCTCGGAACACCCGGCATGTCCTTTGGGGACCATGCAAAGATATCCCGATTCTCACGGAGGAAGTCGACGAGCTCGCCTTCATATTTGCTGCTGAGCGGGTGCCCACAACAATGTACTTGCTGCAGCTGGGGTCTTCCGGTTTGAGTGGGATCTTCTTGGTATCCTTCGATGGCTGGAATGAGGCCTCACCGGCAGACTCCTTGGCCGGAGCCGGCATGGCCGGTTGCTCGCCGGCTAGCGCCACAATCCGGTCGAGATGACGCCGCTTCTCGGCTTTGACCATTGACTCGGCCAGCTTGGCGTCGGCTTGGGCGCATTCTAGGGACCCGGCATCTTCATATTCAAGTAGGCATAGTGGGGGACCACCATGAACTTCGTCAGCACGGGCCGGCCTAGCAGCGCGTGGTAGGCGCTTGACAAGTCCACCACCTCGAACAAGATAGGCTCGTGCCGGAAATGGTTGCTCGTGCCGAACATGACGTCAAGCCAGATTCGGCTGATGGGGGAGCAGGAGAGACCCAGCACAATGCCGTGGAATACCGTCCGGGATGGCTCCAGCTGCCTTGCCTCGATGCCGAGCTTGGTCATGGTGTCGCGGTAGAGGATGTTGATGCTGCTACTGCGATCGATGAGGACCCGCGAGAACTTGCAGGTGCGCTTTGCAGTGACTACGGTGGGGTCGATGATGAGGGCGTAGCCACCCGGGTTGGGCATGATGGCCGGGTGGTCCTCCTGGGTCCAGCTGACCGGGCGCTCCGACTAGTGCATGTACTCAGGCACGGTCGGGATGACGGTGTTCACTTCCTGCTGGAGTAGGCGCTCGCTACGCTTGTCATCACCAAAGCTGGTGAAGACGACGTAGCAATCGTTCACGTTGGGGAAGATTTCATCGCGCATGGCGCCGTTTGCTGGGGGCGGGGGCGAAGGCGGCTGCCCCGCGCTCGAAGCCGGAGCTGGAGGCGGCGGGTTGTCGCCCCTCATGATGCGCTTGGTGATGGCGCACTGCCGAAGCGTGTGCATAGACGGCCTTGCGCCGCTGTGGTGCTTGCAGGGAGCGTCGAGCATCTCCTCGAAGCTCATGGTGGGTTGCCACGCGGTCTTGCCGGTTCGCTGGCACTTGCCGGCCGGCTCGGTCGTGGGCGTCTGGTCGGCGGCCGCGACGAGGCGGTTCTCGTAGCGGGGAGCCTGCTGCTCGGCCTTGCGCTTGTTGTTCTGCTGGCGGCTGCTCTCGCCAGCCAGCTTGGAGGGCGGTGCCGGCAATGCTTTGCCGGCTTCGTCCAACACTACTTGGATCTTCATGGTGGAGTCGGCCGTAGCGTACTTGTCCGCCGTGACCATGAGCGCGGCCATGGTGGTCGGCTCAGAGCGCAGGAGCTTGTGCTTGAGGAGGGTGCCATCCCGGCAGCCTCTCACAAAGTACTGAACGGCTTGACCCTCGTGGACGCCCTCGCTGCTGTTCTGGAGCTCGGTCCAGCATGCGAGGTACTCACGGCTGGTCTCACTCGGCCCCTGCACGCACATGGCGAGCTGACTGGGACGGCCGGGACACTTGTAGGTGCCAGTGAAGTTGCGCATGAAGGCTTGCTCAAAGTGAACCCATGAGTTGACGTGCGAGCCGGCAGACTGTTCAGCCATCTCCGAGCCGAGCCCTGGAGCATGAGCGGCGCGTAACGCACGGCAAGGCACCGGTTGCCGCCCTCGATGCTGATGGCAGTGTGAAAGTGCATTATATCGACTAGAGGGGGGGTGAATAGGCGATTTTTACAAATTCGTCACTGAGGAATTTCACGGTGAGGAAATTCCTAAGTAATGAACTACTTAGCAGCGGAATAAGTACTCAGATGCAAACATAACATGGCATAAGTACAGTCATCATGATGAAATGAAATAGGCACAGAGAACAGGTAGCGAGAAACGCAGGATAAGCAGGCTGAGGACTATGTGAGTGAAGAAATAGGATTGAGGAAATTGAGAAAGTCTTCAGTCAAAGTCTTCACACAGTAACGATCAAGTAAATCAACACATGAATGAGGAAATGAAAGAGTTGAGGAAATAGAACCAGTAGCTCGGTGAAGATAATGATTTGGTAGACCAGTTCCAACTGCTGTGACAGTTGTACGTCTGGTTGGAGCGGCTAGGTATTTAAACCTGAGGACACACAGTCCCGAACACACAGTCCTCATCGTATTCTCCTTGAGCTAAGGTCACACAGACCTCGCCCAATCACTCGTGGTAAGTCTTCACAGGTGACTTCCAAACCTTCACAGACTCGGTCACTCGGCGATCCAGAATTCCTCTTGGATGCTCTAGACCAGGACACCTAACCGTCTGGAGGATGCACAGTCCTCAAAGGTAACAAGCGTCGGTTCCACACAGGAACAATCTCTTCAGTGATGCTTAATCACTTTGGGTTTGTAGGTGTTTGGGTTTTTGAGTTTTTCCTCACTTGATGATTTTCGCTCAAAGTCCTCGGAGGATGGGATGCTCTAAATGACAAGTGTCAATCTATCTCTCGGAGCAGCCAACCAGCTAGTGGTTGTAGGGGGCGGCTATTTATAGCCTAGGGAGCAGCCCGACATGATAAGACATAAATGCCCTTCAATGATATGACCGTTAGGTGGGTAGGATATTTGGACAGCTGGCGCGTAGCACAGCAACGGTCGGAAATTTGAGTATCAAATTCCTCAGGGCTATCATGTTCCTCACTTGTAGGCAATCCACACTGGCGAATTCCTAACTCCTCAGTCAGAACAAATTCCTCAGAGAACAGAAGAACTTCGTCTCTATCACTGAAGAAATTGACTGAACTGTATGAGATTTCCAATGGCTTCACTCGAAAGGATTGGGTAGGTGTAGGATTTTGAGATGAGCATCACTTGGAAACTTTTCCTTAGTTTTACCTCGACCCCCTTTAACAGTATGGTGTTTCCTATGACTCAAGAAGAAGAAAATGAAACTACGAAAACAAAAGTCTTCACGCTTCATAATCCTCGCATGAATATCAAGTCTTCAGGGTCACACCAATTTCTTCACTTTCAAAGTCTTCAAGAAAATCAAAGTCTTCAGTTGAAGACATTCATTTTTCGGGGTCGACTTTCATCGTAAATAACAAACTCCTCATAGACTTATAGACCTGTGTACACTCACAAACGCATTAGTCCCTTATCCTATAAGTCTTCAACACACCAAAATCACTAAGGGGCACTAGATGCACTTACAATCTCCCCCTTTTTGGTGATTGATGACAATATAGGTTAAATTTTTAATGGGGATAAACATATGAAGTGTAAATACTGATAATGAGGAATTTGATTGCAAGATATAGAAGAACTCCCTCTGAAGATGTGCATATTTGAGGAATTTTCTTTGAATAGCAAATGCACATTGTACAGTAATATCATGGAGATCTCCTCCTATATCTTGTAATTCATACACGCATTTAACATATGATATGAAGAATTTGAAATGCATGATGAAATATGGTGTCTGACGAAATTCAGCATGCGTGCATTAAGGTACTTGAGGAAATAAGCACGCAGAAAGCAGTTCAAAAGTATCAGACCACCATAGGACTTAAGTTTACAACTCATCAGGGCAAACACCTCAGAAAAGCAAGAGTTGTAACTTAACAGAAATATAGCCCATATATAAGACCCACTTGAAGACTAACTCAAATTTCTCCCCCTTTGTCATCGAATGACCAAAAGGGACAAAAATGAGGACTAACGCCCCTGAAGAATATCATCATGATGTCGATGGAGGAGCGCCAACGTTGTTGGGGTCGTTCGTTGAGGTAGGGCCTGCCGCGGTGTCGTTCAAGTCTTCAGCTTCACCCGTCTCGCGCGATGAAGAATATGAACTGGCAACAAGCTGAGGAACTTTGACCTTCTTGAACTTCTTCGAAGGTGGCTGAGACCAGTCAAAGTCCTGTTGGAATCCCATCTCCTTGAGTTCTTCAGCACTATGAAGATTAGACAGAATAGCCCAAGTGCGGTCAAAGACTTCATGCAAGTAGTAGTGATTCTTCTTCACAGTATTTTGAGTGACTGTCATGTTCTGAAGAATTGCACCAAACTGACGCTTGACCCACTTGTGATTTCGATCAACTTTCTGATGAAGACTAAGGAGAAGTTCACGATCAGTCATCACACACGGAGCTGTGGCTTGAGGATTTTGTTCTGAAGCTTTGGCGGCAGAATCTTGTGTTGCAGAGTCATCATTGGTGGAATATGAAGTAGCTTTGCGAAACTGTCCATCCAATGGACGAGTACCTTCATCAATAACTGCAGCCTTGCCCTTCTCGTCAGCTGAGGAAATAGTCCGTTTGAGGACTTCAATAGGGGGCAAATAGCTGAGATGATTTTGAAAGTCAGCCTTATAATGAATTGAAGACCTTGATCTGATGAACCTCATGATCCAGGGAGCATAAGGCTTCAACTCAAAAGGTGACAGAGCAGCATTGGCCAAAGTCCTCATGAAGAAATCGTGGTAGTTGATAGGTATACCATGAATGATATTGAACAGCAGATTCTTCATAATGCCAACAACCTCTTCATCATCAGAGTTGTGGCCCTTGATTGGACTGAGGGTTTTGGTCAATATGCGATAAACTGTCCTTGGCACATAGAGCAATTCCTTGACAAGGAATTTGGTCCTTGGAGCTTGGCCTGGCTTCAAAGGCTTCATCATCACTTGCATCAGTTGATCGGATAGTTCAGGTTCAACATAGAGAAGCCTTGCACCTTCAGTGGGAGGACTGACTGGGACGGCATGAAGCAATTCAGATGTCGGTGCTTTGAAATGAGTATTATCGGTCATCCAGTACAATACCCATGAATTGACATCATCAACATTTCCAGTAATGTGCAGCGTGGCGGAGAATTGAAGAATGAGTTCTTCATTCCAATCGCAGATGTCGGTGTAGAAGTTGAGTAACCCAGCGTCATGAAGAACACTGAGGACTGGGGTGAAGCAGGGCAGCTATTCCATATCCACATGAGGAATTTGCTCATGTTCAAAGATCTTGTCCTTATCAAACAACAGTGAGGAATAGAAGTTCATCTGGCTAGCAGTCCAGAAGCGCTTGCGACGAAGTCGAGCAGAGTCATAGGGATTGTAGTCAGTGAAGAATATGTGCTCATTGAAGAAATCTTCAGCATTGAACTTCTGCTTCTTGGAGTGAGGGTTCTGTGGCTTGGGCTGAAGATTAACAGTTGAAGTCTTCACAGCCTCTTGAGGTATAGCCACTGGAGCCACAGGCTGAGGAATTTCAGGAGCAAAGGCATCAGCAGCAGCCTTGGCCTCCATTTCTTCAGAAACATGTACATCAGCAGTAGTGGCTGGAACTTCTTCAGGAATAGAATGAAGTGAAGCTTGACGTTCATCAGAGCCCGTATGAATTTCTTCAGTTGGCACAGGGGACTGAGGAACTTGTTGCAGTGGAGTCATCAGTGGTGAATTGGGGTGATGACTTTCCCAAAAGTCATCATTCAGAATAGGAGTTGTAGACCCAATATCCACATCCTCATCTTCTTCATTAATTTCTTCGACGCCTGCCTCTTCAGCTGTGAACTGAGGCATGGGCGATGATAGCAGCGGAGTTGAAGGGATATCATCCACTTCAATGTCTTCATCCAACTACTCTGACGAAGCAGCAGAAGGATTTTCTTTATCACCGTAATCATGTATGACATATTTCTCATCAAAGGGAACAATTTCCTTTGATGGCATGCTTGATATTGGAACAACATCAATTGGGTTTTTAGTTGAGCTCGTCAAAGTCTTCACTCTCTTGGGAGCTGAAGACTCTGAAGATGCTGATGCTTTCCTTTTCTTCACCGCAGCCTTCTCTGTGGCTTTGGTCTTCTTCGCTTCTGATGCAGAAGGAAGGTGGATACCTTTCATCTGTGATGACTTTGCAGGAGGAGCAGATGAAATTGGTTCAGTTTCTTCAGGCACAACATTGGAAGTTGCCCTGGCATTTTCTTCAGAGACTGGAATTTCTTCATCAGCCCTGGAATTATCAGTTTCATCAGCAGTCTGATTTTCATCAGCTGCACTAGCAGTTTCTTCAACAGGATGAACAGAAGCATCAGCCTGAGGAATTTGTTGTTGCGATGGTGCTGCAACACTCAGCTTGAGGGTCTTGGAGAGTTTGACGAATCTGACTTTGGCACTGAGCCTATCTGCATGGTAGGTGTCAAATTCATCACTGAGCTTTTTGATCTCCTTCTGCATGTTTACAAGTTCTTCAGGATACATATTCACAACATGCTTCTTCAGAAAACGCTCCTTCTTGTATTGAGCTTTCTTGACTTGCCTGGCCTTCTCAAATTTCCATTTTTCTTCGGCTATGAAGGCCGTCAACATGTGGCTCTGGCCAGGAGTGAGGTTTAATTCAGGCAAAGGTGTATTTGGATCCTTGTGCCATAGATCGATGAAATCAAGGATCTTCCTTGGATCCAGCATGAGGGGCACAGCACTGCCTTTGGCACTAGCGGCCCTTTGTTGTCAATCTCTGATGATCTCAGCTAATTCTTCATCATCAGCTTCGTCTTCGCTTGACGGAACCTGAAAGGCGACCTGCTTCTTGTGAGGACTTGGCCTTGTGCCTCGTCCAGCAGTGGCCTTTTTCTTCAGCAAGGTTGGAGCTGTTGAAGACTGCAGTGGAGCTGAGGAACTTGCAGAGACTCCTGAAGCAATTGAGATTCCAGTAGTCCTTTGGCATGTGGCAAGATGCACAGGTGCTGAGGACTTTGCAGGAGCAGCTGAGGATTTTGCAACTGAGGGAGTTGGAGCTACTTTTGAAGGAGTTGCTTGAGGATCAGGCCGTGAGGGCTTTGAAGAACCTGGCCGTGAGGGCATTGCAGCTGAGGATCTTGTCTTGACAGCTGGTTTCTTTGTCATAGCCTTCTTAGGCTTGCTAGCAGAGGCCTCAGCAGCGGCAGTAGCTGAGTCTTCGTTGAATTTCTTCACTGCCTCTTTAGCCATTTTGGCCAGCTTGGCTTGACGCTTAGCCCACTCCTGAGGAAATTCCTCACCTCTTCTGATGCTTGTGGGATCAGCTTCTTGGCCTGGAGCCAATGGAGGTCTTGGACATGGAGGGTTGACAGCAAATTTCTTCATGTACTTTGGAGTTACATATCGATACTCCCTCCATTCTCTTGCCCATCTCCTCTCAATCTTCTGAATGCGCACTTTGCGCTGATTTTTGTTCTCCTTGCCATGAGTTGCTTCATCAGGAGTACAATATTCATCATAGATGTCATCAGGGATCTCAAAAGCAGTATTTGTCTCTGGCCTTTTTCCTCCTTTCTGAGGTCTTTTACCATCAACCATCTTCTTTACTTGAGGATTTTGAACAATCGAATTTTCTGACGAGGTATGCAATTTTTCTTCAAGGAATGCTACTAATGAGTTAAGTTGATGAGAACCTAGTGATTCAGCAGCGGACATGTGTACCTGTGAACAGAATATAGGTGCGAAGAATTTGGTGAGGTCATATGCATTCTCAGAAGTTTTTCAAAAGTATCAAGTTTGAGGAATTTGACCAGGGGTGTCTTGAGGAATTTCACTAAGCGTTCTTTGACTCAGGTTCCAGAGTTGTATAGATTGAAAATCCACACAATTGAGGAATCTTGAAGAAAAACGTTGCTTAGAGAAACAGATCAAGATCAGAAGCAAGTTGGTGTTTAAGAACATGAAAGTTGAAGAATAAACACCTTTTGAAGATTTTGTGGAAATCATCAGAATCAACAAGGCCAGTAAAAATAGATTTTATTTACCCTCGACGACGAACACGACGAACTAAGAGTAGCAGTGGAGAAGCTCGTCCGTTCAGATCTTCCACGCCCTAACTTGGCGATGGAAAACAGCTACGGCGGCAGCGGAGTGAAGATTTCCGCGGCCGGCGTGAGTACGACGGTGACGAGGTCGAGGCAGTGAAGCTCTTCCTCACCGGCGACGATGGCATGTAGCGGCGGCGCTAGGTCTGAGAGCTCGAGCGAGGGGAGTAAGATCGAGCGAGGTAAATGAGATCTGAGGAGGGCGAGGGGTATTTATAACCGAGGTGAAAAACCGCTCGTCCGAAGAAAATGGACGAACATGCCCCTGACCCTTCTCATCCTAACGACATGTGTCACCCACGTACTGTGAAGTGGAGATCGTGTTAGATCGTGGGTGAAAGGATAAATCTTATTGAGGGATATGGAACGGTTTGAGCGGCAAAAGCCGAAAATTCAGATAAGAATATTTTAATATTTCATTCGCAAATTCTTCAGCTGTCAAGGACACAGTGAAGACTTTGAACAGGTTTCAAATAGAATGCACATGAAGAATTTGTGAACAGACTGGGTTGAGTTTAGCATAGAGGGGGAACGGGTCCGATCACATTCACTTAGAAGAAAATCAACTTGAAGAATTAGCAATAAGTGAATGCTGTTGAGGACATGAAAAACTCAATATATATATATATATATATATATATATATATATATATATATATATATATATATATATATATATATATATATATATATATAGTCAATGAAGAACACAGTCGGAAAGAGTGAAGACTTTGCAAAGTTGAAGAATTTGAACAACTGAAGATTTGCAATTAAAAAAAACTCAAATTGAAGATTTTCAACTTTTGTTGGTGGCGTGACCCACCGTGTAGGAATAGTGATTTCAGACGCCGCGTACAATTGTCGTAGGGCTCTGAGAATAAAATTCTTCGTTAATTTCTTCACACTTAGAGGGTTAGTCTTCATTGATTGAAGAAAAACATTTCTTCGTGTGTTGCACATCTAAGTCATCAATTTGCATAAGTGTTAGGATGTGTGTCCTTTTCAAAGAACATTCGAAGATTCTAAGATATTTAGCTCACACCGCAACTTGCTAAATCTCTTCTCATCCAAGGGCTTTGTGAAGATATCGGCTAGCTGTTCTTCAGTCTTCACGTGCTCGATTGAGATGTCGCCCTTCAACACATGATCACGAAGAAAGTGATGACAAATCTAGATGTGCTTTGTCTTTGAGTGCTGAACTGGGTTATGAGAAATTTTGTTGGCACTCTCGTTGTCGCAGTAGAGTGGCACATTCTTCATGTTGATGCCATAGTCCTTGAGGGTTTGCTTCATCCATAGCAACTGAGCACAGCAAGAACCAGCAGCAATATACTCAGCTTCAGCAATAGAGAGTGATACACAGTTTTGCTTCTTCGAGGACCAACATACTAAGGATCGTCCGAGGAAATGGCATGTGCGTGATGTTGACTTGCGGTCCACACGATCGCCAGCATAGTCAGAGTCAGAATACCCAATGAGATCAAAAGCCGAGCCCTTGGGATACCATAATCCAATCGTTGGAGTGTGAGCTAGATAACAAAGAATATGCTTCACAGCCTTATGGTGTGATTCCTTCGGTGTAGCTTGAAAACGGGCACACATGCAAACACTAAGCATAATATCTAGCCTAGATGCACATAGATACAGTAAAGAGCCAATCATGGAGCGGTATACCTTTTGATCGAAGTCTATACCATTTTCATCAGTGCATAGATGGCCATTTGTGGGCATAGGGATTTTGACGCCTTTGCATTCTTGCATACCGAATTTCCTCAGAACGTCCTTGAGGTATTTTTCTTGAGAAATGAAGATGCCATTGCGTTGTTGACGAATTTGAAGACCTAAGAAGAATTTCAATTCTCCCATCATGGACATTTGATATTCCTCACTCATCATATAAGCAAATTCATCACTGTAACGTCGGTTAGTACAGCCAAAAATAATATCATCAACATATATTTGGCACACGAATAATTCATCATCATATGTTTTGGTGAAAAGAGTTGGGTCGAGTGAACCAGGTTTGAAGCCTTTCTTCATGAGGAATTCCTTCAGAGTATCATACCACGCTCGAGGGGCCTGCTTGAGGCCATAGAGGGCCTTATTTAGTCTGAAGACTTGATCAGGATGCTTAGGATCTTCAAAACCTGGGGGTTGAGCAACATATACTTCTTCCTCAAGCTTACCATTGAGGAATGCACTTTTCACATCTATTTGATATAAGATGATATTATGATGGTTAGCATAAGCAAGCAATATGCGAATAGCCTCAAGTCTAGCAACAGGTGCAAAAGTTTCATCGAAATCAATTACTTCAACCTGTGTGTAGCCTTGAGCTACAAGACGAGCCTTGTTCCTCACCACTAGGCCATTTTCATCTTGTTTGTTGCGGTAGATCCATTTGGTGCCGATGATATTGTGCTTGCGTGGGTCTGGTCTCTTGACAAGCTCCCACACATTGTTCAGCTCGAATTGATGTAATTCCTCTTGCATCGCTTGAATCCATTCAGGCTCCAGAAATGCCTCATCAACTTTGGTGGGCTCTGTGATAGAGACGAAAGCAAAATAACCACAAAAGTTAGACAAATGTGAAGCTTTTGAGCGAGTAAGAGGACCTGGTGCGTTGATGTCATTGATGATTCTCTCAATCTGTACTTCATTTGCAACGCGAGGATGAGCAGGTTGGCGACTTTGATTTGGCTCAGCATTTTCTTCAGAGCCAATTTCTTCAGATGCACCTGCATGATTTTCTTCATGATCTGGAATGACTTCTTCAGCAGATTCTTCAGTAGGTATGACATCTTCAGTAGCCTTTAGCTTGATGGATTCCTCAGGAGTCATTTCATCTAGCACAGGAGGTAAGTGCTCTCTTTGCGAGCCATTAGTTTCATCGAACCGCACATCTACAGTTTCAACAACCTTGTTGTGATAGGTGTTGAAGACCCTGTAGGTGTGCGAGTCCTTTCCGTAACCAAGCATTAAACCTTCATGTGCTTTCGGTGCAAATTTAGAAATGTGATGGGGATCTCTAATCCAACATTTAGCACCGAAGACTTTGAAATAACTCACATTGGGTTTCTTGTTAGTGAGGAGTTCATATGATGTCTTCTTGAAGAATTTGTGAAGATATACCCTGTTGATAATGTGGCATGCAGTATCAATTGCCTCAGGCCAGAAGCGACGAGGTGTATTGTATTCATCAAGCATAGTGCGAGCCATCTCAACAAGAGTCCTGTTCTTGCGCTCCACGACGCCATTCTGCTGAGGAGTGTATGGGGCAGATAACTCATGAGTAATACCAAGTTCATCGAGATAGTCATCAAGACCAGTATGCTTGAACTCGGTCCCATTGTCACTACGTATATGCTTGATCTTCACACCGAAATTCGTCGAAGCCCTTGAAGAAAATCGTCTGAAGACTTCCTGCACTTCAGTTTTGTAAGTAATGACATGCACCCAGGTGTAACGAGAATAATCATCAACAATGACAAAAGCCATATAGAGATGCTGCATTTGTTAGTGTGGCATAATGAGTAGGACCAAAGAGATCCATATGAAGCAATTCAAAAGGACGAGAGGTGGTCATGATAGTCTTCGAGGGGTGCTTGGCTCTGGTCATCTTTCCAGCCTCACAAGCCCCACAAAGATGATCTTTGAGGAATTTGAAACCCTCAATGCCAATGACGTGCTTCTTATTCATGAGCATGTGTAAGTTCCTCATGCCAGCATGACCTAGTCGTCGATGCCATAGCCAGCCTTCTGAAGCTTTTGCAAGTAGACAAGTGGCAGGCTGTGGTCCTGCAGAGAAATCAACAATATACAAGTCTCCTCTCCTAAAGCCTTCGAAGACTTTGGAATTGTCAGATTCCATGAGCACTAAGCAGCGATATTTGCCAAAGACAACAACCATATCAAGATCACAAAGCATTGAGACTGACATGAGGTTGAATCCAAGGGACTCGACAAGCATGACTTTGTCCATGTGTCGATCCTTTGAGATTGCAACCCTACCTAGACCCACTACCTTGCTTTTGCCTTTGTCTGCGTAGGTGATATGCTTCAAATGTGATGGAGATAAAGGAGTGTTCATCAGTAAGCTCTTGTCACCAGTCATGTGATTAGTACATCCACTGTCGAGGACCCACTCAGTAGCTTTGGGTAAATCATCCTGCAGATGAATTAGTGCATCTTACGAACACATATCTTCAGAGTGAAGAATATGACATCAATTTCATCAGACAGAAATTCATCAGTTAATGCAACATATGTATATATAGCAGTATGAGGACGTGAGAAATGAATGATTCATTTCTTCATGATTAACTTGCGTCCTTTCAAGCATTTCAGGTCTCTAGAAAATTCTTCAGACGATTTAGTTCGTCTGGAGACCTGGCCCTGCATAAGAGGTTAGTTCTTTTTCTTCACCACCCACATCTGGAGGGGTGGCAAAGAGTTCATCATTCTGCGAGCTCCATAAGAGAAAGGTGGCATTGAAGCCAAAGCGCTTCGTTTCATAGGAGAGGGATTAGTATAGTCATATGAGTAAGCAGAGAAATTCTTCGAGGACTTATGAACATAATGATTTGAAGAATAATGCACATAATCAGAACTCTTAGATTTTCCCTGCGAAACAGAAGCATTAGCATGATGATGATCATATGAGGACTTGGATCCACGTGAGGAATTTGATCCATAAGAGGACTTGGATCCATATGAAGACTTTGGTCCATATGAAGAATTTGATCTGGGGTTCTTATTCTTCACAAGTGGTGTCATGAGGACATTCACCTGAAGACTTTCAAGGCACCTTTTGGGAACCCAGATTTTCTTCATAGGGTGACCATTCCTGCAGTTAGTTCCAACATATCTAGCAAATACTTCATCATTCTGATTTTTGAACAGTTTATAGTTGGAGTCAAATGACTCATCAGATGAATGTGAGGATTCACAAGTAAAGCCAGATAAAGTGGATGGATCGACGGGAGGTCCCTTCGCAGCAACCCATGAGGTTTTGGGCTACTGCTCAGGTTTCCAGTAGGATCCATCAGCATTGAGTTTCCTCTCAAAGGCAATACCCTCTTTCCTAGGGTTCCTGTTCAAGATCTGCTTTTTGAGCACATCACAAAGAGTCTGATGCCCTTTGAGGCTTTTGTACATGCCTGTCACATACAATTCCTTCAACCCTGCATTTTCGTCAGTGATACTAGTGGTATCCTTAGATGAGGAATTTGTGACCACAGAGATAGTTGAAGAATTTGCAGCAATAGAAGCATTTGAACTTTCAGGTGAAGAATTAGCAGTTTCACGTTCAATGCATTTCAAGCATGGTGGAATAAATTCTTCCTGAGCGGAACTGATCTGTTGAGTAAGTAATGAATCATTTTCCTTCTGAAGATCTTCATGACTCACCCTTAGCTTCTCAAGATCTTGCTTTCTTTGAAGAAATTCATAAGAAAGCTTCTCATGATCGGCTAAGAGAGTTTCATGACGACCTTGAAGGTTGTCAAACTTAGACTGTAGTTGCTGAAGATTATCAGTCAGTGTTTGAGTTCGATCCATTTCCTCACCTAACAAGTCATCACTTTTGTCTAGCATATTTTGAACCTTTTCCAAAGCATTTTGTTGTTTAACAGCAATATTAGCAAGTTTGGAATAGCTGGGTTTGAGGTTATCATCAGATTCATCCTCACTTGATTCAGAGGAGGGATATTTGAATACCTTAGCACTTTTTGCCATGAAGCAATAGGTGGGAGCATAGTCATCGTTGCCGTCATCAGCAGTGTTGGGGAAGCCATTTTCCTCAGTGTTGAAGATGGACTTGTGACGTAAGTAGTAGCGAGGGCTAGGCTCGCCACACCAGAGTCTGACTCTTCAGATGCCTCCTCTTCCTCATGTTCCTCAGATTCAGCTTCAGAGTCCATTTCCTTGCCAATGAATGCCCGAGCCTTCTTGGAACTGCTCTTCTTGTGAGATGAAGACTTTGAAGATTTTGATGATGAGGACTTTGAAGATTTCTTCTTCTTCTTAGAGTCATCTGAACTATCATCCTTGTATTTCTTCTTCTTTGATTCCTTTGCCCACTGAGGACAATCAGTTATGTAGTGACCAGGTTTCTTGCATTTGTGGCAAGTCCTCTTTTTGTAATCACAGGATGAGGAATCTGATCTTGTGTCATCACCTTTTGAAGATTTTACAAAGAGACCACGTCTTGAGAACTTCTGGAATTTCTTCACGAGCGTTGCTAGCTCCTGGCTTAGTTCTTCAGGGTCACCAAGGCTGCTATCAGAATATTTTCCTTCAGATGAGGAAACTGCCTTGGCCTTCAGTGTGCGTGATCTTCCATAGCTTGGCCCGTAGAGATCTCTCTTTTCAGGTTGATGGAATTCATGAGTGTTCAGCCTCTCAAGAATGTCAGCAGGATCAAGTGACTTGTAGTATCCACGTTCTTGAATCATCAGTGCCAGTGTATCGAATGAAGAATCGAGTGACCTCAGCAATTTCTTCACCACCTCATGGTCGGTTATGTCAGTGGCACCCAGTGCTTGAAGCTCATTTGAAATGTCAGTGAGGCGATCAAAGGTTTCCTGGACATTCTCATTGTCGAGTCTTTTGAAGCGGTTGAATTGATTGCGAAGAACGTCAACTCGAGAATCACGTTGAGTTGAGATTCCTTCGTTGACCTTGGACAGCCTGTCCCAGATAAGCTTTGCAGACTCCAAAGCACTCACTCTGCCGTACTGTCCCTTTCTCAGATGGCCACATATGATATTCTTCGCTTGAGAGTCGAGTTGCTTGAATATCTTCACATCAGCAGCGTTCACGGAAGGAGTGACAGAGGGAACGCCATTTTCCACAACGTACCAGAGACCATTGTCAATTGCCTCAAGATGCATGCGCATCTTATTCTTCCAGTAGGGGTAGTCCGTCCCATCAAAGGTAGGACACCCAGCCGAGACCTTGATCATGCCTGCAGTCGACATAACTAAAACTCCAGGTGGTTAAACCAAAATCACACAGAACAAGGGAGTACCTTGCTCTGATACCAATTGAAAGTGCGTTATATAGACTAGAGGGGGGATGAATAGGCGATTTTTACAAATTCGTCACTGAGGAATTTCACGGTGAGGAAATTCCTAAGTAACGAACTACTTAGCAGCGGAATAAGTACTCAGATGCAAACATAACATGGCATAAGTACAGTCATCACGATGAAATAAAACAGGCACAGAGAACAGGTAGCGAGAAACACAGGATAAGCAGGATGAGGACTATGTGAGTGAAGAAATAGGACTGAGGAAATTGAGAAAGTCTTCAGTCAAAGTCTTCACACAGTAACGATCAAGTAAATCAACACATGAATGAGGAAATGAAAGAGTTGAGGAAATAGAACCAGTAGCTTGGTGAAGACAATGATTTGGTAGACGAGTTCCAACTGCTGTGACAGTTGTACGTCTGGTTGGAGTGGCTAGGTATTTAAACCTGAGGACACACAGTCCCGGACACACAGTCCTCACCATATTCTCCTTGAGCTAAGGTCACACAGACCTCGCCCAATCACTCGTGGTAAGTCTTCACAGGTGACTTCCAAACCTTCACAGACTCGATCACTCGGCGATCCACAATTCCTCTTGGATGCTCTAGACCATGACGCCTAACCATCTGGAGGATGCACAGTCCTCAAAGGTAACAAGCGTCGGTTCCACACAGGAACAATCTCTTCAGTGATGCTCAATCACTTTGGGTTTGTAGGTGTTTGGGTTTTTGAGTTTTTCCTCACTTGATGATTTTCGCTCAAAGTCCTCGGAGGATAGGATGCTCTAAATGACAAGTGTCAATCTATCTCTCGGAGCAGCCAACCAGCTAGTGGTTGTAGGGGGCGGCTATTTATAGCCTAGGGAGCAGCCCGACATGATAAGACATAAATGCCCTTCAATGATATGATCGTTAGGTGGGTAAGATATTTGGACAGCTGGCGCGTAGCACAGCAACGGTTGGAAATTTGAGTATCAAATTCCTCAGGGCTATCATGTTCCTCACTTGTAGGCAATCCGCACTGGCGAATTCCTAACTCCTTAGTCAGAACAAATTCCTCAGAGAACAGAAGAACTTCGTCTCTGTCACTGAAGAAATTGACTGAACTGTATGAGATTTCCAATGGCTTCACTCGAAAGGATTGGGTAGGTGTAAGATTTTGAGATGAGCATCACTAGGAAACTTTTCCTAAGTTTTACCTCGACCCCCTTTAACAGTACGGTGTTTCCTATGACTCAAGAAGAAGAAAATGAAACTACGAAAACAAAAGTCTTCACGCTTCATAATCCTCGCATGAATATCAAGTCTTGAGGGTCACACCAATTTCTTCACTTTCAAAGTCTTCAAGAAAATCAAAGTCTTCAGTTGAAGACATTCATTTTTAGGGGTCGACTTCATCGTAAATAACAAACTCCTCATAGACTTATAGACCTGTGTACACTCACAAACGCATTAGTCCCTTAACCTATAAGTCTTCAATACACCAAAATCACTAAGGGGCACTAGATGCACTTACACGGTGGTGTAGTCGATGAGCCAGTCCTCCGGCTTGACGGTCCCGTTCTACTTGGGGGTGTCGCGGGGAAGCGTGAATCCTTTGGTGAAGGGCTCATCCCGGATGCGTGGGCTGAAACAAGCCGGACCGACTCTGTTGTCCTCCTCCAGCTCGAGGGAGAGGGCGAGCTGCTCGATGCGGTGACGGGCGTCGGTGTCGTCGATGGCTCGTGGCCCCAGCCGGCTTGCGACCGGGCAGCGGGGAGCCGGGTCAGCTGAAGCCGGATGGCCACGCCGGTTGGACGGTGGGGGAGGGTCTTGCCGATGCCGGTCTTCCGGAGCGGGCTCGTTGACCAGGTCGTCGCCAGCTGTCAGGGCGTGGTTGCGCCGGGTTCTGGTACGGCCGGAATGAGCCTCGCTGGGGGATGGAGAAGACGCCGTGTTCTGCTGCTCGGGGTCCTTGGTGCGGCGTGACTCGCATGCCGCGGGAGCATCGAGGCGGACTTGCTGCATGTTCGCCGCGGTGAGAAGTTCGCGCATGCGCTGCAGGCGCTCCTGTAGTTCCTCGCCTTGCAAGTTCACTAGGCCTACTGCGACCGCCTCCGCGGCGCGCATGTTCTTGACGGGGGTGTCGTAGACGGGCGGGATCGCGCCCAGCGCGTGGCCGATGGCGGCGCCACAGGACCGCACCTCGGCAACCCGGCTGGGCTCAACCATGGCCGGTGTGAAGCCGTACGCGGCATCACGCTCCCGCTGGACGGACTCTAGCCGGGGCTGCGTAGCAGCAAGCATCGCGACCTCATCCAGCAGGCGCTTGGTGGCATTCATGTCAGTGGCGATGGGAACACTGAGGTTCTGCATCGTGGCGGGCAGCGGGTCGGCCGTGCTGGCGCGCTCCGCTGCGGCCTTGGTGGCAGCGGCCTTCTTCACGGCGCTGGATGAAGTGGAGCCGGAGTCGGTGACGAGCACCTCTACCCGGACGCAGAGATCCGCCACGCCGTCAGAGAGGTCGCAGCCAACGGGGACGGTAGAGTCGGTGACGTCGAGCACCTCACTGGGGTACTCGTCGGTAGCGAGGGCATCAGAGATGCGTAGTGCGGCGAAGGGGATGATGAGCGAGCCGGCGAGGCCGGCCGGCGCAGCACCGGGCGCAGGGACCAGGCCGTGCGTGCAGAACTCACCGAAGTCGACGAAGGGCCCTGTCTGCAACATGTCTTCGGCTGGCACCTCAAGCTGCCCCACAGTGGGCGCCAACTGTCGTGGTGAGCTCATGGCAGATGCCATGGGATGGCTAAAGAGAGGAATACGCAAGAGGCAACCAGTGGGCTCCAGGGGTGAGGTTGGTACGAGCGAGCATGAGACACAAGATGTACCCAGGTTCGGGGCTCTCCGGAGAGATAACACCCCTAATTCTGCCGAGTGTGGTTTATATGAGGTGGATACAAGCTTGCACCTAGAGCTGTTTTGGGGAGGGAGGAAGACATGCCAGTGCATAGGCTGCTCCTTCTTCATGGGTGTGTGTGCGTGTTCTACTAGATTCCAGTCCTTCGCATGGAGGGGCTCCGGGGGGTCTTATAGGCTGGCCCCCAGGGTTACAATGGTAAAGTTACATGGGCGCGGGGCCGGGATGTCAGTGTCTAGGAGCCGGCAGTGGGGGCCGCCGGGGCGCCGGGTCTGCCGTGTCCGCCGGATACGGGTCTCGCCGGATCCGTCGGGTGCGGGTCTCGCCAGGTCCGTCGGGTGCGGGCTGTACTGGGCCCGCCGGGCACGGGTACGGCCGGCTGCTGGGTACTGTAGGCACGCCGTGTCGGACGTCATGGGACGATTGTGCCGGCTTTCTACAGGGTTGCGTCTCTGAGATGCCGCCCGCCCTAGGCGGTGGCTTGGTTGGCACGACAGCCGAGCCCACCGGGGCCGGCGTAAAGGGGGGCGCACTGTAGCCATGCTCGTTTGTCGATGGTGGTTTGTCTTGTGGGAACCGGCCGGCATGCGCCAGCCGGCTTGGCCGGGTTGCCGCACCTAGCCGGGTTGCGCTGGGAAGCCGGCCAGGGACGAGCCGGATTGAGGGGCATTACAAGCCCCGATGTTTTTGAAAGGATCCTGGTTCCGTTGTCTGCCCAGAGTCCATCCCCCTGTCAGTATTCCTTTATCTTGGAGGGAAAGGCCTTGACATGGTATAGGCTATTGGATGATACTGGAATATGGGACTGGAACCGGCTGAAATTAGAATTTTATCAGAAGTTTTATCCTATGCATCTGGTTCATCGTGATCAGAATTATATATAATTTTTGGCCTCGTGAAGGAGAAAGTATCGCTCAAGCTTGGGGAAGGCTTAAGTACATGATGCACACATGCCCCTATCATGAGTTCTCAAGAGAAATTATTATTCAGAATTTTTATGCTCGGCTTTCTCATAATGATCGGTCCTTGCTCGATTCTTCTTCTACTAGTTATTTTATGAAGAAAACTATTGAATTCAAGTGGAATCTTTTGGAAAGAATTAAACGTAACTCTGAAGATTGGGAATTCGACAAAGGTAAAGAGTCAGGTATAAATCTTGAGTTTGATTTTGATAAATCTTTTATGGAAACCGATGCTTTTCATAAGTTTAGTACTAAATATGGACATGACTCCGAAATAGTAGCTACATTTTGTGAATATTTTGCTGCTCATGTTGATCTCCCTAAGGAGAAGTGGTTTAAATAGCATCCCCCTATTAAAGAAAAGATAGAGGAACCCGTTATAGTTAAAGATGAAACTGTTGGTGCAATGATAGGCCCCTTATGTTTTGGAGTTTGGTGACATAAACAATATGGGACTTATGTGTTTGCTAGTGCACACAGAGTAACAGGTCCCTGATGTATCAAGGAGTTTGATGCAAACGATGAAGATAATCTCCCTGCACAGCAGTGAAGGCTATCACCGAAGATAACGCTATCAAGAGTGACCCCTAAAAATTGCTGAAGTTTAAGCAATTGGTTCGGTGCATGTTTGAAGCAAATGACTGTACTCGAGGAAGAATGAAGACGAAGTGAAGACGTAGCAATTATTTCGTTGTTCTTCTTCTTTCATTGAGTCATAGGACCACCGTACTATTAAGAGGGGTATAGCGTTTCGAAGCTTTGATTCTCTGATGCTAAACCCACATCCTATGAAAGCTGTGAGAGAAATCTCTTTGTGCTCCGAGCAAATACTTGCCAGCAAGAGACTGTGATCTTCTTCGCTGCGAGAGATTTGCCTCGGGCCGAGGAGTTAGCATTACTTGTTCCTCAAGTAATGTTACCGTTGCTCCAAAATCCGACCGTTGTGAACGTGTCGATTGGCCATTGGCTGGACCTCGTGTTCAAAATGGTCATTTCCCATCTGGGAAGGCTGCGACTATAAATAGCCAGTCCGCGTTGGCTTTGTCCGGTGGCTGCTTCGTTTGATTCTGAGAAGATTGTTGAGCAACCCCCTCTCTGAGAGATTTGAGTTTAAAATCCACCGAGAGAAAAACTCTAGAGCCGAAGAATTAGATAGTGGTTCAGCATCACTAGAATCTAAGTTTAGTACGCTCCACCTATTACTCTTGAGAGCTGCAAATTCTCTAGACGGTTAGGTGTCAATTTCTTTAGAGACCAAAAGTGATTGTGGTTCTCGAAGAAGAAGTCTGTAAAGGTTTGGAGATCGCCTTCAAGTATCTACCATGAGTGATCGGCATTGGTTGACGAATCGATTGTCGAGGAGAATAGGGTGAAGAGAGTTTTTCTTCTGTGTTAAGTCACAACCCCTCCAACCGGACGTAGTCCTTGTGCAGAAGGACGAACTAGTCGAACAAATACCTTGTCGCCATCGAGCATCTTCGGTTACCTCTGTCACTCATGTTTACTTTTGATGCATTCCATTCATGTAATTTACTTTGATGCATGATTTAGTTTCCCTTCGGTACTTCGCTGTAGTTCCTCTTAGCTTGTTTATCCTTTATTCTGCTGATGGGTTCTGAGAGATTTAAGTTTTCCGAAGAAAATTTAAAACTCCCATTCACCTCCCCTTTGGTAGACGTACTTCGTTCCTATAATTGGTATCAGAGCAAGGTACTCCTTGACTCTGCTCATTTTAGTCTAACGACTTTGGAGTTTAAGTATGTCTTCAGTAAACTACAAGTCGCATCTCAAGATTCCCGTATTCGATGGGACGGACTATCCCTTCTGGAAGGAGAAGATGAAGATCTGTCTTCGAGCAATAGATGATGATATGTGGAACATGGTGCACATCGTATTCACTGTTGTTATTCCTCAAGCTCCTACCGATGAAGAAAAGAAGCTCATTCAACTAGATGCTCAAGCCAAAGATGAAATTGGTGGCCATCTCTCTTGTGCTCAATTCCTTCGGTATCGCCAGTGTCAGACTGCAAAGGAGCCATGGGATGTCCTCGAAAAGATCAATGAAGGAGTTTCATCTCAGAAATAAGCTTGGATTGATACTCTTCGGGTGAAGTTCAGTCACTTCAAGTGAATTGGAAAGGAAAGTTGTCGGCAAACCTTCGATCGCCTCAGTGACATAGAAAATGAACTTCAAGGACTCGGCGCCAAAGATATCACTGACCATGAAGTTGTGAAGAAACTACTACGATTGCTTGACACCTCATTTGACATGCTTGTTCTAATGATTCGAGAGCGTCCTGATTTCAAAAGCCTCAACTCTGCTGATGTCATGGAAAGACTGAACACTCACGAAGAACAAGAGGAATAGAAGAGATATCTGTATGGCTCAACTCAACGCAAAAATCATGCTCTCAAAGCTGTGGCTGATTCCTCCTCCGACGGAAATGCCGAAGAAGATTCAGATGATCCTGAACGACTCAGCAAAGATCTTGCATTGATCATGAAATGATTCCAACGTTTCCACAAGAAAGGCCAGTTCCAGAAAAGAAGTTCAAGCAACTCCGGGGGTTCAAAATCATCAAAACCTGCTGGAGAATACACCTGTTTCAAGTGCAAAAAGCCTAGACACTTCATTTTAGACTGCCCTCTCTGGGAAGCTGAAATCCGTGCTAGTGTTAGATATGATTCGAGCAACCATCGAAGCAAAGGCAAGAGCAAGAACTACGACTCCGATGTTGAGAAGAAAACAAAGAAGTTCATCAAGAAGAAGGACAGCTCCACCTCAACATCATCATCAAGATCTTCCTCAAAGAATCCTTCCAACTCCTCCTCCAACCGCAAGAATACTTCTCGCAAAGCCAAGGCTTACATCGGCAAGGAAATGGATTCTGAAGAAGAATCGTCAGGTTCCGAAGAAGAAGAAGAATCTGATGAAGATTCCGACTCCGGCATGGCTGGCATAGCATGTGCCTCCTCTGCTACGACAAACTTCTTCAAGAATCCTTCAAGTGACGATGAATCTCCTGCATACTACTTCATGGCCAAGGCTTCAAAAGAAAAGGTATCCTCCAAACATCACAAGACTCACTCCAGTGATCAATATTCTTCTGATGAGGATGACCATGCTAAGTTGATCAAAATTTCCAATATACAACAAAATTCTCTTTAGAAAATTGAGAAAACCCTCAGGAAATCTTAAGGGTTGTTGGTTGAGGAGATGGAGAAAAACCAGTCACTGACCGAAGAGTATTCCACTCTCAAGTCACGAATTGATGAACTCTCAACTCGTCATGATTTTCTCTCAGCAGACCACGAAAGATTGACCTATGATTACCTGAAAAGGAAACAGGAACTCGAGGCGCTGAGGGAGGCTCATGAGGATTTGATGAAAGAAAATTCTCTTCTCACCCAACAACTTAAAGAGAAACCTGAAGCGTTTGAGCCACCATGTTTAAAATGCATTGAACGAAATAATGCTGAATCATCTGTGAACGCTAACACCTCGATCGAGGAAAATAGTTATGTTTCTGATGAAAATGCTAGGTTGAAGGATCTTCTTCAGACAAGAATGTTCAAATCTCTCAAAGGACACCAAACCCTTTGTGATGTTCTGAAGAAATCTATTCTTCACAAAAATCCCAGAAAGGAAGGTATCGGTTTCGAAAGGAAACTGAATGAAAATGGTACTTACTGGGAACCACATCAATATCCTCAAACTGTGTGGGTTCCTACAAAGAGCAAAACGCTCGACCCAGCATTCCTTTCGGGATATAACTCTCCCATTCCTGAATATCCTGATGATGATTCCCTGAACAACTATAAGCTGTTCAAAGATCAACATGGTGAGACTGTTACTCGCTATGTTGGACCAAACAGCAGAAATGGCCCCCCCAAAGAAAGCTATTTGGGTGCCAAAGAAAATTGTTGATGCTCTGCCTGTTTCTACTCGACTAATCTTGCAGGCACAAAGGATTCGACAGAATGAATATATGCATACATTATACAATCATTATGCTCATTCATCTGGAAAGAATTTCAATGCTTACTCTTTCAATTATACTCGCTCCTCATCGAGTAACAACTATGCTTATCGAAAGAAAACCTATCCTACTCGTTCATTTGTTTCGAAGCCACCTGCAAAGATGTGGGTGGTTAAGAAAGCCTAATTCTTCTGCAGGACTATGTCTCCGGGTGTACTGAAAGGATTACGGACAGTGGATGCACTAGTCATATGACCGGAGACAAGTCGTTGTTTGTCGACCCCAACTTAACTGCTTCTCCTCTGAAGTATATCACTTTTGGCGAACAAAGGAAAGATAATTGGGCAAGGTAAAATTGTTATCTCCAAAGATAAGTCTATTGATGATGTGTTGCTTGTTCAATCCCTTGGATTCAATCTCATGTCAGTTGGCAAGCTAGTCTTATTCTCTATTTCCAAATGCATTATCTTCATGGCCTCTGACCATTCCTTCGTCTTTGAGGGAATTAGAAAAGGTGATCTTTATATTGTGGATTTCTCTAAGGGTCCCTCAGTCCAAACTTGTTTGCTTGCAAAAGCAACCGAAGGATGGCTGTGGCACCATCGACTTTGTCATGCAGGTATGAGAAATTTGTAGACTCTGGTGAATAAAAATCATCTCCGTGGCATTCCTGATGTAAAATTTGACAAGAATCGTCTCTGTGCTGCTTGTGAAGCTGGTAAATTGGCTAAGAAGCATCATTCATCAAAGACAGTCATGACCACAACAAGACCACCTGAAATTCTTCACATGGATTTATTCGGTCCTCAGAATTATGCAAGCTTCGGTGGAAGTCACTATGGTTTAGTTATTGTTGATGATTTCTCTCGATACACTTGGGTATTCTTTCTCGAAGACAAGACCTGCACTCAAGATATCTTCAAAAGCTTCGCTAAGAAGGCCCAGAATGAATATGATGTGCGAATCAAGCACGTCAGAAGTGATAATGTAACTGAGTTCAAAAATACTCACATTGCTGAATTCCTCGATGAACACGGTATTACTCATGAGTTTTCTGCTGCATACACTCCCCAACAAAATGGAGTTGCTGAACGAAAGAACGAGACTGTCATTGAAATGGCAAGAACTATGCTCAGTGAGTACAAAACTCCCATTCACTTATGGGCTGATGCTATTAACACTGCTTGTCATGTTATCAATCATGTTTATCTTCACAAGTTTCTTAAGAAAACTTCATATGAGCTTATAACTGGCAAGAAACCAAATGTTTCTTATCTACGTGTTTTTGGTGCACCTTGTTACATTCTTGATATGAATCATTCCTCCAAGTTTGCACTGAAGGCACATGAAGGTTTTCTTCTTGGTTATGGCTCAAACTCGCATACATATCGTGTCTATAACTCTCACCACATGAAAGTTATGGAAATGGTAAATGTGTGGTTTGATGAATCTAATGGCTCTCAAAAGGAGCACCTGCCAAATGTGATAGATGAACCACTGATATCGGATGCTATTCGGCAAATGGCCATTGGGAGCGTCAAGCCTGTTGAAGGAAATGCACCTGAGTCATCCGACGATGATGCTCCTATGACTCGAAGCAGAATTCGTCAAGCCACTGCCGAAGCAAATGCTCCTCCGAATGGAAATGAGAATCAAGATCAAAATGCCGATCAAAATGGCAATCCTGAAGGAAGTGATGACACAAATACTGATGCTGATGATAATGACCATCACGAAGAAAATGCTCATCCTGGTGTGGCAAATCGAGTTGATCCATCACTAATTCTCGATGAAATCGAGAATCCAGGTTATCGACGCACAACTCGTTCGCGCACTCGTTTGGCTAACTAATGTGGCAATTTCTCCTTTGTTTCACTGGCAGAACCTACCAAATATGAAGAAGCCATGAATGATCCAGACTAGATGAATGCCATGCAAGAGGAGTTGGTGCAATTCAAATTGAATGATGTATGGGAACTGGTTGACAAACCAAATCCCAAGAAGCACAATATCATCGGCACAAAATGGATCTTCCGCAACAAGCAAGATGAAAATGGTATTGTGGTAAGAAACAAAGCATGACTTGTTGCTCAAGGGTACACACAGGTAGAAGGTATTGATTTCGGTGAAACATATGCTCCTGTTGCATGCCTTGAGGCAATTCGCATTCTTCTTGCTTATGCAAACTACAATGATATCTTGCTATATCAAATGGATGTGAAAAAGTGCTTTCCTCAATGGTGAAATTGATGAGGAAGTGTATGTTAGACAGCCACTTGGCTTTGAACACCCTGAGTTTCCTAACAAAGTTTTCAGGTTGAAGAAAGCTTTATATGGGCTAAAGCAAGCCCCTCGAGCTTGGTATGACACCCTGAAGAAGTTTTTGCTCGACAAAGGGTTCAAACCAAGATCCACAGATCCCACACTTTTCACTCACGCAGTTGACAATGATTTATTTGTCTGTCAAATCTATGTGGATGATATTATCTTCGGCTGTACTAACAATGCCTGCAGCTTAAAATTCAGGAAAATGATGTCCGATAAATATCAAATGTCCATGATGGGTGAACTCAAATTATTTCTCAGACTGCAAATTCGCCAACAAACAAATGGTATCTTCATTTCTCAGGAAAAATATCTAAAGGAGTGCCTGAAGAAGTTCAAAATGCAAGATTCCAAAATGAAGGGCTATAAAACTCCAATGCCCACGAATGGTAAGCTAGATGCAGATGTGTACGGTAAGGATTATGATCAGAAAGCCTATCGTTTGATGATTGGATCTCTTCTTTACCTATGTGCATCCAGACCTGACATTATGTTGAGTGTTTGCATGTGTGCCGGCTATCAAGCTGCACCGAAAGAATTGCATCACCAAGCGGTCAAGCGCATTCTGAGATATTTGGCTCACACCCCCACCTTAGGTTTATGGTATCCTAAGGGAGCACAGTTTGATCTTGTTGGATATTCAGACTCAGATTGGGTTGGTGACTTGGTTGAAAGGAAATCTACTTCAGGGACATGTCATTTCCTCGGTAGATCATTGGTCCGTTGGTCTTCAAGGAAGTAGAATTGCGTATCATTGTCTACAGCTGAGGCCGAATATATTGCTGCTGGCTCTTGTTGTAATCAGTTATTGTGGATGAAGCAGACATTGAAGGATTATGGCATCAAGGTCAAGCATATCCCTCTATATTGTGATAATGAGAGTGCCATCAAAATTGCACACAATCCTGTGCAGCACTCTCGCACGAAGCACATAGCCATCAGACATCACTTTATTCGTGATCATGTGGCCTGAGAGGATATTGTCATCAATCACGTCAAGACCGAAGATAATCTTGCTGATATTTTCACTAAGCCTCTCGATGAGAAAAGATTCTGTGCGTTACGGTGTGAGCTAAATATCCTAGACCTCGCAAACATGCAGTAAGCTAGTCTCGGCACTCGTGCTAACACTTTCACATCTTTGAAGGAATGGTACATAACACTCGAGGAGTCTGAAACTTTCGACAAAGTGAAAGTTTCTTTCTAAGAGTGAATACATTAATGAAGAACTAGACTAACCGGGTGCCACGATAATTGTGCGACGCTCGGGGTCATGTAGTTCTTCTACGGTGGGTTAGGGCACCACAATTTTCTTTCGTTGAATTTCCCTTCGATTCGTTGGATTTGATTTCTGTCCGAATGCATTTCTCTCATAGATATTTGATCGTTTGCTTGTGTTCTCTGCTGAGTGAAATGCCTAGGACCCTGATTTTCCCTCTAATCTATCTCTTCCAGTCTATGCTGATCCGTTGCAAATGCTCAAATTTATCTGAAACGAAACTTATCTGGTGTCCTTGACCACGATTAAGATTCGATCCGAACATTAATCTATTTTGGTGAAAGCTGTCCAAAATTTGGGATTTCCCGCCCAAGTCAGGACCACGATCTTTGACAGTTGCCACGTGCAACACATCAATTGCCAGTTCATCCTATCCGTTGAATCGCAATCGTCTCTGGCTAGAGACCGCCCGATCAAAAACCTCGGTGTGCGGTTATTTTCTTTCGCCTATATAAATTGCACGGCACCCTTCATCCTCCTTTACCTTCTTTCTCCTCGCTCTCTCTCCACCGAAACCCTAGCCGCAGTACTCCTCCTTGAGCTCGACACCGACGACCCCTTCGCCGCTTAGCTACCGGAAAGAGGTCACTGGAGTCATTCCACGCCACCGCAGGACATCTTCTTCCTCGCGCCGCTGTAGTTGCTGCATGTCACCGAGCTAGGGTACGTGTAGTTAGTACTCGGACTTCCTTTCTTCTGATTCGAGTTCGTCCGTGGTTAATTTTTACCAAGTTTACCACATATCTTAGATCTAGGTTTTTACTTCTCTAGTGCGGATGTGGTTAGTAGTTATTCCTCGCATCCGAATCCGTTAGATCTAGGGTTTGTGTTATGCTTCGCTCGAATGAAATGCCTAGCTCGCTGTCTAGAATTCTTCTTCGGACCTACTAGCTCAATCTGTATGTTTCATTCTTTCAAAACATCTCTCAAAATCTGCATCTGATTCCTCCTCAAAATGTTTTTGTTCGACAAAATCTTTTGCAATGAGGATTTGTGACCCTGTCCCCATTTTTCCCTCGTACCTATTCTCTTTCACAGGTCAATGCAGTCTGTTGAAGATTCTCCTAAGATACACAGTATGGCTGATGATGAAGAGGCTTTCATGGGAACAACTAACGAATCTAAAGCGCCAAAGGGCCCAACGATAGGCCCATCCACTAGCAAAAGAAAACGAGCCGAACAAAATGCAAATGAACAAGAAGCAGATGCACCGAAGAAGAGGAGAGGTGGCAGGCAACCACTCAAAAACACAGCTGAGCTTGTCTCTCATGATGAGTACAACATAGTTCCAGGAGAAGATTCCAATCAGAGAAAAAAACTTGTGCAAAATATTCGGCGTCACTGGGTAAGGAAGTGGTTTAACTACAAGATGGTTCATCCTCGGTATGCCAAGAACTTTGCTTTCTATCCCCCATGGGGTGACTGCTGCGAGATTGGGCTCATCCGAGAAGGTGAACCCCAGCAAAGGCCTCCACCACATTCTAACGCTCATGAGTCATCCACCAAGACTCCGGACTCTTATCCTGAAGAAAAGGCCAAATGCCTCAGAAATGCTGAGAAGCATGCCAAGAAGGCCGCAAAAGATCAAGCAAAGGAAAGGAAAATCGCCGTCTTATCAAATCAGACGTCGAGAAGAAAAAGGCTGAAGGAAAAGACGAATGCAGAACGAAGAACAAACATGATCCAAAATTTGCTACTCTGAAGAAAAAGAGTGCCCCACAGAAAAGGCCTACGAAGCCAGCTGAACCTAAAAGTGATTCATCTGATCAAGATGATCCACCGCTCACCCGAGAGGAAATTGATGCGACTCTCTCCGAACAAGTGAATGTCACCACATCCACTATTCTACCTGATCTTCGAGCAAGTGCAGTCCCAATTGCACCTCCGAAGAAGATTCGATTGAAGAGAAAGACTCCTGGTACCACTGTCAAAATGGTTGACAAAGTAAACACAGAACCACATCCTGATGCAATAAACTTGCAAGATTTAGTGGTTGAAGCCCCTATTAGCACAGCTAAGCCAGGAGAAAAGCTTCTGAAAGATAATGTGAAGCAAATCTAAGGGCCAGATGCTAAGCAGAAGGTTCCCAGTTCTGATGCTGTGAAAGAAAAAGTTGCACAACTTGCTTTGAAACTGACTCAACCTCTAGCTTCTATGCCTCCGACCGAGAAAAATGTGGCTCTGACTGCTCCCCCTGCTCCATCTACTGCACAGATTGAAAATGACTCTACTGGACCACATTCTTTTGACCATCAGTTCATCATGGAGCCGCTAGACAGATTTGTCGAAGATTTGTTTGATGGAGAAGTGGCATCTTTGCTCATTCCCCCTAAAGTTATTTCTCAAGCATCTTATCTAATTCAAGATTCGAGAAATGATTCAATTGAGATCAATGAACTCGTTGGCAACTCAAGGAGCTCGACACCCGTATGATGGATGCAAAATCCAAGTTTGTCATAAAGCAACTTGAAGAATCGTATGATGATATCAATAAGGAGTTGAAAGTCCTTCGGCACAGAAGGTTGGGATGTCATTCGGATCTGGATCAAGTCGTTCACAAGATTTGCCTTGATCACGAAGCCGAAGCTACTGGCTATTATGATCTGGTAAAAGGGCACATTGATCCATCGAAGCAAAAGAAGAAAAAGAAGACTGCGAAGAAAAATGCCCCTCCTCCTGATACTGATGCACCGAGAGAAAACTCTCCTGAACGAGCAATTCCTTCGCCTACTCATGAACCAGTTACAGGTGCAACAACTTCACCAAGGCAAACTGAATCAGTGCCTGTGGCTTCTTCAGCTCATGAAGCAAATCCTTCTCAGCACCAAGTGTCCAAAGAAGGTGAAATTCTTCCGTCTGCACAACAAGTTTCTCCTGCCCGCGTTGAACCAAACAACTCGGTTCCACCAACTGCTCTGCAAACTGCATCTGAAGCAATTCCTCAACAGCCCCATTGACTGATAAAGTTTCGCTGCCTGACTCAGCTCCTGAACAAGTATCAAATCCCTCTCCCTTGAGGATCTCACTTGACACTGCACAAAGAACTTCAGATGTTGATACTTCTGCAGCAAAATCTGCGTCAGCTCATCATTCAGATTCCGTCATCTACGGCGATGAGGTGATTTCTGTTGAAGATGAACTCAGGTACCCCTATCCTCGCAAGCGAATGCCTTTGTTTTCCATCGGCGTTGGCATCAAAGGGCCTCTGTTCAATAGAAATACTCATCCAGTTTTCTTTCGAGAAAGTCCTTACAACAAGCCTAGTACGTCTGAATCTCCTCGGTTCTGGACTCAGGAACAAGCAATATACTACTCTCATATTCTTTATGACAGCCTGAAGATTTTCCCTCATGAGTTCCCAGACTTTCCTGCTATGAAGAACATCGGCTGTTTCAACCAAATTCTGTAAGACATCGAAGACTATAGTCTCACGCCTGTCTTGGGCTATCAGCATCCATGGAACAGGGAGATTATTCTTCTGTATTATGCAACATTATATATCTCCGGCGATGAGTCAGATAGCACAAAGTGGATCATGGAATGGATGACTGAAGGAAAATGAATCAAATGCTCTGCCATGGACTTTGTATCACACTTTCATTTCCCTTGGTTTGAACATGGCAAAACTGAGATTCAGGTTCATAACATTGATGCAATCACTAATGAAGATTTTCGTTGCATAATGGATGAAGAGAAAATTCATGACTACAATGGTCCTCCTCTACCTGAGCACCTGACATTCGAAAATCATTATATCACATTCTCACATACACCCTCTATACGCTGGCTGGGATGAATACTGATAATGCTATATCTGGTGTTCTTTGGAACACCATCCATGCCATCTCACAAGGGTATATCTTCGATGTCGAAGACATGTTTTTGCGCATACTGATGGATTCAGAAGGTGATTGACTATGCAATGAAGACGGAATATCTTGGCAAGGTTAGCCATAAAAGCTTCATTCCTCTTGTGCATGATACGCTGAGAGTAATGGAAGATTTCTCTTCAGGAAAAGCTCCAGAAGCAAGTCCTGATTATCATACTACCTTCAATGGACCCAAGCTACCTAAACATGATCGTATGCCGAACACTCAACCTCCTTCACATCTTGAAGTGAGCATGCACACCCAACAATTGCTATTGAAGCATATGGCCGAAGATCGTCAAGAAAAAGAGCATCTGGCTACCGAACTTAATGCTATTCACAATGGAACAAAAGTTGTGCATATGATTACAACAGAAAACAAGAAGTGCTTATGGAAATTGCTTCGGAAATTTTTCTCCAAGAAGCAACTCAGCAATTCTCACCTCCAAGAACTCTATCAGTACATTGACCAAGGGTTTACTGCTGAAGATTATCAAGACCGCTCCACTCCACCTTTGCTAGCTCATGAACCTACTATGAATTTACTTCGAATTCAGCTGCGTAAATTACTCGACAAATCAGAAGCAACATCGCCTACTGAAAAACCTGCTGAAGCAAATCCTCTGCCTCACAAGAATCTCAAAGCTAATCCAAATGTGCCTTCCTCTTCCAAGACCCAAGTTAGTCTAGAAGGATCAGCTGCTGCTGCCGCTGAAGATGAAGATGTTCCAGACACTTCCGAATCAGAAATTTCTTCGGGCAGTTCATCAAGCGAGAATAACATCGAGAGTTTTGATAGATTTGCTCTGTTGGATTTGGTGTTTGCGTTTTCTCGCTCTATCTTTTGATACATTTACGCCATTTCTTGTGCTCTAATGTAAAACTTCTGTTATGGGCTGTAATATTAATAACCCCGCCTGCTGCACTATTCTCTGTCAAAGCTTATTGTTTTGCAGGTGGAATTATTAACAAAAGTTATGAATGATTGCACTTTATTCTCGTTAGATTATCTATCATCAGTGCGAATCATTACCTCGTATGATTGAAAATCCTCCACACACTCGAATGAATTGCAAGGAATTTCATTGTATATCAATTGACCCTGCATACATCCAGGGGGAGTATATCTCATCATCGAGTCAAGTAATGCAAGTTCACTCTTGTTCGATTTACATTTCAATTATCTATCTTCACTTTGACGATTATCTGTTTTGTCAACACCCGTCCAAAAAGGGGGAGATTGTTGGTGCAATGATATGCCCCTTATGTTTTGGAGTTTGTTGACATAAACAGTATGGGACTTATGTGTTTGCTAGTGCACACAGAGTAACAGGTCCCTGATGTATCAAGGAGTTTGATGCAAACGACGAAGATAATCGGCCTGCACTGCAGTGAAGGTTATCACCGAAGATAAAGCTATCAAGAGTGACCCCTAAAAATTGCTCAAGTTTAAGCAATTGGTTTGGTGCATGTTCAATGCAAATGACTGCGCTCGAGGAAGAATGAAGACGAAGTAAAGACGTAGCATTTATTTTGTTGTTCTTCTTCTTTCATTGAGTCATAGGACCACCGTACTATTAAGAGGGGTATAGCGTTTCGAAGCTTTGATTCTCTGATGCTAAACCCACATCCTATGAAAGCTGTGAGAGAAATCTCTTTGTGCTCCAAGCAAATACTTGCCAGCAAGAGACTGTGATCTTCTTCGCTGCGAGAGATTTGCCTCGGACCGAGGAGTTAGCATTACTTGTTCCTCAAGTAATGTTACCATTGCTCCAAAATCCGACCGTTGTGAATGTGTCGATTGGCCATTGGCTGGACCTCGTGTTCAAAATGGTCATTTCCCATCTGGGAAGGCTGTGGCTATAAATAGCCACCCCGCACCGGCTTTGTCCGGTGGCTTCTCCGTTTGATTCTGAGAAGATTGTTAAGCAACCCCCTCTCTGAGCAATTTGAGTTTAAAATCCACCGAGAGAAAAACCCTAGAGCCGAAGAATTAGATAGTGGTTTAGCATCACTGGAATCTAAGTTTAGTACGCTCCGCCTATTACACTTGAGAGCTGCAAACTCTCTAGACGGTTAGGTGTCAATTTCTTCAGAGACCAAGAGTGATTGTGGTTCTCGAAGAAGAAGTCTGTAAAGGTATGGAGATTGCCTTCAAGTATCTACCATGAGTGATCGGCATCGGTTGACGAATCGATTGTCGAGGAGAATAGGGTGAAGAGAGTTTATCTTCCTTGTTAAGTCACAACCCCTCCAACCAGACGTAGTCCTTGTGCAGAAGGACGAACTGGTCGAACAAATACCTTGTCGCCATCGAGCATCTTTGGTTACCTCTGTCACTCATGTTTACTTTCGATGCATTCCATTCATGTAATTTACTTTGATGCATGCTTTAGTTTCCCTTCGGTACTTCGTTGTAGTTCCTCTTAGCTTGTTTATCCTTTATTCTGCTGCTGGGTTCTGAGAGATTTATGTTTTTCGAAGAAAGATTAAAACTCCCATTCACCCCCCCTCTGGTAGACATACTTTGTTCCTACAGAAATTACCATTTACAATGTTGATCCAGTTTCCCATTAGGATTAAGGAACATGCTAAAGCTACAACTGTGGTTAATAAAAAGTAATATTAGAACACCTAGACCCTCTAAACAAATTAAGGTTCACTACAAAAAAAATCTCTTCCGTGATGATACGTGTTTGTCATAGTAGGTCATCCATGACGATTCTATGAAAGAATCAAGATAGTCATACCTGTGCTGTCGTAGAAGTGTTCCATGACAATACCAAAACTATCATCACAGAAGTGTCCACTTCCATGATGATAAATGGCATGTCATGGAAGTGTTTTCGTCAAGGGTAACCAACACGTGGCATCCACCGTAATGGGTCGCCGTTAAGCTATCGAGTTCCGGTTTGGATCCGATAACCCATTAACAGCCCTGACCAATGGGGATTTTCCATGTGTAAAATTCTCATTCGCCGGAGGATCCATGTGTCAGCTCAGTGCTGGGACAGATGTCATCCAGCGAATGGACGGGATGCGCCTATGATAAGTCGACATGTGGCTCGACCCAACAGTGGTCCATTCAGGTCAAAAGGCTGGCCCGTTTGACTTGGTCAAAAGGTAGCGGCTCAGCCCATGGAAAGCCTGTTAACGGCCTGTTCGCATATTGCCCATTTACATCCCGCTAACTCACGGCCCGTTATAGCCTATCCGAATTAGGCCCAGTAGCGTCATCTGGGCTGTTCAATATGATTCCAGTCCATTGTAACTTCCGGCCCATGTATGGCCCATGACGTCTTTCGGCCCATATGAGGCCCTTTGTAACTCTTGGCCCATAAACGGCCTGTAGTGAAACTGTCCCATAATGAACAGTATATCGCTTTATACCCATTAACGGCCCATTATTCCATTGGGCCATTTCCAGCCCATGTTATCTTTCAGCCTTCTAAGGGCCCATTTATTATTGGGCTCATTTCCAGCATTCGATTACTTATGATCCGATACTGGCCTGTTATGCTTGTGAGCCAAATTCAGCCCGTGGTTAAAGTCGGCCCGTCTGTGGCCCGTTAATCCATTGGGCCGATTTCGTAGCATCATCAAATATGGCCCATTCGACCCGTTATGCCTGCCGATAGAATTAAGCCCGTTGTACATATCAGCCTATTAACGGCCCGTTATGGTCGGCCCATAAACATACGATTCCCATTCTATCCCGTTTACGACCCATATTGCGGTCCGTTAATGGTCCACGAATAGTATGGCCCATATGTGGCCAATCGATCATACGGCCCGTAGAAGGCGCATTTAATCTATGGCCCGTAGAAGTCATGTTGGAGCCCCATGGTCACTACAGCAGATAGCAGGACCATGGTTACAACGGTCCGTATGTTGCCCATGGTTATTGTGGCCTAGTTTTAAAAAATAGGTTATTGCGGCCACTAGGAAACCGAGAAAAAATAACTGCAGAACTAGAAGCAAACAAATAAATAAGACTAACAAAAAAATAAGCAAGCAACTAATGCTAGGATATTACGGCGATTACACAGATTACATCCACTGGGCATCAAAGTTCGCCACCAGTGCAAATATATGGAACAAAGCAGCATATTACATACACTGGTTGTCAAAATTGGCGACCAGTGCAAATAAATGCCGTAGCAAAACAAGTCTAGAACTGAAACCACTTTAGACGAGCTCAAGAAACAATATCCTAGGTACCCACCATGCTGGCAAGATGCTTAGCAAGCTTATTAACTTTCTCTTGTTTGGCGCTTAAATCCTCCAGCACTTGCTGTTGCACCAGAAAGTATGCATCTGAATTCTGCATGGACTTTCTTAGTCCTTCGACTTTGTGTCGCAGCACATCTGATCGATGTCTTTCAACTTGAAGTTGAGACTCAAGAAGACGAACTGATTCAGGCAGCGAGTTCGAAGAGCTTGTGCCAGCAGTAGTGGCTAGTAACTCGAACACTACATCAAGACAGGACTTTGGGGTTGTCTCACTATCTTGAAGATAGTTTTTATCAGCTTTCTTGGAGACCAACAGGGATATCTCACTATCTCGAACCTTATCTGCATTACTTCCTTTACTATTGCATAACGGGGTACTCTTCTCCAATATTTTGTCCGCATTCTAAAAGAGAAACAAGCAGACACATCACATGTTTACCATGTTGTATTTGAAACTCATTTTGGTAAATCAGTTCAGTAGTAAAGTGGACAGGATAACAACATGAAACAAACATATATCTATGTACCATGGTCACTGTATGGTCTATATCATTCTAGTTTATGTTGCCAAATCAAGATAGAGACACAGTTCAAATTGTATCTGTTTAAGACAAAGCAACATAGATAGAATATAAGTGTGGGAAACTACACAGCAATAACAACACTTGCAATGTGCATGACATGAGAACATAACTGTTTATTCAATTGAAACTGAAATCAACATAGAGCAAGTTACAACAGCAAACCAGTTAAAGAACCAGGTTTAAAACATACCTGTTGCGCCATTGGAGTTTCAATTCCATCCTTCAAATTTGAAATTAGTTGGTATGAGTAAATACAGTGATGCAAGAGCAAAGGAGTATGAACTATAGCTACGGAACCTGACCTGAGAACAATTCTTCTTCCGCTTTAAGCGTTGAGTTGGGGTTCGGAGTGGTGGTCCTCGTGCTTTGGGAACTGCAGTTGCCTTACTAACTGCTCGTGTTTGGGTGCTCTGTGGTGGAGATGGTGATGTGTCAACTGGAACTGGGTTACTATCTGCTGGGGTTGGGGTTAGAAGGGGTGTAGCTGGTTCTTTGTCCAACTGGGTAGGGGTACAATCTGCGAGAGTCTGGGTTATGTGTGGTGGGGCTGGTTCTTGGGTAAGTATAGCCGTGGTTCTATATGCATCGACTGGTAGCATTATCTTTTCTAAAGACCGTGTTGTTACTCCCTTAGATATTGCCATCACCCCCTCCAATTCAAATGGCTGATAAACAAGAAAAGTAATTGAATGTACAGACATTGTATGATAGACAAGTGCAATGGATAGTGGGGAATAAAAGAGGGCATGAAATAATTCACATTTATGTTGTCGAACCAAACAGGATAGCATGACACAATTTCACATATATGATGGCTAACTAAACAGGATAGCATGACACAATTTCACATATATGATGGCTAACTAAACAGGATAGAAAGACATAATTCAAAATATGATGACTATGTAAACATGATGACATGATATAACTATATGATGTGTTTATTAAATAGGTTGGCATGCCATAATTCAAATACATGCCGCCTATGGAAACATGATGGCATGATATAATTCATGGATAGAATGACATAATTCAAAATATGATGAGTATGTAAACACTAAACATGATGAGATGATATAACTATATGATGTCTTTATTAAATGGGTGGGCATGCCATAATTCAGATAGATGCTGTCTATGTAAACATGATGGCATGATATAATTCAAATATATGATTTATATACTAAGCAAGTAAGTAGATGGCAATCACATATATGATGTCTAAACTAAGCAGATGGCATTCAATATTGTGTATATGATGTAAAAACTAAGCAATCAAGACAACAAATGCATGATATGAGTAATATAACCCTGCCAAGTTTGAGCATACACCTCAGGGGGGAAATAGGACTGGTCACTTGTCTCTGAATCCTCCTCTGAGGAGCTATCTGTAACCAGCAAGATGTCTGCTTCAGCAGGTAGCATTGTCTGCTCTGAAGACCTTGTTTTCACTCCAGATACTTCCATCACCAATTCAAAATGGCTGATGCACAGGAAGAGTAGTTGAATATACAAACGTTGTTGACAAATGGAATACGTAATTCAAAAAAAGGATAGCATGATATAATTCACATATATGATGATTGGCTAAACAACATGGCATTGCATAATTCACATATATAATTCCTTGCAACAAGATAGCATTGCAGAATTCACATATGTAATGTCTTGCAACAAGATGGCATTGCATAATTCACATATATGGTAATTAGACACTAAACAGGTGGCATTCACACAAAGCATGTCTAAACTAAGCAAATGACATAGCAATACAAGACACCATACGCACGATCTGAGCAACATAACCCTGCCAAGTTAGAGCATACACCTCGGGGGGGGGGAGGAATAGGACTGGTCATCTGTCTCTGAATCCTCCTCTAGGGAGCTATCCATAACCAGCGAGATATGCGCTTCGTCAGATAGCATTGTCTGCTCTGAAGACCTTGTTTTCTTTCCAAATTTTTCCATCACTGTGTCAAATGGTTGATGCACATGAAGAGTAGTTGAATGTACTAACATTGTTGACAAATGTAAGACGTAATGAAAAAAAAGGATGGCGTGATATAATTCACATATAAGATGACTGGCTAAGCAGGATGGCATTGCAAAATTCACATATATGATGCCTGGCTAAACAAGATGGCGTTGCATAATTCACATATACAATATAGAAACTAAACAGATGGCATTCACACAAAGCATGTCTAAACTAAGTAGATGACATATTTGATGTATAAAGTAAGCAATGCAAGGCACCATATGCATGATATGACCAACATTAGCATGCCAGGTTAGAGCAAAGACCTCAGGGGGTAAATAGGAGTGGTCTGCTCCTTCTGAATCGCCCTCACAACAGTTAGCTTCCTCTTGATTACAATCTGAAATGGGGGGAGAGGGGCTGCCTTTGTGCCCACCATGGAGCGATGTCTGCATGAAATTTTATTGCCACACAAGGCTTGTCTCTTTTGCTCTACATGTTCAGTTCCATTGTATACAATAACTGACATGCATAGGAATAAAACATAGTGAGATTATGTAAGGAGTGCATGCAGAAATCCAGAGTGATGGTAGCAACCTGTGGATAGACCCAAAACCAATGATAGCAGGCAGATAATAGCTTCAGTTAAAAATACAGATAATGGCTTCGTTACTGTTTGTTTCCCACCCAACATGAAACTCATAGTAGACACCAGAGATTAACCAGATAGTAGATAGATACTATTGATTGCGGCCCCGATATGTACCCCACAACCATTTAAAAACTCAAGTTTGAGCATTAGTTTGGAGCTGACTCAGAGTCTAACCGGTGAACAAGACGATAAAGTAGCATGTAATATTAAGCAATGCATAACATAAGCAGACACGAAAGAGTGCGACCTCTCTTGCGGACCTATGTAGTCCTCAAGGTCATTTTCTCAGTTGATGATGGTAATGCAGTTGTCGTGGCTGCCGGTAGGGGGGAAGAAGATCTGAGGCGGCGAAAGACAGTCTGGAGGGCAGATCCCTGCTGTGGTGGACCCTTCCATCATTGGAGCAGCTGAGCTGGGGTGGACAACGGCGCGGCATGAGCGGGACAAACCACACAAGGTTTTCTTTGACAACTATCTGTAAGAGAAGTAATTATGTAAGGGCTCGTTTGAATTGGAGGATTCTAACAACCCAGTGATAGGAAATACATAGTAATAGGATAGGAATGCATGTGCAAAACAGAGAATTTAAAATCACAGGATTTTTGTCAATCTGGGTGTTTGGTTAACAGGAATTAGAAGGTCACAGGAATGCAAAGAAGCATGATCAAATTAAGTCAAACCACAAGAAAATGTACAGTTATAATGCTATTATGCTACTATCACTTAGTATTCTTCTTCATGAATAGGAATTTGAAAAGGAGGGCCAAGTGGATATTAAAATTCCTACGGTTTTTCTTTGAAAGAGACACTAAAGGAACAAATCCTATAGTTTTCCTTTGCTCCATTCCTTTGAACCAAATGCATGAATAGTGGTACCATAGGAAACTTTCCAATTCCTATGTTTTTCCTTCAATTTTCCTTTCAACCACTCGCAATTCTAGTAGGCAGGCTTGAACAGGCAAAAGCCTACACTGCAAAAATGTTTTTGTGCTACTTCTACTACTTTGGACCCAGGCCACTGCCCTACTAGCTCAACTCCCAGGCCCATCTATAGATGCACAGCTCAAATGCGTAGAAATAAATAATGATGGCTTTCGAGAGAGTCCATCACTGATAGCTTAGGTGCCTGGTACCTCACTGCTTGTTATATAGGAGAAACTAATAGTATTTCACGTTACTACGCGTGCTCAGTGGACAATATATATAACATGTAGAGTAAAAAGCGATGCAACAAGTGTACAACCTCTTTGGCGAAGCCATGTCGATCTCAGCATCATTGTGTTGGTCGCTGAGGATGCTGCGGCATCACATCATTCTCCAAATGATGTGATCTCGTTATCAAGTGACAACACATGTCCATGGTTAGGAAACCTTAACCATCTTTGATCAACGAGCTAGTCTAGTAGAGGCTCACTAGGGACACGGTATTTGTTTATGTATCCACACATGTATTTAAGTTTCCGATCAACACAATTCTAGCATGAATAATAAACATTTATCATGAATAAGGAAATATAAGAATAACAACTTTATTATGGCCTCTAGGGCATATTTCCATTAGTTCCACGACTCCAGATCGTTCCCATCTTAGGCCTCGCCGTCGTCCACCGGTGTTGGTGCAACAAACCCTGGTGTATGTTGCCTGGACTGTACACAGGCTCAAGGGCAAGGTTACAGCATCCAAGACAAGGCCAAGCAGAAGATATAGCTCTTTGAGAAATCAAAGGACGGATCAAGAAGACCAAGACAAGACAAAGGAACAAAATATCACTAAGGAAAAACCTCCCTTGTCGGGCAGGCGAGCTTGGTAAGGTCGAGGTCACCCCGAAGACAAGTCTCAAGACTCCCCCGGCAAGCTTGCCGGGGACGCCGAGGGCGGATCACCCCACCAAGATGCCACCGCTCCACCTCACAGCAACTCAAGTCACCTCTCAGTGCGGTGTCGAGCCCCTAAGTGATTAAGTGGCTGTCAGTTGGCACGTGGCAGCCATTTCTGAGGAAGATCGCCCCCAAATGACACCCGTCCAAAGGCGTGTCACGCAGGCAGGCGAGAAGGTGGATGAATAGCATGGCAAGGCTTGCCGGGCTACCCCCGCGATGTGACACTAAGCGGTGCATTTATTGCCCCCTGTCCTGTATGCAGAGTTAGGTATGATAGCACTGTGGCTATCTAATCACTGGATAATGACTGTTTTGCCATTGTGGTAACCCCTTGACCTATAAAAGGAGGGCTGTGGCAACCTTAGAAAGGATTCGGACTCTTGTACACTCATACGCGCGTAGCTGCTCTTGTTCCAAGGCGACCTTGCCGGGCTTGAGCGCTACGTCTCCACCATGGTCCTTTCATCAATCCACCAAAGCAGGAGTAGAGTTTTACACCTCACGGCGGCCCGAACGTGGGTAAAAACTGCCTGTGTCATCACTGTCGTGCTGCTCTACAGTCTCCGCTCTTTGTGCAATGCGCCTTTCCCCCTTGTCGAACCACAAAGGGGCCGATGGCCCCATAGGTGGCCGTGTTGAACCACGACATCTTTGGCGCGCCAGGTAGGGGGGAGCGCTTGTGCGAACCCGACGGTGTAAGCAGCGCGTCATCTTCATCATCGTCTTCTTCATCGACGGCTTCATCATCCATGGCGCCCAAGAAAAAGTCCGGCGCTACAGCTCACCCGTCCACCTCGAAGGCCCCCTCGAATGCAGCCACTGACACCGCGGGGGACGTGACCAGCGCAGGTGGCGCCATCATCGTTCCCCCTGTGGTCGAAGTGGAAGCAGGGGCGCCGGAGGAGGACAGCATCAATAGCACCCTAGCGGCCATGCTCCACAAGATGCGGGTGGGGAGAACATTACATCTCCGCCTCTCCACCTCGCTGAAGGACGCAGCCGCAGCGATGGCGCTCGCTCTGGTGCGAATTGCAACCTTCTAGCTGCCCTCGCTACGGGTGCGGCTGCAGGGCACGTGCCATCCCCAGGGCAAGCTGGCCAAGACGATGCGCCGAATGGGGTCGTCAATCCCCAAGCACATCCACCTCGTTGCCATGCTACGCTGGCGACCGGCTCGCGGCGATGAGAGCACGACGCCGCCACTATCGGCACCGTGAGAAGTCAGGCGACGTCGGGATCTGCGTCATCATCTATGCCAAGCACCGCTTCGGAAGCCATGGCGTGGGCCCAACTCCTGTTGAGATTTCCGCCAGTGGCCAATCAAATGGATGAGTGGAGAGCCACCTTCATAGCCTAATTGGCTTCGCTGAGGTGGGAGGATCACAGCGGGCATGCCCGTCATGGCCTCCGCAGGCAGCAACAACGGCCCGAGCCGCTGTCCGTATCGAAGGGGTCACTCCTACGGTGCAGTCCCCTCCACGTCAGCCAGCGTGGGGGCCGTGGCAAGAGCCACGCAATCAAGAACCCGATGAGGTATCAATGGCTTCGTCTGATCCTCGAGCTCGTCGAGATCAGCGGCGGTTCCTGGAAGACAGGCGAAGGGAAGACGCCCGCGTCACCATAGAACGGCGCTGCAAAACCCACCGCCAGTCTGATAGGTGCAATGGTCCTGACATCGACTTGCCCACGCCCAATGGAGACGGATACCTGCCTTTCGAGGTTGGGTGTCCTACCTTCACTCGTGAGCTACGGCAAGTCCTTGGCCCTCTGCCCGTACGTTCAAGCTAGAGATACGAGAAAAGTACGATGGAAGACTGAACCCGGTAGAGTTCTTGAGTATCTACACCATCGCTGTTCAAGCCGCCGGAGGAAGAGATGAGAAGGTATTCGCCAACTACTTCCCTTTGGCGCTCAAGCCAAATGTGAGGACGTGGCTGATGCACTTATCGGAGAACTCCATCTTGACCTGGGCTGACATGTGCAATGAGTTTGTTGGTGCCTTCACGAGCGGCCATCAAGAACCAGGGCAGCCCAGCGACTTACAGCTTCTCCCATAGAAGGAAGGAGAGAATTTGCGGAAGTATATGCAGAGATTCAGCCGGGTGCACAGGAACATTTCGAACATCCACCCGGCAGCTGTGATAGCTACGTTCCAGTCCAATGTACGCAACCGTAGGATATGTTCCAAGATGAATGTTCGGTTGCCCAAGACTGTGAATGAGCTGTACACTTTGGCGGATAAGTATGCCCGAATAGAGGAGGGGAGGCGACTCCCTGAAGAAGAAGATGGTGTCGACGTTGACTCAGAGGACGACGACGATGCTGCCAATCAGAAGAAGAAGAACAAGAAACGCAACAAGAAGTGCAAGGAGAAGACAGTTCTGGCTGTCGAAGGGTCTGGCGTTCCTAGTACCGGCAAGAAGGCCAAGGCCGAAGCTCCCGGCAAGGAAGTTGCCGTGTGCAATGACTGCCAGGAGGCTGCGGCGGCCGAGAAGGCTGGGAAGGCTGACGGGCCGTACTGCAAGATCCATCGGACCAAGGGCCATGATATCCAAGAGTGTCATCAAGTTGAGCAACTCGTCAAGAAGCAGAAGGCTAAGTACGAGAAGCGTGACAAAGAGAGAGACCAAGATGGCATTGGCGGGAAGGGCCGAGATGTCAGAGGAAGTCGCCCCGGCAAGGTCCCTCAGCATCAAGGGAAGCCTGCCAAAGGCCATGGGAAGAAGGAATGCGATGACGAGAGTGATAAAGGGGATGAAGAGGAAACCAGTGAGCAGGAGTTCCAGAAGGCCACTGACGCCCTGTGCATTGACGGAGGTGCATCCTTGCACTCCTCTCACCGCTAGCTTAAACAGTGGGCGCGTGAGGTCAATGTTGTGGAGCCAGTGGCAGATTCTTGGAAACCACTCAAGTGGTCCTGCACGCCCATCATCTTTGATGAAGAGGATCACCCTGACCGCACCACCGCGGTAGGGTGCTTGCCATTGTTGGTTTCACCAACGATCCGCAACCTCATGGTCACAAAGATGTTGGTTGATGGCGGGGCCGGGTTGAATCTAATTTCTCCCAAAGTCATCAGCAAGCTGCAGATAACAGAAGAAGAGCTCAAGGTTACCGGCACCTTTCAAGGGATCTACCCTAGCAGGAGTCATCCGAAGGGGAAGATCACGCTGCTAGTGACGTTTGGAGGTGAATCAAACTACCGGACTAAGAAGATTGTGTTTGATGTGGTTGAGCTTCCGTTGCCGTACAATGGGATACTTGGACGACCTGCTCTGGCAAAGTTTATGGCGGCATCCCACTATGCCTACAACACCCTGAAGATGCCAGGACCAATGGGCGTTATTTATATCCCATCTGACAAGAAGGACGCAATTATATGCGTGGACAAGATGTACTGAGACGCGGTCGCTGCCGAGGCCACGGAAGCCGCAGTCCCTGCCAAGGAAAACAAGCAAGGGAGAAAAGCTGGCAAGGATACCGGCAAGGAATCCGGGAAGCGCGCCTCTCCGGAGTGTGCTGCACCCGTCGATGACTTGCCGGAGAGTTCCACTAGCAAAAGATCCAAGGTAGCTGCACCCACTATGAAGAAGGTCCCGGCAGGGCTGGTTGGCGTTGATAGTACATTTACTATCAGCTCCACCCTTGATGACAAATAGAAAAGCGCGCTCGTTGCCTTCCTATGGGCGAATGTCGATGTGTTTGCTTGGCAACCATCTGACATCCCCGATGTTCCCAGGGAGGTAATCAAGCACCACCTTGGTATCTGCCCTCATGCCCGGCCCGTCGAGCAGAAGGTCCGGAAGCAAGCCTTGGAGTGGCAGTAGTTCATTGCCGACGAGATCAAGAAACTTGAAGTTGCTGGTTTGGTCAGAGGAGTATTGCATCCAACATGGTTGGCAAATCCAGTGGTAGTGCGCAAGGCGAATGGGAAGTGGAGGCTTTGCATAGATTTCACAGATCTGAAAATAAAGCATGCCCGAAGGACCCATTCCCCTTGCCGCGCATTGATCATATTGTGGATTCCACCTCCGTATGTGACTTGCTTTCCTTCTTGGATGCCTACTCAGGGTACCACCAGATTTTCATGTCCAAGGAAGATGAAGAGAAGACCGCGTTCATAACCCCATGCGGCACGTACTGTTTTGTACGGATACCCTTTGGGTTAAAGAGCGCTGGATCCACTTTTGCAAGAGCAGTGCAAATTGATTTTGAGTCCCAGCTACATAGGAATATTGAAGCTTACATGGAGGACATAGTGGTCAAAACCAAGCACAAATCAACTCTCATTCAGGACTTGGAAGAGACCTTTGCAAATCTTTGCAAGATCAACTTGAAGCTGAACCCAGAGAAGTGTGTGTTTGGCATTCCTTCCGGCAAGCTACTTGGCTTCTTCGTGTCCCACCGGGGGATAGAGGCCAACCCCGACAAGATCAAGGCGGTCGAGCAGATTCAAGCACCCAAGACAGTTAAAGATGTGAGGCGTTTGACTGGGTGTGTCGCTGCACTGAGCAGGTTCATCTCCAATTCTGCCAAACACGCCTTGCTGTTCTTCAAAATCTTGAAGAAGGTAGGGCCCATGGAGTGGACCCCGAAGGCGGACACTGCACTGCAAGATTTGAAGACCTACCTTTCCTTTGTTCCCACCCTAGTTGCTCCTAAACCACAAGAGCCGTTGCTGCTGTACCTAGCGGCAACCAATCAAGTGGTTAGTGCAGCATTGGTGGCCCAGCAGGAAGTAGATGAAGGAGCAGCCGTGACTACCGTCCCCTCTGGAGAGGAAAGTGAACTCGTCCCGGCAAGATCAGGTGCAGATCAGAACAAAGAGGAGCGGGGCAATGGGGACAATTCCAGGATCACGGCAAGGAAGAAGGTGGTGCAGCGGCCAGTGTACTTTGATAGCTCCCTACTGCAGGGGGCTAGATCAAGGTACTCTAGCGTGCAAAAGTTGATCTTTGGCCTCATCATGGCCTCAAGGAAACTGCGCCACTACTTCCAAGCCCACGAGATCATAGTTGTTACCCGCTTCCCCTTGCAACACATACTGAGGAACCCTGAGGCCACTGGCAGAATAGTGGAATGGGCTTTGGAGTTATCAAGCTTTGGTTTGAAGTTTGAGAGTACATCAACTATTCAGAGCAGGGCATTGGCGGAGTTTATTGCAGAATGGACACCAACTCCAGATGAAGAAACGCCGGAGACAGTTATCCCCTGCAAGGAAGCGCCCCAAGAATGGATCATGTACTTTGATGGTGCCTTCTCCATACAAGGTGCAGGGGCTGGCGTGCTTCTCGTCGTACCCACCTGGGAGCACCTCAAGTACGTGGTTCAAATGCATTTCCCCCGGGAAAAGGTTACCAACAACACTGCAGAATATGAAAGGCTCCTTGCTGGGCTCAGGATCGCAACAGAATTGGGAATCAAGAAGATGATCATACGAGGAGACTCACAGCTTGTGGTGAGGCAAGTGAACAAGGATTATCAGAGTCCATTGATGGAGGCATACGTGGAGGAAGTGAGAAAGCTGGAGGAGCGCTTTGACGGATTGCAAACAAAGCACGTACCCCATGCGGGAAATAGCATTGCTGATCATCTGTCAAAGTGCGTTGCACAAAAGCTTCCTATGGAACTAGGGACTTTTGTTCTCCACCTGACTCAGCCCTCCGTATCCCCGGCAACAATGGCCAGAAAGAGGAGGAAACTGGACTCCGGCAAGCCTCTCCCGGCAGAGCTTCCAGAAGCCCCCGGCAGAGAGCTTGGCGGGAACAACTCCACTTCGCTTGGCGAGCAGCACCCTCCCGCCGAACTACCAATCCTCGTGGTTGGGGCATGGCTCCCACGAACGAGGAGGTGCCGCTGATCCTTGTTGTTGAGCCTCAGGCTCCAACTTGGGCGCGACACATAGTCCGTTACCTCCAAATAGGAGAACTTCCCGAGGAGTAAGAAGAAGCTGAAAGAGTAGCCCGGAGGGCCAGTATGTATTAGTTCGTCGATGACGTACTATACAGAAGGAGGCCCAACGGTGTGAAATTAAAGTGCATTTGCCAGGGAGAAGGAAAGGAACTGCTGGCAGAGATACACAAAGGCATGTGTGGCTCCCATATCGGATCAAGGGCCCTGGTTGGAAAAGCTTTACGGCAAGGTTTCTACTGGCCCACGGCTCTCCAAGATGCAATTGAGCTAGTCACCAGATGTGAAGCCTGCCAGTTCCTTTCCAAGAATATCCATCAGCCTGCTCAAGCTCTCCAGATGATCCCTTTGTCATGGCCCTTTTCAGTTTGGGGGCTCAACATCTTGGGCCCCTTCCCCCGTGCTACCGGGGGCTTTGAATTCTTGTACGTTGCAATCGACAAGTTTACAAAGTGGCCGGAAGTGGAGCCTGTGAGGAAGGTGACCGCACAGTCAGCTATCAAGTTCTTGAAAGGATTGGTGTGCCATTTCGGAGTACCCGCCAGAGTCATCACTAACAATGGCACCCAATTCACAAGCCGCGCCTTCATGCAATATGTTCATGCCCTCGGAAGCAAGGTCTCATTTCCCTCTGTTGCTCATCCTCGAAGCAACGGATAAGCCGAGAGGGCGAACGCTGAAGTGCTACGAGGACTCAAGACAAGAACATTTGATAAGCTGCAAAAATGTGGCAAGCGGTGGATCGACGAGCTGCCGGTGGTTCTTTGGTCCCTCCGAATGACACCAAATCGAGCTACCGGCTAGACTCCCTTCTCCCTAGTCTATGGGGCAGAAGTAGTCATCCCCACGGAACTCATATATGGGTCACCTCAAGTACTTGCCTATGATGAAGTAGCGCAAGAATAGCACCGGCGTGACGATGCTGTGCTACTTGAGGAGAACCGTCTCCGGGCTGCTATGCATGCTGCACGCTACCAGCAAGCCCTGCGTCGCTATCACAGCCGCAGGGTTCATGCCCGGAGCCTTGAGGAAGGCGACCTTGTCCTTAGGCGTGTTCAGTCCGCCAAGGGTACAAACAAGTTGACGCCGAAGTGGGAAGGCCCGTACCAGGTAGTACGACTCATGAGACCTGGCGCAGTCCATCTGGAGACCAGAGATGGCATTCAGTTGTAAAACTCATGGAACATTGATCATCTCCGTAAGTTCTACCCGTAAGGCGTGGCTGTCGGGCCCTGCCCGGTAGCCACCCTTTTGTACAAGCCTTGCCGATCCCGACAGCCACCCGTTTGTACAAGCCTTGCCGATGTTGCATGTAACCCTTTGTACAAAGCCAAGCGCAGACCCTGAGCAACAGATAAATAAATAAAGCGCTGGGGGGCCCAAAAACTTGCATGCATGCATAAGCATAACATGAGCATAGCATGATCATGTAGATCAGGGCATATGTAGCATTGTTTTCCTCTGCACTTAACTGCAGGGTTCTTGCCATGGACCCAGTCCCGAAGAGAAGAAATGAAGACAAGCCTACATATCGGTCTCCGACAAGCCAAACAGATAAGTTCTTTCTTATCCATACATGTTTTGTAAAGTGAAAAATTGTGCATATGAAAACCTCGTCACCTTTGAAGCATAGGTGCTCCCATCCTGTGTCCCGAACGTTGCTTCAGTCAAGGTGGTTGTAGTGGCCTTTGACGGAGGAGGTTCGACCAGGAGCTGGTCCCTTTCCATAGTTTTGTGCCCGGTAGGCCAAGCCCCACGGCAACAAACGAAAGGCACCGGCAAGATAGCTTGCCGGAGAAAACTTGTTTACTTAAACATATATAGGCATCTCACCTCTTCATGGACGTGGTACAGGCACAAGTACCCGGCAAGGCTTGTCTTTTTTCATTAGTATGTGATAAGCAAGTACAGATCCTACAGGACACAAACATGGATAAAGAAGATTACATATTTTAGACTAAAGTTTGGCAAGTGCCTACATATTTTAGACTGAAAAAAGATAAGTGCCCTGTAATCCCTTTCTTGTCCATCTCCTCCTAGGAACTACCGCGGGAGGTGAAGAGGGCAAAAGGAGGGCCTGGGCAGAAGCCTAGCCCGACCCCGTCAGGCCCCATGACAAGGAGCCTGACAAGATCAAGAGGGCGTGGGCGAAGGTGATGGTGAAGAGAGTGGCGGAGACGACCCCCTGGCCACCGCCACCAGGACCAGCAGGACGCGGTAGGGCGAACGAAGCCGGAGCCCATGAGGAAGCCTGCCGGGGCCTAGCTGGAAGGCTACTGGAGGAGCCCGACACACCATCCACACTTCCACATCCAACTCCCCGTCAAATCGCCTTGCCGGAGAGGAGATGCATGTGCAGATGGTGGTACCGCCGCCTGACAGTGATGGTGCGGCCGGTGTTCAGCCAGAGTCAGAGCCGTCGTCCTCCCCGTCGGCGCCGTCGTCATCGCCGTCACTGTCCTCCTCGTCGCTATCACTCGAGGAGGAGCTTTCGTCGTCGGTCGAGCTCTCCGCGCAGCACCCTAAGCGAGCACCCGAGCATCCGAAGACTTTGACAGAGAGCAGGGTGGCATCCATTAACTTGAAATGGAGGACGTTCCCGCCCGCCAAGCTGTGGGCACGAGCAAAGGTCTTCCAACCACACCGGAGAAGCATGACGTGAGGAGCGGGGAACTCCACATCCGCCCGCATGCTGCCATTACAGCAGTCCCTCATGTGTAGCCTTAGCCCAGGTGGCTGCTCAACTTCCATCACTCTTGCAAATGGAGTGGGGAGCCGAAGCCGGCTGTGCGGAGGCCCTCGCATCTCGACAATAAACTCCAGCGGCTGGTTCTCGATTTGGCCTTCGTTCGGGTCCTGGATGGCCGGAGGAGGTGCAATCAGCGCACCGCCCCGTCCTCCTCGACCCCGAGCGCCGTGATGACCACGTCCCCATCCTCTCCCGTCTCCCCTCTCGGCAGGCTCCGCTTCGGTGTCCCCAATAGGAGGAGGGAGGCGCTGTCAAGCAGAAGCCCTCGTCGCCGCTACTGGAGTACTGCTGCGCTCTCTTCCCCTCACCATGATGAAGAAACAATATCAAAAGAAAGAAGGAGGAGATAGGTGTGAGCCAGCACCTCGCCCGCGTTCTCCCTTTATAGGCAAATGGGGCCGGGGGCTGGCTCCTCACTCAGGGGAGGCAACCGCCCCTCTCTGCCAATCTAGCTTCCCCGCGCCATCAACGGCTCGTGGAATCAAGGCTGACCCCCTGCACCAATCCATGGCATCTGGCTTTCTGCCATGGCACACTTTTCGGCGCTCCCCGCGTCCGCCACCAACCCTGTGCAATGCATGCAGCATACGTGGCGAAAACGCCAGAAGCGGAGAAGCTAGTGGAATGGCAGTTACCGCCCCATGAACGTGGGACATGGGTAGCCCATGGATCGTGGCTCGCAACTCCCTCATAACGTCTTGCAGAACGCACGAAAAAACCAGAAACTGACTCAAGCACAGGTTAATGAAGAAGCAAAGGAAATCTCAAGGGTTAGCAACCACAAACTCTTCGCGTGTGTACCGGATAGGGCCTACCCTGATGACGCTCGGCAGCGCGTTCGGACTAGGCCCGGGGGCTCCTGTCGGTGCAACAAACCCTGGTGTATGTTGCTCGGACTGTACACAGGCTTAAGGGCAAGGTTACAGCATCCAAGACAAGGCCAAGCAGAAGATATAGCTCTTTGAGAAATCAAAGGGTGGATCAAGAAGACCAAGATGAGACAAAGGAACAAGATATCACTAAGGAAAACCTCCCTTGTCGGGCAGGCAATCCTGGTAAGGTCGAGGTCACCTCGAAGACAAGTCTCAAGACTCCCCCGGCAAGCTTGCCGGGGACGCCGAGGGCGGATCACCCCACCAAGATGCCACCGCTCCACCTCACAGCAACGCAAGTCACCTCTCAGTGTGGTGTCGAGCCCCTAAGTGATTAAGTGGCTGTCAGTTGGCACGTGGCAGCCATTTCTGAGGAAGATCGGCCCCAAATGACACCCGTCCAGAGGCGTGTCACGCAGGCAGGCGAGAAAGTGGATGAATAGCACAGCAAGGCTTGCCGAGCTACCCCCGCTATGTGACACTAAGCAGTGCATTTAATGCACCATGTCCTGTCTGCAGATGTAGGTATGATTGCACTCTGGCTATCTAATCACTGGATAATGACTGTTTTGCCATTGTGGTAACCCCTTGACCTATAAAAGGAGGGCTGTGGCAACCTTAGAAAGGATTCGGACTCTCGTACACTCATACGGGCGTAGCTACTCTCGTTCCAAGGCGACCTTGCCAGGCTTGAGTGCTGCGTCTCCACCACGGTCCTTTCATCAATCCACCAAAGCAGGAGTAGGGTTTTACGCCTCGCGGCGGCCCGAACCTGGGTAAAAACTGCCTGTGTCATCACTGCCGTGCTGCTCTATGGTTTTCGCTCTTTGTGAAACGCGCCTTTCCCCCTTGTCGAACCACAAAGGGGTCGATGGCCCCATAGGTGGCCGTGTTGAACCACGCCAACCGGTGTGGTCCGCTCGACGATGCGTGGTCAACAACGAGTGCCAACATGGAGTACGTGGAGAGTCTGACAGCTGGGAACCACCAGCTACATCTTCGCACGCAAGCTAGTGCCTCCTTATTATGTGGGAATAAATGATTCCTCCCCCTGACAGGTTGGACCCACCAACTACAATCTTCGCACGCAAGGATGTTCCTTCTTATTACATGAAAAAAAGTCCCCCCCCCCATGACAGCTGGGACCCACGAGCTACATCTTCGCACGGAAGGAAGTGCCTCCTTATTACGCGCAAGAAAAATGATCTCCCCTGCTAGCTCGGACCCACCTGATTCGGTGGCTGACTTGTGGGCCTACTAAGTTGACACATACGCAGGGCTTTGCTAACCTAGTCAACAAACGATTCTAGCAGCAGCTACCGCTGGATTAACATCCAACGGCCGTGCTGCTTGTTCAATCTCTGATCTTCTTGCTCTATCCGTGGAAACCAGTACTGGTGGGACCGCTTGCTCCTGCCTCCCGTGGCCGGCTGTGCCACCACCACTGGCCATGCCATCCCTCTACTCACCGACACCTCCTGTTATTCTTCGGCGATGGCAGCCTCACACCGTAACCGAAGCAGTCAACCCTCCTACTCCCCACTGTGTGGGAATCCACTGCCCCGTCTTCCCCGGCTTCGTGTCGTTCCCTTCCTAGGCCTCGCCGTCGTCCACCGCCTTGGTGCTCTCGGCGCAATGTGGTCAACGAATGACAGCCATCAGAAGACGACTGTATGCGGTGACGCTGACCGATGGACCCACCAGCTACATCTTCGGACGCAAGGAAGTGCCTCCATATTAGGCGCGAAAAAAATGATCCCTCCCCCAGACTGCTGGGACCCACCAACTATATCTTCGTACACAAGGAAGTGCCTGCTTATCCATCCTGACAGCTGGGACCCACCCGGTTGAAGCATACGTAGTGTTGTCTGTCTGGTCGCGAACGTGTACGTACATATTGGGTCGATCGGTCTCTCTGCAACGATGAACCGTGGCCGAGCAAGTAGAGGCACGTGTCATAGTAAAGCCCCCGACGTAGCAGTTCAAGCAGTCCCATCTAAACCGTGTACACGTACGTACATCCACAGGGCAAAAAATATGTTCATGTACGTACATACGGGCGCGAGTCTCGAACACGTACTCACGCATACGTACGGCCAGGGCACGTGTACATGGAGAGGCAACGGATGGCAGCAACGGCGTTCTGTTCATCGGCCGCCAACCGGCTGGGTCAGAACGGAGAAACTGCATCGTGTTCATCGGGAGGCAACGGAATGTGTCGTGTTCATCGGGAGCCAACCAACTTGGACGGAGCAGCCGAAAACGGGGCCTGGCGTACCCCAGAACAGAGGAAACGACCTTCTGTTCGACCTCCTACGGTCAAAACGAGATCCTATTCATCGGGAGGGGTCTGGCATACCGCAAATCGGGACTCCACGGGCTACTGTTCATCCATCGTCAAAACGGGGTCCTGTTCATCGGGAGGGGTGTGGCTTACCACAAAACGGGACTCCACGGGCTACTATTCATCCACCGTCTACTACCTCGCTCCAGCCTCCATGGGCTAATGTTCATCCACCGTCGACATCCTCCAGCCTCCACCTACTACTGTTCATCCACCGCGACTTCCTCCTGCCTCCATGGGCTACTGTTCATCCAGCCACCGGCTACTGTTCATCTAGCCCCCACGGGGGTACTGTTCATCCACCCCCAACCGACTGGGGTGTGGAGGCCTCCTCGGGGTCCTGTTCATCTAGCGGCAACCGCCTAGTACCACGGGGTCCTGTTCATCCAACCCCAACAACCAACCGGGTCGACTCACTGATACGTCTCCATCGTATCTACTTTTCCAAACTCTTTTGCCCTTGTTTTAGACTATAATTTGCATGATTTGAATGGAACTAACCTGGACTGACGCTGTTTTCAGCAGAATTTCCATGGTGTTATTTTTGTGCAGAAATAAAAGTTCTCGGAATGACCTGAAACTTCACGCAGAATATTTTTGGAATAAATAAAAAATATTGGCGAAAGAATCAACCGAGGAGGACCCACCACCTGTCCACAAGGGTGGGGGCGCGCCCCCCTGGCTTGTGGGTCCCACGAAGCTCCACCGACCTCAACTCCAACTCCATATATTCATGTTCGGGGAGAAAAAAATCAGAGAGAAGGATTCATCACGTTTTATGATACGAAGCCGCCGCCACCTCTTGTTCTTCCTCGAGAGGCCAGATCTGGAGTCCGTTCGGGGCTCCGGAGAGGGGAAATCATCGCCATCATCATCATCAACCATCCTCCATCACCAATTTCATGATGCTCACCGCCGTGCGTGAGTAATTCCATCGAAGGCTTGCTGTACGGTGATGGGTTGGATGAGATTTATCATGTAATCGAGTTAGTTTTGTTAGGGTTTGGTCCCTAGTATCCACTATGTTCTAAGATTGATGTTGCTATGACTTTGCTATGCTTAATGCTTGTCACTAGGGCCCGAGTGCCATGATTTCAGATCTGAACCTATTATGTTTTCATGAATATATTTGTGTTCTTGATCTTATCTTGCAAGTTATAGTCACCTACTACGTGGTATGATCCGGCAACCCCGGAGTGACAATAGTCAGGACACTTCCCAGTGATGACCGTAGTTTGAGGAGTTCATGTATTCACTAAGTGCTAATGCTTTGGTCCGGTTCTCTATTAAAAGGAGGCCTTAATATCCCTTAGTTTCCATTAGGACCCCACTGCCACGGGAGGGTAGGACAAAAGATGTCATGCAAGTTCTTTTCCATAAGCACGTATGACTATATACGGAATACATGCCTACATTATATTGATGAATTGGAGCTAGTTCTGTGTCACCCTAGGTTATAACTGTTGCATGATGAATGCCATCCAACATAATTATCCATCATTGATCCATTGCCTATGAGCTTTTCACATATTGATCTTTGCTACATTACTTTGCCGTTGCCACTGTTACAATTGCTACAAAACTGCTACTGTTACTTTTGCCACTGTTACCGTTACTTCCATACTACTTTGCTACTAAAAACTTTGCTGCAGATATTAAGTCTTTCAGGTGTGGTTAAATTGACAACTCAGCTGCTAATACTTGAGAATATTCTTTGGCTCCCCTTGTGTCGAATCAATAAATTTGGGTTGAATACTCTACCCTCGAAAACTGTTGCGATCCCCTATACTTGTGGGTTATCAAGACCTTTTTCTGGCGCCGTTGCCGGGGAGCATAGCTCTACTCTCTAAGTCACTTGGGATTTATATCTGTTGATCACTATGAGGAATTTGAAAGATACTAGAACCAAGATTTTTCCCTCTACTACGAGGGGAGGTAAGGAACTGCCATCTAGCTCTGCACTTGATTGACCTTCTATTTTGAGTAAGCTTGCGACACCTACACCTGCTAGTAATTCTGATATGTCACAAGTAATTGATGATGCCACTTCTGCTATGCATGATGCTTATGATGATACTACTGCTTTGCTTGATAATACTGTGCCACTAGGTGAATTTCTTGATGAACAACTTGCCAGGGTTAGAGAAAATGAAATTACTGAAACTGATGATATTATTGAAACTTAAGATTATGATTCTCCCCCTAGATATGAATTGCCTATTGTACCTGATGGTTATATTATGGATGAAGAAACTGCTAGAGACTTTTTTGCTTGCAATGATAGAGAGGATCTTAAGAAACTGTTAGCTAAGCTGAAGGAAAAGTCTTTGAATGCTAGAATGCAATATGATCCTAAGTTTGCTACTTCACCTATCTTTGTTACTGATAAGGATTATGAATTCTCTGTTGATCCTGAGTTAATTACTTTGGTTGAATCTGATCCTTTCGATGGTTATGAATCTGAAACTGTTGTGGCACATCATACTAAATTGAATGATATAGCCACCCTATTCACTCATGAGGAAAAAATCCGCTATTACTATATTCTTAAATTGTTTCCTTTCTCATTAAAGGGTGATGCTAAGTTATGGTTTAATTCTCTTGCTCCTGGTTGTGTGCATAGTCCCCAGGATATGATATATTACTTCTCTGAAAAATATTTCCCTGCTCATAAGAAACAAGCTGCTTTAAAGGAAATATTTAACTTTGTGCAAATTAAAGAAGAGAGTCTCCCACAAGCTTGGGGGAGGCTCCTCCAATTACTTAATGCTTTGCATGATCATCCTCTCAAGAAAAATGAAATACTTGATATCTTTTATAATGGACTAACCGATGCTTCTAGGGACCACCTAGATAGTTGTGCTGGTTGTGTTTTCAGGGAACAAACTGTTGAGCAAGCTGAATTGCTATTGAATAATATATTGAGTAATGATAATGATTGGACTCTTCCCGAACCACCACCTAAGCCAACTCCGAAGAAAAGAGGTATTATATTTTTTAGTCCTGAAGATATGCAAGAGGCAAAGAAATCTATGAAAGAAAAAGGTATTAAAGCTGAAGATGTTAAGAATTTACCGCCTATTGAAGAAATACATGGTCTTGATAACCCGACATAGGTAGTAGAGGTAAACTCTCTTTTTAGATTTGATGAAGGTGATATTCCTCATAATAAGTCTGCTAGTCAATGCTTGGATGAGTTTGATAATTTTATTGTTAAACAAGAAAATTTCAATGCTTATGTTAGTAGACAATTGAAACGTAATGCTCACATGCTTGACCACTTGGGTGATTTTATGAGTAGAACTGTTAATGATCTTAAGCTTATTAGTAAACATGCTTCCATGGTTAGAACCCAAGTAGAACAAGTACTTAAGGCACATGATGATTTGCTTAATGAGTTGAATAGTAAGAACAATGATAATGTTGTTAGGGTTATGACTAGAGGTGGTAAAATGACATAGGAGCGTTGTATCCTGAGGGTCATCCTAAGAGAGTTGAGCAAGACTCTCAGAGAATTAATACTGATGCATCTAGTCCTAGTAATAAAAAGAAAAAGAAAACTGATAGCACTTTGCTTGTTTCTAGTGAACCTGTTATAGACACACCTGAGAATCCAAATGATATTTCTATTTCTGATGCTGAGACACAATCTGGTGATGAACATGAACCTAGTGATAATGTTAATGATGATGTTCATGTTGATGCTCAACCTAGTAATGATAATGATGTAGAGATTGAACCTGTTGTTGATCTTGATAACCCACAATCAAAGAATCAACGTTATGATAAGAGAGACGTCGTTGCTAGGAAACATGGTAAAGAAAGAGAACCATGGGTTCAGAAACCCATGCCCTTTCCTCCTAAGCCATCCAAGAAAAAGGATGATGAGGATTTTGAGCGCTTTGCTGAAATGATTAGACCTATCTTCTTGCTTATGCATTTAACTGATATGCTTAAAATGCCTCCTTATGCTAAGTATATGAAAGATATTGTTACAAATAAAAGAAAGATACCTGAAGCTGAAATTTCCACCATGCTTGCTAATTACACTTTTAAGGGTTGAATACCAAAGAAACTTGGAGATCCAGGAGTACCAACTATACCATGCTCCATTAAAAGAAACTATGTTAAAACTGCTTTATGTGATCTTGGAGCCGGTGTTAGTGTTATGCCTTTCTCTTTATATCGTAGACTTGAATTGAATAAGTTGACACCTACTGAAATCTCTTTGCAAATGGCTGATAACTCAACTCCTATACCCATCGGTATTTGTGAGGATGTGCCTGTTGTGGTTGCAAACATTACTATCTTAACGGACTTTGTTATTCTTGATATTCCCGAGGATGACAGTATGTCGATCATCCTTGGTAGACCCTTTTTGAGCACTGCAGGGGCTGTTATTGATTGCAACAAAGGCAATGTCACTTTTCATGTTAATGGTAATGAGCATACGGTACACTTTCCGAATAAACAACCTCAAGTTCATAGTATCAATTCTATTGGAAAAATTTCAACTATTACTATTGGAGGTTTTGAATTTCCTCTCCCTACTGTCAAAAGAAATATGATATTCTTATTGTTGAGGATATGCATATCCCCGTTGAGGTAACCTAGTGTTATTCAAAAATTCTCCGGTTTCATGTTATTCCAAAGAGGTTTGTTAATAAGACTTGATCAACCTTGTTAACGGATTCCTTTTGATGAGCATGAGATGGATGAATTTAGAAAGCACAACTTTCTGTACTTACTTTTTTAATTTCTGTTATTTAGATTAAATAAAGAAAAAATAGTATTTTTTGTCTATTTTCTGAATTATCCGTGCAATAAAAAATATCCCGAAAATAAAAGTTCTCCAAATGCCCTGAAAATTTAGTATGATTTTTTATAGAATATTTTAGAATTTCTGGCACTGAGATTGCACCAGGGGGCTGCACCAGTGGACCACAAGGGTGGAGGGCGCGTCCCCCTGCCTTGTGGGTCCCATGTAGGCCCCCCTCACTTATTCCAGCACCCATCCACTTCGTCTTCCTCCAGAAAAAATCATCCTAGTGCTCAAACCCGTGTTCTAGCTCATCTTGCTGCCATTTTCGATCTCCTTGTGTAAAGCTCCATTTGCAAAACTATTTTGGGGGATTGTTCTTTGGTATGTGACTCCTCCAATGGTCCAATTAGTTTTTGTTCTAGTGCTTTATTTATTGCAAATTTTTGCTGCTGTGGTGACCTTGTTCTTGAGCTTGCATGTCAAATTTATATGGTCCAAAGTAGTTTTGATGCATGATTTATCCTCTAGACACTTGTAGGAGTAGTTGCTATCAATTTTGTTGAGTTTGGTTCACTTTTATTTTGAGTCACTAAAAGTTTTAGAAATTTTTCAGAGGAATAAAAATGTCTAGGAAAATGTACCAAGGTGGTTCTTCGAGGAAGCAAGCACCAAGGCTCGCGATACATGAGCCGGACCTTGAACCACCAAGGGAACCTCAAGTGCGGCCTTGTGAATGGCCGTCAGATGAATTCATGGTGCATGCAGGTTTCAAGGATGAGTTTGATGCATATGTACAAAATGCCAGCCTTGAGGACTTCTTGTCAGATAAGTGCCGACAATACTACTACCTCACCGATTCCTTTGTGCGGAGGTTTGAATTTTCATCTAAGTGCAATACCCATACTGTTTTATTTGATATTTATGATGAATCATATACCATGGACCTTGAGGATTTTAATACTGCTTGCAAAATCCCACAATGGGGCCTTCTTAGTGAGCCTCACAAAGCTGAATACAATGATTTCCTTGCTAGCATCACTGTGGGAGAAACTAGAAATATCACACAAGCTACCATAGGGAGCATTCACTTTCCTACCATACATTATTTTGCTCTTTTTATAGGTAGATGCATTAATGGTAAGCATGAGCATTGCCACCTTTGCGTTCCAGATCTTAGTGTCCTCAAGTGTGCGGTGTTAGGTGATAGGCGTTATAACTTGGGGGCTATTATTGCGAGGAGGTTACATCTTAATGCTAAAGATGGAGATTTATTTGGTGGGATTTATGCAACTCGTTTAGCTAATTATCTTGGTGTACACATAAGAGGGAATGACATTGAGTTGCCACCTGCTTTTCTAGATTATGACGCTATGGTACGCTACCAGTTTCTTGAGAGGAACGAACAGTCCCTCCATTACCGACTAATCTTTGACAGACGACGTGCTGTCCATATTACCCTTCCTGCTCCTGCCTTCTTTAACTTTCAGGTAAATGGGAGATATTTTATAACTAGAGAGGAGGAGAATGAGTATGAGAGAGCAGCGGAGGCCGCTCGCCTTCAAGAAGCAGCTCGCCAAGCGGTACCTGCCGCAGCACAGTACAACCCCAACTATGATTTCGGATACAATCCGGGCCAGTCGTGGCTCTAGACCAACTTTGGCCAAAAGCCTAAGCTTGGGGGAGTACGTATTTCTCACCGACATTACATTCATGTTCACACACTCATTTCAGTTGTCGATGTTCATACTTTTTCATTGTATTATCCATGTTAGTTTACTTTCTTTTTCCCGCTTTCTTCTTGTGTGTTTGAAAAACTTTGAGAAAAACAAAACAAAAAAATTAGTTATAGCTTATTTCCCTACCATGCTTAGTAGTAGTATTAAAGAAAACCCAAAAAGATTTCTCGTTCTTCTTTTGCTTGTTGGGAGCTTTCCCGTGTAAATAGTATTTCTCGTTCTTGTTTTGCTTTCTTCAGAAAAACAAAAACTCCAAAAACATTTCAGTGTGTTTCTTTGAAATTATTTTTCTTTTCTTTGGGGGTCGAGAGGAGAAGACAAAAACAAAAACTCCAAAAATATTTTAGTGTGTTTCTTTGAAATCCTTTTCTTTTGTTTGGGTCGTAAGGAGAAGACCACGATGAAAATGTTGAGTGGCTCTCATATGCATTATTGTTGATCTAACAAAGAGCCTGTATTACCTTGTCTTCTCCTTTAAATAAATGTTTGCAGATTCCAGCTTAGTCCAATGTTCGGTCGTGCAAGTGAAAGGCAATAATGACGATATATGATGAAATGATTGGGATGAGGAAAAGCTGGTATGAACTTGACTTATCTTGTTTTTGTAAATATGATTAGTTCATCGTTCCTGATTCAGCCTATTATGAATGAAACTTGTTTGCAGTGACAGTTAGAGATTATAGTTACTCATGCCATGCTTAATTAGCTAGGAGTTTAAAATGGTTTACCTTGCGTGCCAACATGCTTTTAAAATGGTTGTGATGTAGTTTGATAGGATGGTATCCTCCTTTGAATGATTCGAGTGGCTTGACTTGGCACATGTTCATACATGTAGTTGAAAACAAAATCAACATAGCCTCCACGATATTTATGTTCATGGTGATTTATATCCTACTCATGTTTGCACTCAATGTTGGTTACTCTCAATGCATGTTTATGACTGTTGTCGCTCTCTAGTTGGTCGCTTCCCAGTCTTTTGCTAGCCTTCACTTGTACTAAGCAGGAATACTACTTGTGCATCCACTTCCATAAACCCAAAGTTATTACATATGAGTCCACCATACCTTCCTATATGCGGTATTTACTTGCCGTTCCAAGTAAATTTGCATGTGCTAAACTCTAAACCTTCAAATGATAATCTGTTTTGTATGCCCGAATCGCTCATGTGGCGACTGGGGGCTGTTAGTATCTTCCATGCTAGGTGGGTTATTCTCACGATGAGTGGACTCTGCTCATCATTCACGAGAAAATGGCTGGTAATTGGAGGCCCAGTCCCATGCTCAAATCAAATCAAAATAATTTAAAACAAAACTCCCCCAGGATTGTTGATAGTTGGACGGTACCCGTTGTTTCGGACCAGCCGTGGAGTGTGCTTGTTGGTTGAGGGGGAGTAAAAACTTTACCATTCTGTTTGGGAACCGCCTATAATGTATGTAGCATGGGAGATACCGAGATCTCTTGGTCGTTATGTTGACAATGAAAGCATACCGCTCAAATTATATTCATCTCTATTTCAAAAAACTCGAGCTCTGGCACCTCCGCAAATCCCTGCTTCCCTCTGCGAAGGGCCTATCTATTTACTTTTATTGTTGAGTCATCATTCTCTTATAAAAAGCACCAGTTAGAGAGCACCACTGTCATTTTGTATGCGTTGTTATTAATTGATATTGAGTATGACTGGATCTCTTTTACCATGAATTACAATGTCTAGTCAGTCCTTGATCTTCAGGGGTGCTCTGCATTTATGTTTTGCGGTCTCAGAAAGGGCTAGTGAGATACCATCTTGTTATATCATATCATGATTGTTTTGGAAAATTGTTGTCATCCGAGATTTATTATTATTACTCGCTAGTTGATTGTGCCATGGATATGAGTAAACGTGAGACCTAAATGTTATTGTGAATGTGGTTAGTTCATAATCTTTGCTGAAAACCTGAATGCTGGCTATACATATTTGCAACAACAAGATCAAACAGAGTTTGTAAAAGTTTTTCTTTATCACTTTCAGTTTGTCAACTGAATTGCTTGAGGACAAGCAATGGGTTAAGCTTGGGGGAGTTGATACGTCTCCATCATATCTACTTTTCCAAACTCTTTTGCCCTTGTTTTGGACTCTAATTTGCATGATTTGAATGGAACTAACCTGGACTGACGTTGTTTTCAGCAGAATTGCCATGGTATTATTTTTGTGCAGAAATAAAAGTTCTTAGAATGACCTGAAACTTCACGGAGAATATTTTTGGAATAAATAAAAAATATGGGCGAAAGAATCAACCGAGGAGGACCCACCACCTGTCCACAAGGGTGGAGGCGCGCCCTACCCCCCTGGGCGTGCCCCCCTGGCTTGTGGGTCCCACGAAGCTCCACCGACCTCAACTCCAACTCCATATATTCACGTTAGGGGAGAAAAAAATCATAGAGAAGGATTCATCATGTTTTACGATACGGAGCCGCCGCCACCTCTTGTTCTTCCTCGGGAGGCCAGATCTGGAGTCCGTTCGGGGCTCCGAAGAGGGGAAATTGTCGCCATCATCATCATCAACCATCCTCCATCACCAATTTCATGATGCTCACCGCCGTGCATGAGTAATTCCATCGAAGGCTTGCTGGACAGTGATGGGTTGGATGAGATTTATCATGTAATCGAGTTAGTTTTGTTAGGGTTTGATCCCAGTATCCACTATGTGCTAAGATTGATGTTGCTATGACTTTGCTATGCTTAATGCTTGTCACTAGGGCCCGAGTGCCATGATTTCAGATTTGAACCTACTATGTTTTCATGAATATATTTGTGTTCTTGATCCTATCTTGCAAGTTATAGTCACCTACTACGTGTTATGATCCGGCAACCCCGGAGTGACAATAGTCGGGACACTTCCCGGTGATGACCGTAGTTTGAGGAGTTCATGTATTCACTAAGTGCTAATGCTTTGGTCCGGTTCTCTATTAAAAGGAGACCTTAATATCCCTTAGTTTCCATTAGGACCCCGCTGCCACGGGAGGGTAGGACAAAAGATGTCATGCAAGTTCTTTTCCATAAGCACGTATAACTATATACGGAATACATGCCTACATTATATTGATGAATTAGAGCTAGTTCTGTGTCACCCTAGGTTATAACTGTTGCATGATGAATGCCATCTGACATAATTATCCATCATTGATCCATTGCCTATGAGCCTTTCACATATTGATCTTTGCTATGTTACTTTGCCGTTGCCACTGTTACAATTGCTACAAAACTGCTACTGTTACTTTTGCCACTGTTACTGTTACTACCATACTACTTTGCTACTAAACACTTTGCTACAGATATTAAGTCTTTCAGGTGTGGTTGAATTGATAACTCAGCTGCTAATACTTGAGAATATTCTTTGGCTCCCCTTGTGTCAAATCAATAAATTTGGGTTTAATACTCTACCCTCGAAAACTGTTGCGATCCCCTATACTTGTGGGTTATCACTCACCACGTCTCGACTCGTTCTATGTACCGCACGCACGGTAGCAATGGTCACTGTTCATCAAGAGGCAACTGAATATCGGTTGGCTATGTCTCGCACAGGGGCTCGATCGGCTTCAGTAAGTAGCAGCAGCGATCGATCGATCGCTCGGGTTCAGTTAGCAGTAGCAGTGAAGGAATCGCTCGGGTTCAGTCAGCAGTGAATGAATCGCTCAGGTTCAGTTAACAACCAAGGGATCGATCGCTCAGGTTCAGTAACATAGCTAGTGCGATCGCTCGGGTTCAGTAATGTAGCTAGTGCGACCGCTCGGGTTCAGTTAGAGCCAACGCCTCGCACACACGTGTACGAGAGAGAAACGTGCAAACCACAGTGCATCGCTCGGCCCCGACCACCCACCGTAACCCGGAACTCCCTGATATTTTCCTCGCCCTCGCTTCTACCATGATTTTTTCCGTCATGGATGGCCCAAAGAATGTCATGCAGGTGCGTCTCTGGCCCGCCCAGGACGAAAAGCCCATTTTCTGTCATGATTTTTTGTCATAGAAGTAGGAGCCCACCACATCTATGATGATACGTGTTTTTGTCACAATTATCATCATAGAAGTGTCATAAGCATGACAGATTTTTTTTCGTTCGAGCCATAATCACGGATGTGTCTTTTTTTGTAGTGATGTCGATCTTGCACAAGTTTGCAAATGTTTCCTCTAAATCCCCAATGAGAATCGATTTGTCCTTGGTCTTAACCACTATATCATCCATATAGGCCTCCACATTTCTGTGCAACTGTGGCTCAAAACCAATCTGAACAGCTCTTGCAAACGTTGAACCACCACTCTTTAGTCTGAAAGGCATACGTACAATGCAATATGTGCCACACGGAGTAATGAATGCGGTTTTTTTCCTCATCTTCCTGGGACATGAATATTTGGTGATATTCGGAGTAGGCGTCAAGAAAGGAGAGCAAATCATAGCCGGCAGTGGAGTCTACAATCTGATCAATGCACAACCTCCATTTCCCATTTGCCTTGCGCATGACAACTGGATTTGGCAACCAAGTTGGATGTAACACTCCTCTAACCAGGCCTGCTGCCTTGAGTTTCTTGATCTCTTCAGCTATAAATTGTTTTTTTACTGTAAACTGTAGGGAAAGCCCCCCCACAACATTTAGAATTTATTGCCAAGAGAAATAGTATAAATTACATGGATTACAAGGGGTAATCAAACTAACAAATAAAGAAAAAAGGAAAAAATAAGAACTAACCCAGGACAGAAATCCATAAGGAGGCAAAAAAGAAATCCACCTCAGCAACTCATCCCTATATATAGGCTTGATTCTATCCTTCATGAGAGTGATATCATGAATGAAGGCACTCCTCCATTTATTGAAGCTTGGCCTTTCGTGTCTAAACACCTTTGCATTCCTGATGATCCAAATGTTCTAGCATGCAATGAAAACAACCTCAAAGAAGAAAGGCTTTGCAAACTCCCTTTTAGCTTGTAAAACAATGTTACTCATATCATCTCCCTGAGGCCAAGAGATTTGAAGGTAGTTCCATACCCTTACATGAAATTATAGTGGAAGAAAAGGTGATCTCTGGTCTCCCTTGTCAACAAAGGACAAAGTGTTAGTGTATTAAACGTTGGTGTGTAATACCCAACTCATGCAAAGACAAGTGGTGGCTCCTCCACCAAGTTAAGGCTTTAGTAGAGACCTCCAAGTCAAAAGAGAGCAGCTCTTCGTGAGATCAAGGAACGCATCAAGAAGACCAAGACAAACCACAAGGATGAAGCTAGCTGTTGCCAGCAAGGCAAGTTCGGCAAGATGAAGGCCCGGCAGGCGTCGAGCACCGGCAAGCCATCACCAATCCACCAGCGCTCCACCTCACCAAATAGATAGTCACCCATCGGTGAGGTGTCGAGCTCGCAGGCAGTTAGGTGAAGCTTGTCAGGCATGTGGCGGCCTGCTTGAGGGAAAACACCTTTATTGACACCCGTCCTAATAGCGTGTCAAGCTAATAGGAGGTAGATGAGCAAGCGGTCCGGCAACCTTGCTGGGACTCCTCCTCGTGACACCTAGCGAAGCATTTAATGCATTTTGTCCTAACTGACAGAGTTAGGTATGATAGTTATGTATCAATCAAATCACCCTGTAATGACCCTTTTTCCATTGTGGTAACCCCTTGAGCTTTAAAAGGAGGGCGAGGGCAACCTTTATAGGGGTTCGAGCCCTTCACAACCCCACGCATACGTGCTCATGCAGCTGCCTTCCCTTCGTGACTTGCCGGGGAAGAGCGCTCCGTGTACCTTTGCACACACCCATCAATAAAGAAAAAGCAGGAGTAGGGTTTTATGCTTCTCAGCGGCCCGAACCTGGGTAAAACCGTCATGTCCCTCGTCGTCTTGCTCTTTGCGTCATGTGCACCCCCTTGCTGAACCAGCAAAGGGGCAGCCCTGTCCCATAGATCAACGGCTCCACGCCGACATCTTTGGCGCGCCAGGTAGGGGGTATCATCGGTGTGAATCAAGCCGACGAATGGCGCTTCTACTCCATCAAGATCATTGTCTTCTTCAACTTTCATGGCACCCAAGAAGAAGGGCTCCATGACGACAAAGCCATCGACATCCAAGCTCCCACTACACGTGCCTACGGAAGGCGCGGGTGGCGCCGTCGTAGCAGACAGTGCGGACGCCATGGTGGGCATGGCCGACACAGGAGGTGTGGCCGTCATGCTCGCTACGACAGTGATGGGCGGAGGAGACGCCGGAGGCGGGCACCTACCTCGACCCTCCGGTGGAGATAGCAACAACGGCGTGGGTAACGCGGGCGTGCGGCCCCCGCCCCCATAGCCCACCGACGAACAAAGCCACCAGAGTGACCCTGCCCGGTCGGGCACGAGCCGCAACCCTCCAGTTGCGGCGGCTCCGGCGATGGGCGCCAGAAGAACTACATCCAGGCACGCGCCGCGTCCACCACGAGATGAGCACGACGTGAGGCCGAGTAGTGTTGTTGTGCCTTCACAGCAGCGCCCGCATGGCAAGACACCCATCGATCAGGTCTGGGATCTCCAAGCACCACTCCCACCTTGTCAACCTGCTGCCACTCTCACAGTTCAACGACAAGATCGTAACGACGCTCCTGCTAGCTCTGCCAGGAGTCGAGCGACGTCACGGTCTTCACGCTCCAACATGCCCTCTACGGCGATAGAGGTGATGGCGCAGGCTTAGATGCTGCTGGACTTACCTCCAGTAGCCGACAAGATGGACGAATGAAGAGCCACTATCTGGAGGTTGATCGAGTTTGTCGACGCAAACAGATCCCAGTTGGTGGAACCCTCTGATACGTCTTCGTCGTATCTATAATTTTTTATTGTTTCATGCCAATATTATACAACTTTTACATACTTTTGGCAACATTTTATATGATTTATTGGACTAACCTATTGATCCAGTGCCCAGTGCCAGTTCATGTTTGTTGCATGTTTTTTATTTCGCAGAATATCCATATCAAACGAAGTCCAAACGCGATAAAAATTTACGGAGAGTTATTTTGGAATATATGTGATTTTTGGGACGTGGAATCAACGCAAACGGGGGCCCACAGCCCCCAACATACACCAGGGCGCACCCTAGGGGCCAAGCGCGCGGTGGTGGGTTGTGCTCACCTCGTACGTCAGTTGGAGCTCTACTTCGGGTGCAAGGAAGCTTATATCCGGAAAAAATCATGTTAAAATCTCAGCGCAATCAGAGTTACGGATCTCCAGTTATTTAAGAAACGGTTTTCGGCCAGATCTGCAGGACGTGAAACAGAAGAGAACAGAGAGGGAGATCCAATCTCGGAGGGGCTCCCGCCCCTCCGCCGCCATGGAGGCCATGGACCAGTGGGGGAACTCTCCTCCCATCTAGGGGGGAGGCCAAGGAAGAATAAGAAGGAGGGGGGCTCTCTCCCCTATCTCGCGGTGGCGCCGGAGCACCGCCGGGGCAATCATCATGACGGCGATCTACACCAACAACTTTGCCGTCGTCAACACCAACTCTCTCCCCCTCTATGCAGTGGTCTAACACCTCTTCTCCCCGCTGTAATCTCTACTTAAACATGGTGCTCAACGCTATATATTATTTCCCAATGATCTATGGCTATCTTATGATGTTTGAGTAGATCCGTTTTGTCCTATGGGTTGATAGATGATCATGATTAGTTTGAGTTGTATATTTTATTTTGGTGCTATCCTACGGTACCCTCTGTGTTGTGCAAATGAAGGCATCCCTGCTGTACGGTGTTGCAATACGTTCATGGTTCTCTTATGGTGGGTGGCGTGAGTGACAGAAGCACAGACACGAGTTTGGGGGTCATTGCGTATGGGATAAAGAGGACTTGATACTTAATGCTATGGTTGGGTTTTACGACCTTAATGATCTTTAGTAGTTGTGGATGCTTGCTAGAGTTCCAATAATAAGTGCATATGATCCAAGTAGAGAAAGTATGTTCGCTCATGCCTCTCCCTCATATAAAATTGCAACAATGATTACCGGTTTAGTTATCGATCACCTAGGGACAAATGACTTTCTTGTTGACAAAAGCTATCTACTTTTTTATCTCACAATTTATTCATAGTTTTATTCTCGCAAAGTACTCATAGTTTTATTCTTGCAAAATAGTTTCATACTTGTTTTAGGTAAAGCAAACATTAAGTGTGCGTAGAGTTGTATCGGTGGTCGATAGAACTTGAGGGAATATTTGTTCTACCTTTAGCTCCTCGTTGGGTTTGACACTCTTATTTATCAAAAAAGGCTACAAACGATCCCCTATACTTGTGGGTTATCAAGACCTTTTTCTGGCGCCGTTGCCGGGGAGAAATAGCATGGGGTGAATATTCTCGTGTGTGCTTGTTTGCTTTATCACTAAAGTAGTTTTTATTTTCTGTTCTAAGTTGTTCTCTATCTTTATTTATGGATATGGAGCACGAAACACCAAAAAAAATAGTGGTACTTGCTACTCATGGAGGTGGGGAACCTCGTAAAACCCTCGATGCTTGTTATGTGAAAAATATTATGCACTACTTTGATAATCATGAGAAAACCCCATTCAACATGATAATGGGAGACATGTTGGATCAACGTGAATACCTTAGGGATTATCGCTTGACACAAAAAGGGAAATTATTATGGGATCATATTGATATGTTGCATTGGTATGCTTGGAATCTATGCTTGAGATATGATTATACTTGTTGCTCTAGGATGAAGGCTCCACACCTTCCCTTTTCATGCAAATTTAATGATAATGAAACCTTGGCTTCTTATGCTAATGGTATATATGATTACTATGATGTGGAACGGATAGAAGAATTTGTTGCTTTTAAGGGTGCTTATGAAATTGAATCTTTGTTTGAAAAGTATGAAGATTTTGATGATTCAATTTATAGACCTGAAATTTTTGCTATACTTAAATATTGCTATGATAATTATAAATGCAATTATGATATTGATGTATTTATTGAGAATGTCTCCGCTGTCGAAGTAGAGACTAATATTTTGCAGGAGTCTATGGAAGAAGAAATTGATGAAACTGTGAGCTCATTGGATGAAAAAGATGATGAGGAGAGCAAAGAACAAAAGGAGGAAGAGCGGATTAGCTACTCAGGGCCACCTTCTAATGAGAGTAACTCTTCAACTCATACATTGTTTAATGCCCCTTCGTTCTTACCGAAGAATGAGTGCTATGACAATTGCTATGATCCCTTGGATTCGTTTGAAATATCCCTTTTTGAGGAACTCGATGCTTGCTATGCTTGTGGCTATGATGCCAATTTGAATTATGCTTATGGAGATGAACTTGCTATAGTTCCTTATGTTGAGAATGAAATTGTTGCTATTGCACCCACACATGATAGTCCTATTATCTTTTTGAATTCTCCCAACTACACTATATCAGAGAAGTTTGCTCTTATTAAGGATTACATTAATGGGTTGCCTTTTACCATTGCACATGATAATTTTGATGAATATAATATGCACGTGCTTGCTGCTCCTACTTGCAATTATTATGGGAGAGGAACTACCTCTCCACCTCTCTATGTTTCCAACATGATAAAATTGCAAGAAACTGCTTATGCTATGCATTGGCCTCTACTTGATGTGCATGAATTGTTCTTGTATGACATGCCGATGCATAGGAAGAGAGTTAGACTTCATCATTGCATGATATATGTTGCTTTGTGCTCACTACTAAATGCCAAATCATTGTTAATTAAAATTGGCTTTGATATACCTTGGGATCCAGGTGGATCCATTACTTGAGCACTTTATGCCTAGCTTAATGGCTTTAAAGAAAGCGCTGCTAGGGAGACAACCCAGAAGTTTTAGCAAGTGATTTTATCCTGTTTAGTGCTTTTATAAAGTTTAAAAACAAAAAAATATAGAGGGGAACCTAAAAACTTTTTCAAAAAGAGAAGCGATTGAAAGCTGATGCATTGGAGAAGTGAGGGTCGACCTTGAACACTTGTGTTCATGCTCATGGAAGCAATGTAAGTTTTTTATGAAGATTCTCAAAAAAAAAATTATCCCCTTGTACAAATCCATTGTATTATAAAAATAATGTGCCAAGATTTGCCTTTAGGATGATTAGATTGCTTGTTGGTATGTGCGGTGTAAAAACAGAAACTTTGGCTGTAGTGCGTGATTTTACATTTTTTACTGGAATCTCAAAAGTTTCTGAAACTTTTTGCACAGTATTTATATACAAATTTTTTATTTTTTCCTAATTTTTCAGAATTTTCGGAGTCATAGAAGTATGGTGAATATTCAGATTGCTACAGACTGTCTTGTTTAAGACAGATTCTGTTTTTGATGCATTGTTTCGCTTGTTTTGATGAAACTATCGATTTTTATCGGTGGTATAAGCCATGGAAAAATTATAATACAGTAGATAAAATGCAAAAAAAAAGAATTGGTTTGCAACAGTACTTAAAGTAGTGATTTGTATTATTATACTAACGGATCTCACCAGTTTTCTGTTAAGTTTTGTGTGGATGAAGTGTTCAAAGATCGAGGAGGTCTCGATATGAGGAGAAGGAGGAGAGGCAAGAGCTCAAGCTTGGGGATACCCAAGGAACTCCATGTAAATGTCCAAGGAGACTCAATCGTCTAAGCTTGTGGATGCCCAGGAAGGCATCCCATCTTTCTTCAACAAGTATCGGTATGTTTTCGTTTCGTTCATGTGATATGTGTAAATCTTGGAGCGTCTTTTGTGCTTAGTTTTCACTTTTGTTTTATGCACCATGCTGATATGAGATAGTCCATGGTTGATTTATAGAATGCTCATTGCACTTCACTTATATCTTTTGAGTATGGCTTTATAGAATGCTTTATGTGCTTCACTTATATCATTTGAAGTTTCAATTGCCTGTTTCTCTTCAGATGGAAAACCGCTATTTGTAGAATGCTCTTTTGCTTCACTTATATTTATTAGAGCATGGTATTTTGTAGAAAGAATTAAACTCTCTTGCTTCACTTATACCTATTTAGAGAGTCAACAGGAATTGGTCATTTGCATGGTTAGTCATAAAATCCTACATAAAACTTGTGGATCACTGAATATGATATGTTTGATTCCTTGCAATAGTTTTGCGATATAGAGATGATAATATGTGGGAGGTACTAGTAAACGGTTGTGGTTAGTAAGAATATTGGTGTTAAGGTTTGTGATTCCCGAAGCATGCACGTATAGTCTCTCGTTATGCTACGAAGTTGGAGCATGATTTATTATTGATTGTCTTCCTTATGAGTGGTGGTCGGGGACGAGCAATGGTCTTTTCCTACCAATCTATCCCCCTTGGGGCATGCGTAGTAGTACTTTGCTTCGAGGGCTAATAAACTTTTGCAATAAGTATATGAGTTCTTTATGACTAATGTGAGTCCATGGATTATACGCACTCTTACCTTTCCGCAATTTGCTAGCCTCTACGGTACGGTGCATTGCCATTTCTCACCTCAAAAATCGGTGCAAACTTCGTCGATGCATCCAAACCAACGTGATATGATGCGCTCTATCACACATAAGCCTTATTATATCTTCCTCAAAACAGCCACCATACCTACCTATTATGGCCCTTCCATAGCCATTCCAAGATACATTGCCATGCAACTTCCACCGCTTCCGTTTTGATGACTTGAGCATTCATTGTCATATTGCTTTGCATGATCATATAGCTGACATAGTAGTTGTGGCTCAGCCACCGTTCATCATTTTTATATATGTTACGCTAGATCATTACACATCCTGGTACACTGCAAGAGGCATTCATATAGAGTCATATTTTGTTATAGGTATTGAGTTGTAAGTAAATAGAAGTGTGATGATCATCAATTTTCATTATTAGAGCATTGTCCCAATGAGGAATGGATGATGGAGACTATGATTCCTCCACAAGTCGGGATGAGACTTTGGACCAAAAGAAAAAAAAAGAGGAAAGAAAAAAATAAAAAAAATAAAAAAAATGAAAGAAAGAAGGAAGAGAAGGGGCATGCTAGTTCCACACTTGTGCTTCAAAGTAGCACCATGTTTTTCATATGGAGAGTCTCCTATGTTGTCACTTTCATATACTAGTGGGAATTTTTCATTATAGAGTTAGATGCACACCCACTTAGTTTTCATGTTGAGCTTTCATACACTTATAGCTCTTAGTGCATTCGTTGCATGGCAATCCCTACTCCTCGCATTGATATCAATTGATGGGCATCTCCATAGCCCATTGGTTAGTCGCGTCGATGTGACACTTTCTTAATTTTTTGTCTTCTCTATATTTACCCCTATCGTCATACTCTATTCCTGAAGGAAATATTCCCTAGAGGCAATAATAAAGTTGTTATTTTATATTTCCTTATTCATGATAAAGGTTTACTATTCATGCTAGAATTTTATTGATCGGAAACTTAAATACATGTGTGAATACATAAACAAATACCGTGTCCCTACTAAGCCTCTACTAGACTAGCTCGTTGATTAAAGATGGTTAAGGTTTCCTAACCATAGACATGTGTTGTTATTTGATAACGGGATCACATCATTAGGAGAATGATGTGCTGGACAAGACCCATCCGTTAGCTTAGCATATTGATCGTTCAGTTTATTGCTATTGCTTTCTTAATGTCAAATACATATTTCTTCGACTATGAGATTATGCAACTCCCGAATACCGGAGGAATACCTTGTGTGCTATCAAACGTCACAACGTAACTGGGTGATCATAAAGATGCTCTACAGGTATCTCCGAAGGTGTTTGTTGAGTTGGCATAGATCGAGATTAGGATTTGTCACTCCGAGTATCGGAGAGGTATCTCTGGGTCCTCTCGGTAATACACACCATAAGAAGCCTTGCAAGCAAAGTGACTAATGTGTTAGTTGCAAGATGATGTATTACGGAACGAGTAAAGAGACTTGCTAGTAATGAGATTGAACTAGGTATGAAGATACCGACGATCGAATCTCGGGCAAGTAACATACCGATGGACAAAGGGAGTTACGTATGTTGTCATAAGGTTCGACCGATAAAGATCTTCGTAGAATATGTAGGAGCCAATATGGGCATCCATGTTCCGCTATTGGTTATTGACCAGAGAGGTATCTCGATCATGTCTACATAGTTCTCAAACCCATAGGGTCCGCACGCTTAACGTTCGTTGACGCTATAGTGTTATACGAGTTATATGATTTGGTGACCGAATGTTGTTTGGAGTCCCGGATGAGATCACGGACATGATGAGGTGTCTCGAAATGGTCGAGAGGTAAAGATTGATATATATGACGATGGTATTCGGACACCGGAAGAGTTTCAGGATGCACCGGGTAGTCATCGGGTCACCGGAAGGGGTTCCGGACAACCCCGGTAGGTATATGGGCCTAATGGGCCAAGGGGGGAGACACACCAGCCCACAAGGGGGCTGGTTCGCCCTTTCCCTGGCCGGCCGGCCCTATGGGGAAGGAAAGGGGAGGGGTGGCCCCTCCTGCCTTTCCCTCCTCATGGGAGAAAGGAAAGGGGGGAGCGCCACCTCCTCCTGCCTTCCTCCCGCACCTATATAAGGAAGGGGGGCACGGCTAGGGGAGGACCCCAAGTAGGATTCGGCCTACTTGGGGCACCTCCTTGGCTGCTCCTCCCTCCCCCCACCTATATATATGTGGGAGGGGGCGCCTAGCACAACCACAACAATTGCTTAGCCGTGTGCGGCGCCCCCCTCCACCATTTACACCCTCTATCATATTTTCGTAGTGCTTAGGCGAAGCCCTGCGGAGATCACTTCACCATCACCGTCACCACACAGTTGTGTTGCTGGAACTCATCCACTACCTCGCCATCTTGCTGGATCAAGAAGGCGGAGGATGTCACCGAGCTGAACGTGTGCTGAACGCAGAGGTGTCGTACGTTCGGTACTTGATCGGTTGGAGCGCGAAGAAGTTTGACTACATCAACTGCGTTAACAAACACTTCCGCTTACGGTCTACGAGGGTACGTAGACACACCCTCCCCTCTCATTGCTATGCATCTCCTTGGATAGATCTTACGTGTGCGTAGAATTTTTTTTGTTTTCCATGCAACGTTTCCCAACAGTGGCACCCGAGCCAAGTCTAAGCGTAGATGATATGCACGAGTAGAACACAAAGAGTTGTGGGCGGTGATAGTCATCCTGCTTACTACTAACGTCTTATTTTGATTCGGTGGTATTGTGGGATGAAGCGGCCCGGACCAACCTTACATGTCCACGCACATGAGACCGGTTCCACCAACAGACATGCAACTAGTTTTGCATAAAGGTGGCTGGTGGGTGTCTGTTTCTTCTACTTTAGTTGAATCGAATTTGACTATGGCCGGTCCTTGAATAAGGTTAAAATAGCAAACTTGATGAATCACCGTTGTGGTTTTTGCGTAGGTAAGAACGGTTCTTGCTAGAAGCCCGTAGCAGCCACGTAAAACTTGCAACAACAAAGTAGAGGGCGTCTAACTTGTTTTTGCAGGGCATGTTGTGATGTGATATGGTCAAGATATGATGTGATATATGTTGATGTATGAGATGATCATATTTTGTAATATCGAGAACCGGCAGGAGCCTTAGGGTTGTCCCTTTATTGTATGAAGTGCGAGCGCCATGTAATTGCTTTACTTTATCACTATGCATTAGCGATAGTTGTAGAAGCAATAGTTGGCGAGACGACCCCGACGCAACGATGGAGATCAAGGTGTCGAGCCGGTGACGATGGAGATCATGACGATGCTTTGGAGATGGAGATCAAAAGCACAAGATGATGATGGCCATATCATGTCACATATTTTGATTGCATGTGATGTTTATCCTTTATGCATCTTATTTTGCTTAGAACGGCGGTAGCATTATAAGATGACCCCTTCACTAAATTTCAAGATAAAAGTGTTATCCCCAAGTATGCACCATTGCCAAAGTTCGTCGTTTTGAAGCACCTCATGATGATCGGGTGTGATAGACTCTACGTTCACATACAACGGGTGTAAAGACAGTTTTGCACATGCAGAATACTTGGGTTAAACTTGACGAACCTAGCATGTACAGACATGGTCACGGAACACTGGAGACCGAATGGTCAAACATCAGTCATATAGTAGATATGATCAACATATAGATGTTCACCATTGATGACTACCCCATCTCACGTGATGACCGGACATGGGTTAGTTGATTTGGATCACGTATCACTTAGATCACTTGAGGGATGTTTATTTAAGTGGGACTTCATTAGTAATTTGATTAATTGAACTTAATTTATCATGAACTTAGTCTTATAGTTTTGCATAGTATGTTGTAGATCAATGGCCCGAGCTACCGTTCCCCTGAATTTTAATGCGTTCCTAGAGAAAGCTAAGTTGAAAGATGATGGTAGCAACTACACGGACTGGGTCCGTAACTTGAGGATTATCCTCATTGCTGCACAGAAGAATTATGTCCTTGATGCACCGCTAGGTGAAAGACCTGCTGCAGGAGCTGAAGCAGATGTTATGAACGTTTGGCAAGCTCGATCTGATGACTACTCAATAGTTTAGTGTGCCATGCTTTACAGCTTAGAACCGGGACTTCAAAGACATTTTGAACGTCATGGAGGATATGAGATGTTCCAAGAGTTGAAGTTAATATGTGAAGCAAATGCCCGGGTTGAGAGATATGAAGTCTCCAACAAGTTCTATAGCTTCAATATGGAGGAGAACAGTTTTGTCAGTGAACACATACTCAAAATGTCTGGGTATCATAACCACTTGACTCAGCTGGGAGTTGATCTTCCAGTTGATAGTGTTATTGACAGAGTTCTTCAATCACTGCCACCAAGCTACGAAGGCTTCGTGATGAACTATAATATGCAAGGGATGAATAAAACAATTCCTGAGCTCTTCGCAGTGCTTAAGGCCGCGGAGGTAGAAATCAAGAAGGAGCATCAAGTGTTGATGGTTAACAAGACCACTAGTTTTAATAAAAAGGGCAAGGGAAAGAAAGGGAACTTCAAGAAGAATGGCAAGCAAGTTGCCACTCCCGGGAAGAAGCCCAAAGCTGGATCCAAGCTTGAAACTGAGTGCTTCTACTGCAAAGGGAATGGTCACTGGAAGCGGAACTACCCCAAATACTTGGCAGATAAGAAGGATGGCAAAGTGAACAAAGGTATATTTGATATACATGTTATTGATGTGTACCTTACTAATGCTCGTAGCAGCGCCTGGGTATTTGATACTGGTTCGGTTGCTTGAATTTGTAACTCGAAACAGGAGTTGTGGTGTCGGTGCAACAAACCCTGGTGTGTGTTGCCCAGACTGTACACAGGCTCAAGGGCAAGGTTACAGCGACAAGACAAGGCCAAGCAGAAGAGATAGCTCTTTGAGAAATCAAAGGGCGGATCAAGAAGACCAAGACAAGCCAAAGAAGCAAGACATCACTAAGGGAAAAACCTCCCTTACCGGGCAGGCGAGCCTGGTGAGGTCGAGGTCACCCCAAGGGCAAGTCCCAAGATCTCCTCGGCAAGGGTTGCCGGGGCGCCGACGGCCTGCTTCCCCGCCAAGGCTCCACCACTCCACCTCACAGCAATGCAAGTCACTTATCGGTGTGGTGTCGAGCCCCCAAGTGATTAAGTGGCTGTCATTTGGCACGTGGCAACCATTTCTGATGGAAGATCACCCCTAAATGACTCTCGTCCAGGGGCGTGTCACGCAGGCAGATGAGAAGGTGGCTGAATGGCGCGGCAAGGCTTGCCGGGCTACATCCACGACGTGAAACTAAGCGGTGCATTTAATGCACCTTGTCCTGTCTGCAGAGTTAGGTATGATAGCATTGTGGCTATCTAATCACTGGATAACGACTGTTTTGCCATTGTGGTAACCCCTTGAGCTACAAAAGGAGGGTCGTGGCAACCTTAGAAAGGATTCGGACCCTTCTACACTCGTACGCACGTAGCTACTCTCCCCGAGGTGACCTTGCCGGGCTTGAGCGCTGCGTGTTCGTCACGGTCCCCCATCCAATCCACCAAAGCAGGAGTAGGGTTTTTCGCCGCGCGGCGACCCGAACCTGGGTAAAACCACCCGCATCACCATTGCCGTGCTGCCCTACGGCCTCCGCTCTTTGTGCAACGTGCCCTTCCCCCTTGCCGAACCACAAGGGGCCGATGGCCCCATAGGTGATCGTGTCGAACCATCACATCTTTGGCGCGCCAGGTAGGGGGAAGCGCTTGTGCAAACCCGAGGTTGTAAATAGCGCGTCAATCTTCATCACCATCTTCTTCATCGATGACTTCATCATCCATGGCACCCAAGAAAAAGACCGGCATAGCAGCCCACCCTTCCACCTTGAAGGCCCCCTTACATACAGCCGCTGATCCCGTGGGAGCTGCGGTGGCGTTGGGGGACGCGGACGCCACAGGGAACATGACCGGCGCGGGCGGCGCCGTCACCGTTCCCCCTACGACTGAGGTGGGGGCAGGAGGCGCTGGAGGAGGTCAGCATCAGCAACACCCTAGCGGCCACGCTCCACAAGATGCGGGTGGGGAGAATATTCAATGTCCACCTCTCCACCTCACTGGAGGACGCAACCGTAGCGATGGCGCCCGCTCCGGCGCGAATCGCAACCCCCTAGCTGCTCCTGCTGCGGGCACAGCTACGGGGCACATGCCTTCCCCAGGACAAGGCAATCAAGACGAAGCACCGAATGGGGTTCTCAACCCCCAAACGCATCCTTCTCGTTGTCACGCCACCCTTGCGGCGGGCTCATGATGACGAGAACACGACGCCGCCACTACCTGTACCGTCAGAAGTCGGGCGACGTCGCGATCTGCGTCGTCGTCCATGCCAAGCACTGCTTCGGAAGCCATGGCATGAGCCCAGCTCTTGTTGAGATTCCCACCAACGGACAATCAAATGGATGAATGGAGGGCCACCATTCAAAGTTTGATTGGTTTCGCTGAGGTGGGGGGATCACAACGGGCAGGTTCGCCACGGCATCCGCAGGCGGCGACAACGGCCCGTGCCACTGGCCATGCCGAAGGGGCTAATCCTACGTTACAGTCCCCCCCCCCACGGTAACCAGCGCAGGGGCTGCAGCCAGAGCCGTGCGACCAAGAACCCGACAAGGTGTTGATGGCTTCATCTGATCCTCAAGCTCGTCGAGATCAGCGGCATGTCCTGGAAGACAGGCGGAGGGGAGACGCGCGCGTCACCATAGAACGGCGCCGCAAAACCCGTCGCCAGTATGATAGGGGCAATGGCCCCAACGTCGATGAGACTGCGCCCAGTGGAGACGGATACCTGCCTTTCGAGGTTGGGTGTCCTTCCTTCACTCCCGAGCTGCGGCAAGTCCGTTGGCCATCTGCCCATGCGTTCAAGCCAGAGATACCAGAAAAATATGATGGAAGACTGAACCCGGCAGAGTTCTTGAGCATCTACACCATCGCCGTTCAAGCCGCCGGAGGAAGAGATGAAAAGGTATTCACCAACTACTTCCCTTTGGCGCTCAAGTCAAATGTGAGGTCGTGGCTGATGCACTTGCCGGAGAACTCCAACTCGACTTGGGCCGACCTGTGCCACAAGTTTGTTGGTGCCTTCACGGGCGGCCATCAAGTACCAGGGCGGCCCAGCGATTTGCAGCTCCTTCCACAAAAGGAAGGGGAGAGTTTGCGGAAGTACATCCAGAGGTTCAGCCAAGTGCATAGGAACATTCCAGATATCCACCCGGCAGCTGTGATTGCCGCGTTCCAGTCCAACGTACGCAACCGCAGGATACGTTCCAAGATGAACGCCCAGTTGCCCAAGACTATGAATGAGCTTTACACCTTGGCAGATAAGTGTGCCCATACGAAGGAGGGGAGGTGACTCCCCGGAGAAGAGGATGGCATTGACGTTGACTCAGAAGATGATGATGATGCTGCCAGCCAGAAGAAGAAGAACAAGAAATGCAACAAGAAGCGCAAGGAGAAAGCAGTACTGGCTGTCGAGGGATCAGACACTCCTAGTACCGGCAAGGAGGCCAAGACCGAAGCCCCCGGCAAGGAAGTTGCCGCGTGCACCGACTGCCGGGAAGCTGTGGCGGCCGAGAAGGCTGGGAAGGCTGACGAGCCATACTGCAAGATCCATCGGACCAAGGGCCATGATCCAAGAGTGTCATCAAGTTGAGCAACTCGTCAAGAAGCAGAAAGCTGAGTACGAGAAGCCTGACAAGGAGAGAGACCAATATGGCATTGGAGGGAAGGGCCGAGGCGGCCGAGGAGGCCGCCCCGGCAAGGTCCCCCAACATCAAGGGAAACTTGCTAAAGGCCATGAGAAGAAGGACTGTGGTGACGAAAGCGATGAAGGGGATGAAGAGGAAACCAGCGAGCAAGAGTTTTAGAAAGCCACTGACACCCTGTGCATTGACGGGGGCGCATCCTTGCACTCCTCTCACCGCCAGCTGAAACAATGGGCGCGTGAGGTCAATGCTGTGGAGCCAGCGGCAGATTCCCGGAAACCCCTCAAATGGTCTCGCACGCCCATCATCTTTGACGAAGAGGATCACCCTGACCACACCATCGCGGTAGGGTGCTTCCCATTGTTGGTATCGCCAACAATCCGCAACCTCAAGGTCACAAAGATGTTGGTTGACGGGGAGGCCAGATTGAATCTGATTTCTCCCAAGGTAATCAGCAAGCTGCAGATAACAGATGAAGAGCTCAAGGTTACTGGCACGTTCCAAGGGATCAACCCCAACATGAGTCGTCCAAAGGGGAAGATCATGCTGCCGGTGACATTTGGAGGAGAATTGAACTACCTGACTGAGAAGATTGTGTTCGATGTGGTCGAGCTTCCGTTGCCATACAATGGGATACTTGGATGACCTGCCCTGGCAAAGTTCATGGCGGCATCCACTATGCCTACAACACCCTGAAGATGCCCGGACCGATGGGCGTTATTTCTATCCAATCAGACAAGAAGGACGCAATTATATGCGTGGACAAGATGTACCTGGATGCGGTCACTGCCGAGGCCATGGAAGCCGTAGTCCCCGCCAAGGAAAACAAACAAGGGAGAAAAGCTAGCAAGGATACCGGCAAGGAATCCGGGAAGCGCACCTCTCCGGAGTACGCTGCACCTGTCGGTGACTTGCCGGAGAGTTCCACTAGCAAGAGATCCAAGGTTACTGCACCCACTATGAAGAAGGTCCCGGTAGGGCTGGTTGGCGCTGATGGTACATTTACTATCAGCTCCACCCTTGATGACAAATAGGAAAGCACGCTCGTTGCCTTCCTGCGGGTGAATGTCGATGTGTTTGCTTGGCAACCATCTGACATCCCCGGTGTTCCCAGGGAGGTAATCAAGCACCACCTTGCACTACAAAAAAAATACACTTCCGTGATGATACGTGTTTGTCACAGTAGGTCACGTTTTCTGTCATGCATGTACATCCATGATGATTTTATGACAGAATCAAGATAGTCATACCTGTGCTGTCATAGAAGTGTTCCATGACAATACCTAAATTATCATCACAGAAGTGTTCACTTCCATGATGATAAATGACGCCTCATGGAAGTGCTTTCATCAAGGGTAACCGACACGTCGCATCCATCGTAACGGGTCGCCGTTAAGCTATCGGGTCCGGTTTTGGATTCGATAACCCGTTAACTGCCCAGACCAATGGGGATTTTCCACGTGTAAAATTCTCATTGGCCGAAGGAAACACGTGTCAGCTTGTCATTGGGTCAGATAGGCGTCTATGATATGTCGACACGTGCGACGGCCCAACACTGGCCCATTTAGCTTACAAAGGCCGGCCCGTTTGACTTGGTCAAAAGCTAGCGGGCCGACCCATGAAAAGCCTGTTAATGGTCTGTTCGCATATAGCCCATTTTACGGCCCGTTAACTCACGGCCCGTTAGGGCCTTCCCGAAATTGGCCCAATAGCGTCATGTGGGCCGTCGAATATAACACCAGCCCGTTTCACTTTCGGCGCATGTATGGCCCACGACATTTTTCGGCCCATATGAGGCCTTTCGTATCTTTGGGCCCTTTAGTGGCCCACGGTGACTCTGGCCCATAATGAATAGTAAATTTCTTTGTACCCATTAACGGCCCATGATTCACATGGGCCGTTTCCAGCCCGTGTTAGCTTTCGGCCTACTGACGGCCCATATGTTCTTGGGCTCCTTTCCGGCCCTCGATTACTTCCGGCCCATTACTGGCCTGTTCCCCTAATGGGCCAAATTCAGCCCATGGTTAGAATCGGCCCGTTTGTGGCCTGTTAACCCGTTGCGCCGTTTCCAGCCCGTCCTATATTCTGGCCCATCAACGACCCGTTATGCCTATGACAGAATTAAGCCTTTGCTGTCTTCCGTCCTGTTAACGGCCCGTTATCGTGCTGGACCGATACCAATTATGCTCGTTTACGGCCCATGTGGGCCCATTTATCTGAAGGCCCGAGGCCCACTGATTCTATGGCCCGTTGGAGGCCCATTTATCCGACGCCCCGTAGGAGGCCCATGGATCCTACGGCTGTCGGTGTTCTGGGAACCAGGGTACCCAGACTTGCCTGCCTGCGGCCCGCGGCATGGCCCCATTGACGGCCTGGTATGGCCCATCCATGAGACCAACAAGACAAGACCCTCGCGGGGGGCCAAGCCTCGCGAGGCAGACGACGCCAAGACCTCCAGAGGGAGCGGCCACCTCTGGGCTGCTCCTAAGGAGTGGAGTTTCCTATGCAAGCGTCCGACCTCATGAGGTTGCGGTGACGCAAGCCATGACGACCAAGGCCAGGTGGGCACCAGCGGTTGCAGAGAAGACAGTTTCCTCTTTGGTGCTAAGGAGGCAAGCGCAGGCGTGGGGTCCCGAGGAATCAACCAAAGGTTTCCATTCTAGTGTAACAAGACCAGGACCGCTAGGACGGCAGGAGGGATGTCATCGCCAAGCCCACCATAGCGTCACGACCAGGAGCTTTGCAGGAGAAGACCACCTTTTGTCAGGATAAGATGTACTACTTGTCCCCTTTCAAATTGGCCGCTGTGGGATCCCTTCCCTCCTATATTTTGGAGGAAGAGGACCAAGGCCACTATATATAGGTTAGCCACCACCGTAGAGAGGGAGATCCGATCCAACCCGAGGATAGCTCATTCACACCCAAGAGCAGGCCTCACGAGCTTGTTCATCCCTTGTACTTGTTCATCCTTAGCCCCTCGTGAGGCAAATCCACCATAAAGCAGGAGTAGGGTCTTAAACCACAAGGTGGCCCGAACCTGGGTAAACTGCCGTGTTCATCTTCTTCCTCGATTCATCGAGCTAGGCTATAGGGCGGCGAGTTGGCTGGCTGGATAGGTTGAGTTCTTCGCACACGCCCCAGAGTTTGAACCTTTCTTGGGTCTGCGGAGCCCTGAATCTGACATTTGGCGCGCCAGGTAGGGGCTTGTCAAAACTCGGCCTCTTCGTCAATCACGTCCCGTCCTCGCCTCATCGCGCCCATGGCGGAGGATCCCCGAGCTTGCGCCGAGCATTGGGCTGCTCGCCCCGCCCAGGCGGCGCTTCCCGGCCATGGAGCTCGCCACCTCGTACTCCTCATGGCCGGCACGGCCGCCGACGTCGTCGACCATCGGCGATACGGGCCACCCCCTCCCTCTCCCGTGCGGCGCCGCAATCGTGCCACCGCGCGGTCTTCTGGCTATGCCGTGGCGTCGATCCTGCGTGCTCGCCGGGAGCAAGCGAACACGCGAGCCGCACTCATCGTGGCGCGTGAGTTACTGCGATGCAGGTTGGCAGAAAGTGGCCACGATGCCTTGCTTGGGCGGGTCGCCGAGCTGCTTGACGCTGCCTGCGAGGGTGCGGCGCCTTTCTACATCCTACCTGCATTGCGGGCGCTGCCCGGGGTTCGCGCTTGCCCCCGCTGCGTCTGCCTGCCTCTTTGGAGGGGGTCTGGAGGGTCTCGCAGTGGCGGCCTAGCACACGACGCCGCCTGTCCAACCCAAGATGCGTTCCTCCAGGGTACGGCCGGGGTAGGCGGCCCCTCCCGAGGTCACGTTGAAGGACCACTCCCTGGTCGGCATGACCCGGCGTCGAGGATGGTGGGCAGCAGAACGGAGGGGCTGGGCACCGGCCCGAGGACGACGGCCCCCGTTTCCCCGGTACCACCATCGATGGGCTCATTGTACGAGCAAAGAAGAAGCCTGCGCACATTCCCCTCGTCGGCCTGGGCATCGGGATCGCCGAGGCTGCGTGGGACTGGGGCCCCTGGTGAGCCAACTCGACACCTCGCCAGCACCTTCGACGGCCATGGTCACCAACTGCAACCCATATCTTTGGAACATGTCGTGCTAACATTGGATCGCAGGTAGATCGTGCCACGATGGTACGCCCCCGGGCGCCGGCCCTGCCTAGGGCAGGCAGGGCGCACCAGGGGGCAACACGAGGACGCGCCCCGTACACAACAGGGGAGCCCCAGCGCCAGGCCCTCCCCGCATCACGAGGTGTACGGCACCACTGTCACGGAGGCGTGAGCCATCCGAAAGCGGGTCCTCTCCCGAGAAAGGCGCCGGCGAGCCCTCCAACCGGCCGAGGGCCCGCGGCCACATCACCAGCGCTCGCGTAGCCCCTTGCCCTTTGGTCCTGTCCTGGTGTTCGGATGCCCCAACGGTGGCCGAGGTCTGCGCGGAGCGGGGCTCCCGCCCCAGGGGGCAAGAAGCGCCCCTCAAGTCTCCGCTCGTGACACTCTCACGTAATAATGAGTGGGGCTGTACACGCCCCGGAGTCTCCTGAGCGCTGCCCCTGAACCTCACGGGGCTCCCGCCCACGTCCAAGTGGAAGCACCATGCTTCGCACTGGCAGATGACACTGTCCTCCAATGACTATGCCCACGCCCAGTGGAAGCACTGAGCTCCGCGCTGGTGAGAAGACTAGAAAAGACGCCGGACGCGGTGGTCTTGTTGCCCTCTTTTGTAATCCGGCTCGCTGTTTTTAAATGAATTCGAGGATTTGTGCGTTTACTAAAAAAAGATGGGGGAATTTCTTCGATTCGTGGTGTTTCCTTTTCTCCCATTTGTGTTTTGGAAGTACGACCGCTGCCCGCTGTCTCCTCTCGGGCACCCCGCGAGCGGGGGCTGGGTACGGCGTGCGCATCTGGGCTAGCCCCAGCGGCCTCAGGGCCCCCTCGGGGCTGAGGACACAACTGCCACGGGCCTGCCTGTGCGCACACCTCGCCAGGGCTCTGGCGCTTGGCTCCTTGCGTGACGCTCTCGAGCGAGCCAGTAGGCATGTACCACGCCCGGCACCCGGCTCTTGGCTTCAAGAATGTTCGGCTCCCAGCCTCATGACCACTCAGCGCTGGGCACCTCTCACGCTCCCGCGAAGTTCGACGCCCAATGGCGGGCACGTTGGGAGACCCCGAGCTCTTGCAACCCCTTCCTGGGGCTTCATGGGCTGGGGGCTCCAGAGGGCCCACTGACGAGGACATGTATTGGGGGTAGGGTAACAGGCCTGACCTAAAGACCCTACCCTCGGCCACCACACACCTTATACTAGGCCCCAGGGCCAGATCAGCAGTCAGATGTTCTGCAGAGTGACATTCACTCGGAAGGCAACAACCACTCAGAGCATAGCACTCCACTCGACGAAATCATTCCACTCGGAGCACCTGATCTCACTCGGATATGCGAAGACCAAACAGTCGACGAGGCAGTCGGAGCATCATTCTCATAGTGGAGGTTTCGTAGTGGGCTGACATTATGGCATTTATGCCCTTCTTGTAACATAGGAGGTGAGGGGGTGGCGCACTCTATATAAGCCACCCCCCACCACTAGACTGGGGGGCTTTTTTCTCCCATCTCTCTCTCTCTTTCACCATTGGGCTAAGGCATGGAGATCCATTCTCCCCTCTCTCTCAAATACATCATGTAACTCCGCGTTCATGACAGATAAGGAAAGCCTCTCCGGAGCACGAGAAGTAGGGTTGTTATCTCCACCGTGAGAGGCCCGAACTCGCTAAAACCACTATGTCACCCATATGCATCTCGATAGATCATGCTCCTTTATCCTACCCCTCTCTCATTGTCGGAATCGTTCCCACGATAGTTGGCACCCACCTTGGGGCATGGTGTCTGTCGAGCCATGATGCAGATGGTTTTTTCTTCAATCGCCAGCAAGGGACTAATTTTTGCAGGTGACCCAAGCTTTCTTGGGATGATCTCCCGAGATCAAACAATCATAGCTACAAATTGACATTGGAGTCCCGGCCATCACACCATCTACGGGAGCACAACTCCTCATCATACGAAAGGATCAGGAAGTTGCTCATCTCATCCTATCCTCTTTTCAATCAATCGATGATCTGCTAATTGGTTTTTGTTTCTTTTGCATGTCACACTTGTGAACGACGGAAGAGGAGAGAGCCATGACAATGGATGTCCTCGCAGACGCTCAGCCCCAGTGACTCCCCGTCGGTGCCGCGCTGCAGCACGCCACCGTCGCCCTCCTCAAGATCCTCCTTGGCTCCGAAGGCGATGGCAAGCAGGTCTCCTCTACACTGCGCCCGCCTCCGGCGAGTTTCACTCGAACGAAATTTCATCACACGAATGGGTTCCTCGCCCGACCTCGCAAGCCATGGAGGTCGACGCCGTCGTCTCACTGTCCGGTCACCCGTGCTCGCCGCAGCGCGTCACCGCCGACCGTTACGGCGGCTATGCCGTCGTCTCGCTGTCCAGTGACCCGCGCTCGCCGCAGTGCGTCACCGCCGACCGCTCCGGCGGCTACGTCGTCGTCTCGCTATCCAGTGACCCGCGCTCGCCGCAGCACGTCACCGCCAACCGCTCCGACGGCCACGCCGTCGTCTCGCTGTCCGGTGACCCGCGCTCGCCGCAGCGCGTCACCGCCGACCGCTCCGGCGGTCGCAGCGCGACCTGAAATGCCACGGTTAGATTCGCTGTCACCGCCAGTGCCGCCGGGTCGGTTGACATGCTGCTCCATGCCTGCAAGGTACATATCCCGAACTTCTCTCCGGCACCGCCGACGGCCCCGTTCCCGTAAGTCCATCGCCTACCAGGTACGCAAGTCAATTATAGCAGTTAATTACCAGATTACTTATTGCGATAGTTAAGCTAGCCCATGCAAAAACTTCTCGCCCACGACCTCAAGTCCTTGGGCCGTTACCCAATCATTTAATGGTCCACTGGGCATGCAGAGGAGTAAATGCGCCAGTTTTCTCTGCCCTCGGTTGATGACTAACGCGCAGGCACTCACTCAGTCAAGCCCATCACTGAGCCGATTCACCTGTTCGCTCGGCCATGTCATCCTCCGACATCAACTGCCCGACACAGCACAGATTCCTCCCTCACGCCAGTGCGCGCGAGTTTCCTCTCCGGCGCCGACATTTTGCCACGTTCAGGTTCACGCTGACGAACAATTTACTTGAATGGTCAACAAATTGTCGCGACGGTTGGACACTCGGCTGCCCCGCGTGTCGCCACTCAGCTGGACACGACTTCTGCACTCGGACGGATTCACTCAGCCGTTCAATTGGTCGGGGGATTTACTCGGACAACATGCGCTCCAGTCAACATCCACTCAGACAGTCCGCCAGCACTCAGCCGCCCGCGTGTTGTCGTCACTCGGATGTCACACAGTCGGACGCGTCTACACCACTCGGCCGTCCCGTGCATAGCCCCTCGGCTGGGCATGTCCTCATCACTCAGCTGCCTCGCGCGTCGCCGCTCAATTGGGCGCGTCTTCATCAACTTGCCCGCTCGGCTGCCCCGCGCGTCGCCGCTCAGTTGTGCGTGTCTTCATCAACTTGCCCGCTCGGCCGTCCCGTGCATAGCCACTTGGCTGGGCATGTCCTCATCACTCGGCTGCCCCACGCATCGCCGCTCAGTTGGGCGCGTCTTCATCAACTTGCCCGCTCGGCCGCCCCGCGCGTCGCCGCTCAGTTGTGCACGTCTTCATCAACTTGCCCGCTCGGCAGCCCCGCACGTCGCCGCTTAGTTGGGCATGTCTTCATCGACTTGCCCGCTCGGCCGCCCCGCGCGTCGCCGCTCAGTTGGACACGTCTTCATCAACTTTCCCGCTCGGCCGCCCATTGCGTCGCCACTCAGTTGGGCGCGTCTTCATCAACTTGCCCGCTCGGTCGCCCCGCGCGTCACCGCTCAGTTGGGCACGTCTTCATCAACTTGCCCACTCGGCCGCCCAGCGCATCGCCACTCAGTTGGGCGCGTCTTCATCAACTTGCCCGCTCGGCCGCCCCACACGTCGCCGCTCGGCTGGGAACATCTTCATCGACCTGTCCGACTCGGCCACCCCGTGCATAGCCACTCGGCTGGGCATGTCCTCATCACTCGGCCGCCCCACACATCGCCGCTCGGCTGGGAACATCTTCATCGACCTGTCCGACTCGGCCACCCCGTGCATAGCCACTCGGCTGGGCATGTCCTCATCACTCGGCCGCCCCACACGTCGTCGCTCGGCTGGGAACATCTTCATCAACCTGTCCGACTCGGCCACCCCGTGCATAGCCACTCGGCTGGGCATGTCCTCATCACTCGGCCGCCCCGCGCGTCGCCATTCGGTTGGTCACCTCATCACCACTCGGCCGCCCCGCGCGTCGCTTCTCGGTTGGTCACCTCATCACAACTCGGCCGCCCCACACGTCGCCGCTCGGCTAGGAACATTTTCATCGACCTGTCTGACTCGGCCACCCCGTGCATAGCCACTCGGCTGGGCATGTCCTCATCACTCGGCCGCCCTACGCGTCGGCATTCAGTTGGTCACCTCATCACCACTCGGCCGCCCCGCGCGTCGCCATTCGGTTGGTCACCTCATCACCACTCTGTCGCCCCGCGCGTCGCCACTCGGTTGGTCACCTCAACACCACTCGGCCGCCCCGCACGTCGCCACTCGATTGGTCACCTCATAACCACTCGCCCGCCCCGCGCGTCGCCTCTCAGTTGGTCACCTCATCACCACTCGGCCACGCCGCGCGTCGCCACTCGGTTGGTCACCTCATCACCACTCGGCCCGTCCCGCGCGTCGCCACTCGGTTGGTCACCTCATCACCACTCTCGCGCCGCCCGCACGTCGCCTCTCGGTTGGTCACCTCATCATCACCACTCGGCCGCGCCCGCGCGTCGCCACTCGGTTGGTCACCTCATCACCACTTGCCGCCCGCGCGTCGCGCACTCGTTGTCACCTCATCACCACTCGGCGCACCCTCCACTGCGGCCTCCCCGCCGCCCACTCGTGTCCAGTCATCCCACTCGGCCGCCCCGCGCGTCGCCACTCGGTTGTCACCTCATCACCACTCACCCTCGGCCCGCCCCGCCCGTCGCCACTGGCTCTGGTTGGTCACCTCATCACCACTCTGGCCGCCCGCGCGTCGCCACTCGGTTGGTCACCTCATCACCACTCGGCCGCCCCGCGCGTCGCCTCTTGGTTGGTCACCTCATCACCACTCGGCTCGCCCCGCGCGTCGCCATCGGTTGGTTACCTCATCACCACTCGGCCGCCCCGCGTGTTTCACTCGGTTGGTCACCTATCACCACTCGCCGCCCCGTGCGTCGCCTCTCGTTGGTCACCTCATCACCACTCGGCCGCCCCGCGCGTCGCCACTGCGTTGGTCACCTCATCACCACTCGCCACCCCGCGCGCCACTTGGTGGTCACCTCATCACCACTCGGCCGCCCCGCGTGTCGCTTCTTGGTTGGTCACCTCATCACCACTGGCCGCCCCGCGCGTCGCCACTTGGTTGGTCACCTCATCAACCTCGGCTGCCCCGCGTGTCGCTTCTTGGTTGGTCACCTCATCACCACTGGGCTGCCCCACGCGTCGCCACTCGATTGGTCACCTCATCACCACTCGGCCGCCCCGCGTGTCGCCTCTTGGATGGTCACCACATCACCACTCGGCCGCCCCGCGCGTCGCCTCTTGGTTGGTCACCTCATCACCACTCGGCCGCCCCGCGCGTCGCCTCTTGGTTGGTCACCTCATCACCACTCGACCGCCCCGCGCGTCGCCACTTGGTTGGTCACCTCATCACCACTCGGCCACCCCGCGCCTCGCCACTTGGTTGGTCACCTCATCACCACTCGGTCGCCCCGTGCGTGGCCTCTCGGTTGGTCACCACATCACCACTCGGCCGCCCCGCGCGTCGCCACTCGGTTGGTCACATCCTCGCCACTCGGCCGCCCAGCGCGTCGCCACTCGGTGAGACACATCTACATCATTCAGTCGCCCCGCGCATTGCCATCGGTTGAACACATCTTCACCACTCGGCCACTCGGGCGCCTTCAGACAGCTAAGTCATTCTACATGCGCTACATTCTGTTATTTCCACGTTCCCAAGTATCCTGTAATTCACACATCACGTTCACTCGAAGGCCACGCCACCGAGTGTACCACTACGCTCGGCTGCTTATTTTCACATACTTGCTTAGTACTGGTTATGTGACTCCCGAGTCCAACTTCCATTTTTTTCGCATACATCATTCAAAAACACCATGTGTGCTTCATTTCGAGTTTGCATCGGTCCTCCGGGGCTGCAACTCAGTCGAAACACTACACTTCCGTTTTATTTGAGCCAGTACTCCAACGAGTTCAGTCGGATCCTTCACTTCGACAAGTTTGAACGGATCCTTTGCTCTTCCAGACTCTTGCTGGTTAACCAGCAAGCTCCTTGCACTCCCAGCGGGTGTCTATGGGTGTTATTCACACAAATTATTTCAGCACACATCAAATTTCCTCGAGAAATTATTACGTTGGCTTGTGCTATTTTTCATACACAAGTTACGCGACCACTCGACGGCCCTATGCGCCAACTTCATCGCTACTCAGACTCAGTCACCATACCGGTCTTAGCGCACCATAACACTGACCTTGTCGCTCTGTTGACTTCAAACACATCCGGCCGACCCCTCTGTGGGCTCCTCTTCATCGTATCAATGATATAGACCTCGTCAGGCATGAGACAGATAAGTCACTTTTGTAATCAAACTGCACACTTCACTCCTTTGCGAGTTTGCCTCTTTCGAGAATCACTCGAAAGCTCCTCCTCACCATTACCCGAGTCCGACTCGATGAATTACAATTTATCCATTCAAAACTATATTAATCGTGTTTCGACAGGACCGCGGTCGAAGCCTATAGTATGCTCACGGGCTACGCCACACTCGGGGGCTACACCGCACTCGGGGGCTGCAGCTCATTCAGAATCACACTCTCCTGAGTGGTTGAATACTTCATCACCAGACAGATCTTTCACTTCAAACAAATGCATCCGATCCGCCACTTTGACAAGTTACATAATCACTCAGATGCTCTGCGCGCCATCTTCGTTCCTACTCAGGCTCAGTTGTCGCGCCGGTCTTGTTGCGTCGCAACCACACTACACCAACCTCGTCGCTACATCATCTTCGAAAACATCTGGCTAACTCCTCTGAGGACCATCTTTGCCACTTGGCTGGACACGTAGTCTTTCACTCGGCTGCCCCGCGCATCCTCACCACTCAGCCTTCCCACGCGTCACCACTCGGTTGTGCACGTCCTCTCCACTCGGCCGCCCCACGCGTTACCACTCGGTTGTGCTCGTCTTCACCACTCGGCCGCCCGTGCGTCGCCACTCGGTTGTGCACTTCTTAACCACTCGGCCGCCCCGCGTGTCATCACTCGGCTGTACACATCCTCGCCCCTCGGCCGCCCCGCGCGTCACCATCAGTTGGACATGTCTTCACCACTACACCCCAACACAGGAACCACTAAGTTACTCATATGATCAAACCTCATATCACACTCCGTAGCGAGCTTACCTCTTTCGAGCATCACTCGGGGGCTACGCACAGCCGAGGGTTATGCCACCCTCAGGGGTTACACCCATTTGATCAACCTGTTGATCACATCAGGAATATTTTTCTGACCATACATGATCGGTCCGCCGAAGATCTATGAGGGTAGCACTGTCCACTCAGACATTCACCCAAACCATTACCTGGAGTCATCTTCAGGACTGCAAAAGGGTGAAAACGACGCTCCTCTACGGATACACTTGGCCCTTATTCTAGGCTTCAAGGCGTCAGTTTCACAAACTTGGACTCAGAGATGGCATGTGCTGGTGTTCCCCCGGGATAATGAGTGGCCTCTCTCCGGAGAGTCAGCCCACACGCTAGCCACGCCACTCGGGTTTCATGGCACGTCCACATCGGACCACTAGTCTATCTCCTCCGGGAGACATACGAGTGCCACCAAGTTTTTCCTTGCAGTCAACTTACCCCGATAAGTCGGGAAGCACGTCCACTCGGACAAATACCCCTTTCATGCAAAAGGGTGAAAACAAGAAGCTATCGGTCAATGTAAGAAGTACTACTGGAATGATTACTCCCTGGAGTGTACAGCTCCTTTCTACAGTCGGCAGTTTCGAGGCCGAATTCATTCATCGTGCCAAGAGCACGAAGATTCGCCTGCTTGACCCAGTTCCAGGCTGAACTTATTTACCGTGCCGAGTGCACGAAGATCAGTCCGACTGATTCAGCTCCAGACTGAGCTTGTTCACCGTGCCTAGCGCGTGAAGATCCATTCCGAATGCATGAAGACCCGCCATAGTTCTAGGTTGAAGTCATTTACCGTGCCGAGCGCATGAGGGTTCACCTGTTTAATTTAGTTCCAGACCAGAAGACAGGCTCTAAGACTCCCGTCGACTGCCCGCAGTCGACGGCGGTCTCGGGGACTACACCCAGTGGGTGCACTCAGCGTGCCCCCACTGGAATGGTATCCACTCGGAACGGTCCGCCCGGTCCGAGTGACGGCCAAACAACAACAAAAAAGACAGGCTCTAAGACTCCCACCGACTGCCCGCAATCGACGGTGGTCTCGGGGACTACACCCAGTGGGTGCACTCAGCGTGCCCCCACTGGAATGGTATCCACTCGGAACGGTCCGCCCGGTCCGAGTGACGGCCAAACAACAACAAAAAAGACAGGCTCTAAGATTCCCGCCGACTGCCCGCAGTCGATGGCAGTCTCGGGGACTACACCCAGTGGGTGCACTCAGCGTGCCCCCACTGGAATGGTATCCACTCGAAACGGTCCGCCCGGTCCGAGTGACGGCCAAACAACAAAAAAAGACATGTTCCAGGCGTGAAGAAATTCCGAGTATTCAGTTACTCGATGCAGGACCAGCTCCAAATCACTCCAAAAAAATTGCTATAAGGTGAGTTTAACGCTCCTCCGCGGACCCGTTTGAGCTCATTTCACTCGGACACCATGTAGTCCGGAATCCGCCAAGGCAACACGTGGAGATGAGACCGCCGGGTGACCAGAGGGAGTTCATGAGCGCCTCCGTAGCACTCGACTCATCTGGGAATTCACCTCGACTCGACCCGCTCAACCTCGACCAATTCGGGGGCTAATGACGAGGACATGTATTGGGGGTAGGGTAACAGGCCTGACCTAAAGACCCTACCCTAGGACACCACACACCTTATACTAGGCCCCAAGGCCAGATCAGCAGTCAGATGTTCTGCAGAGTGACATTCACTCGGAAGGCAACAACCACTCGGAGCATAGCACTCCACTCGACGAACTCATTCCACTCGGAGCACCTGATCTCACTCGGATATGTGAAGACCAAACAATCGATGAGGCAGTCGGAGCATCATTCTCATTGTGGAGGTTTCGTAGTGGGCTGACATTATAGCATTTATGCCCTTCTTTGTAACATAGGAGGTGAGGGGGTGGCGCACTCTATATAAGCCACCCCCCACCACTAGACTGGGGGGCTTTTTTCTCCCATCTCTCTCTCTCTTTCACCATTGGGCTAAGGCATGGAGATCCATTCTCCCCTCTCTCTCTCAAATACATCATGTAACTCCGCGTTCATGACAGATAAGGAAAGCCTCTCCGGAGCATGAGACGTAGGGTTGTTATCTCCACCGTGAGAGGCCCTAACTCGCTAAAACCACTATGTCACCCATATGCATCTCGATAGATCATGCTCCTTTATCCTACCCCTCTCTCATTGTCGGAATCGTTCCCATGACACCCACCCCAGGAGAAGCGCGCCTCCGCAGTCCAAGAACCCGCCAAAGGTCGCGAACACCAAAAGCTAAGTCATACCGACCACTCCAGTCAAGAGCCTCACGGCTCACGGCGGCATATCTTCAAAAATAATTTAAAGGCATATCATTGTTACCTACATCACAGGGGAACCCTCTCCAAAAAATGCTTTCATGCCCCCGCGGGGTTACAATCAAGTCTTGACAGGAAAACAGGGAAATACATGCCAAGTGAGGCACGCTACCGTCAGAGTCGATGTCGTCGTCGTAGCCATCGGCTCCGCCCTCTTCAGCTGCGGGCGCGACCACATCGCCGGCAGGGATGAGTTCCGCGATTAGGTCGTCCACATGATCATCCACCCTGTTCACCAGGGCGTCTTGGGTTGCTCTGGGCACGGGGGCTATCACGGTGTCGAAGTCAAAGTCAGGATCAAGGCTAAGAAGATGACTGAAGACGCGCGAGAACGCGCGCCCAAGGAGGTCGCGGCTCTTCTCCACGATGAGCTGGCGCGCCCTCGCGGCCCCGCCCTCAAGGCGGGTCACGACTTGGGTGAAGAAGCTAAGGTAGCCAGCGTCGTCGGCTTCGAGTGGGCGGGAGACGTTCTCATCGCAGATATCGCTCAGGGCCCGGTTGGCCCTGAGCCCGAGGGCCTCAAACATCAAGGAACGCTCATGCTGCAGCGTTCGGCGGAGGCTCGCCTCATCCGAGGTTTTCTCCATGAGGCCCGTAACACCTTCGACCTGCTGATAAAGGGCAGACAGCTCGGCCTCAGCAGTGGCCCGAGCTGCCTCAGCGGCTTTCCCACGCCGCTCCATCGTAGCTAGCTTCTCCTCGAGGGCATCAGCCTTGCCCTGTAGCTTGACGCGCCGCTGCTTGAAGTGGGCCTCCTGGAGCTCCTGTTTCTGGCGATATTCCTTGACAAGGGTCGCGCGGATCTCCGCCACCTTTTGCTCGACCTCCCGTGGGATGCTCGCCTCCCGAGAGTCAAGGGCCTCCTCGGCCGTGACCACTTGGCGCTCCATCACCTCCAGTCGCTCGCGCTCCAGGCTTAGCTCCACCGCCTCCAGCGTCAGCGAGTCGTCGGGTGTACAGGGCCTTGCCGCGCTCATGGACGGCCCAGTCGTCGGAGCGGCAAGTGCCGCCATGCGCGCCCAGACTCGTTGCTGGAGGAGGGCGTTGGAGGCTTGGAGCTCCTTCTCGCGCGCCTTCGCCGCGTCACGCCGGCGGTCCGCGGCTCGGGCCTCCTCCAAGGCGCGATCGTGAGCCTCCCACGACGCTGCAAGAGACTCCTCTGCCTCCGTGCGGGCGTGCTCATGGTGAAAGCGGCCAAGGTTGATGGCGACCTTCAACTGGCGCTGTTCGCGCGCCAGGCGAAGGACCTCCGCCTCGAGGCGCGTGTCAATGTCGGCATGCTGGGCCGCTCCGCCCCAAGATGGCCCAACGCGCTTGTCTCCTCCCGGAGGAGGTCATGACGGACGATGATGCGCCCACGCGCGAGCTCCGACGCTCGGCCGATCCCTTCCTCCGTGCTCCGATCAGCTTGAGGAACGCGTGATGACTCATCCGTCTCCGGTGAGGGACTGGGGGCTGGGGCTCCTTCGACTGCTCCCCGGGCCGGGGTCAGGGCACGGCGCAGGTCAGCCCCGCCACTTGAAGACGGGGCCATCGCACGGGTTGCCCAGCCGCCAGCGAGAACCAACGGAGGAGCCCTCGGCACAGCCTCCGCCCCAGAGGCCACTCCAGCGGAAGGACGCCGGGGGTGCAAGCCTGTGGCCCCCAGTGGCGGCCTCGGCTGGTGTGCAGGCGCCGCCTCGCGCGCCGCCGCCCGTATCGAAGGGCCTAGGGTCACAACCGGACCGGAGGCCTCCGGAGGTCGCGCTCCGGACGGGCTCGCCCCCGCGACGGAAGGGATCCTGAGGAGCAAAAAGTCAGAAGAGGACGTGATATGCGAAAGTCAAGGAGGACAAGGTACTTACTCATCCACGGCTATCCACTTCCTCTTTTTTAGGGTCCGTGGGACGAGGTCGCAGTGGCTCCCGAGCCCCTTCCGCTTGCGGGATACCCCAAGATCCAGAAGGGACGCGCTGCGGGCCGGCACGTGGCCCCCCAAGACAGGGGCGGCAGCTGCGCCCGCAGGCGGGGCCCCTTCCCCGCCCCCTGTGAAGCTAAAAGCGGCCACCTTAGGAGCACATGGTGCCGTCTGATCTCCAGCGGCCACCTTAGGAGCGCATGGTGGCGCCTGATCTCCAATGGCCACCTCAGGAGCGCATGGTGACGCCTGATCTCCAGCGGCCACCTCAGGAGCGCATTGTGGCGCCTGATCTCCAGTGGCCACCTCGGGAGCACTCGGCAGTGCCTGCTCCCCTGCGGCCACTTCTGGAGCGCGCACCGCCGAACCTCCGAGCACGGGAGTCACCAAGAGGGGGTTGTCACGAGGCCCCACATGGCCCTCGGGGAGCAGCCCCACTCGTCGAAGCGCATCATCTTCTCGGCGAAGGCCTTCCCGTTCTGGCAGTTGTACAAGGGGCACCCCTCAAGGGGAAGCACGGCGGGCTCCCCACCAGTCAGGAGCTGCAGTACCCTGCGCAACGTCTTGGCGGGAAGCGAAGGCACCTAGAGCCTCATGGGGTCGTCAGGGCCGGTGAAGGCCCACATCGGGCGATCATGGCGCTGAAGCAGAGCAATGCGTCATCGGACGAATTCCTTCACCACCATCGCCATTGACACCCCCGCTTGCCTCAGCTGGGCTAGTCTAGACAAGATGCGTGCTACCCGCGGGTCTGCGAGCTTCGCGTGCCCCCAACCGGAGCTCGGTTGCGCCGGCGCCGATGGAAGAAGGAGCAGGGGCTGAGCACGGAGGCATCCACATACACCCACTGCTTTCGGAACCCCTTCGTGTCTGGGCGGAGCATGAAGTCGGTGTCCGTGTTCATCTTCTTCCTCGATTCATCGAGCTAGGCTATAGGGCGGTGAGTTGGCTGGCTAGATAGGTTGAGTTCTTCGCACACGCCCCAGAGTTCGAACCTTTCTTGGGTCTGCGGAGCCCTGAATCCGACAATGGCCTGTAGCAGGATCAAGGTTACCACGGTCCGTATATGGCCCATGGTTGTTGCGGCCACTAGCAAACCAAGGAAAAAGAAGACTAGTAAATAAATAAGCTGAAAAATAACGCTAGGCTATTAAGGCGATTGCACGGATTACATCCACTGGGCATCAAAGTTTGCCACTGATAACCCACAAGTATAGGGGATCAGTTGTAGCCTCTTTCGATAAGTAAGAGTGTCGAACCCAACGAGGAGCTAAAGGTAGAACAAATATTCCCCCAAGTTCTATCGACCACCGATACAACTCTACGCACGCTTAACGTTCGCTTTACCTAGAACAAGTATGTAACTAGATGTACTTTGTAGGTGTTATAGGATAGGTTTGCAAGATAATAAAGAGCACGAAAATAAAAACTAGGGGCTGTTTAGATAAATAAACAATTAAATTAGTATAGCGAGTGTGGAAAAGTGGTGGTAGGAGTTGCGGAATTGTCCCTAAGCAATTGACTACGTTACTAGACCGATAGCAAGTTTTATGTGGGAGAGGCCAATGCTAGCATGTCATCCCTTACTTGGAATTCCATGCACTTTTGATTGGAACTATTAGCAAGCATCCGCAGCTACTAACGTTCATTAAGGTAAAACCCAACCATAGCATTAAGATATATTGGTCCCCGTTCAATCCCGTATGCATCAATTTCTATGCTAGGCTGAAGCTGCTATCACCCTTGCCCTCCAATACATAGTCCTATCAACATACAACTAACCCTATGGTGTGATCCACACGCATGCTCATATGATGGGCACCAAAGGACAGCAACATAACCACAAGCAAATTACACCAATCATAGCAATTCACCAATCACCGATAGGACAACAAAAATCTACTCAGACATCATAGGATGGCAACACATCATTGGATAATAATATGAAGCATAAAGCACCATGTTCAAGTAGAGGGTACAGTGGGTTGCGGGAGAGTGGACCGCTGAATATAGACGGGGGAAGGTGATGAAGATGTTGGGGAAGATGACGGAGGTGTTGGTGTAGATCGCCGTCACACGATGATTGCCCCGGCGGCGTTCCGGCGCCACCGGGAGAGAGGGGGAGAGAGACCCCCTCCTTCTTCTTCTTCCTTGACCTTCCCCCTAGATGGGAGAAGGGTTTCCCCTCTGGTCCATGGCCTCCATGGCGGCGGAGGGGCGGGAGCCCCTCCGCGATTGGATCTCTCTCTCTGTTTCCTTCTGTTTCTGCGTTCCCAGATTCTAGCCTTTCACCGTTTCTTAAATTCCCAGAGATCCGTAACTCCGATTGGGCTGAAATTTTAACACGATTTTTATCCGGATATTAACTTTCTTGCGGCGAAACAAGGGCACCAACCACCTTACAGGGTGGCCACAATGGTCCAGGGCACGCCCTACCCCCTGGGGCGCGCCCCCTGCCTTGTGTCCCCCTCGGGCATCGTCTCGCATTGATTCCAATTCCCAAAATTCACATATATTCCAAAAAAATCTCCGTAAGTTTTTATCACGTTTGGACTCCATTTGATATGGATTTTCTGCAAAACAAAAAAGATGCAACAAACAGGAACTGGCACTGGGCACTGGATCAATATGTTAGTCCAAGAAAATAGTATAAAAAGTTGCCAAAAGTATGTAAAAGTTGTAGAATATTGGCATGGAACAATCAAAAATTATAGATACGACGGAGACGTATCAGCATCCCCAAGCTTAATTCCTGCTCGTCCTCGAGTAGGTAAATGATAAAAAAGATAATTTTTGATGTGGAATGCTACCTAGCATAATCTTGATCATGTAATCTAATCATGGCATGAATATTAAGATACGAGTGATTCAAAGCAATAGTCTATCATTTGACATAAAGACAATAATACTTCAAGCATACTAATAAATCAATCATGTCTTCTCAAAATAACATGGCCAAAGAAAGTTATCCCTACAAAATCATATAGTCTGGCTATGCTCCATCTTCACCACACAAAGTATTTCATCATGCACAACCCCGATGACAAGCCAAGCAATTGTTTCATACTTTTAATGTTCTCAAGCCTTTTCAACTTTCACGCAATACATGAGCGTGAGCCATGGATATAGCACTATAGGTGGAATAAAATATGATGGTGGAGGTTGTGTGGAGAAGATAAAGAAGGAGAAAGTCTCACATAGACGCGGCTAACAGATGCCCATCAATAGATATCAATGTGAGTGAGTAGGGATTACCATGCAACGGATGCACTAGAGCTATAAGTGTATGAAAGCTCAAAAAGAAACTAAGTGGGTGTGCATCCAACTCGCTTGCTCACGAAGACCTAGGGCATTTGAGGAAGCCCATCATCGGAATATACAAGCCAAGTTCTATAATGAAAATTCCCACTAGTATATGAAAGTGATGACTCAAGAGACTCTCTATATGAAGAACATGGTGCTACTCTGAAGCACAAGTGTGGTAAAAGGATAGTAGCATTGCCCCTTCTCTCTTTTTCTCTCATTTTTTTTGTTTTTTTTTGGGCTCTCTCTTTTTTTGGCCTCTTTTTTTTCGTCCGGAGTCTCATCCCGACTTGTGGGGGAATCATAGTCTCCATCATCCTTTCCTCACTGGGACAATGCTCTAATAATGATGATCATCACACTTTTATTTACTTACAACTCGATATTACAACTCGATAAAACTGATACATGATGACTATATGAATGCCTCCGGCAGTGTACCAGGATGTGCAATGATCTAGCATAGCAAAGATATCAAAAAATAGGCAAGCCATGAAAATATCATGCTAGATATCTTATGATCATGCAAAGCAATATGACAATGAATGCTCAAGCCATGTATATGATGACGATGGAAGTTGCATGGCAATATATCTCGGAATGGCTATGGAAATGCCATGATAGGTAGGTATGGTGGCTGTTTTGAGGAAGATATAAGGAGGCTTATGTGTGATAGAGCGTATCATATCATGGGGTTTGGATGCACCGGCGAAGTTTGCACTGACTCTCGAGGTGAGAAAGGGCAATGCACGGTACCGAAGAGGCTAGCAATGATGGAAGGGTGAGAGTGCGTATAATCCATGGACTCAACATTAGTCATAAAGAACTCACATACTTATTGCAAAAATTTATTAGCTATCGAAACAAAGTACTACACGCATGCTCCTAGGGGGATAGATTGGTAGGAAAATAACATCGCTCGTCCCCGACCGCCACTCATAAGGAAGACAATAAAAAACAAATCATGCTCCGACTTCATCACATAACGGTTCACCATATGTGCATGCTTCGGGAATCACAAACCTTAACACAAGTATTTCTACCAGTCCACAATTACTCACAAGCATGACTCTAATATCACCATCTTTATATCACAAAACTATTGCAAGGAATCAAACATATCATATTCAGTGATCTACAAGTTTTATGTAGGATTTTATGACTAACCATGTGAATGACCAATTCCTGTTGACTCTCTAAATAGATATAAGTGAAGCAAGAGAGTTTAATTCTTTCTACAAAATATATGCCCATGATCTAACAAATATAAGTGATGCAAAAGAGCATTCTACAAATGGCGGTTTTCTATGTGTAGGGAAACAGGCAATCCAAACTTCAAATGATATAAGTGAAGCACATGAAGCATTCTATAAAGCCATACTCAAAAGATATAAGTGAAGTGCAAAGAGCATTCTATAAATCAACCAAGGACTATATCATACCAGCATGATGCATTATTAAAAGAAAAATAAAAAGCACAGGACGCTCCAAGAGTTACGCATATCATGTGACGAATAAAAATATAGCTCCAAGTAAAATTACCGATGATCGTTAGAAGAAAGAGGGGATGCCTTCCGGGGCATCCCCAAGCTTAGTTGCTTGGGAGTCCTTCAATATTACCTTGGGGTGCCTCGGGCATCCCCAATCTTAGGCTCTTGCCACTCCTTATTCCTTCATCCATCGTGATCTCACCCAAAACTTGAAAACTTCAAGCACACAAAACTTAACAAAACCCTCGTGAGATCCGTTAGTATAATAAAACAAATAACTACTTTAAGTACTGTTGAAAACCAATTCATATTTTGTTTTTGCATTGTAGCTACTGTATTATAACTTCTCCATGGCTTATACCACCAATAAAATTGATAGTTTCATCAAAACTAGCAAAACAATGCATCAAAAACAGAATCTGTCTTAAACAGGACAGTCTGTAGTAATCTGAAAATTCACCATACTTCTGTAACTCCAAAAATTCTGAAAAATTAGGAAAAAATAAAAAAATTGTATAGAAGTACTGTGCAAAACGTTTCAGAAGCTTTTATCATTCCAGTAAAAAACATAAATTCATGCGCTACAGCCAAAGTTTCTGTTTTTTCACTGCACATACCAAACAAGCAATCTAATCGTCCTAAAGGCAAATCTTGGCACATTATTTTTATAATACAATGGATTTGTACAAGGGGATAATTATTTTTGTTGAAATTTTTCTGTAATTCAAGATTTGCAAAGTTTCCACGGGCATGAACAAAGTTCAAGGAGCTCCCCCACTTCAACGGTGCTCATCTTTCTTACTTTCACTTTTCTTTTTGAAAAAGTTTTAGGTTCCCCTCTATATTTTTTTGTTTTTAAACTTTATAAAAGCACACAACAGAAATAAATGACTCTATAAAACTTCTGGGTTTTCTCCCTAGCAGCGCTTTCTTTAAAGCCATTAAGCTAGGCATATAGTGCTCAAGTAATGGATCCACCCGGATCCCAAGGTATATCAAAGCCAATTTTAATTAACAATGATTTGTGATTTAGTAGTGAGCACAAAGTAACATATATCAAGTAACGATGAAGTCTAACTCTCTTCCTATGCATCGGCATGTCATAAAAGAACAATTCATGCACATCAAGTAAAGGCCAATGCATAGCATAAGGTGTTTCTTGCAATTTTATCGTATTGGAAACATAGAGAGGCGGAGATGTAGTTCCTCTCTCATAATAATTGCAAGTAGGAGCAGCAAGCACATGCATATTATATTTATCAAAATCATCATGTGTAGTAGTAGAACGCAACCCATCAATATAGTCCTTAATAAGCGCAAACTTCTCCGATATAGTGTAGTTGGGAGAATTCAAAAAGATAATAGGACTATCATGCGTGGGTGCAATAGCAACAATTTCATTCTTAACATAAGGAACTATAGCAAGTTCATATCCATAAGCATCATTCATATTGGCATCATGGCCACAAGCATAGCAAGCATCAATTTCGTCAAAAAGGGATATTTCAAATGAATCAACGGGGTCATAGAAATTATCATAGCAATCATCCTTTGGTAAGCACGAAGGGAAATTAAACAATGTATGAGTTGAAGAGTTACTCTCATTAGAAGGTGGGCACGGGTAGCTAATCCGCTCTTCCTCTTTTTGTTCTTCGCTCTCCTCCTCAACTTTTTCATCCAATGAGCTCACAGTGTCAGCAATTTCTTCTTCCATAGTTTCCTGCAGCATATTAGTCTCTTCTTGGACAGCGGAGACTTTCTCAATAAACGCATCAATATCGGCATTGTATTCATAATTCTCATAGCAATATTTAAGAATAGCAAAAAAATTAGGCCTATAAACATCATCATCAAAAGCTTCATACTTTTCAAACAAAGATTCAATTTCATAAGCACCCTTAAAAGCAACGAATTCTTCTATTCGTTCCACATCATAATAATCATATCTACTATTAGCATAAGAAGCCAAGGTTTCATTATCATTAAATTTACATGAAATGGGAAGGTGTGGAGCCTTCATCCTAGAGCAACAAGTATAATCATATCTCAAGCATAAATTCCGAGCATACCAATGCAACATATGAATTTGATCCCATAACAGTTTCCCTTTTTGAGTCAAGCGATAATCCCTAAAGTATTCACGTTGATCCAACATGCCTCCCATTATATAATTGAATGGGGTTTTCTCAGGATTATTAAAGTAGTGCATAATATCTTTCACATAATGAGCATCGAGGGTTTTAGGAGGTTGCCCATCTCCATGAGTAGCAAGTAAACCTAATTTTTTTGGTATTTCGTGTTCCATATCCATAACTAAAGATAGCGAACAACTTTAGAACAGCAAATAAAATCTACTTAGTGATGAAGCAAACAAGCACACAAGAGAATATTCACCCCACGCTATTGCTCCCCGGCAACGGCGCCAGAAAAAGGTCTTGATAACCCACAAGTATAGGGGATCAGTTGTAACCTCTTTCGATAAGTAAGAGTGTCGAACCCAATGAGGAGCTAATGGTAGAACAAATATTCTAGCCTTTCACCGTTTCTTAAATTCCCAGAGATCCGTAACTCCGATTGGGCTGAAATTTTAACACGATTTTTATCCGGATATTAGCTTTCTTGTGGCGAAACAAGGGCACCAACCGCCTTACGGGGTGGCCACAATGGTCCAGGGCACACCCTACCCCCTGGGGCGCGCCCCCTGCCTTGTGTCCCCCTCGGGCATCGTCTCGCATTGATTCCAATTCCCAAAATTCACATATATTCCAAAAAAATCTCCGTAAGTTTTTATCACGTTTGGAATCCATTTGATATGGATTTTCTGCAAAACAAAAAGCATGCAACAAACAGGAACTGGCACTGGGCACTGGATCAATATGTTAGTCCAAGAAAATAGTATAAAAAGTTGCCCCACATGGCCCTCGGGGAGCAGCCCCACTCGTCGAAGCGCATCATCTTCTCAGCGAAGGCCTTCCCGTTCTGGCAGTTGTACAAGGGGCACCCCTCAAGGGGAAGCGCGGCGGGCTCCCCACCAGTCATGAGCTGCAGTACCCTGCGCAATGTCTTGGCGGGAAGCGAAGGCACCTAGAGCCTCATGGGGTCGTCAGGGCCGGTGAAGGCCCACATCGGGCGATCATGGCGCTGAAGCGGAGCAATGCGTCATCGGACGAATTCCTTCACCACCATCGCCATTGACACCCCCGCTTGCCTCAGCTGGGCCAGTCTAGACAAGATGCGCGCTACCCGCGGGTCTGCGAGCTCCGCGTGCCCCCAACCGGAGCTCGGTTGCGCCGGCGCCGATGGAAGAAGGAGCAGGGGCTGAGCACGGAGGCATCCACATACACCCACTGCTTTCGGAACCCCCTCGTGTCTGGGCGGAGCATGAAGTCGGTGTCCGTGTTCATCTTCTTCCTTGATTCATCGAGCTAGGCTATAGGGCGGCGAGTTGGCTGGCTAGATAGGTTGAGTTCTTTGCACACGCCCCAGAGTTCGAACCTTTCTTGGGTCTACGGAGCCCTGAATCCGACAACGGCCTGTAGCAGGATCAAGGTTACCATGGTCCGTATATGGCCCATGGTTGTTGCGGCCACTAGCAAACCAAGGAAAAAGAAGACTAGGAAATAAATAAGCCAAAAAATAATGCTAGGCTATTAAGGCGATTGCACGGATTACATCCACTGGGCATCAAAGTTTGCCACTGATAACCCACAAGTATAGGGGATCAGTTGTAGCCTCTTTCGATAAGTAAGAGTGTCGAACCCAACTAGGAGCTAAAGGTAGAACAAATATTCCCCCAAGTTCTATCGACCACCGATACAACTCTACGCATGCTTAACGTTCGCTTTACCTAGAACAAGTATGAAACTAGATGTACTTTGTAGGTGTTATAGGATAGGTTTGCAAGATAATAAAGAGCACGAAAATAAAAACTAGGGGCTATTTAGATAAATAAACAATTAAATTAGTATAGCGAGTGTGGAAAAGTGGTGGTAGGAGTTGCGGAATTGTCCCTAAGCAATTGACTACGTTACTAGACCGATAGCAAGTTTTATGTGGGAGAGGCCACTGCTAGCATGTCATCCCTTACTTGGAATTCTATGCACTTATGATTGGAACTATTAGCAGCATCCGCAACTACTAACGTTCATTAAGGTAAAGCCCAACCATAGCATTAAGATATATTGGTCCCCCTTCAATCCCGTACGCATCAATTTCTATGCTAGGCTGAAGCTGCTATCACCCTTGCCCTCCAATACATAGTCCTATCAACATACAACTAACCCTATGGTGTGATCCACACACGCGCTCATATGATGGACACCAAAGGACAGCAACATAACCACAAGCAAATTAAACCAATCATAGCAATTCACCAATCTCCGATAGGACAACAAGAATCTACTCAGACATCATAGGATGGCAACACATCATTGGATAATAATATGAAGCATAAAGCACCATGTTCAAGTAGTGGGTACAGCGGGTTGCGGGAGAGTGGACTGCTGAATATAGATGGGGGAAGGTGATGAAGATGTTAGGGCAGATGGCGGAGGTGTTGGTGTAGATCGCCGTCACACGATGATTGCCCCGGCGGCGCTCCGGCGCCACCGGGAGAGAGGGGGAGAGAACCCCCCCCCCTCCTTCTTCTTCCTTGACCTTCCCCCTAGATGGGAGAAGGGTTTCCCCTCTGGTCCATGGCCTCCATGGTGGCGGAGGGGAGGGAGCCCCTCCGTCGAATTACACTTGTGCCTGCTAATAATGCCAAAGTGATTGCAAGGTACTACATTTCCCGCAGAAATGGAACCATTCAAATTAACAAGTTCTCGCTTGTCGTGGCAATGCATCCACATTGGAAAATTGGAGACACTGTTCTACTCATGCTCTACCAAGGCACAGGTGGGTTCTTCCTTTTCATTGACGAGATGCCGAGTCACCGTGATCAAGCTGCTTCCAGCGGATAGTTGTGGTTGTTGGCCCTCAGCCTCTTAAAATGTGCTATTTGTTACTATCACTACTGTAGGATGCTGCCAACGCAACACTACAATCAGAGACCCTTCGACGAAACTGAGTGCGATGCATTAATCGCAAACGGTGATGTAAAAAACTGTCAAAAAATATGCAATATGTTTGCGATGGCGGATACATCAAACACGGTTCAGATTTTAGTTGCGTGTGCGATGCGGGGCATACGGTTCAGTTCAATGAACTATTTGCGATGAGGCAGAACAACAGAAATGGGCAGCCAGATGAAGGCGTGTGCGATATACGACATACAGTTCACTCGGATAAATTGTTTGTGATGAGGCGGAACAACAGAAATAGGCAGCCAGATGAAGGTGTGTGCGATATACGGCATACAGTTCACTCGGATGAACTGTTTGTGATTAGGCAACACAAAAGAAACGGTCAGCCAGATCAAGGTGTGTGCGATATACGGCATAAGGTTCACTCGGATGAACTGTTTTCGATTAGGCAACACAACAGAAATGGTTCAGCCAGATCAAGGTGTGTGCAATGGAGGGCATACAGTTCATTCCGATAAACTGTTTGTGTTGAGCCAAGAGAACAGAAACGTTTCGTGTAAACAAGATGTGTGTGATATGCGGCAAACATCCAATTACATAGGTGGCTAGTACACACATGACATTTCCACACACCAAAGTAAACTATTACATGCATAATTAACTAGGATAAACGATCATCTAATCATCATCTACTTCTTGTGACGCTTGCCGCCACTACTCTACTAGGATAAACGGAACCGTAGTCTTTACTGTGAATAGTGTGCTCTGTTGGGCACACAAGTATATGGATCATAGCCTTGGGCGAGCAATGTGCCCGCACGCGCCGTGCTAGCTCGATGTTCCTTCTATGCTAAGTTTCCATTAATTGATGGCGTTTTATGAACACGCCACCGTTTCCCGCCATTTCCTCACTGATTTCCCGCCGCCACCCAGCGATATTGCACATAAACCTAGGCAGCGCACGACGCGCGGAGGCAACTAGCACAGCCTGTAGCACAACCACCTTTTCCAAGCATGCCAACCCACCAAAGCGCCGCCTCTACCATCAACCTCCTCGACGAGGAAAACGAGAAGGCGCCACGGCCCGTCGAGGCCGAGGCGCTCCCCTGCAACGCGATGGACGGCGCCCTGATGCGCGTAATCGCCAGGGTTGAGCAGACCCTTGATGCATGGCACTTCAGCACCGTGGATCAAGATAGGCATGTCAGCGCTAAGAGGCTGCAGCTCGCCGCACAACATGATTGATGGTGCGCCGTAGAGCAAGCTAGGTGCGTCCACGCCTATAGGTTGTGGCTCGCCACACAGCGAGACCGTTGGAGCGCCGCAGAGCGAGAGGCGCGGCACGCCGCACAGCAAGAGCAGATCCATAGGGGCTTGCCTGCTGTCGACAAGGCGTCGCAGCTAGGTACACGTCCCGTCAGTACCCCCATTCCTCGCCAGGAGTGGGCAGAGGTCATCTGCGCCGTACTTGCACCAGAGGCCAGCCGCGCCGTACTTGTACCGGACGCCCGCCGCACCGTTCGCCTTGTCCGTGGCCCGCTCGATGCCAACACGCTGGTCGCTAGGCTTGATAGCCTCCTTGGCCCAGGTGTCCACCTGGGCGCAGTTGAGGAACATGGCTGTCGCATCCTCGAGCCGGTGATCTCCGATGAAATAGCCAACTTGGAGCTCGATATCGCGCTCCAAATGTACCACGAGCGTGTCGACCGCTTGGACGAACGCTTGCACGAGTTCAGGCAGAGCCAAGAGCTACCTGCTACTTCTTGAGCTAGCGTTGGTTTTTTCCTTGAAGAGGAAAGGGTGATGCAGCAAAGTAGAGATAAGTATTTCCCTCAGTTAAGAACCAAGGTATCAATCCAGTAGGAGATACATGCAAGTCTCCAATCTATCCACCTGCACAAACAATCAAACACTTGCACCCAACACGATAAAGGGGTTGTCAATCCCTTCACGGTCACTTGCAAAGGTGAGATTTGATAGAGATAGATATAAAAGCTTACTAAAATGTAAAACAAAATAAAAGTAAATAAATTGCAGCAAGGTATTTTTGGTTTTTTTGGTTTATAGATCTAAAAATATATGATGGAAAATAGACCCGGGGGCCATAGGTTTCACTAGAGCCTTCTCTCTTGAAGGCAAATAATACGATGGGTGAACAAATTACTGTCGAGCAATTGATAGAAAAGCGCAAAGTTATGATGATATCCAAGGCAATGATTATGCATATAGGCATCACGTCCGTGTCAAGTAGACTGAAACGATTCTGCATCTACTACTATTACTCCACACATCGACCGCTATCCAGCATGCATCTAGAGTATTAAGTTCATAAGAATGGAGTAACGCCTTAAGTAAGATGACATGATGTAGAGGGATAAACTCAAGCAATATGATGAAAACCCCATCTTTTTACCCTTGATGGCAACAATACAATACGTGCCTCGCTACCCCTAATTTGTCACTGGGTGAGGACACCGCAAGATTGAACCCAAAACTAAGCACCTCTCCCATTGCAAGAACCAATCTAGTTGGCCAAACCAAACCGATAATTCGAAGATAAATACAAAGATATCAAATCATGCATATAAGAATTCAGAGAAGATTCAAATAATATTCATAGATAAACTGATCATAAATCCACAATTCATCGGATTTTGACAAACACACCGCAAAGGAATATTACATCGGATAGATCTCCAAGAACATCGAGGAGAACATGGTACTGAGAATCAAAGAGAGAGAAGAAGCCATCTAGCTACTAGCTATGGACCCGTAGGTCTATGGTAAACTACTCACGCTTCATCGGAAGGGCAATAGGGTTGATGTAGAAGCCCTCTGTGATCGAAACCCCCTCCGGCAGGATGCCGGAAAAGGACCCAAGATGGGATCTCACGGGTACAGAAGGTTACGGTGACGGAAAAGTATTTTGGTGGACGCTTCTGGTCGTTTGGGAATATTTGGGAATATATAGAGGAAGAATTAGGGTTAGGGGAGCTCCGAGGGGCCCACAAGCCCTCAGGGCGCGCCCCCTGGCTTGTGGCCTCCTCGGGACTCCTCTGACTTCATCTCCAAGTCTTCTGGGTGTCTTCTGGTCCAAGAAAAATCATCGCGAAAGTTTTATTCCGTTTGGACTCTGTTTGATATTCCTTTTCTGTAAAACTCAAAAATAAGGAAAAAACAGAAACTGGCACTGGGCTCTAGGTTAATAAGTTAGTCCCCAAAATAATATAAAATAGCATAATAATGCATATAAAACATCCAAAACGGATTAATATAATAGCATGGAACAATAAAAAATTATAGATACGTTGGAGACGTATCAAGCATCCCCAAACTTAATTCCTGCTCGTCCTCGAGTAGGTAAATGACAAAAACAGAATTTTTGATGTGGAATGCTAGCTAGCATATTTATCCATGTAATTTTCATTATTGTGGCATGAATATTCAGATCCATAAGATTAAAAACAAAAGTTTAATATTGACATAAAAACAATAATACTTCAAGCATACTAATAAAGCAATCATGTCTTCTCAAAATAACATGGCCAAAGAAAGTTATCCCTACAAAATCATATAGTCTGGCTATGTTCCATCTTCATCACACAAAGTATTTAATCATGCACAACCCCGATGACAAGCCAAGCAATTGTTTCATACTTTTGATGTTCTCAAACTTTTTCAACTTTCACGCAATACCTGAGCGTGAGCCATGGATATAGCACTATAGGTGGAATAGAATATGGTGGTTGTGGAGAAGACAAAAAGAAGGAGATAGTCTCACATCAACTAGGCGTATCAACGGGCTATGGAGATGCCCATCAATAGATATCAATGTGAGTGAGTAGGGATTGCCATGTAACGGATGCACTAGAGCTACAAGTTTACTCAAAAAGAAACTAAGTGGGCGTGCATCCAACTCGCTTGCTCACGAAGACCTAGGGCAATTTGAGGAAGCCCATCATTGGAATATACAAGCCAAGTTCTATAATAAAAAATTCCCACTAGTATATATGAAAGTGACAAAATAGGAGATTCTCTATCATGAAGATCATGGTGCTACTTTGAAGCACAAGTCTGGTAAAAGGATAGTAGCATTGCCCCTTCTCTCTTTTCTCTCATTTTTTATTTGGGCTTCTTTAGCCTCATTTTTTGTGGGCTTATTTGGCCTCTTTTATTTTTATGAAGTCCGGAGACTCATCCCAACTTGTGAGGGTATCATAGCTTCCATCATCCTTTCCTCACATGGGACAATGCTCTAATGATGATGATCATCACACTTTTATTTACTTACAACTCAAGAATTACAACTCGATACTTAGAACAAAAATATGACTCTACATTAATGCCTCCGGTGGTGTACCGGGATGTGCAACAATCTAGCATAGCAATGACATCAAAAAACGGACAAGCCATGAAAACATCATGCTAGCTATCTTACGATCATGCAAAGCAATATGACAATGATGGTGCGTGTCATAATAAACGGAACGGTGGAAGTTGCATGGCAATATATCTCAGAATGGCTATGGAAATGCCATAATAGGTAGGTATGGTGGCTGTTTTGAGGAAGGGTATATGGTGGGTGTAGTGCACCGGCGAAAGTTGCGCGGTACTAAAGAGGCTAGCAATGGTGGAAGGGTGAGAGTGCGTATAATCCATGGACTCAACATTAGTCATAAAGAACTCACATGCTTATTGCAAAAGTCTATTAGCTATCGAAACAAAGTACTACACGCATGCTTTTAGGGGGATAGATTGGTAGGAAAAGACCATCTCTCGTTCCCGACCGCCACTCATAAGGAAGACAATCAATAAATAAATCATGCTCCGACTTCATCACATAACGGTTCACCATACGTGCATGCTACGGGAATCACAAACTTTAACACAAGTATTTATACCAATCCACAATTACTCACTAGCATTACTCTAATATCACCATCTTTATATCTCAAAACAATCATAAGGAATCAAACTTCTCATAGTATTCAATGCTCTTTATATGAAAGTTTTTATTATATCCCTCTTGGATGCCCATCATATTAGGACTAAATTCATGACCTATGCAAATTACCATGCTGTTTAGAGAGACTCTAAAAAGATATAAGTGAAGCACTAGAGCAAAATTGCCTAGCTCAAAAGATATAAGTGAAGCACATAGAGTATTCTAATAAATTCACGATTCATGCGTGTCCCTCTCAAAAGGTGTGTACAGCAAGTATGATTGTGGCAAACTAAAAAGCAAAGACTCATATCATACAAGACGCTCCAAGAAAAACACATATCATGTGGTGAATAAAAATATAGCCTCAAGTAAATTTACCGATAGACGAAGACGAAAGAGGGGATGCCATCCGGGGCATCCCCAAGCTTAGATGCTTGGTTGTCCTTGAATATTACCTTGGGGTGCCTTGGGAATCCCCAAGCTTAGGCTCTTGCCACTCCTTACTCCATAGTCCATCAAATCTTTACCCAAAACTTGAAAACTTCACAACACAAAACTCAACAGAAAACTCATGAGATCCGTTAGTATAAGAAAATAAATCACCACTTTTTGGTTCTGTTGTGAACCCATTCTTTATTTATATTGGTGTAATATATACTGTATTCCAACTTCTCCATGGTTCATACCCCCCGATAATACCCATAGATTCATCAAAATAAGCAAACAAGACATAGAAAATAGAATCTGTCAAAAACATAACAGTCTGCGAAGATCTGAATTGTTCTAATACTTCTTTAACTCCAAAAATTAAGAAAAATTAGAAAACATAGGAAATTTGTATATCAATCTAGTGTAAAAAAATTAGGGTTTTTCCACATTCCAGTGAATTTAAAGAATTCTGTTACTGGACGCAAAAGTTTCTGTTTTTCAGCAAGATCAAATCAACTATCACCGTAAGCCATCCCAAAGGTCTTACTTGGCTCAAACACTAATTAAAACACCAAAACACAATTACTACAGAGGTAATAATGTGTATTCTCATAAAAATAGAAAGGAAAAATATTGGGTTGTCTCCCAACAAGCGCTTCTCTTTAAAGCCTTTTAGCTAGGCGTCGATAATTTTAATGATGCTCACATGAAAGATAGCAATTGAAACACGAAGAGAGCGTCATGTAGCATGTGAAAAACAAGTTTAAGTCTAACATACTTCCTATGCAAGGCATTTTACATGCAAACAAATTATCAAGACAGGCAAAAACTAGCGTATGCAAGGAAGAAGAAAGAAACAATAGCAATCTCAACATAACGAGAGGTAATTTAGTGACATGAAAATTTCTACAACCATATTTTCCTCTCTCATAATAATTACATCTAGGATCATAATAAAATTCAACAATATAGCTATCAAATAAAAATTTCTCTACATGATCCACATGCATGCAAAGTTGACAATCTTCCAAAATAGTGGGATTATCATCAAATAAAGTCATGACCTCTCCAAGCCCACTTTTATCAAAAAATTCAAAAGATTGATCATACTCCAAAGTAGTGGGATCATTATTACCTAGAGTTGACACTCTTCCAAACCCACTTTACATATTATCACAAACATATTCATCATGGGGCTTAAATAAATTTTCAAGATCATAAGAAGAATCACCCCAATCATGATCATTGCAATAAGTAGTGGACATAGCAAAACTAGCATCCCCAAGCTTATGGTTTTGCATATTAATAGCACAATTGACATTAATAGAATTTATAATAACATCATTACAATCATGCTTTTTATTCAAAGATCTATCGTGAATTACTTCATAAAGCACTTCATCACAATTTTCAGATTCACGGATTTCTAGCAAAACATCATAAAGATAATCTAGTGCACTCAACTCACTAGCAATTGGTTCATCATAGTTGGATCTTTTAAAAAGATTAGCAAGTGGATGAGGATCCATAAACTTTTTGCTTCTGATTTACAATAAATACACAATTATTCCAAGCAAACAAGCAAACAAGCCAAGCAAGACATAAGGGCAAACGAAAAGACGAACGAAAGAAGGCGAATAAAAAGGCAAATATTTTTGTGTTTTTCTGAAATCGTTTTAGAAGTGGGGGAGAGGAAAATGAGAGGCAAATGGCAAATAATGTAATGCAAGATATGAGAGTTTATGGTGGGTACTTGGTAGGCTTGATGTAGATCTCCCCGGCAACGGCACCAGAAATTCTTCCTGCCACTTCTTGAGCTTGCGTTGGTTTTTCCCTTGAAGAGGAAAGGGTGATGCAGCAAATTAGAGATAAGTAGTTAAGAACCAAGGTATCAATCCAGTAGGAGATACACGCAAGTCTCCAATCTATGCACCTGCACAAACAATCAAACACTTGCACCCAACGCGATAAAAGGGTTGTCAATCCCTTCACAGTCACTTGCAAAGGTGAGATCTGATAGAGATAGATATAAAAGCTTACTAAAACGTAAAACAAAATAAAAGTAAATAAATTGTAGCAAGGTATTTTTGGTTTTTTGGTTTATAGATCTGAAAATATATGATGGAAAATAGACCCGGGGGCCATAGGTTTCACTAGAGGCTTCTCTCTTGAAGGCAAATAATACGATGGGTGAACAAATTACTGTCGAGCAATTGATAGAAAAGTGCAAAGTTATGACGATATCCAAGGCAATGATTATGCATATAGGCATCATGTCCGTGTCAAGTAGACCGAAACAATTCTGCATCTACTACTATTACTCCACACATCGACCACTATCCAGCATGCATCTAGAGTATTAAGTTCATAAGAACGGAGTAACGCCTTAAGTAAGATGACATGATGTAGAGGGATAAACTCAAGCAATATGATGAAAACCCCATCTTTTTACCCTTGATGGCAACAATACAATATGTGCCTCGCTACCCCTACTTTGTCACTGGGTGAGGACACCGCAAGATTGAACCCAAAAGTAAGCACCTCTCCCATTGAAAGAAGAACCAATCTAGTTGGCCAAATCAAACCGATAATTCGAAGAGAAATACAAAGATATTTAATCATGCATATAAGAATTCAGAGAATATTCAAATAATATTCATAGATAAACTGATCATAAATCCAATATTCATCGGATCTCGACAAACACACCACAAAGGAATATTACATCAGATAGATCTCCAAGAACATCGAGGAGAACATGGTATTGAGAATCAAAGAGAGAGAATAAGCCATCTAGCTACTAGCTATGGACCCGTAGGTCTGTGGTAAACTACTCACGCTTCATCGGAAGGGCAATAGGGTTGATGTAGAAGCCCTCCGTGATCGAATCCCCCTCCGGTAGGACGCCGGAAAAGGCCCAAAATGGGATCTCACGGGTACAGAAGGTTATGGCGGCGGAAAAGTATTTTGGTGGACGCTTCTGGTCGTTTGGGAATATTTGGGAATATATAGAGGAAGAATTAGGGTTAGGGGAGCTTCAAGGGGCCCACAAGCCCTCAGGGCGCGACCCCCCTAGGGCGCGCCCCCTGGCTTGTGGCCTCCTCGGGACTCCTCTGACTTCATCTCCAAGTCTGCTGTGTGTCTTCTAGTCCAAGAAAAATCATCGCGAAAGTTTTATTCCGTTTGGACTCCGTTTGATATTCCTTTTCTGTAAAACTCAAAAACAAGTAAAAAACAGAAACTGGCACTGGGCTCTAGGTTAATAAGTTAGTCACAAAAATAATATAAAATAGCATAATAATGCATATAAAACATCCAAAACAGATAATATAATAGCATGGAACGGTAAAAAATTATAGATACATTGGAGACGTATCACTACCGTAGGCAAGGGCTGCTAGTCATGGACGCGTTTATTTTGTTGACTCATTTCGACATGGAGCGCTACGTATTCACAACAATCATTATATTTCTCTGTTTATTGCTCTGTTTCAATGTGTGTACTCTGTTTTCCGTTCTTATATGTTCTGTTTGAATGTGTGTATAGATGCTTTCCATTCTGTATATGTGGATGATAACAACTACATACAAATTAGTATACGAAAACAGATAGAAAAATGGAATTCATAATATATATTTATTGTTCATTAGTTCATCATAGAATATATATAATATCATCACTTATAGGTTTTATGATACTTAACTACCATGTACAATGCATAAAATTGAAAACGAACAATACTAAAACTAATAATCCCTCCTGGGGGCTGTATTCCGGTAGCCCCTCACCAGCAGCTCCCTGGTGCGCGGTGTCTTCCCAGCGCGGAGGCAGTACTCCGCCTCCTCCGCCTCGCAGCGCTTGATGTACCGATCTACCTCTTGCTAGCGGACAAGCGCGAACGATCTTGCCATTTCGTTGGGCGCCCACCGGAGCTCCTCGTCAGTGGCACGCTGGAGCTTATCGGCCCACCTCCACGCAGCGATGAGGTGCCTAGCGCCTTTGACCTTCCTCATGAAGTACCCATCTTCGTACACTTCCTACGCACGACGTCGCGCCGGCCCCCAAAGCTCCACCACCTCCTTTTTCCAGGTGGCCTCACGGGCTTCACCGGCCGCGTGGTACCTAGCTTCCTCCTCCACCATCTCCTTCTTGAATGCCACTTGCCTGGCTTTCTCAGCCGGCGGCAACGTTTTCCACATACAAAGATTGTACTGGCCCCAAAACCACTCCAAAGTTGGGGGGTCCGGCGCAACCTCGTCCGGTGGCCCGTAGGGGTCCTCCTCGTCGCTGCTCTTCGACTGAACGTCCTTGGGGGGTGGCGCCTCCTTGTCGGTGCGTGAGCAGATCGGCGGAGCCATGAAAGAGATTTGTGTGTGTGAGAGAGAGTGGGCGAGCGAGGGGAGGATGTAGATGAGAATGCAGGCGGGTCGACGTGAGCAAGGTAGTATTTATTAGCGGCCAGAATCTATATCGGCGGGAACAGTACACACGCCGGTAGCCGAAATTTACGAGTACTGTAGTTTGAATTGCACACGATTCCCGCAGCAAAAGCCATGTGTGAACTTAATAGCTGACGATTTCCAATACATAACCGCGTCTGATTAATAACCCACGCCACTCACCTTCCAAACCTCAAGGCACGAAGTAGAGTGCCAATCGTATGGGGCCCGGTTGTCTTACCAGATATTTACATTTTCTTTCCTCATATAAGGGACGAATGCTTATTTTGTGTTACCATGGCACTCCATGCATGTGTCCAAGCCGTGACACCAATATGTTTGAAAATTCTTTCCAATTTACTGCACATGGAATTAACTCGCACACAACAAGTACACAAATATGATTTTTCAAACTGTTATGGTTAGCTGTTGCATTTACATGTAGTTCAAATTTGAATTACGATCATTAAATGGCTAGAAAATCACTTAAATGTCTTAAAAAAGGTCAAATGACCCCTGGAAATTTCCAAATTTTGACATGACAGTTGTATTAGTGCACGTTAACTGTAGAAAATTTTTGAAGGCCATAAGAGGAAGCTATTGCCGGTTCGTCATCAAACATGCATTGTGCCCTCTCGGAACCACGCCCCTTCTAGTGAGTTGTTCCGGTTTGTGAGGGGTGTGTGTCCAAACTTTCGTCAAACTGGCCAAATTTTTTACCACACCATCGTGGTGCCATGCCATTACGTCAAGCAAGGTTTCATGTGTTTCTGATCATTTTTGAATTTTTTGGAATTTAAATGCCATGGCATGCACTCGATGCTTTGTGTCCAAGCCGCGACACTAATATGTTTGAGAATCTTCCAATTTACTGTGCATGGAATTAACTCGCACACAAGTACAAAAATATGATTTGTCAAAACCGTTATGGTTAGCTGTTGCTTGTACATGTAGTTCAAATTTGAATTACGTTCATTAAATGGCTAGAAAATCACTTAAATGTCTTAAAAAGGTCAAACGACCTTGAAATTTTCCAAATTTTGACATGGCAGTTGTATTAGTGCACGTTAATTGTAGAAAAAATTTGAAGGCCATAAGAGGAAGCTATCACCGGTTCATCATCAAAGATGCATTGTGTCCTCTCGGAACCACGAGCCTTCTATTCAGTAGCTCCGGTTTGTGAGGGGTGTGTGTCCAAAGTTTCGTCAAACAGGCCAATTTTTTTACCACAGCATCCTGGTGGCATGCCATTACGTCAAGCAAGGTTTCATGTATTTCTAATATTTTTTAATTTTTTGGAATTTAAATGCCATGGCACTCCATGTTTATGTCCAAGCCGTGACACCAATATGTTTGAAAATTCCTTCCAATTTACTGAACATGGAATTAACTCACACACAAGTACACAAATATGATTTTTCAAACTGTTATGGTTAGTTGTTGCATGTACATGTAGTTCAAATTTGAATTATAGTCATTAAATGGCTAGAAAATCACTTAAATGTCTTAAAAAAGGTGAAATGACCCCTAAAATTTTCTAAATTTTGACATGACAGTTGTATTAGTGCATGTTAACTGTAGAAAAAATTTGAAGGCTATAAGAGGAAGCTATCGCCCGTTCGTCATCTAAGATGCATTGTGTCCTCTCGGAACGACGAGCCTTCTAGTGAGTAGCTCCGGTTTGTGAGGGGTGTGTGTCTAAAGTTTCGTCAAACAGACCAATTTTTTTACCACAACATCCTGGTGGCATGCCATTACGTCAAGCAAGTTTCATGTATTTTTGATCATTTTTTAAATTTTGGAATTTAAATGCCATCGCACTCCATGCTCGTGTCCAAGCCATGACACCAATATGTTTGAAAATTCCTTCCAATTTACTGCACATGGAATTAACTCGCACACAAGTACACAAATATGATTTTTTTTCAAACCGTTATGGTTAGCTGTTGCATGTACATGTAGTTCAAATTTGAATTACGGTCATTAAATGGGTAGAAAATCACTTAAATGTCTTAAAAAGGTCAAATGACCCCTGGAATTTTCCAAATTTTGATATGACAGTTGTATTAGTGCACGTTAACTGTAGAAAAATTTTGAAGGCCATAAGAGGAACCTATCGCTGGTTCATCATCAAAGATGCATTGTGTCCTCTCGGAATCACAAGCCTTCTAGTGAGTAGCTCCGGTTTGTGAGGGGTGTGTGTCCAATCTTTCGTCAAACAGGCCAATTTTTTAACCACACCATCTTGGTGCCATGCCATTAGGTCAAGCAAGGTTTCATGTGTTTCTGATCATTTTTGAATTTTTTGGAATTTCAATGCCATGGCACTCGATGCTTTGTGTCCAAGCCGTGACACCAATATGTTTGAAAATTCCATCCAATTTACTGCACATGGAATTAACTCGCACGCAAGCATTCAAGTATGACTTTTCAAACTGTTATGGTTAGTTGTTGCATGCACATGTAATTCAAATTTGAATTACAGTAATTAAATGATCACTTAAATGTCTTTAAAAGGTCAAATGACCACTGAAAGTTTCCAAATTTTGACATGACAGTTGTATTAGTACTCCAAATTTTCTTGTACATTTAAAACACCATCTGTTGCCACTGTACCCCAAATTCGTCTTTCACAGCTAATACAAAATATCAACAACATCTCACACAGTTTGTTGTAGGGACCATTTGCGATGAAAATTCGTGGGTCTACTTAAGTCTTCCTCGATAAGCTTCATCGGCTTTCTCTGGTCTAGTGCCGGTCACCACCGAATCCACGAATCCCAGATCCCCATTCCCGCAACCCCTTCTTGCTAAGAATGACGCCGTGGAAACGCTTCATGAGGGCCCGTACGGTGGCCGCGTCCTCCCCGAGCGCCGCCGCCTGCGCTGAGAGTGCGGCCGCATCCGCCAAGAGGGCGTTTGCGGCAGCCAATAGGGCGGCTACAGCAGCTGAGACAGCTGTAGCAGCTGCTGGAATGGCGGCTGCAAACGCCGAGAGCGCTCGAGCTGCCGTCCGCGTCACCGCTGTCACCCTGGACCTGGTCGAGGTCATCCATGCCAAGATCGATGACGCACACGCCAAGATATTCCAGGTCACCTCGACATCAAGCATGCAACCCACGTCCAAAAAGGCGGCGGAGGCCATGGAGCACCTGGTTCCTCATGAGATCACCGAGAGGGAGCTGGAGATGCAGGAGGCGGCGGAGATCGAGGAGCACCGGGAGGAGGACTTGCGCGTGGCTTGCTACTTCTTGAGCTTGCGTTGACTTTTCCCTTGAAGAGGAAAGGGTGATGCAGCAAAGTAGAGATAAGTATTTCCCTCAATTAAGAACCAAGGTATCAATCCAGTAGGAGGTACAAGCAAGTCTCCAATCTATGCACCTGCACAAACTAACAAACACTTGCACTCAACACGAAAAGGGGTTGTCAATCCCTTCACGGTCTCGAACAAGAGTGAGATCTAATAGAGATAGGTACAAAAGATTACTAAAACGTCAAAGTAAAAACAAATAAATTGCAGCAAGGTCTTTTTGGGTTTTTTGGTTTATAGATCTTAAAATATATGATGGAAAATAGACCCGGAGGCCATAGGTTTCACTAGAGGCTTCTCTCGTGAAAGAAAACATACGGTAGGTGAACAAATTACTGTCGAGCAATTCATAGAAAAGCACAAAGTTATGACGATATCCAAGGCAATGATTATGAATATAGGCATCACGTCCGTGTCAAGTAGACCGAAATGATTCTACATCTACTACTATTACTCCACACATCGACCGCTATCCAGCATGCATATAGAGTATTAAGTTCATCAGAATGGAGTAATGCCTTAAGTAAGATAACATGATGTAGAGGGATAAACTCAAGCAGTATGATGAAAACCCCATCTTTTTACCCTTGATGGCAACAATACAATACGTGCCTCGCTACCCCTACTTTGTCACTGGGTGAGGACACCGCAAGATTGAACCCAAAACTAAGCACCTCTCCCATTGCAAGAAGAACCAATCTAGTTGGCCAAACCAAACCGATAATTCGAAGAGAAATACAAAGATATTTAATCATGCATAAAAGAGTTCAGAAAAGAATCAAATAATATTCATAGATAATCTGATCATAAATCCACAATTCATCGGATCTCGACAAACACACCACAAAAGAATATTACATCGGATAGAATTCCAAGAACATCAAGGAGAACATTGTATTGAAGATCAAAGAGAGAAGAAGCCATCTAGCTACTAGCTATGGACCCGTAGGTCTGTGGTAAACTACTCACGCTTCATCAGAAGGGAAGCAAGGTTGATGTAGAGGACCTCCATGATCGAATCCCCCTCCGGTAGGGTGCCGAAAAAGGCCACAAGATGGGATCTCACGGGAACAGAGGCTTGCTGCAGCGGAAAAGTATTTTGGTGGACGCTTCTATTGGTTTGGGAATATTTTGGAATTTATAGAGCAAGAATTATAGTTGGGGGACTCCCGAGGTGTCCACAAGCCAGGGGGCGCGCCCCCCTAGGGCATCCCTGAGGGCTTGTGGGCCCCTCAGGACTCTTCTGACCCCCTCTCGAAGCTCCGTGGATGTCTTCTGGTCCAAGAAAAATCATCATAAAGTTTTATTCCGTTTGGACTCCGTTTGATATTCCTTTTCTGTAGAACTCAAAAACAAGGAAAAAACAGAAACTGGCACTGGGCTCTAGGTTAATAGGTTAGTCCCAAAAATAATATAAAATAGCATATTAATGCATATAAAACATCCAAAACAGATAATATAATAGCATGGAACAATAAAAAATTATAGATACGTTGGAGACGTATCAAGCATCTCCAAGCTTAATTCCTACTCGTCCTCGAGTAGGTAAATGATAAAAACAGAATTTTTGATGTGGAATGCTACCTAACATATTTATCCATGCAATCTTATTTATTATGGCATGAATATTCAGATCCATAAGATTCAAAACAAAAGTTTAATATTGACATAAAAACAATAATACTTCAAGCATACTAATAAAGCAATCGTGTCTTCTCAAAATAACATGGCAAAAGAAAGTTATCCCTACAAAATCATATAGTCTGGCTATACTCCATCTTCATCACACAAAGAATTTTATCATGCACAACCCCGATGACAAGCCAAGCAATTGTTTCATACTTTTTGTGTTCTCAAACTTTTTCAACTTTCACGCAATACATGAGCCTGAGCCATGGATATAGCACTATAGGTGGAATAGAATATGGTGGTTGTGGAGAAGACAAAAAGAAGGAGAGAGTCTCACATCAACTAGGCGTATTAATGGGCTATGGAGATGCCCATCAATAGATATCAATGTGAGTCAGTAGGGATTGCCATGCAACGGATGCACTAGAGCTATAAGTGTATGAAATCTCAAAAAGAAACTAAGTGGGTGTGCATCCAACTCGCTTGCTCATGAAGACCTAGGGCAATTTGAGGAAGCCCATCATTGGAATATACAAGCCAAGTTCTATAATGAAAAATTCCCACTAGTATATGAAAGTGACAAAATAGGAGACTCTCTATCATGAAGATCATGGTGCTACTTTGAAGCACAAGTGTGGAAAATGGATAGTAACATTGTCCCTTCTCTCTTTTCTCTCATTTTTTTGTTTGGGCTTCTTTTGGCCTCTTTTATTTTTTGTAAAGTGTGGAGACTCATCCCAACTTATGAGGGAATCATAGCTTCCATCATCCTTTCCTCACATGGGACAATACTCTAATAATGATGATCATCACACTTTTATTTACATACAACTCAAGAATTACAACTCGATACTAGAACAAAATATGACTATATGAATGCCTCCGGCGGTGTACCAGGATGTGCAATGATCAAGAGTGACATGTATAAAAAATATGAACGGTGGCCTTGCCACAAATACTATGCCAACTACATGATCATGCAAAGCAATATGACAATGATGGTGCGTGTCATAATAAACGGAATGGTGGAAGTTGCATGGAAATATATCTCGGAATGGCTATGGAAATGCCATAATAGGTAGGTATGGTGGCTGTTTTGAGGAAGGTATATGGTGGGTTTAATGCACCGGCGAGAATTGCGCGGTACTAGAGAGGCTAGCCATGGTGGAAGGGTGAGAGTGCGTATAATCCATGGACTCAACATTAGTCATAAAGAACTCAAATACTTATTGCAAAAAATTATTAGCTATCAAAACAAAGTACTACACGCATGCTCCTAGGGGGATAGATAGGTAGGAAAAGACCATCGCTCGTCCCCGACCGCCACTCATAAGGAAGACAATCAAAAAATAAATTATGCTCCGACTTCATCACATAACAGTTCAACATACGTGCATGCTACAGGAATCACAAACTTTAACACAAGTATTTCTACCAATCGACAATTACTCACTAGCATGACTCTAATATCACCATCTTCATATCTCAAAACAAATGCAAGGAATCAAACTTCTCATCTTATTCAACGCTCTTCATATGAAAGTTTTTATTATATCCCTCTTGGATGCCCATCTTATTAGGACTAAATTCATAAACTAAGCAAATATCATGCTATTCAGAGACTCTCAAAATAATATAAGTGAATCATGAGAGTTCAACAATTTCTATAAAATAAAGCCACCGCCGTGCTCTAAAAAGATATAAGTGAAGCACTAGAGCCAACTGCCTAGCTCAAAAGATATAAGTGAAGCACATAGAGTATTCTAATAAATTCATGATTCATGCGTGTCCCTCTCAAAAGGTGTGTACATCAAGGATGCTTTTGGCAAACTAAAAAGCAAATACTCATATCATACAAGACGCTCCAAGCAAAACACATATCATTTGGTGAATAAAAATATAGCCTCAAGTAAATTTACCGATGGATTGAAGACGAAAGAGGGGATGCCATCCGGGGCATCCCCAAGCTTAGATGCTTGGTTGTCCTTGAATATTACCTTGGGGTGACTTGGGCATCCCCAAGCTTAGGCTCTTGCCACTCCTTATTCTGTTGTCCATCAAATCTTTACCCAAAACTTGAAAACTTCACAACACAAAACTCAACAGAAAACTCAGAAGATCCGTTAGTATAATAAAATAAATCACCACTTTCGGTACTTTTGTGAACTCATTATTTATTTATATTTGTGTAATATCTACTGTATTCCAACTTCTCCATGGTTCATACCCCCCGATACTACCCATAGATTCATCAAAATAAGCAAACAACACATAGAAAACAGAATCTGTCAAAAACAGAACAGTCTGTAGTAAGTTGTACACTTCGTATACTTATGTAACTCCAAAAATTCTGAAAAATTAGGAACATTTAGAAAATTTGTACATAAATCTTGTGTAAAAAATTACATTTCTGTGATTTATTGAATTTTTGGCAATGAGCGCAAAAGTTTCTGTTTTTCAGCAAGATCAAATCAAGTATCACCGTAGACCATCCCAAAGGTCTTGCTTGGCTCAAACACTAATTAAAACACCAAAACACAATTAGTACAGAGGTAATAATGTGTATTCTCATAAAAACAGAAAATAAAATATTGGGTTGTCTCCGAACAAGCGCTTTTCTTTAAAGCCTTTTAGCTAGGCGTTGGTAATTTTAATGATGCTCACATGAAAGATAGCAATTGAAACACGAAGAGAGCATCATGTGGCATGTGAAAAACAAGTTTAATTCTAACATACTTCCTATGCATAGGCATTTTATAAGCAAACAAATTATCAAGGCAAGAAAAAACTAGCATATGCAAGGAAGAAGAAAGAAACAATAGCAATCTCAACATAATGAGAGGTAATTTAGTGACATGAAAATTTCTACAACCATATTTTCCTCTCTCATAATAATTACATGTGGGATCATATTAAAATTCAATAATAATCACATAAATTATTCTCTTCATGATCCACATGCTTGCAAAGTTGACACTCTTCCAAAATAGTTGGATTAACATAGAATAAAGTCATTACTTCTCCAAGCCCACTTTTATCAAAAAATTAATAAGATTGATCAAACTCGAAAGTAGTGGGATCATTATTTCCTAAAGTTGACACTCTTCCAAATCCACTTTCAATATTATTGCAAACATTATTATCATGAGGCTTAAATAGATTTTCAAGATCATAAGAAAAATCACCCCAATCATGATCATTGCAACAAGTAGTGGACATAGCAAAATTAGCATCCCCAAGCTTAGGGTTTCACACATTATTAGCACAATTGATGTTAATAGAATTTATAATAACATCATTGCAATCAAGCTTTTCATTCAAGGAGCTATCATGAATCACTTCATAAATTTCTTCTTTTAACACTTCATCACAATTTTCAGATTCACGAATTTCAAGCAAAACTTCATAAAGATAATTCACGGTCTCTTAAAAAGATTAGCAAGTGGATGAGGATCCATGAAATTTTTGCTTTCTGATTTTCAAGAAATATACAATTATAACAAGCGAACGAGCAAACAAACCAAGACATAAAGGCGAATGAAAAGACGAACGAAACAAGGGCGAATAAAAAGGCAAATATTTTTGTGTTTTTCTGAAAACATTTTAGAAGTGGCGAAGAGGAAAACGAGAGGAAAATGGCAAATAATGTAATGCAAGAGATGAGAGTTTATGATGGGTACTTGGTAGGCTTGATGTAGAACCTCCTCGGCAACGGCGCTAGATATTCTTCCTGCTACTTCTTGAGCTTACGTTGAATTTTCCCTTGAAGAGGAAAGGGTGATGCAGCAAAGTAGAGATAAGTATTTCCCTCAGTTAAGAACCAAGGTATCAATCCAGTAGGAGGTACAAGCAAGTCTCCAATCTATTCACCTGCACAAACTAACAAACACTTGCACTCAACGCGAAAAAGGGGTTGTCAATCCCTTCACGGTCTCGAACAAGAGTGAGATCTAATAGAGATAGGTATAAAAGATTACTAAAATGTAAAACAAAGTAAAAACAAATAAATTGCAGCAAGGTATTTTTGGGTTTTTTGGTTTATAGATCTGAAAATATATGATGGAAAATAGACCCGGGGGCCATAGGTTTCACTAGAGGCTTCTCTCTTGAAACAAAACATACGGTGGGTGAACAAATTACTGTCGAGCAATTGACAGAAAAGCGCAAAGTTATGACGATATCCAAGGCAATGATTATGAATATAGGCATCATGTCCGTGTCAAGTAGACCAAAATGATTCTGCATCTACTACTATTACTCCACACATCGACCGCTATCCAACATGCATCTAGAGTATTAAGTTCATAAGAACGGAGTAACGCCTTAAGTAAGATGACATGATGTAGAGGGATAAACTCAAGCAATATGATGAAAACCCCATCTTTTTACCCTTGATGGCAACAATACAATACGTGCCTTGCTACCCCTACTTTGTCACTGGGTGAGGACACCGCAAGATTGAACCCAAAACTAAGCACCTCTCCCATTGCAAGAAGAACCAATCTAGTTGGCCAAACCAAACCGATAATTCGTAGAGAAATACAAAGATATTTAAGCATGCATAAAAGAGTTCAGAAAATACTCAAATAATATTCATAGATAATCTGATCATAAATCCACAATTCATCGGATCTCGACAAACACACCGCAAAAGAATATTACATCGGATAGAACTCCAAGAACATCGAGGAGAACATTGTATTGAAGATCAAAGAGAGAGAAGAAGCCATCTAGCTACTAGCTATGGACCCGTAGGTCTGTGGTAAACTACTCATGGTTCATAGGAAGGGCAACAAGGTTGATGTAGAGGCCCTCCCGTGATCGAATCCCCCTCCGGCAGGGTGCCAGAAAAGGCCCCAAGATGGGATCTCATGAGAACAGAGGCTTGCGGCGGCCGAAAAGTATTTTGGTGGACGCATCTATTGGTTTGGGAATATTTGGGAATTTATAGAGCAAATATTAGGGTTGGGGGACTCCCGAGGTGTCCACAAGCCAGGGGGCCACGCCCCCCCTAGGGCGCGCCCTGAGGGCTTATGGGCCCCTCGGGACTCTTCTGACCCCTTCTCCAAGCTTTGTGGATGTCTTCTGGTCCAAGAAAAATCATCATAAAGTTTTATTCTATTTGGACTTCGTTTGATATTCCTTTTCTGTAAAACTCAAAAACAAGGAAAAAAATAGAACTGGCACTGGGCTCTAGGTTAATAGGTTAGTCCCAAAAATAATATAAAATAGCATATTAATGGATATAAAACATCCCAAACAGATAATATAACAGCATGGAACAATCAAAAATTATATGTACGTTGGGGACGTATCATGGCTCAGGACGAGGTTGAGATTAGCCTGTTCGTCGAGGAATCGGCGGTGGAGTATCAGCGCGAGCTCTGGCGCAGCCACTACTATGAGTACTACAACCTTCAGGGCGGCGCCGAGGACGAGGACAATGACACGGTCGACTTCAGCCGGGGGACGCGGAGTCCACCTACGGCGGCATGTCACCAGGACAAGTCATCGGCGTCTCATCTTACACTGGCAAGGCGTAGGGTGGCGCGGCAGCGGCTTTGTTAAAACTATGCGTACTTAGCCTTTCTTTATAACGCTGGTCTTTTGTTAGAGCAATGTTTAGGTCAACTGGCTCTGTTTAATTACTAAAATTGCTTGATTCAGTAACTTTGGTCTCTGTGGTGTACTTTTGTGTGCCCAAATTAGCAAGTGATGTTAAATTATGCAATGACGTGGATGAGGACAGTACCCAGGGAAATTTCCATCAATATTTGAATGATCAAACTCATCGCATGCGCATAAAGTAGAAGAATCGTTTGCGATGCACACATTCGTTCAAAGTGATTGGTGTCTGGCGGCACCGCGCGCAAAGTTTCCCTCCACCTTTCAAAATTTTTGGCCTACCGCCGAAATATGTACCCCCCCTCCCCACCCCCTTTTCTCCCGACCACAAGTCACATTTCCCCTGTTTCCTCCTTCCTTCCTTCCCAAGCTATAGCCACTTCCTCGCTTGCTTCCTCGCTCTCGCCGTCTCGCATCCTACCGCCGAGGTCACCATGGGCTTCTTCAATGACCTCTCCAGCAGTTCCTCCTTCGACGAAGACTCTTTCACCACCTGGGTATGTCTCTCTTCTCTCTCTCGGGTTATGATTTGGAATGAAGGATTTTAACCCGACGGTCAATTTGAGTCATTTCTTCCTCTTGTAGCTCCCTAGGACCATCAGTTGCAATGAATGGAGCGGGGTGGCTGAAGATCTGCCTGCTCATTGTCACCATCAATCTCCATGCGTGAAGTTAGTTGCGTTTGATTCTGTGGACAGTGGGAGGAAGTTTCTAGCATGTGCAGAGAAGGTTAGCCCCACTTTCGTTGTTACAAATCATTTGTTAGATGTGATTCAGACACTATCACTGTGCTATGTTATTCTGGATGTTAAGACAGTGTCACAGTTTGTACCTAGTATCTAAAAATGTTGCCATCTCATCAGCGGTGCCATTAGAAAATTATTTGGCACCGCTTCAGCAGTTTGTGCAGCCAACTTTGGTCCACACATCTGAGCAGCCAAGCAGTAAAATACTAAATCTTTATGGCACGAAGGAACTGGGCATCAGAGCAACTAGGTGCTCCGGAGTCCGGTTCCCTGATTTTTTCCTCTGCATCGGCTCGCCAGTGCAGGGCACCGGTGCCAAATGTAGCAACAGTTGTCTTGACACCGGTTTTGGCATACATAGTGGACGGCCTTAGTGCTATTAGTTCTATGTTACTAAATTTGTGCATGTACACACCTGTTAGTATCAATTTAATGTCATCCAAACACTGTCGCTATGTTGTTGCAGTTATATTTAGCTTACTCATAAAATATTCAATTTGTTATTTATAGTACATGACTAAGAACTTGTAGCGTTGTTGTAGTTAATTATAGCTTCTGATGTTTCAGAATTTGGTTGTTGTCTCAGTAGCAATTAATTCATTTGCACATTGATCTTTTTGAGAAGATATGTCATAATTAACCAGTTTCTTCAGTTTTTCAAAATATGTATTTGGTGATTTTCTATGTTGCCAGAAACCCATTTCCCCTACAATTGTTACTGATCTAGTTTTAAATATTATAGGATGAACGGAAGTGTTCTTACCTGGAGTGGGTTGATCAAGAGTGGCCACAGTCTTTGAAGATGTGCCTAGCAAAGCTCTGGAGCATGTATGAGGAAGAGAACAGAGGTAGGCTTAGAGAAAGTGTTGTCAACGCTGAAGAATATTTCAAGATGCGGGAGAAAAAGAGGAAGATGGAGAATGAGCTCAGATTTTAAATTAGACTTTGCTAAGATGGTGTTGGCGAAGGAGGAGGCACTTTCCTAGTTGTTCAGTGCAAAACAGGTTCTTACTGAACTGAAAGCAGAGGTGGATAAGACGAGCCTGGATGATCTCGATTAGGGAAATGAATGTATTGTTCTAATATTGTTCTGATGAAGGTGAACTTGTATTGTTCTAATATTGTTCTTATGAAGGTGAACTAGCTATATGTTGTACTGTGCTGTTTTCAGGTAGCTATCGTACTGTGATGTTAAAATATATTTATGTGCCTGATATGAAATTGTCAAACAGTTGTTCGATATGAAATGTGAATTTGCGTAATACTAGAATTATTAATTGTAAACTAATAAACCTGCTAAATGGGACATGGAACTTTGCAACCGGTTCTAGTAGTAAAAGCGGTTCTGATGGATAGCCCAATGCCATACGGTGTTCTTCATCAAATCGTGTGGGATGTAGTTGAATAAAAGCAAAAGGTTAACCGAGGCAGAGTGTGTGTGATCGTTACACTTATCACGCATGAGGCTATACATAAAACTGTGTGGGATGTATATACGAACGGAAACGTTTTCCCTCGATTGACTGTGTGGGATGTACATACGAATGGAAACGTACTTCTTGGATTGACTGTGTGGGATGTACATAAGAACGTAAACGTACTTCTTGGATTGACTATGTGGGATTTACATAAGAATGGAGACGTATTCCTTGGATTGACTGTGTGGAATGTACATACAAACGGAAACATTTGTCTGGGACTGACTGTGTGGTATGTACTTATGACCGGAACTGATTGGGCCTATATAATTGTATTTGATCGCTCGCCCATCGCACACGATCTCATTTTTTCTAGCGTGTGTAACCGGAGGGCCTATCCTCGACGGTTTCTGGGTCATGTGGGAAGGACCCCCGTACCGCACACACTCACTTGGCGACGGTTCAGAATGCCGTCGCGGAAAGGGGTTAAAAACCATTTGTATAGCATTTTGTTGTACCAGTGTATGTTAAGTATGTAGATATGGACCATATGGTCGTCAAAACCGTGTGACCAAGATCCGCCTTTTGTCGAATAGTGTCACCACTATATATCTGTTACTCAAATGCTGTTAGCCAAGTTCTTAAATTTTCATGGAAAGTATTAATATCGTATACAGTTCATTCTGTTCAAGCGTGCACCCAGTAGAGTAGAGGATGTCCATGTTTTTGACGTGGCGATCAACACCGATGTCCAGAAGGCATTTGCATATTAATTGTCCATATTGCAAATTCAGATAATATACAGACATGCCAGCCCATACAATTGACGTATTTGACATGTATGGAGAAATCAATTGAGCATATATATATTAATTGAGCATATATATATATATATATATATATATATATATATATATATATACAGCCGGTCTATTCTGCTAATATTAGCAGAATAGTTATTTTGATAACACTTCCGCACTGCACGCTCAATAGAAGCGCACTGCATCTTCTTTACGATGAGCATTGCAATGATTCACGGGAGAACTGCTTCATTTTTTGGCAGTCCGCCCGCGTGTTCTGTGTGGAATCGGGTGTTGCGGGATGATTTAATTTGTTTCTGGATCTCATTTGACCTTTATTCTTTGTAATTTACAGGAAAGGCGACTAAAATCTTTGCAAATCGAGCAATTTGGCGGACGAGCTTTCTCTGTTCGTTCGTGTTCACGTCGGATGTGACTTTTTTGTGCTCGGATGTTGTTTGTTAGTAGGAATTCTTTGATTGCGTTCGTTCTAATCGGTCCGTTTACTCTATAATTTGTCTAATTTTTAGGACTTAGTTTTCAATTTCAGCGAAATCGATTGTCTGGGCGTGTGAGCTTCGTCCGCTCATCTGTTCTTGTTGTTTTTTTGGATTTTGAGCGCCGATGCGTTTTGAATCTTGTAATTAGTTTCTCTTTTTGGTTTGAATTCACTGTATTGCGCCTGTAATGTTCGTACTTTTTGGTGTGCATTTTTAAAGAATAGCGCATGCTGTTCATCCCAGTGGCCGTTGATTTGATGTATTTTTTTGTGGGTAATTGTTCAAATTTGAGTGGTTGCACAATGTTTTGGCCACTTATCGAACTGCGAGTGGAATTGGCACCTCTGTTAGTCTCCTACATATCTGGACCTGTACTGCTTTGATTTTATTGTTGCAGTTCTGGCATATGTTTGTAGTGTACTGCATTTTATTAAGTAGTGGACTGCAATGTAACAGTATTATAGTGGGCATGACAGCTTATGAGATAATTCTTTTTCTCAAACTGCATTCAGTGTTTCAGAGAACTTCATGGTATGCACTTTCGTACTACATTAGCAGAATAGTTATGCTGCTATTTCTGCTATTTATGTCAATTCTTCTGAACTCCATACCACGAGAATTCTGTTGAACAGCATAGGTTAACTACAAAGTTTTCCACCATTGGCACTGCATTGTTATTGTTCAGAGTACTGCATTTTTTTATATAAGGACCGTACTATGTGTATTAGAGAACTGCATTTCTGTCAGCAGCAACTTGTTAGTCTCCCACATGTCTGGATTTCTACTGCTTTAATTTTATTGTTGTAGTTCTGGCATATGTTGTAGTGCACTGCATTTTCATTAGTACTGGACTTCGTTGTAGCTGTATTACAGTGGTCATGGCAGCTTATGAGATTTCTCTTTTCTTAAACTGCATTCTGTGTTTTAGAGGACTGCATAATATGCACTTTCGTACTACATTAGCAATATGGTTAATCTGCTATTCTGCTATTAGAATAGATGGTCCATTATATGCTGGTGTTAGCTGAATAGTTATTATTACAATTTTTTTGAACTGCATACTACGAGAATTCTTTTGAACATTATATGTTAACTGCAAAGTTTTGACCATTCGCAGTGCATTGTTACTGTTCAGAGGACTGCATTTTTTTATATTTAGGATCACACTATGTGTATGAGAGAACTGCATTCTGTCACCAGCAACTTGTCTAAAAGGGTGATAAAATGATGGAGACGAGGTCGCATACATTAATAAGGCACCGTTCAAAGTGTCTGATGGACATAATTTTAAAAGCATATAGCATAAGCAAAGCATTAGAAATATGCCACAGATGGCTTGCTTCATCTTAGACAGCCTATAGTGCAAATATTGTAAACTTCAGGGAGTCTTCTTCTTTGTAGAAAAACACCATGGCCACTTCTCCGACCTCAAAGCCATTCTGGGAGACAAAATCTTTCCAACCAGTAGTTATGTTGATGCAGTCTTCAGATCGATGTGGTAGTCAGCTTGCATGTCTGCATACCCATTCTTGTGTTGTGTCTCCAAAGTAAGCTTGCCTGAACTCGGAGCAGTAAACTTTATTGTGGATGGCAGTTTCTGTATTTTGGCATGGATGGAAAAAGAATTTTGATAAGTAAACACCAAATGTTTTTCTTTATACTTAGGATGATCTGCTTATGTTTACTTAAATATGTACATATATATGACTACTATTTTTTATAAAGTAGTTGCAATGTATGAACAAACTTATATACGGAATTGACCTCTAGTTTTAGTAGGATATATATTGTACAGTAACATGTTTGTACTGCAAGGTCATTTACAGTGTACTTTGCTAGCATGTTAAGAGAATTGCAACACTGTCGGTGTACTAAGTATTGGGACTTTAGTACCCCATACTTGTGCACGGGCAGTCGTAGCCAAGCCCACGGCAAGGTTTGCCGGGGGAGTAATTGGAGGTTAGTGCAAGATTGTCAAGGGGACATTCAGACCGAGAATCAAAGGATCAGGAGTTAATAAGATCTGAAGACTGAAGACCAGGCCCCCGGCAAGATCTTGCCGGGGTGGCTCACGAAACCCGGCAAGATTTGGGCCCCGACAAGATTTGGGCCCGGCAAGATTCTATCACTATTCCACCGCTTCAGCACAACAACAAGCCTAACATTCTGGGTCTTTCTCTGGATGCGTGGCAACGCGCCAGTGGAGGAGAGCTTAAGCGGTGCTGATGGGATGGCCCCTTTTTTCCATCCCCAAGAAAGTGAGGGCACCTAAACGGACACCTCACGATGCATTAAATGCGTTCGTCCTAATCGGTCAGTGGTTAGGTATGATAATCCTGTAGCTACTTTACACCTCAATGTATGTACATTTTGCCACTGTGGTAACCCCTTGAGCGTATAAAAGGAGGCCCATCGCAACTGCTACAGGGGAGGAGGATCTTCTGGCCCATTCTGCACGCGTAGCTGCTCTTTGAACGTACTGTTCATTGCAAGCGCTCCTGGATCCTGGGCTCAAGAACACCCATAATAAAACAAGGCAGGAGTAGGGTTTTACGCTGATTAGCGGCCCGAACCTGGGTAAAATCACCCCACGTCGATCGTTGGTTCTTCTCTTTGTGCATATCTCTCTCCCTGCCGAACCGTAAAGGGGTCCCCTAGGATCCCATAGGTGTCGTACGCCGACATCTTTGGCGCGCCAGGTAGGGGGATCGAGGTTGTGCGAACCTGATCCAGTTATCGGCGCCTTAGTTTCTTCATCATCATGCCACCCAAGAAGAAGAGCGCCGCAACGGCGCAATCATCCACGTCCGTTTTGCCTGTGCCCTCGGGTATGGGTGATGGCGCGGATGCAGAAGGAAGAGGTTTAGAGCCTCCACGACGTTCTAGTGATCCAAGCCAGGCGAGTGGCGTCGTTCGCAGCGGCAGCGGCAACCCACATGCCGCTGTATCCAGAGATGGAGCTGTGTTGCCTACGGGCGGCGCAACAACCTCCAGAGATCGAAGGACGCCTTCTAGGGCTCCCGCGCCGGCGCAAGCGTCGTGGCCTTCCCAGGTCGTGTACGATGAGCAACGCCATGGCACTGGTGGTTCAGGGTGTCCCCATGAAAAGACTTCTACGCATCGATCCCAAGGTGCGCAGGCCCAGCATGCACGCCAAACTGCCGGCAGAAGTGGCGCGCGGTTTCGTGATCGTGACGGTGCTCCTTCTAACATTGTTAGGAGTCAGAGCACCTCACGTACCTCTCACCTGTCGCCGCCGCCTACGCCAGCGGAAGCTTTGGCACATGCGCAGCTGCTCCTCAATTTCCCTCCTGCTTCGGAGAAGATGGAGGAGTGGCGAGCTACTATCCAGAGCCTCATTGGCTTCGCCAACAAAGATGGGCCACAGGAGGCAGGGCCCTCGCAGCGGCGGTCCATCGATCCGGCGCGAGCCGATGTGGAGAAAACCGGAGGTGGTGCAACCACGGTGCACTCCCCTCCACGACACCAGCGGCGGTCGATGACCCGGCGGACTGATGGCCGTGACGATGATTCCACGGCGTCGTCCGATCCACGAATGCGCCGCGACCAGTGTCAAGTTCTCCAGGAACGAAGCAAAGAGGACGCTCGAACTACCATCGAACGGCGACGAGAAGCGCGCTATCAATCTGATAAGCGCGCAGGGCCCGCTGTCGACGAGCCTGCGCCAGGGGACGTGGGTGACTTGCCTTACGAGGTAGGTACTCCAGCGTTTACCCGTGAGCTGCGGCAAGTCCAGTGGCCCAATTCCTGAACCTTCAAGCCAGAGGTCCCGGAGAAATATGACGGCAAGACTCATCCCTCGGAGTTCCTGAGCATCTACACCATTGCGGTGCAGGCTACCGGAGGCCGAGACGACAAGATACTTGCCAACTACTTCCCATTGGTGCTCAAACCCAACGTCAGGTCGTGGTTGATGCATCTGCCGGAGAATTCTATTTCTTCTTGGTCAGATCTGTGCCATCAATTTGTTGGCGCCTTTGTTGGAGGCCACCAAGCTCCTGGCCAAGAGAGTGATTTGCATATCATCCCTCGGAAGGAGGGCGAATCCCTGCGCAAGTTTATTCAGAGATTTAGCCGGGTGCAGTACAATATTCCTGACGTTCACCCTGCCGCTGCCGTCAGCGCGCTTCATCAGAACGTGCGTAACCGCAAAGTGCGGGAAGAGCTGGCGATGAAAAAAGTCAGGAGTATTGCCGAGCTTTACACTTTGTCCGACAAATGCGCTCGGGCTGAAGAAGGGAGGAAACTCCCTGGCGAGGCTGTTGGCGCAGGGGGCGAATCAGAAGATGAAGACGCTGCAACCCCGCCAAGGAAAAACCGGCGGTGGAAGAAGAAGCGCAAAGGCAAGGCCGTACTTGCTGTCGAGGAATCCGGCAACCCCGGCACCGCCAAGAAGTCCAAGGTTGACGACCCCGGCAAGGAACTTGCCGGGTGCGCCTCCTGCCAGGCCTTGGCGGCTGCCGATAGGTCGGAAAACTCCAGCAAGCAGTATTGCAAGATCCATCGCACCAAGGGCCATGATCTCCAAAACTGCCGACAAGTTGAGCAGCTTGTCGAGAAGCAGAGAGCTGAGTATGAAAAGCGAGACAAGGAGAAAGCCAAAGATGGTGCTGAGGGGTCTGGCAAGAAGCACGGGGGCTGAGGAGGTCACCGCGGCAAGGCCAAGCAACAGAGGGAGAGGCCCGCTCGAGGCCGTGACAAAGAAGAAGGTGATGATGACGATGGAGAAGATGATGAGTCCAGTGAGCAAGAATTTCAGAAAGCTACAGAGGCCATGTGTATCGACGGAGGCACCTCGTTGCATTCTTCCCACCGTCGACTTAAACAGTGGGTGCGAGAAGTTAATGCAACAGAGCCATCGTTCGATGCATGTAAGCCCCTGAAGTGGTCCAACACGCCTATCATTTTCGACACCGAGGATCACCCTGATCGCACAACCGCGATCAGGTGCTTGCCGTTGTTGGTCTCACCAACAATCCGCAACCTCAAGGTAACGAAAATGCTAGTTGACGGTGGGGGCCGGACTGAACCTAATCTCGCCGGATGTGCTCAAAAGGCTCCAAATTCCTGATGAAGATCTCGAGGAAACGGGCACGTTTCAAGGGGTCAATCCAGGAAGGACCCAGCCAAAAGGCAAGATTACGCTACCGGTGACGTTTGGTAGCGAGCTCAACTATAGGACAGAGAAGGTGGTGTTTGATGTCGCCAAGATTCCTATGTCATACAATGGGATCCTTGGCCGCCCCGCACTGGCTAAGTTTATGGCGGCATCACACTACGCGTATAATGTGTTGAAGATGCCCGGGCCGTTGAGTGTCATTACTATCCATTCCGACAAGAAGGATGTGCTCATCTGTGCCGACCGACTCTACCGGGAAGTAGTTGCAGCACCTGCCGTCAAGGCATCTGCTCCTGCCGATGGAACTCCCGGGGGGAAGAAGAAGACCGGTAAGAATCTTGGTGCGAACTCCGGCAAGCGCACCTCCTCGGAGTGCTGCGCTTCCGTTGAAGACGCACCAGAGAGTTCCACCGGCAAGAACAAGAAATCCAAGGCTGCTCCACCAGAGACCAAGAAGGTGCCCGTCAAGGAGGACGGAACGGGAGGAACTTTCACCATAAGTTCCACCCTAGATGACAAATAGGAAAGCGCGCTCATTGCCTTCCTGCGGGCGAATGCCGACGTGTTTGCATGGCAACCGTCTGACATCCCCGGTGTTCCCAGGGAGATAATTGAGCACCACCTTGCTATCTGTCCTCACGCGCGGCCCGTCAAGCAGAGGGTCAGGAAGCAAGCTTTGGAGCGGCAAGAGTTCATTGCCGAAGAAATCAGGAAGCTGGAAGCGGCAGGATTGGTCAGAGGAGTGCTTCACCCAACCTGGTTGGCCAATCCGGTTGTAGTGCGCAAGGCGAATGTGAAATGGAGGCTATGTATTGATTATACAGATATCAATAAAGCCTGTCCAAAACATCCTTTTCCCTTGCCGCGCATCGACCAGATTGTGGACTCCACTGCTGGTTGTGATCTATTGTCGTTCCTTGATGCCTACTCAGGGTATCATCAGATCTTCATGGCAAAAGAAGACGAAGAAAAGACCGCATTTATCACCCCATGTGGTACGTATTGTTTTATACGAATGCCTTTCGGGTTGAAAAGTGCTGGTTCTACATTTGCGAGAGTGGTCCAAATTGGTTTTGAGCCTCAGCTCCATAGAAATATGGAGGCATATATGGATGACATAGTGGTCAAAACCAAGGACAAGGCGACGCTCATACAAGATCTAGAAGAAACATTTACAAATCTGCGCAAGATCAACTTAAAGCTCAATCCTGAGAAGTGCATGTTGGTGTTCCTTCCGGCAAGATTCTTGGATTCTTTGTATCTCAACGAGGGATCGAAGCGAACCCCGACAAGATCAAAGCTATTGAGCAGATTGAAGCACCAAGATGAGTCAAGGATGTACGTCATCTTGCCGGCTGTGTTGCTGCCCTAAGCAGGTTTATTTCCAAATTTGCTGAGCGCGCCCTGCCCTTTTTCAAAATTTTGAAGAAGGCAGGTCCAATGAAATGGACTCCGGAAGCGGAGGCTGCGCTGCAAGATTTGAAGAAATACCTTTCCTCTCCGCCGACATTAGTCGCGCCTAAACCACAAGAGTCGTTGCTGTTGTATCTGGCAGCGACAAATCAAGTGGTTAGTGCTGCGTTAGTGGCGCAGAGAGAAGTTGATGAGGAGGCAACACCAGCGGCAGGACCGTCAGGCGACGCGGCAAGGTCTCCCCCGGCAAGGGTTGATCCCGGCAAGACAGGATCTGCGCAGGCAGAAGAACCAATGCAAAAGAAAAAGGTGGTGCAGCGCCCAGTTTATTTTGTTAGCTCTCTTTTGCAAGGGACTAGGTCAAGATATTCTGGCATGCAGAAGTTGCTCTTCGGCCTCCTTATGGCCTCGAGGAAGTTGCGCCATTATTTTCAAGCACATGAAATCACCGTCGTCACTCGCTTTCCGTTGCAATGGATTTTGCGAAATCCAGAAGCGACCGGCAGGATTGTGGAGTGGGCGTTGGAGTTGTCGAGCTTTGGTCTCAAGTTTGAAAGCACTTCGACAATTCAGAGTAGGGCCTTGGCAGAGTTCATCGCGGAATGGACCCCAACGCCAGACGAAGAGGTTCAAGAAACGACTCTCCCCGGCAAGGAAGTTGATCAAGAATGGGTTATGTACTTTGATGGGGCTTTTTCGCTGCAAGGCACCGGTGCTGGCGTGCTGCTTATCGCACCCACCGGAGAGCACCTCAAGTATGTAATCCAGATGCATTTTCCCCGGGAGAGTTCGACAAACAACACTGTGGAGTACGAGGGCCTGCTTGCCGGTCTCAAGATCGCGGCAGACCTTGGTATCAAGAAGCTCGTCATCAGAGGCGATTCACAGCTTGTCATCAGGCAAGTTAACAAGAACTATCAGAGTCCATTGATGCAAGATTATGTGGATGAAGTGAGAAAAATGGAAGAGCGCTTTGACGGTCTGCAAATGAAGCACATTCCTCGTGCCAAGAACAGTATTGTTGACGACTTGTCAAAGCGCGCTGCCCTCAAGTTGCCTGTGGAACCAGGAACTTTTGTGCTCCATTTGACTCAACCATCTGTGGCGCCATCAATGCGGCAAGAAAAGAGAAGAAAGTTGAATTCTGGATAGTACTTTCGGGCAGAGCTCCCTGAAGCCACCGGCAAGGAACCTGCCGGGATCAATGACAAGCCTGCCGGGGAACGACAGGCTCTGGCGGAACCTCATGCTTTCGCTGTCGAGACAAATGTTCCCCTGGCGGAGGAAATGCCTTTAGTCCTAGCTGTCGAGCCCAAGGCTCCAGCATGGGCGCAGCACATTGTCCATTTCCTTCAGACGGGAGAACTCCCTGAAGAACAGGAAGAGGCGGAAAAAGTAGCCCGTTGGTCTGTTATGTACAAGTTCGTTGATGACGTCCTGTATAGAAAGAGACCAAACAGTGTGAAATTGAAGTGTATTCCTCGGGAGGATGGACTAGAGCTGTTGGCAGAGATACATGGAGGCGTATGTGGCTCTCACATAGGATCAAGAGCACTTGTCGGGAAAGCATTCCGGCAAGGTTTCTTTTGGCCCACCTCTCTCCAGGATGCAACTGCACTAGTAACCAAGTGTGAAGCGTGCCAGTTTCATTCGAAGAAATCACATCAGCCAGCTCAAGCTCTTCAGACGATTCCTCTCTCCTGGCCATTTTCGGTCTGGGGGCTCGACATACTGGGCCCCTTCCCCCATGCTACCGAGGGCTTTGAGTACCTGTACGTTGCGATCAACAAGTTCACAAAGTGGCCGGAGGTGGAAGCGGTGAGAAAGGTGACAGCACAATCAGCCGTCAAGTTCTTTAAAGGGATAGTTTGTCATTTCGGTGTGCCCAACAGGATCATCACCGACAATGGCACGCAATTCACAAGTCGCACCTTCATGCAGTACGTCCAAGACCTTGGCGGCAAAATTTGTTTTGCCTCTGTTGCTCACCCGAGAAGCAACGGCCAAGCAGAGAGGGCTAATGCTGAAGTGCTGCGCGGTCTCAGGACCAGAACCTTTGGCAGGCTGAGAAAGTGCGGAAGACGCTGGATTGATGAGTTGCCGGCGGTTCTTTGGTCAATCAGAACGACACCAAATCGAGCCACCGGCCAGACACCCTTCGCTCTGGTCTACGGAGCGGAAGCAGTTCTCCCCACGGAACTCATATACGGATCACCTCGAGTGCTCGCTTATGACGAGCTTGAGCAAGAGCAACTACGGCAAGATGACGATGTGCTCCTTGAGGAGAATCGTCTTCAGGCTGCTGTGCGAGCTGCACGCTACCAGCAAGCTTTGCACCGCTACCATAGCCGCAAAGTTCATGCCCGAAGCCTTGAGGAAGGTGACCTTGTTCTTCGACGGATTCAGTCCGCCAAGAATTCAAACAAGTTGACGCCGAAGTGGGAAGGCCCTTATTGGGTAGTACAGGTCACCAGGCCCGGCGCTGTCCACCTGGACACCGAAGATGGCGTTCCAGTGAGTAACTCCTGGAATATCGAACATCTTCGCAAGTTCTACCCATAAGGCGCAGTTGCCGGGGGCCCCCAGCAACCACCTTTTTGTACAAGTCTTGCCGGCAAGGCATGTAATCCTTTGTACAAAGCCAGGCGCAGACCCTGAGCCCAGATGAATAAGTTTAAGTGTTGTGCATTTCCTTATTCAATTTCCATGTTCATATATATATATGCATGTTTGTCTAAGATGTTGTATGACACATATTCCCGGTAAGTTCTAATGAACCGCCAAGGTTCCATATCTTTATTTTCTCTTCTTTCTTTTTCTCAAAAGACAGAAGGATTCCTCGTGTGCACGTTTGCCGGGGGGGAAGGAAGATATGAGTACCAATTGGCGACGTTCAGAATTGGCATCTTACCGGAGGAAGAATAGCGACAGAAAGCTAAGTTCTAAAACTTAGAGCAAGTCTTATTTATTACAAAGTTATTTTCCTTAGACGATTTTGACTTTTGTATGGAAAACCTGCACGCGAAGGAACCCTTGTCGTAATCGGTTGCGCCCTTATTTTGTTTCGAGTCCGCTCAACAATTTAAGTGGTTGCACTGAGAACGTCAAGGAGTCTTGCCGGCCGCTGCACCTCCAGCAGGCTACTGAAGTCCCGCACCCAGCGCTTGCGGCAGGTTGCGCGCCGGCAAGTTTTTCAGTAAGCGTAGGGCGAACTCCATACACAAAGTAATCAGACAAGGGAAATAGCATGCATGTACCCAAATATAAGCAAGTTATATTACATTAATAAGTTGCCGCTGTTCTAACATTAAGACTTAATTGTCTTTGGCATGGAATAGCGGCGGCAAGAAGAGGTGGAGCAGCTAGTCTCTACGCTGGCCTTCGACCCTTTTGATTGAATCCACCTTCTCAAGGATAGGCGCGACAAGCTCCTCAAGTGCCTTGAGATTTGCGTCCTTTGGCAGGCCGCCGAGCACGTTGGTGAGGTCGATACCAGGATTATTATGCGCCACCTTGACGAGTACCTTGCGGAGGACGGCCCGGCAAAGCTGGCGGGATTCATTGGCCAGTTGGGTCGCCCGGTTCGACTGAAGCAGCTTCAGAGCATCAATGATGCTTTCGAAGAACATGGTCAACCTGGCGCTCGAAGATATTCTTTCTTCGGAGGAATACCTGAAGTTTGACAGGCCCATGGTTGACAGTTGTGCCGTGAGCTTCTCCGCAGCATCGACAAGGCGTTCAGTCCAGATTTCCACCCCCTTTTTGTAGTCAACTTGGGCGGCGGCGGCGCTCTTGAGCAGGTTCTTCTTGTCTTGGAGATCCTTGCTCAGGACCTTCTCGCGGGCCCTGCTGTCCTCAAGTGACTTCTTTAGCGTGGTCAATTTCAGCCTCAGATCGGCAATAGCATCATTAGCTGAAGAGAGCTGCTTGGTCTTGTCGAACATGGCAACTTGCATCTCCGCCAGGGTGTGGAGGGTTTTTTCCCTGTCACCTTTGAGCGTCGAGAGCTCCTTGCCATGTTCTTCAAGGTCCACTTCCAGTTTCTTCACTCTGTCGCTTAGCTCATTCTTGGCGGCCTCTGCAGCCTCGGTAGCATCAACAGCCTCCTTGAGCTTGCCGGCGTGATCTGCAGTTAGAGCTTCGAGAGCCTCCTTGTGCTTCTGCTCAGCTCCTGGGTCCGCCGCGCGACAAGCTTCTCGATTTCTTCAACTTTGCTGTGAAGCTTGGCGGTGAGCGCTTGCTCACGTGCGGCAAGGTCTTCCTCGTGAGCATCCAGCGCAATGCGACGCTCCGTTAGGAGGGCATCTTCAGCAGCAATTCTTTGCATAGCTTCCTCTTGAGCCTTCTCCATGTCAGATTGCTTCAAGAGGAGCTCCATCCAGCTTTGGCTCACTTGTTCCCGATTGACAGTCAGCTCTTGATAGGCTTTGGCGTACCAGATTTGTGTTTGCTCAACGTGCTTTTGGAAATCTATTTCAGCCGCTTCAACAACTGCAGCTCTGGAATCTACCATCTCTTTTTGGGCACGGTGGAGTGCTTGGAGCTTGCGAAAGTTATCGCCCATGGCCTGAAGGAGTTGATCTTCCTCAGATTTGCTGCTGCCGACACTTGGTTCGTTGACGATCTCGAGCCCAGCAGCAGTGATGATCTCTTCATCAAAAGTTTCCCCTTCGGTCGATGCCCCGATGCTTGCCGTCCCCGGCAAGTTGACAAACAGGTTCTCGCCAACTTTGAGATATTTGCTTGATAAGGGGACTTCGAAAGTTGACGGTTGATCATCAGCAACCGCCTCACCAGTAGCTGGGGGCTCTGTGGCCGGCGTAGCACCTGGCACTCCTGCGGCAGGAATGCCGTCAGTACGGTCACCAGCCTCCTCGCCGTCCTCTTCAGCAGATTCCTTGGAGGGTTCCTCTTGTGCAGTCTTGGCAGCCTCATCAGCAAAGGCACCGCCGGCCTCGACGGTGGCATCCATGGCGGCCTCGCTGGCAGCGATTTTGTCGGCTTCGGTGGCAACATCCCTGGCGGTCTCCTCGATGACAGCGTCGATGTCCATGTGTTCCATCACAGGGAATTCTAAAGGACAAAGGAGAGAAACAGAATGAGATCAAGATTGAAGTTCAAGAAGACAAAAGAGAGAGAGATAAAGGAAAGAATAGCAAGCACTCTGAGGTGATTGGTTACCTGCATCGAGCTGTTGAGAGGTGGCATCGCCCCTCCCATCAACCTTGGTTGCCCGGGGTAAGATGCCAGTGCCCATGGTTGTCGGCTCCTCCTCAACCAAGATAAGCTCGTCGGTGTGATCTCTTGCCGGGGATGCGCTTGTAGGCGGCGTGGTTGACGGGGGTGGCACGACGAGGATATCTCTCGATAACTCCCCTTGTTGCAGTCCTTCTCCTGCAAGCCCAAAGATATGAGCGGCAAGGATAGAAACCTTAGCATTCGCCAATGAAAAAAAGAGTAATGAACTCACGCTGGGGGCTGTGCTGGGGGCTGCGTCGAGGGCTAAGCTCCGGGCTAATGGTAATAGTTTCCGGCACGCTTGTGAAGCCTGCCGGGGGCTCGTCGCCTGTGGAAGTCTTTGCCCTCTTCGCCATCCTTTCCGCCAAGGTTTCTGCATCACTGCAGAGACAAAACAAGCAAGTCAATAAGATTAATCCAGAATTTGGAAGATAAAGGCAATGACAGGAAACTTACTCTTCCTCTTCTCGCTCCGGACTGAAGCCGGAGATGTCGAAATCAACCTCCGTTGCAGTGTCTGTGTGGGGAGGCGGAGGAGGGGTCCTGGGTCGCTTGGCTGTAGCAGGCGCAGGAGGTTGGCGTGATTCCGCCGCTTCAGCCTCCGGTGCGGTAGTGCGGGACGCCCCTTCCGCCTCAGCGGTTGCCGTTGGTGCGGGTCTCACGCGCCGCGCAGGTTGCTGTCGAACTCCTTGTCGCGGCACAGCCTTGCCGGCCGCCTTCTTGCTGGGAGCCTCACTGCTCGAAGAAGGTTGGCTTGCTGGGATGCCAGGTGCAGCCTTTCGAAGAACACACTTTGTCTTCTTCGGGGCTGGGAGCTCTTCCTGCGGTTCTTCTTCATCCGCATCTTCGTCGGACAAGCTCTCAGTGACCGTGCCGCTCTGTTCCCCGGCAGCCTTGTCCTCCCCGGCAGGATTTTCTTCCACCACTACCTCTGCGTCACTGGTTTCCCATTCTGTGAAGCCGACGCTACCAGCCTCCGCGGCAAGACTCGCCTCCTCCGCCCTAGTGGCGATGTATGCCACTTCTTCGTTGGTGGTGGCTCGGATGAGGTCTGTTTCTTCCCGCACGGCTCTCTCTGTCAAGTTGTCAAAGAACTTTTGTGCCTCTTCCTCGGGTGGCTCAACCCAGGTCACGTCAAGGCCGTGGGCGTTGAACAGTGGCATGGTGGCGATAATCGACCCCAGAGCAGAGTTGTTGCACAGAGGGACAATTCTTGCCGGCAACCGATGATTGTTGTCTCGCTGGAATAGCCTTTGACGGAGAGTGCCAAGCTGCATAGCTGTTAAATTGCTGTTCAATCCGGGGCGCAGCCTCATGATGTCCGCTGCGTTCCGGTACTCCCAAGCTGGTCTTCCCCTGCTCTGTAGAGGGGCGATGCGGCAACGGAGGAAATTGAAGGCGATCATCTCCATCGTAAGCCCGGCAGCTTTCAGGCGAAGGATCCTGGTGGTGGCGATTGTGAGCCTCTCGTCCTCCGCAGCAAGGTCGCTCCAATCGCTGCTGCGGACCGCCTTCTACCGTCGAGGCGAGCAGAACGGATGGGGATCTGCTTCCTTGATCCAGCACCACTCAGACCGCCATTCATCCCACTTCTCCCGGTAAACTCCCTCTGGGTATATCTCCTTATTCCAAGCCCGTGGAATCCGGGTGATAGAACCGGAAAGGGCCTCCCCCTTTTGGATACGAGGAATAAAATAATGGCGGAAGAGGGTGGTATTGGGAACTACTCTGGCGAAATTTTCGCAAAGATGAGCGAAGACCGACATGCACATTATGACGTTCGGCGTGAAATCGAGAAGGTGGAAGCCGTATGTGTACATGATATCATTGAAGAAATTGGAGAAAGGAGGACAAAGTCCACAATAGAAATAAGCAACGAAGAAGTGGTATCTGTCAGGACCGCTCTTGGAACAAGAACCTGGAATCACGCGAGTGGCGGGGTGAGCTTGCGTCTCCCTCGCCCACATACACTGGTACCGGCTCTTCAGAGCTCTCGCATCAAGCGACGGGGCAAAGATGATGTACTTCTTCCGCATCTTCACCAGCTCACTCTCCGGGACATCGGCTTTCGTCTCCTTGCCCTTGCCTTTGCTGGTCTTGGGCGACATGGCGACTGCAGGGGCGGAAGCCGAGGATGGAGCGGGTGTGGAGGCGACGAGCGGATAAGGGAAAGCTTTGCTTTGAGCTTGAGAGAAGGAAGGCAATGGCGGATTTCAGATTGAGAAGAAGAAAGAGGGGGTAAATAGGCAGCGCCTCTGCAGTTTCCTTTTTATGGGGAAGGGGAGAGGCCGCCTTTTTTACTGCCCAATGCGAATACGCCTCTACAAGCGCGCTGTGGCCGCAGTCGTTCAGCGCACGCGCCCCACGTTGCGCATTTAGTGCGCGTAGTGGGGGGGCTGCAGTAAGCGAAATCATCACAAGCAGTTAATCCCCTGCCACGCGTGCCCGTGCACTGTTTGGATCTAGCCCAACAACTACTCGCATTCGTGTATGGCCTAGGCTCGGGGGCTCCTATCGGTGTACTAAGTATTGGGACTTTAGTACCCCATACTTGTGCACGGGCAGTCGTAGCCAAGCCCGCGGCAAGGTTTGCCGGGGGAGTAATTGGAGGTTAGTGCAAGATTGTCAAGGGGACATTCAGACCGAGAATCAAAGGATCAAGAGTTAATAAGATCTGAAGACCGAAGACTAGGCCCCCGGCAAGATCTTGCCGGGGTGGCTCACGAAACCCGGCAAGATTTGGGCCCCGGCAAGATTTGGGCCCGGCAAGATTCTATCACTATTCCGCCGCTTCAGCACAGCAACAAGCCTAACATTCTGGGTCTTTCTCTGGATGCGTGGCAACGGGCCAGTGGAGGAGAGCTTAAGCGGTGCTGATGGGATGGCCCCTTTTTCCATCCCGAAGAAAGTGAGGACACCTAAACGGACACCTCACGGTGCATTAAATGCGTTCGTCCTAATCCGTCAGTGGTTAGGTATGATAATCCTGTAGCTACTTTACACCTCAATGTATGTACATTTTGCCACTGTGGTAACCCCTTGAGCGTATAAAAGGAGGCCCATGGCAACTGCTATAGGGGAGGAGGATCTTCTGGCCCATTCTGCACGCGTAGCTGCTCTTTGAATGTACTGTTCATTGCAAGCGCTCCTGGAGCCTGGGCTCAAGAACACCAATAATAAAACAAGGCAGGAGTAGGGTTTTACGCTAATTAGCCGCACGAACCTGGGTAAAATCACCCCGCGTCGATCGTTGGTTCTGCTCTTTGTGCATATCTCTCTCCCTGCCGAACCGTAAAGGGGTCCCCTAGGACCCATAGGTGTCGTACGCCGACAAACACTGATCTATTGAACCTCTTTTTTGTTCATGTGCTGGGGTTCTGATCTAACTAGTGTCGATACCTGGTGTTGTACTGAAGAATAATAGGTGGAACTATCAAGTCTTAATAGCTAACAAATTTGAACAACAATACAAATTCTTTGTATTGTTGATACTACTGAACAAATTGATGGAAATATACATTCATATGTGGATTTGCAGCCTAGATTGAGTCAAAAATTGTGAGGGGAAAAACATACCCAACTTTCCTGCATGTCTGCGGATGTGAGGCGATGAAGAAATCGTGCCCGAAACCCCCTGTTGGGTATCATCAGGCACCCGAGCATGCTGCGCCACTCGGCGTTGGTGAGCTCCAGACCATCAGCGTACACGCATGTGTCTGCTATCGGCGCCATCCTTGCCAAGCACCCGCATGAATAGTCCATGGCGGGTTTAGTGGAATTTCAGATAATAGTTGGGGATGGGAGGAACCCTAGATCTACGATTTGAAGGAAAAGAGGAACGGGGGGAGGAGTTGTGTCAGTTTGGAGCATGAATGGATAGGTTTTTATGCAGCCAATTGAGCAACGGAGGTAATAAATGTTGTGGTTGGTGTTAGGTGGTGGATTGATTCTGATTCAGTCTATGCGAATGCATTTGATAAGCAACAGCACTGCTTACTTGAACTTAGCAAACTGCATTGTCGTATTACAACGAACTGCAGAATGCGTGGATTGTGTTTGTTTTTTCATTTTTCTAGTCATTGTTTATATTTTTATTGGGCCGTGGTTTTTCGTGGTAAGTGGGAATTTTTTTAGGTGCAAGGGAACTGGATTTGCGTGCTAGTTGTGGGTCGTGTGGCTTGTTGGTTTTGGGCTGTGAGAATGTGTTGGGTCGGTTGGGGTGTAAGACGCATTCGGCCCAAGTCGGCCTGTACGGGTGGTTTGCTATTGCGCTGTGTGTGCGTGGTAATGTTTAGTCCCACCTCGCCCACGGAGAGCGTGCCCGACCAGTTTATAAGCCCTGGTGAGGAAGCCGTATCGAACTCCTCTGTTACTTATTTGGGCGCTTATACACGGCGCTCGCTGCTCTATCCTCTCTGACCTGTGGGCCCATGTGTGCCCGACCCCATGCATCGTGGCTCAGAACGGACCCGCCTACTGTGGGCGCAGACCTACTACGAGACTGGCTGGGGCCGGTTGTACCTGGGTGGTCACTTTTTTTTTAATATTTTTCCCTCTCACGTATTTTTTCAAATATAGGGTGTGCACTACTTAGTAAATCATCTTGCACTGCATTCATCAGGTTTGTGTACTGCATGTGCACACACTCCGCACTACACATTTTTGCACTACATTTTTGTGCACTGCATGCTGGTCGCATTTTTCTTTATTGTTTTTCCTCTTACGTATTCTTTTTCTAGTGTACGGGTGCGCACTGCTTTGCTGGGTATGTGGGCACTGCGTTCGTCATAGTCCTGTACTACAGGTGTATTTTTCCTCTTACGTATTTTCTCTAATACACGGCGTGCACTACTTAGTAAATCATTTTTGCACTGCATTCATCAGGTTCGTGTACTGCATGTGCATTTTTATGCACTACATGCTGGTCGCATTTTCTTTTCGTGTTTTTCCTCTTACGTATTCTTTTTCTAGTGTACGGGTGTGCACTGCTTTGTTGGATATGTGTGCACTGCATTCATCAGAGTCCTGTACTGCAGGTAGACTTTTTTTTGTTGTTGTGACACTTATTTGAAGGTAGACTTTTTTTTCGCATGCATTATGTTAACACGCGCGTTGCTTTTTAATTTAACTTTTTTTACGAACTGCATGTATGTATTTGTTTTACTGTTTGAACTTCATTGGTCTTCATAGAGAACTGCATCCTGTGCTAACTTCTTCGTTTCGATGTAGTCCGTCCTATTTAGCCGGGCCGTTTTGGGCCAGCTAAAAATTAGGTGGGCTGACGGCTAAACGTGCCGATGGGCTGGCCCGTTTAATAGTAGTGTCGTGCCTGGGCCTTGGAGGTCAGCACGCGTGCCGGCCCAGCATGGCCCGTGTACTAAGCGTGCCTGGTCGGGCCGTGCCGTGCCTGGCCCGTTTAACTCAGGGCGGGCCGGGCCGGGCCGGGCCGGCCCATCTGGCCAGGTATACTCCCAGGCGATCCCATCACTCCGCTCACAGGGAGAGACCGAGAAGAAACCTCTCTCCTCTCTTGCAGCGACTCCCGAAGCATCTCTCCCTCGAGCAAAACCACCATCGCCCGCAGTAACCACCGTCGCCAGCGGAACCGTCGTCCCCAAGAGGTCCTTATTCCTGCATTACGCGTCGCCGTCCACTCTGCCAGCCCTTCCCGCTCCGCTCCCGCAGCCCTCTCCCGTCTGTTCCTGCCGCCGCCCCCCACCGCCGTAGTTCATCCCCTTTTTTCTGGTACGTTCCCCTTGACCTCAGTCTTGATCGTCCCCTCGTCTAGTTTTGTGATTCTCGTAGTTGCTGGTGCGTTTTTTGCTTATGTATTTTTTCCGTAAGCAGGCGATTTTATCTCGATTTGAAGTCGATACTCGTGTGTGCTCTGTAGGCAGAGCAAGGTGCATCTAGGGTTTCGTCAGATTTCGCCGATTTTGTTGCTTATATCTGTCACTTCATCCTTGTGCTGCAGCCAAACGCCATTTCTTCGCTGAGCAGAGTGTGAGGAGGAGTTCAGGGTATGTGGACAGCTTATTTTGGCTTTGTTTATTTATTTTTTTGATGTTTATCTAGTTTCCTAATTCATCCTGCATATTTTTTTATGTTGTGTTAGTTGTCAGCATTCCTTTGCATTATTTGTCATGTGATGTTTTGTAATTTCTGTTTTCTGGTTTTTATTGAATCCAGTAGGTGATTGCAGTGGTCATAATGATACACCAATTGGCTCTCGTTGTCCTAGTGGTAAGGATCATGGTGGTGAGGCAGGACATCAAGTGAATTCGCTAATTGAATCTTCTCCCATTAGTGTGGCCCCTCCTTCTGGTATGTGTTTGTTTTTTTCTTCTTATTTTTAATTTGCCAATTTTGGTTGTATCCCTATTTCTGTTGTAAATTTCATATGTGTCTTGTGAGTTTTGCAATGGATTGTTCTTATAAATACCTGCTATTTTTTGATGTGAATACTTTGTTTATTTTGTGTATGCTGCTTACTTGATGTTGTACAAATTGGTGTTGCCTTGCTGTATCTAGTCCGACATTTTGTTGGGAACAAACGTGAAGTTAGTGTATGCAGCACTGCATTTATATGTATATGTGAACTCCACTATATGTATGTGTGAACTGCATTGTTATTTTATTCAAGTTTTTTGTACAATGCATTAATTTTTATTTAGCTTATGATTGGAGCACTGCATTTATATGTCTAAGTGTACTGCATTTGTTCTTTTTGTGCACTTTTTAAAGACAATAGTTAAACTTCATTTTGACGCAGTGTCTATTTTTCATGCTGGGGTGCCTAGGTTTGAGGAGGTTACTCAATTGATTGACCATTATTTTGCAGAGGGTGATGTTGGTGTGAGCTTTGACCAGAGATGTCCCGTCTTGTCTAAAACACAATCAGAGCCTGTTGATGGTACAGAGGAAGTTACACAGGGGTGGATGGTCTCGAAACAGCTTCGTGCATATGAATTGAAGCAAAGCAAGAAGAAGTTGAGGTTTGAAAATGACTCAAAAGAGTGTGCGGAGAAGGAGAAGCAGAGGAGAGCTGCAGATGGTGCCAAGGGTGCCAAATTTGTCAAAGTCAAGCAGCCTGCTTTGCAGAAGAAGAGGCTGAGTTCTGTTGCTGAGGAAGGTGGTACTCCTCGGCGGAGTCCATGTGTTGCTGGCATGAACAAGAATCTTGGTAAGAGAAATGCTGAAGCTGGTGCAAAGGATCCTCAGCGCAAGCGACTACATGTCAGCGAAGGTCCCAACTCTGACGATGACGACTTTGTGCTTGCTGATTTTGTGAGTGATGTTCATGCTGGTAGACGCAAAGACTGTGGTTCATCTAAGAGTCTACCCAAGCGTGCCCGTGATGATGGCGATGAAGGTGTTGGTGCTGACTCTGGTGGGGAGGCGGATGTTGTTCCAAAGGTTTGTTGAAGTGGACTGCATTTGTTTCCTTCATTGTTAGTCTATGTGTGTTTTTTCTATCTCTTTTTATGGCTAATCTTCTAATGTGGACTGCATTTCCCTTTACACAGAGGAAGAAGTCTAGTAAGAGCAATGCAACTGAAGATGATGCCGAGGGAGATGATTCTCGATTTAACAAGACCGTACGTTTGTCGCTTCCCACTGTTTGCAAGGCTGCTGCTTTATTGAAAGACGCACACTGTAGTCGTGTTCGGGATGCTGGATTCGGTGTTGTCTTTGAACTGACAGTAAACAAAAATGTGTCACGCATTCTTATGTGCTATCTGATGGGAGTGATTGACCCTGCCACCATGATAATGGACTTTGGGAATGGCAGGGTTCTTCGAATCAATCGTGATGCAGTTCATCACATTTTTGATTTACCTATGGGACGTCACACTGCACCCATGCCTACTGACAGTGGCCATGATGACTCATTGACTGTCCTCAAGGATGAGCTTGGCTTTGACTGTTCAAAAAGTATAGGTGTCAAGGACTTGCTTGAGAAGCTGAAGGTGTTGGTGGAGGAAGATGATCATGTGACTGTTGATCTTGCTGTGAAGGTGTTCTTCCTGATACTTTACCAGAATTTGCTGTGCCCCGGGCCTGCAGTTCGTTTGGGTAGGGTTGCTGCAATGGTTGAGAACATGGATTATGTGGCTATGGCGCAGATGGACTTTTGTCAGCTTGTTGTTGATGAGTTGCAGGCAGCTGTGGTGAGGTGGCAGACAGAAGGCAGCAAGCAGAATTGTGCAGAGGGTTGTGCCATTGTCCCCCTGATTATGTATCTTGATTGCTTGAAGCTTCACAAATTTCAATTATGCACACATTGATGCCACGTGCGTCATACCTGACGACCAAGGACCTGATGAAGTTATACAACAAGGATGTGCTTGTCAAGGGAAAGATTTATTTGGAAACTTACAAATTTGGGAAGCTGCCGGTTAGTGCATCTGAGTTTTTAATATCAGAGTTTTTTTTAAAAGGTGCAGTCATTATAAATCTAAACTTTCTAGTACTCACATGTGTACTTCTCTTCCCTTGTTGTCTTTTTTTGCAGTGGAAGGCATCAGGTGATATTGTGTACAACCGTCGTGCTGCAGTTCTATGTGGCAGCTCTGATGCGGGGCCTAGCACTCATGCTAGGTTTTATGAGCCTATCTGTAGCCAGCTTCCTACCTGTGATGATGAGGCGCCGCCTACTCGTGGTTTCACGGCTCGTCGGATGTTTGATAATAGAAGCTCTCCTAAACAGACATTTGTTGGCGGCAAAAAACATGAGGAGATTGATGAGCTTCTTCTGAAGGTTTTGAAGTTGACTGAAGATTTGCCAACCTCTGGTGACAGGTTGAGGACAGTTGCTGGTTTTTTCCCTGTTGGTCATGGCCCACGAGATGAAGATATTGTGGCTGCTCACAATTTTGATTGCGGCGTGGTTGAAAGCCTGAAGATTGCAGTGACGAATATTCGGTCTTCGTATGCTCAGTTGAAACATTCACAGGAAGAAAAATGCACTCGGTATGAGAAGGATGATGAGCATATTTTGGATGAAATGAACCGTCAGGACGCTGGCGTCGACGCTGATAATGTATGTTCTAGGTTTTTTGTGCCTTTGAACCTCTTTTGTGTATTATGTGGACTGCTCCTCACTATTTGTTTTTTTTGGTGATAGGCTGGAGTGGAATCTTCTGGTGTCCATGGATCTAGGGACGATGGAATTGGTCAGGTACAAGTTCTTCTGCCATGTCTGTTCTGCCATGTGCCTCTCTTCTTGAACTTGCATTTTTTGCTTTCCATTTTATTGTATTTTTTGTGTACTTCATGATTGTAAAGTGTGTGCTGCTTGTGCATAGTTGAATTTTTTTTTCTTTTTTTGTCGTTACCATCTTATTTTCGTTTTTGCTTTGTTCTATGCCTGTAGACTGGAGTTGCTGCTTGTGATGTGCACAAAGATTCCTACGATGGCTCTGGGAAGGATGACTTGGCTGATGCATCGTCCCCTCCGGATGTTGTAGCTGATAAGGTATAGTGGAATTACTTTTTCTGTTAGTGGGTTGTAATCTAATTTTTTGTTGTTATTATAAGCTTGATGTACGATGTTCTGTTCACTCATATGCATTTCTTTTACATATGTGAGCTGCATAGTTTTACATGTGTGAGCTTCAGTCTTTGACAGAAGTGAACTGTAGTTCTTTTCGCATACGTGGGCCGCAGTCTTTTACATGTGTAAGCTTCCGTATTTAACAGAACTGAACTGAAGTGTTTGACAAAGTGAACTGCAGTTCTTTTTACATATATGTACTATAGTTATTTGACACATGTGGGCTGCAGTGTTTGACATAAGTGAACTGCAGTTTTTTGCATATGTGGACTGCAGTCTTTGACATAAGTGACCTGTGTGTTGTTGTGTTAATTATCCCCACGCTCATTTTGTGTCATTGTGTCTTTTTTAAACTTTTCACAACCTGGAGATGAAAATGTAGAAGTTCATGTTGATGTGGACCAGGGGGATTGTGCTGTTGCTGGTGGTGGCAATGTTGACGCTTCTGTATCGGTTGCCGTCGACAGTGCAGAACCTTCCGTAGCTCAGGAGTCCCACGATACTGTTTCCCCTAGTCGGCACGAAGATCCTGATGTTGGCATTGAAAAGCCGCTGGAGAATGTCGTTCCTGCTGGTAGAGTTGCTGCTTCTCTTGTTTGTCTGACGCCCAATGATGTTCCTGATGTATTCAGAGTGGAGCCTCATGCAGCTGAGGTATCCAAGGATGTTGTGGTTGACCAGACTGTTGTAAGCCCAGATAATGCTGATGTTGCTACATTAGGGCAGTCCAGTGAGGCTGTGTTGGTTTTGTCGCAACCTAGCCAAGTAAATGTTTTGGTCAACCCTGAAGAACAACAGCATGAAGACTCTGACACTGAAGGCAAGATTTTTGTTTCGAACAGTGAAGTTGAAGTTTTTGTCATTCAATTTTTTTAATTACTATGGTAGCTGCATTAGATGTTTAATGATAAGTGAAACTTCATCTTTTTGTTGGTGATTTTCAAAATAGCTAGCGGAATTTCCTTATCTTAATATTGAACTTCATTTTTTGGATAAGTGAACTTCACCTTTTTATTGCAGATGCCGAACTTCCTGTTGTGACACCGTCGAGCATTGATCCAGCTCTTCTGAAAAGATACAATGAGTTGTACAGTGCTGTTACGAGGTCTCGGAAGGACAAAAAGAAGAAGTATGGCTTTTTAAAAATTGTTTTGTTCATATGTATTTTCTAATTTCAGTCTTTGCCGTTTCTCGTTCTTGTTATTTTTGTAGTATCTTATGTTTCAGTTTTTCATAAAAAATTCAGGGACATGGTTGCTTTTAAAACTGAGATGTCTGATATTACCATTGGCGAAGTTGGTCAATCTTTTTGCGATAAAGGGATGCTCACTACAGCCCTTGTAGATCTTGGGGTATCTTTGCTGGTAGATAAGTTTAAGGGATCTCCGACGATGGTTGTCCCGTACCATATTTGTGTAAGCATGCAGAAATTTTTGTTTTTGTTTTTTGATTTTCTTTTCTGATTTCGTGTGATTACCTGTTTGCTTGAGCACTATTGCTTTGTTTGGTTTTGTTTTGACAGACAAGTATTTGGCATGGTGGTAGTGTAGGCAGGAGTGTGAAATTGATGTTCTCTTCAAAAGCCGAGGAGCATGTGATAAAAAAGATATGGTGAGTAATGTTTTTATGTGTTGAAGACCATTTTTTGTGTGTTGGTTCATAGTGTTCTTTTTCTTGTTCTTGTAATTCTTTTATTTATTTATTACTTCCAACAGGTCCTGTTTGCAACACTTGATCCGCCAGAGACGAGGGATGGCATTGGTCATTATTGTTTAGTCGCCTTGAATTTGAAGGAAAGGCGGTTTGAATTTCTTGACTCGCTCAATAAACCTGGCAGCTATGATGCGAACAGGATTTTTAGGAGGATGGTTAAAAACATCAAGCGTGCATGTTTTTTAGGAGGTAGCTCAAGTTCTGCTGAGCCGTTAAATCCTCCTACACTTGATGGATTTGTGTTGAAACATGTTATTCTCCCATTTCAGCCAAATGGGTATGTTCCTTGTAGCCCCTGTCTACCATACTGCTCAACTTTTCTTTTATATTTCATTATGTGAAACTGATGTTTTTTGTTCTTTTATTGCAGGCATGATTGTGGATTCTATATGTTTCAATTCTTGCAGACTTGGGATGGTGTTCAAGTTGCTAAGTTTGGAGTGGAGCACATTGGCTACATGAGAAAGGCCATGCTCTATAGTTGGCTTACATCGCCAAAGTGTTGCCTTGAGTTATCATCACTTTTAATTTTTGTAGATAAAGGTTTGTTTTAGTGAACTTCTTTTCTTTCTCTTACTTTTTTCTTTGTCTACTGCTTGCTTCTACTTATTAAGGTCTTTTTTTTACTAGTGTGTTTAGTGAGATGTGTGATTTACAATGGATGGCTATACATTTTGTTGTGTAAGTGAGCTGCATTTGCTGTAGACAAGTGAGCTGCATTTGTTGTAGACAAGTAAGCTGCATTGTTCTATACAATGGGGCTGCACTGTTCTATACAAGTGGGCTGCATTTTTCTAGACAAGTGGGCTGCATTGTTCTATACAAGTGGGCTGCATTCTCTTCTTTAGTGAACTGCATTTTTTTATATTATTGAGATGTATCTAATGTTTTTGTTTTTGTATTTGGGCTGAGTGTTCCCATGTTTTTTCTCCTCGTTATCAGGTTTTGATGAGGGTCTTCATGGAGGCTGTACATCATTGTTTGAGTCGCAGGGTTCTGAGGTAGTTATGGAGGATTGTGCCATTGAAATCTCTCCAGAGAATTCTGGTACTTCTGCTGGAGATGTTTTGAACACATATGTTGTATCTAGACCTGGACCTGATTGTGAAAAGGTTGCTTGCCCCGGCTCTCCTCATGAGGTAGTTGATGTTGATGATGATGATTTTGTTACGCCGGTGCCGCGTGTCACTAGGACTAGGAGTGCAGCAATCAATCGTCCTCCTGTGGATGAGGCTGAAGTATTTTCGAACAAGAGGGCAGGTGAGAGGGCTTTTAAGTTGAGAGGCTCTTTAGAGAAATTGAAGCCTCTGAGGTTCAAATATATTGATGAGGCGAGGACAATAAAGGATCTCGTTCTCAGCCAAGATTTTGTAACCAAATACCACGACTAAGTTTTATGTGTGTGCCCTTCATCCTTTTTGTGTGTTTTGTTTTTAAGTTTATTTTATTGATCCCATCTGTGTATGTTTACTGCAGTAACGCGTTCTTGATGGTGAATAATTCTTTTGGTGATGTCAAAAATTACAAAGTTGACTATATCTATAATACATTTAGCAAAGGAGCTTTAATGGACTCGTATCTCATGGATTTTGTCATCAAGTACTAGAAGCAAGACCCTGAAATGGGTTTAGTTTATCGTTCTGGTGAACGTGTGCTACTTTCACCTTTATTTATCACGGTAAACGTGTGCTGTCATTTTTTCTCTTGTACTGATTTTTTCATGTCCATGCGTGCATGCATGTTTTATTCTTTTTTTCATGTCCTATTTTTGTTCTTTTTCTATGCAGTATGTTCTTCAAATGGAAACCTTTGTGAAGAAAGATGATGAAGGACACCCTGTGTTGCCAGTTGTGCATGCCCCGTTTGTTTTAGAAGATGTAGTTAAGCAGTTCAAGGTTTTTGTGAGCGGCAACGAAAACCTGTTGGACGCAAAACTGGTAAGGCCATTGTTTTCCGTCATTTATTTTCTGGTTTGTTGCAATTCTTTTTATATTTATTTTGGAACAGTGGTCCTAGTTCTACGTGTCGAATGAACTTTCCATTTTTCATTTTGTTTTTTGACGTGACAGATTATGATGCCGCGCTCCAAGGATGGTCATTATTCCTTATACACGATGAACCAGCATCGCCAGGCGATTGATATCCATGACACTAGGAAGTACACTGGCCATCCTGATTTCACGACAAAGTGGCGCAGGACTGACTACCACTCAGATTGCACTGAAGTGGTATGTCATTTTTTCTAGCCAAGTGCAAAGCTTTTTTGTGTTTCTCCTACTGCATATTTTTTATAAACTGCACATGCAATGTTAGCACACATAGCACCACACTTGTTTATATAGTGCACTGCAACATATGCGTGACAGAACTGCATTTTCTCACACACCCCCCAATCTGTGTAAAAAAGTGATAAAAGGAAATGACTTCACGTGCATTTAAAAGAGGGATTGTCTAGACGTTGAGAAGAACTTCGTATTTTTCGGTTCATGTGAATAGTTATTGATCTGTGACGTGTGTTATTTTACTTTGTGCTGCCTTTTTGCTAGATGAGGAGGATGACTCAGCTGCTGAAGGCGATTTATGGTGAAAAGTTTTATAAATCTAAGAACCACCCTGACTGGGTTAAATTGGCAGAGAAGCCCTCTTACTCGGGCGTGCCAGCGCAGGGAACAAACGAGTGTGGAATCTATGTTCTGAGGTTGACGCAGTTGTATGACGGCCAACGTCTAGTCGACAAAATTGTCAAATCCGACGTAATACCTTCTCTGTTTCTTCTTTTCTAGTTACTTTTTTTATTTTTTTATTTTTTCACTTTTTGTTCTTATGACAACTTTTTTTTAATCACTAGTCTGCATTTTTTTTATTTTCTTCAGCCTGCTGTTGAAGATAATGCGGGGTACATTTTCCAGCTGCTGTTCAATCCTTCGAACATGTTGTATTATGAAGAGATGCCGCCTGAGCTACGAGATCTGATTACAAGCCTAGGGCTTACTTCCCTGTCGCAGACACAGTCACAGACGCAGTAACAGTCATTTGGCATTTTTTTCTGGGTAAAAGCCTGTGTATGGACAAGAACTAGGGTTCATGTTGTGTACTGTGTGCTGTCTAAGGTAGATAATGTATGAAAAGACTTTTTTTTCTGTTGTTGTGTTTCGTCTGCTTTTTGCAGCACCGTATATGGACGAATTTGTGTGTGTTTTTTAGTTTATATAAATAACTCATACAGTATATATATATATATATATATATATATATATATATATATATATATATATATATATATATATATATATTATTTGTTAACCACCACGTTCTGTGCGAACTGGCATTTGTCATGCTTATATGTATCGTACGTGTCCCCGAAACTGCATTGCATGTGATGCCGAACTTCTTCGTCTAACCAAAAGCACTGCATTTGTGTACATGTTTGTACTGCACTTGTATTTTTTGCTATAGTTGCTGCAACCCCTGTATTCATGTATGTATTCTGAAACTTCATTGCTTATGATACCACACTGCTTTGTCTAACCAAATGCACTTCATTGTATAGAGTTGTGTCCTGCATCTATTTTTTTGCGTGTACGTGATGCAGCCCCTGTCACGGGAGGTGGCCTCCCCCCATTTTTTTATTTGTCTATAGGTTTGTACTGCACCTGTTTTTCCTGTACTTGCTGCAGCCCCTGTATTCATGGATGTATTCCGAAACTGCATTGTTTATGATACTGCACTGCTTTTTGTCTAACCAAATGCACTTCATTGTCTAGAGTTGCGTCCTGCATCTATTTTTTTGCGTGTACGTGATGCAGCCCCTGTCACGGGAGGTGGGGGCGTTGGGCCCCCCCCCCCATTTTTTTTATTTGTCTATAGGTTTGTACTGCACCTGTTTTTCCTGTACTTGCTGCAGCCCCTGTATTCATGTATGTATTCCGAAACTGCATTGTTTATGATACTGCACTGCTTTTTTTCTAACCAAATGCACTTCATTGTCTAGAGTTGCGTCCTGCATCTATTTATTTTTTTGCGTGTACATGATGCAGCCCCTGTCATGGGAGGTGGGGGATTGGGCCCCCCCCCCCCATTTTTTTATTTGTGGCACTTGTTTGGAGGTAGAGTTATTTTTCGGATGCGTTATCTTAACAAAAAATAACACATGGGAAGAATGAAATAGGGGTCGTGACCCCCCCCTCCCCACCCCCCTGCGATGCCGAGCCTGGAACGAGCTGGAGTAGGCGGCGACGCGGCGTGCCGCGTCGCCGCATGCGTAGGCGAATCCGTCACACCCTAGAGCCCCCTGTCTATCTTTAGGGGTGTGGCTCTGGGGTTGCTGCGTCCTGGGTTTCAAAAAACGAATGTCCGCACTGCGCCTGTCAACGAAGCGCACTGCGTGCGTTAGCGCGAGGCCGAGTGGGAGCAGAGGAGCCGGCGACGCGGCGGGCCGCGTAGCCGCATGCGTAGGCGAGTCCGTCACACCCCAGAGCCCTTGTTATATTTTAGGAGTGTGGCTCTGGGGGTTGCGTGCGTCCTAGGGTTTGGAAAAACGAGAATGTCGCACTGCGCCTGTCAACCAAGCGCACTGCATGCGTTAGAGCGCGAGGCCGAGCAGGGGGGTGGGAGGGGGGTCGTGACCCCCCCCTCCCCACCCCCCTGCGATGCCGAGCCTGGAACGAGCTGGAGTAGGCGGCGACGCGGCGTGCCGCGTCGCCGCATGCGTAGGCGAATCCGTCACACCCTAGAGCCCCCTGTCTATCTTTAGGGGTGTGGCTCTGGGGTTGCCTGCGTCCTAGGGTTTCAAAAAACAGAATGTCCGCACTGCGCCTGTCAACGAAGCGCACTGCGTGCGTTAGCGCGAGGCCGAGCCTGGAACGAGCCGGAGCAGCCGGCGACGCGGCGTGCCGCGTAGCCGCATGCGTAGGCGAGTCCGTCACACCCCAGAGCCCCCTTGTCTATCTTTAGGAGTGTGGCTCTGGGGTTGCGTGCGTCCTAGGGTTTGGAAAAACAGAATGTCCGCACTGCGCCTGTCAACCAAGCGCACTGCATGCGTTAGCGCGAGGCCGAGCAGGGGGGTGGGAGGGGGGTCGTGACCCCCCTCCCCACCCCCCTGCGAGGCCGAGCCTGGAACGAGTCGGAGCAGGCGGCGACGCGGTGTGCCGCATCGCCGCATGCGTAGGCGAGTCCGTCACACCCCAAAGCCCCCCTGTCTATCTTAGGGGTGTGGCTCTGGGGTTGCGTGCATCCTAGGGTTTGGAAAAAGAGAATGTACGCACTGCGCCTGTCAACCAAGCACACTGCGTGCGTTAGCGCGAGGCCGAGCAGGGGTGGGAGGGGGGTCGTGACCCCCCTCCCTACCCCCCTGCGAGGCCGAGCCGGAGCAGGCGGCGACGCGGCGTGCCGCGTCGCCGCATGCGTAGGCGAGTCCGTCACACCCCAGAGCCCCCTGTCTATCTTAGGGGTGTGGCTCTGGGGTTGCGTGCGTCCTAGGGTTTGGAAAAACAGAATGTCCACACCGTGCCTGTCAACCAAGCGCACTGCGTGCTTTAGCGCGAGGCCGAGCAGGGGTGGGAGGGGGGTCGTGACCCCCCCCCCGCCCTCTCACCCGCCCCCCTGCGAAGCCGAGCCTGGAACGAGCCGGAGCAAGCGGCGACGCGGCGTGCCACATCGCCGCATGCGTAGGCGAGTCCATCACACCCCAGAGCCCCCTGTATATCTTAGGGGTGTGGCTCTAGGGTTGCATGCGTCCTAGGGTTTGGAAAACAGAATGTCCGCACTGCGCCTGTCAACCAAGCGCACTGCGTGCGTTAGCGCGAGGCAGAGCAGGGGGTGGGAGGAGGGGTCATGACCCCCTCCCCACCCCCCTGCGAGGCCGAGCCTAGAACGAGCCAGAGCAGGCAGCGACGCAGCGTGCCGCGTCGCCGCATGCGTAGGCGAGTCCGTCACTCCCTAGAGCCCCCTGTCTATCTTAAGGGTGTGGCTCTGGGGTTGCGTGCATCCTAGTGTTTGGAAAAACTGAATGTCCGCACTGCGCCTATCAACCAAGCGCACTGCATGCATTAGCGCGAGGCCAAGCAGGGGGGTGGGAGGGGGGTGGTGACCCGCCCTCCCCACCCCCCTGCGAGGCCGAGCCTGGAACGAGCCGGAGCAGGCGGCGACGCGGCGTGCCGCGTCGCCGCATGCGTAGGCGAGTCCGTCACACCCCAGTCCGTATACACTTTGTGAACTACCTTATATTACTTTGATGAACTGCATTCACCTTTGTTTAGAATGGTCTGCGGATTATAATTTTTTAGAAATATGAATATTAAAGGTCTTTGTTTAATTACTCTTTGTGGACTGCATGTACACACTTGGCGCTTTGCTTATGTTTACCATTGTGAACTGCATTCATCTTTCTTTTTTAGGGTATGAGTTCCAGTCAGAGTGCTTAATTTTTTTGTTGAACGTTGTTTCTGAATCTGTTTTCTATGTGTGTAGTATGTTTTGGTGTCACACATTAGATTTTTGAACCTTGTTTGGATACTTGTTCTAATACATAGTCAACAATCACCTAGTGCAATGACATTGTTTTACAAAGAAACATTCGATATTAAGCAACGGACCTAAGCAAAACCTAGCAGATAGGAAACAAGGAACAACACAACTACTAAAGTAAAATGAAACTAAACATAGCCCTGTTCATTTCTAGTTGCTGTATGGGATTACAGCCTTGCTCTTGTTCTTCACTTCTTTTTCTCTTTTTGCCCTGCCTAGTCCCATTATGACATCGTAGATGATTCTCCATGACTCGTAGGTTGCAAATGCATCTATTGCGCATACTTGATAAGCTTGTCTGGTAGCGGGCAAAACCCCCACAGAGTATGGTCCTCCTTGCGGTTGATTTTGTTCTTCATGTCAAGGTAGTGAATGTCGATCAGCCTGTTGGCAACATCAGCCAAAGAGTCAAATTCCTTTTTCTTGTATGGGTCTCTCCATTCCACCTGAATATCAATGTAGTTGTCGGAGTTGATCTCCAAGCCAGATAGCTTCAGCTTGTTTTTGTCTCCTTCAATGGCGAATCCGGTGAAGGTGTATTCGTCATTCATGAGGAATTTGTCTAGTTCCATTGGCCTGCAAGATGTTTGTATAAACTGGATATAGTGAGACAGTACCAGTTATTTTTTAGAACAACCAATGTTGTTTTGATTTTTCTAAAACTGAAGTGCAATATGAATCCCTGAATCTGTTGCAGTGAGTAGCTGCTAATACTTTGTAGAGCATAACTAGTAAATCTCATAATAAATTCCATAAACAATGCATGTTTGTGCATGTTTGTTGTCTTGAATTGAATTTCATACATGTTTTAGATAGTCTGGACTATGATCTTTTTTTACCTCCAAATCCATACAGGATTGAAAGTAGGCATTAATGGTGTAGTTTTCTATTGTTCAGGCAGATAATTTGTGTTTCGTAAAACAAAATAAAACTGCGTGGATCGCTAGATCATCTAATTCAAGAATTGAACACATGAGTTACATGGAGCCAGATGAAAACTGTCAATGAAGCCATGGAGCCATGCTTTTTAAAAATGAGAACCCAAGTATATATAATGGCATTTGCGATGAAGAAAATTTAAAATCAATATTGACAACCAATAGTACAAATTGATAATTATGGTCACCTGTCTTTAGCTGCAGAGATGTGGTAGAAAGGCATTCTTTTTTTACGCATAGCTAGAGCACTGCTGCCCGCTGTGGCTTCACGTAGTGCGTGTACTCGACATCAACGCCGACTAGTTTGACGGGCATTCCGTCGAGCTTCCTCCTGAGCGTGGACAGCATCTTGTCCACATCTTGACCCTTGCTTGTGCAAACGACGCGGAGCTTGTGGTTACCGTGGAGGTTGACGTCGTGGAGCTCCCTGGTGTACCTGCGGCGCTGCTTGTACAGAGGTGCATCCGCCATGGCTCTCCTCTGCTCTCTCGCGTTTGTTCTGGAGAGAGAGGTTAGTGAAAGGAAGTGTGGAGAAGAAGATGCAATGGGGTTTCTGGGGGGACGAAGCAGTTGTGTTTTCTCCTCTACTCTCCGTGACAAGACGTGGGAGTGGTGGAGCGGGGTGGTAGCGTGGTGGGGCTGTGTTTTTAGTTACGTGGCAACTGCAGAGAGGTTCTGCTATGAGGAGGCTATCTTAGTGCGTTGGAAATCTGGAACGTCGTCGCCTCTTTTTTTGTGACAAGTTCAGGTATGCACGCAACTGTCAGAAAATGTGATGATTTTGTTTTCGGTGAATTTTCCTAGTAAGTGCACTTCTTCGTTATGACGACCTAACTGCCTATCTCCACAATGTGTACTGCATGTAAGTGAAATTTATTCTTCATTTTGAGCATGTATTGCACTTCATGCACACGTATTGTGAACTGCCTGGTATTACTTTGAAGAACTGCATTCACTTTTATTTGGAATGGTCTGTGGATTATAATTTTTTATAAATTTAAATAGTTTTAATGATGTGTTGTTAGTGCGTGGGAAGTGCTGCAGTCAAAGTACACCTTTTTTGTCCTTTTTCTTTGGTAACATAAGCCTTCATTGATTGTCCTTCATTGTTGATAACATAAGTTTCATTAACTCTTGTTTAATTTTCAGTTTTGACCTTTTTGCATTCCTCTTCTATAAATGTAGGCCAACTTCTACCCTTCCTTTGCAGTTCATTTCTCCTCTGGTCGCGACTTCTCTCCTTTCTCCAGCCTCTCTTTATTTCTTTTCATTTTCTAGGTTTTTGTTGCGATGGCTCCAGGCCCCTGCACGAATCTCTCCCGCTGCAGCCATGGTTGTGGTGTGCCGACGCACTGTGATTGCTCAGCTTGCTCGCAGGCCCATTGTGCTCGCCGGGGGGGCAAGGTCTTGTGCCGAGCTGGGCGAGCGGAGCAGCTTGCATATGGCACAGTATTCACGGAAGGATTGGATATGGGCCACATCAACGTTGATGCGTTCTATTCCGCCCTGCTTCACCGTGGCCTTGGCCGCACAAGTCCTTTTGTCCATCAGCTTACGCCAACAGACGTGGAGACTCACTACAAGATGGTATTTTTTGCTTGATCTGATTTTTTCTTTGTGTTTTCTATTTTTTTTTTGTATAATTCCATACTAGACTGAACTTCTAGTATTTTAGGAACGCGCTTATTTTGTTTTATTGAAGTGTACTGCACTGTGTACTTATATCTTGTTTTTATTTTTTTGCTTGTGTGCATGGAGCTCGTGTTTTAGTTTGCATGGTTACAATATGTGAACTGCTTAGATATTAGATGAGCACTACTAGTTTCCACAATTTTCCCCGCTTGTACGGTGTGTACTACATGCAGCTAGTCTCAAGAACTGCATGTTAGTTAGAAGCGTACTGCATATTAGATTGCGTTTTATCTGTACTGCTTGTTGGACTGTTGTTTACTTCATCTAGCTCGTGTCTGTACTGTGTGTAGGTTTTTACTGCTCTGTGCACAGTACGAGAATTGTACTGCTAGTATCGTCCTCAAACAGTTTTATTATTTTTTGCAGAAAATCCCCCAACGAGCTGTTAGGTATCTCCGGCTCAAGAAGAAGGGAATTCTCCAAGTTGTTCTTGGCAATGGACACCTGAAACCAGCCAAGTACCATGTAGGCGTTGATGGGCGGCTGTATCTGCAGAAAGGCTGGAAGGAATTTGTCATTGATAGTGGCCTGAAGTCTGAGCAAGTTGTTGTCCTCAACTTCTTTGAACTCGAGGATCGTATGGTTTGAATCACGTTTGACGTGATTGGTTAAGGTTATGAGGTTGATTGTAATAAGTACTTTTGCGTATCGAACGCTTCATCTTTTGATGTGTTTTGTAATAAGTACTTTTGTGATGTGAACCGCTTGAATTATAAGTCAGAACTTCGTGCTGCCTATGAGCTAACTGCATTTTTTATGGGTTGTGGATCAAAATGTGTCAATGTTTACTCTAGACTGCTATATATATGGTTTACTCTATACATCATTTCTCTCAATATGGTTTAGTTGAAGAACTCATAGTCAGCGGGAAATTTGTGTTTACACAAAATTTAAATTGATACATAAGTCGTACAGATATGCAAACTGCTATGTATATGATTAATTTATTGAACTTCATCTATTTGGTCGTTAACCTGCTGCTTCTTCGCGGTGACTGGAGCATGTCTAATGTCGCACTTTCTTTTGTTTTTCATGGCGGTGTTGCTGGTTCTTGTCTTTGCACCGTTGTGTTTGTAGCCCCTCGCGTGCTGGTTGATGGCGGCTTTTGTTTTCCAGCGCTGTGAACTGCAGTCTTCCTTGCTCCTCGCGTGCTGGTTGATGGCGGCTTTTTTTCAGCGCTATGAACTGCAATCTTCTTTGCTCCTCGCATGCTGGTTGATGGCGGCTTTTGTTTTCCAATGCTGTGAACTGGATCCTTCTTTGCTCCTCGCGTGATGGTTGATGGCGGCTTTTGTTTTCCAACGCTGTGAATTGCATCCTTTCGTGCTCCTACATGGTTTTTTGTATGCGGTGTCGTTCTCGGTTGTTTCTGTACAGCAGCATTCCCTTGTGTTTTCTGTCTTTTGTTTGGTGGTCTTATGGGAATTGTTTCATCATGTTCTTCGTCCTTTTCACTCTCTTCTTCCTCTTCCTCCTCTTCTTCATCTGCTTCTTCATAAGCCACTCTTTCTTCAGTTTCTTCATGTTCTTCGTCCTCTTCACTCTCTTCTTCTTCCTCCTCCTCTTCTTCATCTGCTTCTTCATAAGCCATTTCTTCTTCAGTTGTGTCACCATCTTCTTCTGTGATTTCATCTTCTTCGTCTTCCTCGTTTTCTGATCTTGTTCTTTTGGGGCAAGTTCTTGAATTGTGTCTCTTCCTCTTTTTGCAGATGCTGCAACATCTTGGTTTCGTCCATTTCTTAGTGTTGTCAGCGGAATCTCTGTTTGGTTGTGCATCGCCATGTCCATGGTGTTCTTGTTCACGTCTTTTTTTACATGTCCTGGAATTGTGGCCGCTGATTTCATTACATGTCTTGCACCTGTTTATTCCCAGTGGGTGACCATCACTGTCCAGCTCAGGCTGTGGCTTACTGTTTTTGTCATCATTTTTCTCCTTGCATGCAACCTTTTTTTGGGTTGCATCGCCCCCTTTCTTCCTTCCTCTTGTGTTTGAAACAGGAGGTGGAAGAATTGTTTCTTTTTTTATTGCACTAGTTGCGCTGTGTTCGGTATTTTCTACTTGCTCGGCATTATTGTCATGCTGGGATTTCTCTGCTTGCTTTAGTTTTGCCGCTGCTTCTTCTTCTTCGTTGAGCACATCAACTTCCTTGATCAGTGCCCTCATACCAGACAACACTCTGTGGCACCCAGCGTCGGACCTTGTCGCTCTGTTTGCAAGGTCCATTGTTGTTTCTGTCAGCAATTTTCTACGGCAAAAAAGCGAGCTTCCATCTGGTGTTGTTTGTTCGTAGTATCTTCTGTCAAATGTTGCATTTGATCTTGCATTCCGGGTGTATCTTTTCATGATGTACACCTCAGGAATCTTGAGTACTCTCAGATGAGAAAGCATGCATAACACATGGACGCAAAAGAGCCCTGCAAACAACACATGTTTTCTTTGTTTTGTAAGTGAACTGCATGAAATTAATAAACCCATTTTTTTTGTTATTTGTTCATTTTAAGGAAGTGAACTTCACTTGGTTTTGTGAATTACTCATGCATGTGGACTTTTAAAGTTCAGTAAGTGAGCTTTCGTGCATGACTATCAGAAATTAGGATTTTTTTGCTAGCGAGCCGCACCTGTGTGTGTCCAGAGTTTGCACTCACATTCGTAGACACCTTTCTCTTCATCGGCGACCACTTGGAAATTATGCCTTGCCAAGTCAAATGCATCTGATATGTTGTAGTGGTGTACGAGATACTTTGTTGGGTTCTCAGGGCACCGTTCTGCTCTGAAAGCAGTGCTGCGGTAGAGTGTTTCTTTGAAATCTGCAAAAACTGCCCTTGTATACACTTTTGATAGCTGAACTTCGAACCCAAACTTAGTTGTTGTCTTTACCTCCGACTGCACGATCAGAAATGCAGCGTTACGAATCAGAGAAATGAAAATTTTGTTTGTTTTTGTAGTTATATTTAGCAGTTTTTTATGGACATTTTTATTTACCTCATTTGCTACTGTCTCTGCGTGCTCGACGGCCTTCCTGGTCTGAATGCACTTGTCCACTTGTTGAGCAAACAGATGGAGATCATGCTTCTCTTTGACAAAGTTTTTCTTCAATATGCAGTTCATGCTCTCGCTTCTCTGCGTGGAAGTCATCCAAGCACAGAAAATTTCCTTGTAGTAAGCCAAGATCCACTCGTGCCAGTCATCCCACAGCGAAATCATCACTTCGTCATTTTGCAAGTTGTATTTCTGCATGAGGTCCTTCCATGCCCGTTCAAATTCTGACGGCATTAGTGGGTGGTTCAGCACCGCATTGAGGACATCCTTTAGTTTCTCGTGCGCCTTATACAGCAAGGCGAGGTGGTCTTTGTACTTCTTCATGATATGCCACCGACACAACTTATGTAATGTATCTAGGAGGATAGTTTTTAATGCTGCCTTCATCGAAGAACATTGGTCTGAAAAGGCACAAATAGTGTTTTTTATTAAGTTGTTTGTGTGTAAGAAAGACGGTAGAAATAGAAGTGTACCAAACAAACGTAAGTATACAGGTGTTGTTTTTTTTTGTACCTGTGAGCATGCAGATTGGCGGCTTGTTGTTCATACACCTCAGGAATGTTTTGAAAACCCACTCGAACGACGGTATCGTTTCATCTCGCACAAGGGCGACAGCAAATATGGTACTCTGTAGATGATGGTTCACTCCCACGAAGACTCCCAGCAGCATGTGGAATTTGTTAGTTTTATATGTCGTGTCAAATGTAACGTAGTCTCCAAAATCTTCATACGATCCTTTGCAACTTGCGTTGGCCCAAAAGACGTTTCTTACACGATTATCTGCATCAACGTCATAATCATAGAAGAACTCTGGGTTTATCTTTTGCATCTTCTCGAAGAAATCCAGAAGTTTCTTGACGTCATCTTGGGACTCTTCTCTGGCAAACTTCTGTTTCCTGCATTTCAAATGCAATGCAAACTCATCTCATCAAACAGGAAATAATTACTGACAGAATGCTCAAGTGATACGCAATGTGACATGCTTACTTGTTTACCCAGTCGCGGCTAGTATGTCCCATGTACTGTAGACCACTGGACATATGCGACAGCGTTGACATCATCTGTGCGTGTGTGTGGTTGTCCAGCTGCATGTCCTTCACCAACTGGTCAATCAAAGGATCATCTCTTTTGTGCGAGCGCATGTGCAAAAGCATCCCAGGGCTTTCCAGCATCTTGTGATTGTGATTTAGTTCAAACATTTCTATCACAAATTTGCCATCCTTCCTCTTTTTGACTCTTATTTTTGCCTTGCAGCCAATCCTTTTTGATGTCTTCTCACGTTTCCGGTCATAATCTGACACAGTCTGCTTGTGCGCCCCTTCTCTTGAGCAGACAATGTAGGCATTTGTCTTGTGTTTCGCCCTCTTGCGTATGCCAAACCCTGCATATCTTGCATAAGTGTTGTAAAAGTCCCATGCTTTGTCGTACGTGGTGAACTTCATTCCAGCGGCAGGTATGAGGTTCAGTGGCATGTTTCTATCCTGCATCAAGTGCAGTGCTCTATGAGATAAAGTGTTATGTTCTGTTTAAATACGAGGAGTGCATACTAGTTTAATAAAGCACTGCAATGTTCCTAAGTTTTCAGAAGAATCGACTATATTAGATGTTAGGCCAAACCTCACAAGAAATATCAGTGTGCACTTCAATGTTATCTGAATGGACTGCAAATATTATTATTTTTTCAGGACATAAACTTACATGTGTGTAATGTCGTTCATCCGATGGCGTTTGCAGCTCGCCGGGTTGTATTGGACAAGGCGGGGTTATAGCAGATCTGTGTAGTTGAGGATCTCGCGACGGCAATAGTGAGGAGGATTTGTACCTGCCGTTGACTTTTGATCGAGGCACCCTTGGTGGTCACATTGTCGAAGTTGATGCAGCAGGTCTACTTGGAGCTCTGTTTTTCGATGCAGCAGGTGGACGCTGAGCTCTGTTTTGTGGTGCAGCAGGTGGACGCGGTGGTAATCCAGTGTTGTGACGATGTCTCACTGGATTGGTTTGAAAATTTTGGAGCGGCGGCACATCATCATAATCATCATCTATTGCAACATCATGTTCAACTGCATCATCTTCATCGTGCTTGTGCTCTGGGTTGAGAACTGTTATTGGCTCGTCATCATCTTCATCATCCTGTCGGTGAGTGCCCTCCCACACGAAGGTGACATCGTCATCATCTTCGACTACCTCTTCTTCCTGGAAAAAAACCTCTTCCGGAGAGTATTGCACCCTGTTTGTTGTTGTGAAGAATCCTCGAGGAATCTCAGGTGTAACCCAGCCAGTGTCTCTTTCAGAAGAAGCTTTACTCTTCTGAAAGTTGTTGTTCCAAGGGTTGTCAATTATGCGCGGCATTTTGTATCTGTTGAACGTCATTTCCTGCACAAAATGGCCGAGCTGCATTGTCAGGTTAAATGAACTGAATCATGCGAACTGCAATGTGTTTGAAAGGGTACTGCGAACTAATGCACGCTGACTGCATCACCCCGCAAGGTGAACTGAAGTAACCGCACTGCATCATTGTCCGTAATGAACCTATACAACCGTACTGCATAACCCAGCAAGCGTACTACATAACCGAGCAACTGCACTGCATTTTTTCCACGGCGAAATGAAGCTACCACACTGCATCGTTTTTGGAGGCGTACTGGACTATGTGTACTGCATTGTCTGGAATAAGTAAACTGAGATAGTTGAGGAAGAGTACTGCTTACCTCGTGTTGCAGTGCTTTCTTGCGTTTGCAGGAAGAAGTTCCCTTGTCGTCCGTCTGCAGAACTTTTGCGTTCACCCGTGCAGTCCACTTGCCCTTTAGAAGTTCATGAGCATTCTGGACGTTGCTCAATGTGAGTGGAGATGGAGGATTTGCTTTGAAGGGCGTTGCAGCCTTAATCCAAGAAGCTGCGGTGGATGAAGGAACCTTGCGCACAGTCCTCCTTGCTCGAATTGGTGTTATGTCGAGGTAGCACCAATCCACGTCTGATGAAGGACAGGTAATTGAAGACGCACCGCTCAATGTCATGGAAGAAGGCCCGGAGGAGATCGGCGACGGCGCTACCGAGTTGCTGCCGCGGAAGAAGGCTGATATGCGAGCGGGGGAGGCGCAGCTCAGTTGCTGCCGCGGAAGAAGGCGGGGAGGGGAGGGGCGGCGGCGCTCCCAGGGCGCTGCCGCGGAAGAAGGCGGGGAGGGTAGGGGCGGCGGCGCTCCCAGGCCGCTGCCGCGGAAGAAGGCGGGGATGGTAGGGGCGGCAGTGATCTGGTGGGGGATGTGCAGAATAAGGCAGGTGTTATTAGAATAAGACTCTGAAGGGGTGTTATCATAATAGACCCACCCTATATATATATATATCTCGCTAATTTACAAGAATATAATAAACCGCGTGCGCACAAAACAGCTATTGTGCACCTGACGCTGACCCAGCATGCACAACAGCCATCGTCCATCAGCGTGTCGATCATGGGCTCAGTGGGAGCGGAGGCCTCCAAGTTGATGACCTACACACCTTGATCGATCGAGGATGGGGCAGACTCGACATCAGGGATCGCCGGTACTGCCTCGGGCACAACGCTCACCAGGGATATCGCGACTGCTGGGTCTTCCCCGGCGACGTCCAGTGAGACGACGTTGGCTCTCGCCAGGGCTGCCGTGACGGCCCCCAGGCATGCCCCAGCGACGTCCGGCCTTGCGCCCTCCTCCATCTGGGACATAAGCCTGCATCTCGTGCGGCGGCCGCCACTACCGCAGTTGTCCTTGCATTGTCGTGGTTCCTGCTCCGCCGCCCGCACCATCCGCCGCACTCTGCACCAAGCCAGTAGTATCGCCCGCTGGTGATCCCTGTCCGCTTTTAGGACGACCCTGGCTAACTTGGCGGCTTGCTCGTACCATGTTTCTTGCTTCCTCTGGCCGTCGGTCGGGAGAGGCGGCGGCATGGCCGTCGATTGCCAAGCCGACCATCGTGCCTTCAGCCTCGATTCCGCCGTCGCGCTACTCCATCCTGTCGTCGGTCGTTGGGGGTATGCCGGTATGTGTGGGTAACTAGCTAGCAACTAGATCAGTAGCGAGTTGCTGCCGCCGGCCATTGCATGTGGTTATTTATAGCTAGCAGCTGGCTAGGGGATTGGGGATTTTACAATTCACCCATGTGGAGCGCGGGAAGCCTTCGCTGGAGCGCGGGAAGACCAAGTGGAGCACACAACCCGACAACCGTATGTGGTGTCACGTGTAATCGCACACGTGTTACCATAAGGAAACATATGTCTAACTTACTAATCATCGCACACGAGTACTCGCACACGCATCATGTACGATACTCCTAGCCATCGCAAGCAACTAGTTTGCAATTTTCAAAGTTTTTTCTACAGACAGAATCACACATGAATTAACTCTAGTAACCGTCTGTGTTATATTTTCTCATTGCAACCAGTTCTTCCGAGTGGGCTGTTTGCCACTTATCACACACATCTTGTTTACACGAATCATTTTTGTTCTTTTGGTTCATAGCAAATAGTTCATCTATGCAAACGGTGTGCCGCATATCACACACATCTTGTTAAGTTGAACCATTTCTGTTGTGTTCCCTAATCGAAAACAGTTCGTCCGAGTGAACCATATGTTGTATGTTGCACACACCTTGATCTAGCTAACCATTTCTGTTGCATTCCCAAATAACAAACAGTTCATCCGAGCGAACTGTATGCCATATATCCCACACACCTTTATATAGCAGCCCATTTCTATTGTTCTGCCTCATCGCAAATAGTTCTTATGGATTAACCGTATGCCACGCATCGCACACGCAACTGTAATATGCACCGTGTTTGATGTATCTGCCATCGCAAACGTTTTGCATCTTTTTTGATGGTTTTTTACATCACTGTTTGCGATTAATGCATCGCACACAGTTTCATCGAAGGGTCTGTGATTGTAGTGCCGCATTAGCAGCATCCTGCAGTAGTGCATGGACCTACCTACGTCTCCACAAGTGCCTAGTGGACCAATGACATGAGCCCGTGCAAGAGCTCTCGAAATCGAGGTGACATATCTCCTTTGTGATATTCCATATGACCCGTACGAGACATGGTTACTACCTAAGTCTGGAATGCTATGTGTGATCAGGTATCAAGAAGACCCTCTCGGAGATGCTCGTGAACATGGACAAGTTACTAAGTGCACGGATGAAGAGGAACGACAAAAGGAACCGAGGACAGCGAAGATTTCCCGCGCAAGGACCAACCACGGTGGTAAATTGTAAAATTCTCAATCCCCTAGCCAGCTGCTAGCCATAAATAATGGCCGGTGGCGGCGACTAACTACTGATCCCCTTGCTAGCTAGTTACCCACTGAAAGTGCAACTAATCCCCGGGTGGTTTTGGTAATTCATAACAACATATAGCTCATTGAACTAATATCCATTCAAGTTTAATATTTCAGAAAGTTCAATGAATGGCATGGCATGGACTAGAGATGTGGACCCCTCAAAATGCTAAGGACACATATTGGCAAAAGCTCAAGACTCTTCATTTATATTTTAGTGATTTAAGATCACATTGAGTCCATAGGAAAGCTAATACTATTAAAAGGGGATGAGGTGTTGCTTAATGGTCTACTTGCTCAAAATGCTTAGTGATATTGCTCCAAAGCCCTCAACCACTTTCTCATTCCAAATATGTCCAAAACCCAAAGTCTAACTCGGCCCCACCAAAATCTTCTATCCGGCGCCACCGAGTTCGTTTGACATAGCCATAGCCAGAAATCCTAAAACCTCGGTCACACCGATACGGATATCGGTCTCATTGAGATGGCCCTGCAAACTCTCTGTTTCCCTTTGTAACATTTCAGTCTCACCGAAATGGGCGATCGGTCACACCGAGTTTGCTTGACCAACTCTTTGTTTGCTCTTTGCTGAAATCGGTCTCACCGAGTTCACGCAATCAGCTTCACCGAGATGAGGTTCTGCCCTAGCCCTAGCACATCGGTCCCACCGAGTTGTTCCAGTCGGTCCCACCGAGATTCTTAACATTCACATTTTGAACTGAATCAGTCTCACCGAGTTCTTCTATTCGGTCTGACCGAGTTGGGTCAAATGTGTGTAACGGTTGGATTTTGTGTGGAGGCTATATATACCCCTCCACCCCCTTCTCCATATGTGAGAGAGCCATCAGAACGTGCCTACACTTTCATCTTACATTTTTTGAGAGAGAACCACCTACTCATGTCTTGAGATCAAGATATTCCAATCCAACCACAGGAATCTTGATTTCTAGCCTTCCCCAAGTTGCTTTCCACTCAAATCATCTTTCCACCGTATCCAAATCTATGAGAGAGAGTTGAGTGTTGGGGAGACTATCATTTGAAGCACAAGAGCAAGGAGTTCATCATCAACACAACATCTATTACCTTTTGGAGAGTGGTGTCTCCTAGATTGGTTAGGTGTCACTTGGGAGCCTCCGACAAGATTGTGGAGTTGAACTAAGAAGTTTGTAAGCGCAAGGAGATCACCTACTTCGTGAAGATCTACCTGAGTGAGGCAAGTCCTTCGTGGGCGATGGCCATGGTGGGATAGACAAGGTTGCTTCTTCGTGGACCCTTCGTGGGTGGAGCCCTCCGTGGACTCGCACAACCGTTACCCTTCGTGGGTTGAAGTCTCCATCAACGTGGATGTACGATAGCACCTCCTATCGGAACCACGCGAAAAGTCTCCGTGTAATCATTGCGTTTGCACTCTCCAAACCCTTCCCTTTACCTTCATATGCAATGTTTTACTTTCCGCTGCTACACTCTTAGAATTGCATGTGTAGGTTGATTGATTGACTTGTGATAAGTTGCTAAAATCTGCCCACAACTAAAATTGGGAAAATGTTAGATTTTTATTTGGTCAAGTAGTCTAATCCCCCCATCTAGACCTACTTTCGATCCTACAAGTGGTATCAGAGCTTTAGTCTCCATTTGCCTTGATTTCCATAGCTTTGGTGATCATAGCCTTGGTTTCACAACCTAGGAGAGTATGGCGTCTAGCGAGGGAAATTACCACCGTAGAGGTCCTTACTTTGATGGTACAAATTTTGCTAGTTGGAAGCATAAGATGAAAATGCATATTCTTGGTCATAACCCCATCGTTTGGGCTATTGTGCGCATTGGCTTGCAAGGTGATTTCTTTGAGGATGGAAAAGAACCGGATCGTGAAGCGTCGGCGGAAGAAATAAAGATGTTGCAATATAATGCTCAAGCTTGCGATATTCTCTTCAACGGATTGTGCCCCGAAGAATTCAACAAAATCAGCCGCCTTGAGAATGCAAAGGAAATTTGGGATACTTTGGTTGATATGCACGAAGGTACCGAGTCCATCAAGGAATCCAAATTGGATGTGCTTCAAAGTCAACTTGACAAGTTCAAGATGAAGGATGGTGAAGGAGTCGCTGAGATGTACTCTAGGCTTCCTCTCTTCACAAATGAGATTGCTGGCTTAGGAAGCGAAAAATGACCGACAAATTCATCATCAAGAAGATCCTAAGAGCCTTGGATGGAAAATATGATACCGTGTGCACCTTGATCCAAATGATGCCCAATTACAAAGATCTCAAGCCCATGGAAGTCATTGGTAGAATTGTTGCTCATGAGATGTCACTCAAGGATAAGGAAGAGCTCCACTGTTGGGGAACATTGCATGGGAAACAAAAACTTTCCTATGCTCACCAAGATCAATCTAGGCGATGACCATCTAAGAGAGGAGAGATTGCATCTACATACCCTTGTAGATCGCTAAGCGGAAGCATTAAGAAACTCGGTTGATGTAGTCGAATGTCTTCGCGATCCAATCATGATCCGTCCCGCGAACTCCCGATCCAAGTGTCGAACGGACGACACCTCCACGTTCAACAAACATACGGGTTGATGACACCTTCACCTCCTCGATCCAGCGAGCGATGGTGAAGTAGTAGCTCGAGTCCTCCGGCAGCACGACGGCGTGATGGCGGTGGTGGTGGAGAAATCTCAGCAGGGCTTCGCCAAGCCTCACAGAGAAGAAGAAGGACTACGAGGGAGAGGGAGGGCAGCGCTGTGGCATAGATGGGTGCGGCTGCCCTCCCTCTACCCCTCTATATATAGGGGGAGGGAGGAGGAGGGGCACCCTAGGGTTCCCTAGGGGGGCGGCGGCCACCAGGGGAAAACCCTAGATGGGTTTTGGTGCGCCTCGCCCCCGGGAGCCTTGGCCCCCAAGGCAAAGGGGGTGGCTGCCCTAGGGGAGTGCCCCGACCCCTTCTGGTTACATGGGAAAGGGTGAGGGGGTGCACAGCCCCATAGTGGGCTGGTTTTCCCCCTCCCTTGGCCCATGGGGCCCCCCAACACTTGTCAGGGCCCACCAAAACTCCTTTCGGTGATGCTGGTCATCACCCGGTACCCCCGAAACAATTCTGGACTCCAATACCCTTCGTCCAATATATAAATCTTCACCTCCGGACCATTTCGGAGTTCCTCGTCATGTCCGGGATCTCATCTGGGACTCCAAACAACCTTCGGTAACCACCATAATGACTGAACTATACTTATATCGTCACCAAACATTAAGTGTGTAGACCCTGCGGGTTCGAGAACTATGCAGACATGGCCGAGACACCTCTACAGTCAATAACCAATAGCGAGACCTGGATGCCCATATTGGTTCCTACATATTCTACGAATATCTTATCGGTCGAATCTCAATGTCAAGGATTCTGCTAATCCCGTATGCAGTTCCCTTTGTTCATCGGTATGTTACTTGCCCGAGATTCGATCGTCGGTATCTCCATACCTAGTTCAACCTCATTACCGGCAAGTCTCTTTACTCGTTTCGTAATACAAGATCCCGCGACTAACTCCTTAGTCACATTGCTTGCAAGCTTCTTGTGATGTTGTATTACCGAGAGGGCCCTGAAATACCTCTCCGTCATACGGAGTGACAAATCCCAGTCTTGATCCATGCCAACTCAACAGACACCCTCGGAGATACTTGTAGAGCATCTTTATAGTCACCCAGTTATGTTGCGACGTTTGGTACACACAAGGTATTCCTCCGGTGTCAGTGAGTTGCATGATCTCATGGTCATAGGAACATATACTTGACATGCAGAAAACGATAGCAATAAACTTGACACGATCATATGCTACGTTTATCATTTGGGTCTTGTCCATCACATCATTCTCCTAATGATGTGATCCCATTATCAAATGACAACTCATGTCTATGGCTAGGAAGCCACAGCCATCTTTAACCAACGAGCTAGTCCGGTAGAGGCTCACTAGGGACTTGTTGTTGTCTATGTATCCACACATGCATTTGAGTTTCCGATCAATACAATTATAGCATGGATAATAAATGATTATCATGAACATGGAAATATAATAATAACCACTTTATTATTGCCTCTACGACATATTTCCAATAGTCTCCCACTTGCACTAGAGTCAATAATCTAGCATTACATGGTAATGAATCTAACACCCATAGAGTTCTGGTGTTGATCATGCTTTGCCCGTGGAAGAGGTTTAGTCAACGGATCTGCAACATTCAGATCCGTATGTATCTTGCAAATGTTTATGTCTTCCTCCTTGATGTAATCACGGATAGAATTGAAGTGTCGCTTTATGTGTCTGGTCCTCTTGTGAAACCTTGGTTCCTTGGCTTGAGCAATGGCACCAGTGTTATCACAGAACAGAGTCATTGGGTCCAGTGCATTGGGCACAACTCCAAGATCTGTCATGAACTGCTTCATCCAGACACCTTCCTTTGCTGCCTCCGAGGCAGCTATGTACTCCGCTTCACATGTAGAATCAGCTACCACGCTCTACTTGGAACTGCACCAGCTTACCGCTCCCCCGTTCAGAACATATACGTATCCGGTTTGAGACTTAGAGTCATCTGGATCAGTGTCAAAGCTTGCATCGACGTAACCCTTTACGACGAGCTCTTGATCACCTCCATAAACGAGAAACATTTCCTTAGTCCTTTTCAGGTACTTAAGGATATTCTTGACCGCTGTCCAATGTTCCACTCCTGGATCACTTTGAAACCTTCCGGCCATACTTATGGCAAGGCAGACATCTGGTCTTGTGCACAACATCGCATACACGATAGAGCCTATGGCAGAAGCATAGGGGACGACACTCATCTTTTCTCTATCCTCTGCAGTCATTGGGCATTGAGTCTTACTCAACTTCACACCTTGTAAAATAGGCAAGAACCCCTTCTTGGACTGATCCATTTTGAACTTCTTCAAAATCTTATCAAGGTATGTGCTTTGTGAAAGTCCTATCAAGCGTCTCGATCTATCTCTATAGATCTTGATGCCTAATATGAAAGCAGCTTCTCCTAGGTCCTTCATTGAAAAACTCTTGTTCAAATATTCCTTCACGTTTTCCAAAAGTTCTATATTGTTTCCAATTAGCAATATGTCATCCACATATAATACTAGAAACACTATAGAGCTCCCACTCACTTTCTTGTAAATACAAGCTTCTCCATAAACTTGTATAAACCCAAACGCTTTGATCACCTCATCAAAGCGAATATTCCAACTCCGAGATGCTTGCACCAGTCCATAAATGGATCGCTGGAGTTTGCACACTTTGTCAGCATTCTCTGGATAGACAAAACCGTCCGGTTGCATCATATACAACTCTTCCTTAAGGAAACTGTTAAGGAACGCTGTTTTGACATCCATCTGCCAGATTTCATAATCGAAAAATGCATCTATTGCCAACATGATTCTGATGGACTTAAGCAACGCTACGGGTGAGAAAGTCTCATCGTAGTCAACTCCTTGAACTTGTGAAAACCCCTTTGCCACAAGTCAATCTTTATAGACGGTGATATTACCGTCCGCGTCCGTCTTCTTCTTGAAGATCCATTTATTCTGAATGGTCTTTCGCCCTTCAGGTAATACTTCCAAAGTCCATACTTTGTTTTCATACATGGATCCCATCTCGGATTTTATGGCCTCTAACCATTTGTCGGAATCCGAGCCCACCATTGCTTCTCCATAGCTCATAGGTTCATCGCTGTTGTTGTCCAACAACATGACCTCTAAGACAGGGTTACCGTACCACTCAGGAGCAGTACGTATCCTTGTCGACCTATGAGATTCGATAGCAACTTGATCCGAAGCTTCATGATCACTATCATTAGCTTCCTCTTCAACTGATGTAGGTGTCACAGAAACATCTTTCTGTGCTGCACTACTCACTGGTTGAAGTAAAGGTTCAATAACCTCATCAAGCTCTATCTTCCTCCCACTCAATTCTTTCGAGAGAAACTCTTTCTCGAGAAAGGACCCGTTCTTAGCGACAAACACTTTGCCCTCAGATATGAGATAGAAGGTATACCCAATCATTTCCTTTGGGTATCCTATGAAGACGCATTTGTCCGCTTTGGGTTCGAGCTTTTCCGGCTGAAGCCTTTTGACATAAGCATCGCAGCCCCAAACCTTAAGGAACGACAGCTTAGGTTTCTTGCCAAACCACAGTTCATACGGTGTCGTCTCTACGGACTTAGATGGTGCCCTATTTAAAGTGAATGCAGCTGTCTCTAATGCATAACTCCAAAACGATAGTGGCAGATCGGTAAGAGACATCATAGAACGCACCATATCCAATAAGGTTCGATTACGACGTTCGGACACACCATTACGCTGTGGTGTTCCAGGTGGCGTCAACTGTGAAATTATTCCACATTGTCTTAAGTGATTGCCAAACTCATAACTCAGATACTCTCCCCCTCGATCAAATCGTAGGAATTTGATCTTCTTGTTATGATGATTCTCAACTTCACTCTGAAATTGCTTGAACTTTTCAAACGTTTCAGACTTATGCTTCATTAAGTAAACATACCCATATCTACTCAATTCATCGGTGAAGGTGAGAAAATAACGATAGCCACTGCGCGCGTCAACACTCATCGGACCGCACACATCAGTATGTATGATTTCCAACAAGTCACTTGCCTGTTCCATTGTTCAGAAAAACGGGGTTTTGGTCATCTTGCCCATGAGGCATGGTTCGCATGTGTCAAGTGATTCAAAATCAAGTGACTCCAAAAGCCCATCAGCATGGAGTTTCTTCATGCGCTTAACACCAATATGACCTAAGCAGCAGTGCCACAAGAAAGTGGAACTATCATTATCAACTCTACATCTTTTGGCATCAATGTTATGAACATGTGTATCACCACTATCGAGATTCAATAAGAATAAACCCCTCACAATGGGTGCATGACCATAAAAAATATTACCCATATAAATAGAACAACCATTATTCTCTGATTTAAATGAGTAACCATCTCGCATTAAACAAGATCCAGATATAATGTTCATGCTCAACGCAGGCACTAAATAACAATTATTCAGGTTCATCACTAATCCCGATGGTAATCGAAGAGCGAGCGTGCCGACGGTGATCACATCAACCTTGGAACCATTTCCCACGCGCATCGTCACTTCATCCTTCGCCAGCCTCCGTCTATTCCGTAGTTCCTGCTTTGAGTTGCAAATGTGAGCAACCGAACCGGTATCAAATACCCAGGCTTTACAACGAGAGTTGGTAAGGTACACATCAATAACATGTATATCATATATACCTTTGTTGACATTGGCCCCCTTCTTGTCGGCCAGATACTTGGGGCAGTTCCACTTCAAGTGGCCAGTTCCCTTGCAATAGAAGCACTCAGTCTCCGGCTTGGGTCCAGCCTTGTGTTTCTTCACGGGAGGAGCAACTGCTTTGTCACCTTTCTTGAAGTTTCCCTTCTTTCCCTTGCCTTTCTTGAAACTAGTGGTTTTATTCACCATCAACACTTGATGCTCCTTCTGGATGTCTGACTCAGCGACTTTCAGCATCGCGAATAGCTCGAAGACTGACTTGTTCATCCCTTGCATGTTATAGTTCAACACAAAGCTCTTGTAGCTAGGTGGTAGAGATTGAAGAACTCTGTCAGTGACAGCCTCTGGCGGAAGCTCAACTCCCAACTCAGCCAGACGATTGTAGTACCCAGACATTCTGAGTATGTGCTCACTGACAGACCCGTTCTCCTCCATCTTGCAGGAATAGAACTTATCAGAGGTCTCATACCTCTCGATCTGGGCATTCTTCTCAAAGATAAACTTCAACTCCTGGAACATCTCATATGCTCCATGACGTTCAAAATGCCTTTCAAGTCCCGGCTCTAATCCATACAGCATGGCGCACTGAACTATTGAGTAGTCATCAACACGCGACTGCCAGGCGTTTACAACATCCACAGTTGCTAGAGGGAGTGGCGCACCAAGCGGTGCATCAAGGACATAAGCCTTTTGGATAGCCGCGAGGATAATCCTCAGATTACGGGGCCAGTCCACAAAGTTACTTCCATCATCTTTCAGTTTAGCTTTCTCTAGGAACGCATTGAAATTCAGGGGAGCTACTGCGCGAGCCATTGATCTACAACATAAATTTGCAAAGATAACTTAGACTATTGTTTATGATATTGAGTTCAATTAATCATATTACCTAAGAACTCCCACTCAAATCAACATCCCTCCGGTTGTCAGAGTGTAACACGATCCAAATTCACCAACCAAGTTCGATCATCATGTGAGATGAGGTTGTTTCAATGGTGAACATCTCCATGTTGATCATATCTACTATATGACTCGTGTTTGACCTTTCGGTCTCTTGTGTTCCGAGGCCATGTCTGTACATGCTAGGCTCGTCAAGTTTAACCCAGGTGTTCCGCATGTGCAAAACTAGCTTGCACCCATTGTATGCGAATGTAGAGTCTATCACTCCCGATCATCACGTGGTGCTTCGAAACAACGAACTTTCGCAACGGTGCACACATGGGGAGAACGCCATTTTATCTTGAAATTTTAGTGAGGGATCACCTTATAATGCTACCGTCGTCCTAAGCAAAATAAGATGCATAAAAGGATTAATATCACATGCAAATCATAAGTGACATGATATGGCCATCAACTTGTGCTTTTGATCTCCATCTCCAAAGCACCGGCATGATCTCCATCGTCACCGGCATGACACCATGATCTCCATCATCGTGCCTCCATCGGGGTTGTCACGCCAACCATGCTTCTACTACTATTGCTACCGCTTAGCGATAAAGTAAAGCATTACATAGCGCTTAATGATTGACATGCAGGTCATACAATAATTAAAGACAACCCTATGGCTCCTGCCGGTTGCCATATGCATCGACATGCAAGTTGATATAAACTATTACAAACATGATCATCTCATACATCAAATATATTTCATCATGTCTTTGGCCATATCATATCACAACATACCCTGCAAAAACAAGTTAGACGTCCTCTAATTGTTGTTGCATGTTTTACGTGGCTGCTATGGGTATCTAGTAAGAACGATTCTTACCTACGCAAAGCCACAACGGTGATATGCAAGTTGCTATTTAATCTTCTACAAGGACCGCCTTTGTCGAATCCGATTCAACTAAGGTGGGAGAGACAGACACCCGCCAGCCATCTTTATGCAACAAAGTCACATGTCTGTCGATGGAACCGGTCTCATGTACGTGGACATGTAAAGTTGGTCCGGGCTACTTCATCCCACAATACCACTGAATCAAGAAAAGACCAAGGAAGGAAGCAATCTGAATATCAACGCCCACAAACTCCTTTGTGTTCTACTCATGATGTCATCTACGCATAGACCTAGCTCATGATGCCACTGTTGGGGAACGTTGCATGGGAAACAAAAAATTTCCTACGCTCACCAAGATCAATCTAGGAGATGACCATCTACGAGAGGAGAGATTACATCTACATACCCTTGTAGATCGCTAAGTGGAAGCATCAAGAAACGCGGTTGATGTAGTCGAACGTCTTCGCGATCCAATCATGATCCGTCTCGCGAACTCCCGATCCAAGTGCCGAACGGACGGCACCTCCACGTTCAACACACGTACGGCTTGATGATGCCCTCACCTCCTCGATCCAGCGAGCGATGGTGAAGTAGTAGCCCGAGTCCTCCGGTAGCACGATGGCGTGATGGTGGTGGTGGTGGAGAAATCTCAGCAGGGCTTCGCCAAGCCTCACGGAGAAGAAGAAGGACTACGAGGGAGAGGGAGGGCAGCACCGTGGCATAGATGGGTGCGGCTGCCCTCCCTCTACCCCTCTATATATAGGGGGAAGGGAGGAGGAGGGGCACCCTAGGGTTCCCTAGGGGGGCCGGCGGCCACCAGGGGAAAACCCTAGATGGGTTTTGGTGCGCCTCCCCCCGGGAGCCTTGGCCCCCAAGGCAAAGGGGGTGGCTGCCCTAGGGGAGCGCCCCCACCCCTTCTGGTTACGTGGGAAAGGGTGAGGGGGGCGCACAACCCCTTAGTGGGCTGGTTTGCCCCCTCCCCTTGGCCCATGGGGCCCCCCAACACTTGTCGGGGCCCCCAAAAACCCCTTTCGATGATGCTGGTCATCACGCGGTACCCCCAGAACAATTCCGGACTCCAATACCCTTCGTCCAATATATCAATCTTCACCTCCAGACCATTCCGGAGTTCCTTGTCATGTCCGGGATCTCATTCGGGATGCCGAACAACCTTCGGTAACCACCATAATGACTGAACTATACTTATATCGTCACCAAACATTAAGTGTGTAGACCCTGCGGGTTCGAGAACTATGCAGACAAGGCTGAGACACCTCTACGGTCAATAACCAATAGCGGGAACTGGATGCCCATATTGGTTCCTACATATTCTACGAAGATCTTATCGGTCGAACCGCAATGTCAAGGATTCTGCTAATCCCGTATGCAGTTCCCTTTGTCCATCGGTATGTTACTTGCCCGAGATTCGATCGTCGGTATCTCCATACCTAGTTCAATCTCGTTACCGGCAAGTCTCTTTACTCATTCTATAATACAAGATCCCTCGACTAACTCCTTAGTCACATTGCTTGCAAGCTTCTTGTGATGTTGTATTACCGAGAGGGCCCTTAGATACCTCTCCGTCATACGGAGTGACAAATCCCAGTCTTGATCCATGCCAACTCAACTGACACCCTCGGAGATACCTGTAGAGCATCTTTATAGTCACCCAGTTACGTTGCAACATTTGGTACACACAAGGTATTCCTCTGGTGTCAGTGAGTTGCATGATCTCATGGTCATAGGAACATATACTTGACATGCAGAAAATGATAGCAATAAACTTGACACGATCATATGCTACGTTTATCGTTTGGGTCTTGTCCATCACATCATTCTCCTAATGATGTGGTCCCATTATCAAATGACAACTCATGTCTATGGCTAGGAAACCATAGGCACCTTTGATCAATGAGCTAGTCCGGTAGAGGCTCACTAGGGACTTGTTGTTGTCTATGTAACCACACATGCATTTGAGTTTCCGATCAATACAATTATAGCATGGATAATAAACTATTATCATGAACAAGGAAATATAATAATAACCACTTTATTATTGCCTCTAGGGCATATTTCCAACATCCACAACAAGTCAAGTGGTGCTTACAAAGCTTCATGTGATGCTTCTACAACATCAAGTGAGAAACAAGTTTCCAATGAAGAATTGAGCTTAATGGTGAAGAACTTCAACAAGTTCTACAAGAATAGAAGCAAAGAGAGAAGCTCCAAGTCAAGATCCTACAATGACAAAAGATCTTCTAGTCGTGATCGTAAATGCTACAATTGTGGAATACCCGGACACTACTCCAATGAGTGTACGGCTCCCTACAAGAAAAGAGAGGATTCACCAAAAAGAAGAAGTAAAAGAGATGAATCACCACCAAGAGAGAGATGGAGTAGAGATGATCGTTATGAACGAAGACCCTCTTGTAGAAGCAAGGATTCAGAAAGGAAGGACAAGTCATCAAAGAGCTACACAAGATGAAGAACTCAAGCTCACGTTGGTGAATGGGTATCCGGTTCTGACTCCGACAACTACTCCAAGAGAAGCTATCACTCCGACTCCGAATATACTCAAGATGAAGGTGTTGTCGGTCTTGCACTTGTGTCATCCAACTCCTATGACATATTTGACTCACCAAATGAAGGAATTGGAAGATGCTTCATGGCTAAAGGCCCTAAGGTATCACACCCCGAGTATGTTGATTTCAATAGTGATGAAGATGATTTGCTAGGTGATGATGGTTTACTTGTTGACAACACTAGTGATGAAAACTATGATGAAATTGCTAATATTCATGCTAATCAAGATGAAACGAATGACAATGATAAGAAGGAGATTGAGCGTCTAACTAAAGAACTAAACACTCTTAAGTTAGCTCATGAAACAACTCTAGAGGATCATAGATAGCTCCTAAGGACTCATGAGAAGCTACGCTTCGAGAAGCTAAATTTAGAGCAAGAGCATGAGTTCCTAAAAGCAATCAATGATGATCTTCGAAAGAAGAGTTCTTCTTACATTGCCAAGTGTTTACTCTTCTCTACTTATATGCCACAAGTAAAATCTAGCAATAAGAACAAGAAGGATTCTTCCTCTAGTAGTAACAATAACAATGTTAAATCCAATATTGTTGCTTCTAGTAGTTCTCTTGATTCCACTAATGATTCTCTTAGCCAAGTTACACTTGAGCAAGAAAATAGCTTATTGAAGGGAATCATAGAGAAAGGTGTTTACAAGAGCCTTGCCAGAAGTAAGCAATTTGAGGAAATTGTACGCAAGCAAGGAAGGCACCGGAAGAATCAAGGTGTTGGTTTTGAACAAAAGTTCAATGCCAATGGAGTTGAGTGGGAAGAAGATCAATACCCCAAGACGAAGTTTGTTCCTCAACAAGAGAAGTATGACCCCACTTCTTTCAAGGGAACACAAGCTCAAGATGATCTTCCACCACTAGACCACAAGCTGAAAGGCAAGGACAAGCTTCAAGAAGAGATTGATTCATTTGAAGAAGCTCCTAAGGCCATGGTCAAGTGGGTTCCCAAGACTATGTCAAGTTCTACTTCATCAAGTACGACTACAACTCCAAGGATTCCCATCAAGTTGATGTGGATCCCAAAGAAGAAGAACTAGAGAGTTCTTGAGGGTGACTCTGCCAACATTCTTCACTCACATTCATTTTGGCAAGGACAAGTGCAATCAACTTTCATATCTTGCACTAGTTCATGGAGTCACAAACCCTCTTGTTGGTAAGACAAGGGACAAGGTAACCTAATGCTTTCTTGGACATCATCATAAGTGTGCTTCACTCTATGTCTATGGATATCCTTGTATGTTCCTTGTGGGACTAACCCATGTAGGTATTGAAAGTGCAACATTCCAATGGATTGCTCCAAAAGATCTACATCAACATTGAGCATCCACATCTTCAACATCTACATGAAGTCATTATTGACAAAACCCAAGGCTAGTTCATCCCTCTTAGGGGGGATATCACATCTAGGGGGAGCTTTGCTCTAAAAATTGAGCTAAAGCAACTCTAATGATGTGAACACAACAATGCTTTATGTAAAAGTGGTAACCCCACTTGTACTTAAACGATGAGTATGACCTATGATCAAATGTTCTCATTTGACTCCTAAGTCAATAGACTCATATATAGATGACCTAGTCATCGCCAATTGCTTGATAGATGCTAGAGTGTATGTGCATGCTTTGCCACATGTTCTATTTGCTATCTTATTGTGTGAGCATGTTGGTTGCATAATTTTCTCCATTCAAGGACATCCATTTGTTGTTTTGATTGTTTGGTTTTTCTTTTGCCAAATGGATGGACAAGAATGCCTAAGTACTTCCTCTAGCTATCTATGCTTTTTCTCGTCTCAAACTCTATTCATGCTACATCACAAAGTTTGAACAAGTCACTTTTGGACCATCCGGGTGAGGAGCGCTCGGAGCCACCGATCCGTCAAGGGCTTAACTTCGAAAACCTCTTAATGATTTTCGGTCAAACCAACTTATCCAACCCGGTCTCACCGAAATTAGTAAGTTGATCTAGGTTTTCATCTCGGTGCCACCGATTAGAACAATTCGGTCTCACCGAGTTGCAGCAACTGCTAGCAGTTTTGCATCTCGGTGCCACCGAGACGTTCCACTCGGCGCCACCGACAGCGCCTGGGTATATATATCTCGCGTACCCGTACGGTTGAAAATTACTTCAAACCGCATGAGCTCGCGCCCCAGCACTACCGCCCCCTTGGCTCCGGATCATCGCCGTCTTCGCCAGTGACCCTCCGCCGCTGGTCTCCGCCGCCGTCAATGGATTTCTTCATCGCCGTTGCCGCCGTAGCGATCCGTCACCGAGTTAGGGTACGGATTTGACCCTTTGTGCTATCATTACTCCGATTCTTGCACAAAGTATAATGCCTTTGTTCTTCCCACATATGAGATCAATCTATCAAGAAAATAAATTCCTTAGAATATATTTGATGCAAAAACTTAGGGTTAGGTTTCCGTCGAACCCATCTCGGACCGACCGATCTGAGGATTTCGGTCACACCGATTGGCCCTGGCCATTGCACAAGTACAACTCGGTCTGACCGAAGTGTACTGATCGGTGAGACCGAAATCACTTTCTCTGTGAAATCCTAGCATCTCGGAGTCACCGAACTGCATATCGGTCTGACCGAAACTGCATGTTTAGACTCTGTTAGTGCTTCGGTGTCACCGAGTTTGTCAAATCGGTAGCTCCGAAATGCTTTCTGCAGAAAACAAAAGTTAAGTTTTTGTCTCAATTTTTGCAAAAACAAGTTGTACTTTGTGATGCTCATCAATTCTATCCACACCCAACTATTCACAAGGTCAGTTGCCGCTATGTCAGAAGCTAGTGACAGTCAGAACAAGTCTGAAGAGCAGCTCAATCTCAGTGAGGGCACTAGTCCCAATACCAGCTATGATGAGGGGAGCAGAAGCACTCCCAGCAACTTGCCTAAGGCAGCAACTAGGCAAAGGAAGAAAAGAACTTATGAAAGTGAAGATGAAGATTTTGTGATTGAGGAGGAAGTGACCTCCAAGAAGAAGGTGTTCAAGAAAGAGTATGCTGCTGCTGCTGCCACAAAGCCAGGCCTTTCCAAGAAGGCTCCTGCAAAGAGGACTCCAATGTCCAAGGCCAGAGCCTCAACTCAAGAAACAATGCAATTTACACTTGAGCGCAGAGAGGTAGAAGAAGCGGCTGGTGGAAAGAAGAGGAAGGAAAGGGTCAGGAAGACCATTGCCAGAGTGATTGGCAGACCATCCATGATGAGGGAAGAAGAAGAAGAAGAAGAAGAAGAAGAAGAAGAAGAAGAAGAAGAAGAAGAAGAAGAAGAAGAAGAAGAAGAAGAAGAAGAAGAAGAAGAAGAAGAAGAAGAAGAAGAAGAAGAAGAAGAAGAAGAAGAAGAAGAAGAAGAAGAAGAAGAAGAAGAAGAAGAAGAAGAAGAAGAAGAAGAAGAAGAGCCTGCTGCACCTCCTGCCAAGACACAGAAGCTGATGGGGGATGCCATCAGGACTGGGGCTGCTCCTTCTAAGCCCAAGTCTGCCCCCAAGCCCTCAACTCCAACTCAAGCACCCAAGACAACAGCTCCCAAGAGATCAACAAGGAACATATCAGCTACTGAAAAGAACAAGGCCCCAGTGCCTGAAGTTCAGGAAGATGATGAGCCACTAGTGCTCAGGAAACTCAAGCCCAAGATCCCAGATCATAATGATGATCATCCTGTGGCAGAGAACATGAAACTGAGAAAGGATCATGGTATGAGACTGTGGAGGCAAAATGATCCTTATGCCACTAGGAGAAGGACTGTTGTGGACTATCGCTTTCATACCAGAGAGCAGCAGGACTTCTATGAGACTGTCCTATTGGACAAGAAACCCATTGTTTGTGACATGAAATGGGTAGATTGGGAATATACTGATGAGAATGAAGATTACTTTCCTCATGTGCATGAGAGCTTCAGAATGAATGGTGTTGACAAGTTTGTTGGACAAGAACTGACAAAATGGAACGATGAGATGATCATGCAGTTCTACTCCACTGCCCACTTCTACCCTGATGGTAAGATAGTGTGGATGACAGAAGGCACCAAATATCAGTCAACAATCTCTGAATGGGCCAAATTGATCAATGCTCCCAAAGAAGCTGAAGATGATATTGATGTGTATGGTAAGCCTAGGAAGGATCACAACTCCATGGCTAACATGTACAAGCCAATTCCTGACAAAGCATTGGAGACACACAAACTTGGTTCTATATACTATCTGCTTGCTAGTTTGACCACAATGAACACTATCTTGAGTCACACTCTATTGCCCAAGTCAGGAGATCATAGGATGATACGTGGTCACTCCATCAACCTACTTCATATGTTTGATGTCCCACAGAAATTCAAGGTCATGAGCTTGATTGTAGAGATAGTAAAGAGGACAGCAGCAGACCAGAAGAGGTCTTGTGGATATGCCCCACACATTCAGACTTTGATCAACTCCAAGATGGGAACTGAGACATATCTACTAGACAGAGAGCATCGACCCCTGAGGCCAGACTTTGAGGACAACAAGGTTGTCATGGATGCTTCACATCCTACTTGTGCAGATGCCCAGGAGAAGATAGAGAGAGCTAAGGCTGCAAAAGTAGCAAAGGCAGTAAGTGCCCCAGATGCTTCAGTTGTGAATCTCAAGACCAAGCAAGATCAACTCAGTTATCTGCTTGAGGCTACCGTGAGAATTGAGAAGGGCTTGGCCACCTTGTCTCAAAATCAGGAAAGTCTTGAGAGGATTATTGAGACAAAGTTCCATGACCTAGATGTGAAGGTCACTGAGATTCAGACCATTGTGGAGAAGCTTCAAGAGGATGCTGAGGGCAGGGATGATAGACCCACAATAGACACATTCCAGAGAATGCCAAGGGCACAAAGATCATTAGTTGTGCCAGTTGCCAGAGACTCCAGGACTACCACTTCAACACCTGGAGCCACTGCCATAGTTGCCCCTCCAGTATCAACTCCTCTAGCTCCACAGACTTCTGCCGAGGCATTTGTAGATGCCCTCCTCTCCACGCTGTTTACGCACACCGGAGCAACAAGATAGAAGACCACTTTAGGAGCTCCCGGATATTGTGCTTAGAGTGCCATATAGCACTATACGTTTTCGAACTTTTTGGTAACTTGTTGCCAAAGGGGGAGAAAGTGTATAGATTATAGGCTTCGAGAGAGAGAGAGAGTGCCTCTTGCTTTTTGTTGGTTTTATTTGCCTTGCTACTTTGGTTATTTTGGTTGTCTTCCTATGCTACAATTTGAGTTATGCTCGTGAGTGTCGGGGTACACAAACAGGGGTGTATGTTTCCCCTGACTTGTGCACGGACAACAAATCACCGGTCCGGCAACTCTTAGTATTCGAGACAAGACCAAGCAAGGAGAGATCAGCTCTTTGAGAAATCAAAGGGCGGATCAAGAAGACCAAGACAAGCTAAATGAGCAAGACACCACTAAGGAGAAACCTCCCTTGCCGGGTAGGCGAGCCTGGCGAGGTCGAGATTACCCCGAAGACAAGTCTCAAGACCGCCCCGGTAGGCCTGCCGGGCATGATGAGGGCGGCCTACCCCGCCAAGGCTCCACCGCTCCACCTCACAGCGACGCAAGTCATCAATCGGTGTGGTGTCAAGCCCCCAAGTGGCTAGGTGGCTATTATTTGACATATGGCAGCCACTTCCGAAGGAAATCACCTCCAAATGACACCCGTCCAGAGACGTGTCAAGCAGACAAACGAGAAGGTGGCCGAACGGCCCAGCAAGGCTTGCCGGGCATGCCATGATGTGACACTAAGTGGCGCATTTAATGCGCTCTGCTCTGTCAGCAGAGTTAGGTATGATAGCATTGTTTGCTATCTAATCAGCACACAATGACTGATTTGCCATTGTGGTGACCCCTTGATCTATAAAAGGAGGGCCATGGCAACCATAGAAAGGATTCGAACCCTTGTACACTCATACGCGCGTAGCTGCTGTCGCCCCAAGGCAACCCTGCCGGGCTAGAGCGCTGCGTCTCCACCACGGTCCTCTCATCAATCCACCAAAGCAGGAGTAGGGTTTTACGCCTCGTGGCAGCCCGAACCTGGGTAAAAACTGCCCGTGTGATCTCTGTCGTGCTGCGCTATTCTCTCCGCTCTTTGTGCAATGTGCCCCTTCCCCCGTCGAACCACAAAGGGGCTGATGGCCCCATAGGTGGCCGTGGTTTCCCACGACATCTTTGGCGCGCTAGGTAGGGGGAAGCACTTGCGCGAACCCGAGAAACGTACGCAGCGCATCATCTTCATCATCATTCTCTTCATCGACCGCTCCATCATCCATGGCGCACAAGAAAAGGCGGGGGATAGTGGGAACGGAGAGGGGGAGCGATATCGCTTCCCCCACCCCCTGTTCGATCTCCATCACCTCCCTCCACCGCGGCCGCTGCAGTGGTGGGAGCCAGTAATGACAGCGGCAAGCCAACCCTAATGGTTTAGGTAGCATGGTCCCCATGCAAGCCCCGACTAGGGGAAAAGAACAAAGTGTATGGGTACAAGGTTTCTCTCTCCGCCACTCTCACTAATCGACAATCAGGCCACTCTGGGTTTTAGCATCGTCAATGTTGATGAGCACCGCGCGAAACTCGGTTCAGCATTTACCCTACTTAGGGAAATCCTGAGTGGAGCGCTGGTGCGAATCCATTGATCGATGCCCTGGCAAGTACGCTCTGGCGAGGCCGTACGCTTTAGCGTGACTTCTATGCCAGCCGCCACTAGATTGTTTAAAGAGTATGGAGAGGAGGAGAGAGAAACTGGTTGTGCCTTGCACCGCGTCCTGCCGCTCGCAAGATACATATGACTTTTATCGGCCCCTGCCGGGAACCGGGGAACAACACGCACGACAGATATCCTTCCCGGAGCATGCGAACGTGACAAGCGGCCGTGGCTGAAAGGAGTGGAAGGAAGCAAAGATAAAAGCTAAGTCCACGCAATTCTTGCCCTACTACAGATTTAAAAATTCACATGCTTTTATCCCTTGGGTACCGAAGTGTTCGTATGAGGAAATCCTTCACGCGATGGCACCTTGCTAGTTCTCTGTCTGCGCCCTTGTTCTGTTCTGAGCCTGCTCACAGAATGGGCATCCGCGTCAGAAACCACCAAGGAAAAACCTGCCGGGATGTATCCTCGCCAAGATGAATGCTAAGGGCCCGACCCTTACGACAATTGCGGCAATATGATACCGACAGGCAACCAAAACATGCATAGAGACTAATCATACGAACATTGATGGGTGAGCTCAAAAGGGATAAATGCGCAATTAAAAATTAAGCAAAGGAATCAGTTCCACACAAGCATAAGCAATACGATGTCTAAACACAGGACATGCATCATGTTTTGTTACAGGACAACGCAGTGGCGAGGATAATTCACGCCGGGCCTGGCGACCTCATGAAGCCGTTGGGACGGAAAGGACCTTGTCAGCATAAAGGGCAGCTTTCTCCTCGGCGGCAGAAACGTCTGTGCCCTCCGGCGGCTTCTTGAAGCCATCGACGACGTTGAGATCCGGATGGCGGCAGGCGATATTGCTCAGAACCATGAGGAGGGCATTGCGGGCAAGCTTCCAAGATTCAGTTGCGAAATGGCCAGCCCTTCCCTCTTCATGCGCTTTCAGCTTTTCGATCAGCTCGTTGAAGAAGAGCCCTAGCTTGACGCTGGGGACCTCTTGCCTGCTGACCAAGAAAACTGGCCCTTCCATGCCCATCGCTGCAGTTTGGGCAGTAAGACATTCAGCGATCTCGATCAAGCTCTTAATCCAAAGATCAACCTACTCGGAATGGTTTGCCAGCTTGTCCTCTGCATCCTTCCAAAGACGCCTTGCGGCGTCCAGGTCCTTTGTCAGCTGCTTCTCGTGGGCCCCGCCGAATTCCACCAAACTCTCCAAGGTGCCAGTCCTGGCCTTCAAATCTTCAATGGTGCCGTTGGCGGTCTCAAGGCCTTGGCTCTTGGAGGAGAGCTGCGATTGTACATCCTTCAGAAGGATCCCTGCTTTCTGCGCCTCCTCCTTGAGGGTCGCGGCCTCCTTGGCACTCTCGTCAAGCTCTTCGATTAGTCTGGCCACCTGCTGGTCGAGGTCAACCTTGGCAGTGGATGCAGCGGCAAGATCGTCGGCAAGCTTCTTCAGTTGCGTGGCAGAGTCAGCAGTGAGGGCATCCAGGGTGGCCTTGTGCTTGTCCTCCAGCTCCTTGGTACGCTGCTACACAAGGGCCTCCAGATTATCGTCCTTGGAGTAGAGGGTGGCCTCGAGCTTCTCCTCCCAGAGAGAGATGTCCTGCTCTTTGGCGTCCAGAAGTGCTTTGCGCTCCGCCAGGCGAGCTTCCCGGGCAATGACATCCTCCCTCGCCATCGAGATTGTCTCTTGCTACCTCATGAGGACCTGGAACTGCTTGTCGTGCCACTCGCGCGGCTCGATGCCCTTGTCCCTCAGCTTCTGGTCCACCTTGTTGGCGGACTCGCGCTGCTCCTTGAGCACCTGCCATTTTTGGTTGTGCCAAGCCCGCATCTCTTTAATGCCTGCCGCCATAGACTCAAGGAAGGACAAGTACAGGGCGACGGCGACAGAGTCATCTGCCTCTTCAACCCCTTGGTACAGTGACACCAAGATACGCTGGATTTCTTCGTCAAGTTCTACGCTCATCGCCCCTGACAAGCCGGGGGCTCCGAGCCCAGGCTGCGCAAGCACCAGCGCCAACTAAACCGAAGATGGCTGCGAGGCTCCTGCCACGGTACCAAATGAGGAGAGGGGGTCCATGGTTTGGAGGGGGGTTTTCTCCTCAACCGTCACCCCCGACCCTGGAGTGCTGTCAGGGGTCTACTCCGTCTCCATCGGGGGTTCCTGAGCACTCTCGGTAGCATGTCCCTGCCCCTCTGTGGCAGCAATCCCGGCGGCTTTGTCCACGGCGTCTCTCCCTATGCTGGCCACTTCTTCCAACAGTTCAGGCTCTTCGGCCTGAGGGGCTGCAAGTAAAGACAACAAGCAGTAGTGAGGAAGCAGAAGCATTGGAGAGTCAGGGACATGGAGTAAGGAAAAAGAAAGAAGAAGAAGAGCAAATGAGTTACCTGGAGAGGTCTGCCAGGCGGAAGCTCTAGTTTCCCCGGCAACATCAGTTGCCGGGCCATGGTTTCCGTCCCCTTCCGCGGCAACCGCAGCGTCCTCGGCAGTCTCTTCCATGGAAGTTGTCGTCGGGGGTTCCTCGACTTGATCGGCGGGCGGAGTGAGCCCCTCTTGGAGGGGCTCACCCTGGGTAATCTCTCCTCCTCCTCCAGCTGTGGAGGTTGGGAACTCTCCTGCATCACTCCTCACAGGAGGGGCCAATACAAAAAAAAAAGACACATCCGTGATATTTTGGGCCGAACAAAAAAAATTTTGTCATGCTTATGACACTTCTATGATGATAATTGTGACAAAACCCGGTATCATCATAGATGTGGTGAGCTCCTACTTCTATGACAAAAAATCATGACAGAAAATGGGTTTTTCGTCCTGGGCAGGCCGGAGACGCAGCTGCATGACATTCTTTGGGCCATCCATGACGGAAAAAATTGTGGTAGAAGCGAGGGCGAGGAAAATATCGGGGAGTTCCCGGTTACGGTGGGTGGTCGGGGCCGAGCGATGCACGGAGGGATTGCGTGTTTCTCTCATACACGTACGCACGTGTGTGCGAGGCGTTGGGCTCTAACTGAACCCGAGTGAGACGTTCGCTTACTGAACCCGAGCGATTGCACTGGCTACGCATTACTGAACCCGAGCGATTGATCGATCCCTGGCTATTAACTGAACCCGATCGAGCGATTCCTTCGCTACTACTGCTAACTGAAGCCGATCGAACCTGCTGCCTCTTGATGAACAGTGACCGTTGTTGGGGGTTGGATAAACAGTTCCCGATGGGGGTTGGATGAACAGGACCCTGTGGTAGTAGTAGGCCGTTGCCGCTGGATGAACAGGACCCCAATCGAAGAGGCCGGTGGAGGGTGGATGAACAGGACCCTGTGGAGGCTACATGAACAGTAGCCGGTGGAGGGTTGATGAACAGGACCCCGTGGAGGGCTGGTTGAACAGTAGCTGGTGGAGGCTGGATGAACAGTGGCTGGTGGAGGCTGGAGGAAGTCGACGGTGGATGAACAGTAGTAGGTGGAGGCTGGAGGAAGTCGATGGTGGATGAACAGTAGCAGGTGGAGGCTGGAGGAAGTCGACGGTGGATGAACAGTAGCAAGTGGAGGCTGGAGCGAGGCAGTAGACGGTGGATGAACAGTAGCAGGTGGAGTCCCGTTTTGCGGTACGCCACACCCCTCCCGTTGAATAGGACCCCGTTTCGACCGTAGGCGCTCCGACACAAGTCCATTTCCTTCATTTTGCGGTACGCCACACCCCTCCCGATCAACAGCACCCCGTTTCGACCGTAGGCACTCAAACAGAAGGCCGTTTCCTCCATTCTGGGGTACGCCAGACCCTTCTCGATGAACAGGACCCCGTTTCGACTGTACACGGTCGAACAGAAGGACATTTTCCTCCGTTTTGTGGTACGCCAGACCCCGTTCCGGCTGTTCCGTCCAAGCCGGTTGGCTCTCGATGAACAGGACGCGTTTCGACCCAGTGGCTTTGCTCTCGATGAACAGGACGCGTTCCGACCCAGTCACTTGGCTCCCGGTGAACACGACGTTGTTTCCTCCGTTCTGACCCAGCCGGTTAGCTGCCGATGAACAGGACAACGTTGCTGCCGTCCGTTGCCTCTCCATGTACATGAGCCCTGGCCATAAGTATGCGCGCGTACATGTTCGAGACCCCACCCGTATGTACATACCTAGTCGTATTTACTTTCTTGCAGTGTGGTTGTACATACGTGTACATGATTTATACAGGACTGCCGCAACTGCTACGTCACATGTGCCGCTCCTTGCTCGGCCACGGTTCATCCTTGCAGAGAGACCGATCGACCAGTATGTACGTACACGTTCGCTACCAGAGAGACAACCCTACGTACAGTTTGACCCGGTGGGTCCCAGCTGTCAGGGAGGATAAGGAGGCACTTCCTTATGTGTGAAGATATAGCTTATGGGTCCCAGCTGTCAGGGGGAGGAATTCAAATTTTTTGCCCGTAATAAGGATGCACTTCGTTGCGTGCGAAGATGTAGCTGGTGGGTCCCAGCTGTCAGGGGGAGCAAACATTATTTTTTAGGGTAAAAAGGATGCAGTTGTGTCCATGCATCCATGGGCGTGGTGCGTCCCCACTATCAGCCTCTCACGTACAGTCATCTTCCGATGACTCTCGTTTGTTGACCACGTTGACCACACCGTGCCGAGCGCACCAAGGCTGGTGGACGACGGCGAGGCCCTAGACTAGGACGACCCGGAGATGGGGAAGATGCAGCAATGGAGTCACGGATGGAGAGGAGTGGGAAACTTGACTGGTTCGGGTGCGCGGCAGCACTGCCGCCCGCGGGAGACAGGAGCAAGAACAGAGGTTGAAGAAGAAGCACGGCTGTTGGATTAACATCCAACGGTCCAGCTGCTAGAATCATTTGTTGATTAAGTTGACAAAGCCCTACGTACGTGTCAGCTTGGTAGGCCCACAAGTCAGCCACCAAATCTGCTGGGTCCCAGCTGTCATCGGGAGGAATAGTTTTTTTCGCATAACAAGGAGGCACTAACTTCCGTGCGAAGATACAGCCGATGGGTCCCAGCTGTCAGCAGGAGCAATCATATTTTTCGCATAATAAGGAGGCACTTGCTTGTGTGGGTCCCTACTGTTAGCCTCTCCACTTAGATCCCTCTTCCGATGGCTGTTGTTTGTTGACCATGTTGACCATGCTGTGCCGAGAGCACAAACGCGGTGGACGAGGGCGAGGCCCAGGAAGGGAACGACCTGGAGCCGGCAAAGCCACAGCAGCAGATGCCCACGCTGAGGGGAGTACGAGGGCTGACTAGTCGGCTGCGGGGTCTGACATCGCCGGAAAATAACAGGATGTGCGGGTGGGTAGAGAGATGGCTTGGCGGCAGCACAGCCGGCCACGGGAGGAGGGAGCAGGCAGTCCCGCCGGCGCTGGTTTGGGCGGCTGGAGCAGGAAGATTAGAGATTGAAGAAGCACGATGGCCGTTGGATGGACATCCAACAGTCACTGCTCTGTGTTGACTAAGTTGACAAAGCCTTGCGTACGCGTCAATTTTTTTTAGGACAGCATCATCGTCAACCTAGTAGGCCCAGAAGTCAGCCTCCAAATCTGTGGAAAATAGCATACAGCCCATTTGCCATTATTTTCAATAATTGACAGCCCATTTGCTAATTCTTAAGGATATTTTGAAGCCCATATTCTTTTTATTAGCATTACAGACCATATTCTGGGCACTGCTAAAAAATTCAATGAAATTTTGCATATTTCGGTGGGGTCCGAACTCTTTTAATCACGAAATTTTGAGTCACGTTAAAAATAAATTTTAAAAATTTATATCAAAATAAAATTCAAAAAAATTTCTCCACAAAAAAATGAATGAAATTTGAAATCTTGAAATCCAGAAAAAATGATATTTGAATGTAATTGCCGGTTGGATTTTGTTTAAAATTTACAGCCCATTTCTTACTACTTATAGCTCATTTTCTGGGGAAGCCGAATACATCCCTCCTCGTCTTGAAAGATTTGCAGCTCAGCAGGGCTAAGACAAGCAAGTAGGCCTCGGTTGGGTATTCTCCAAAAAAAATAGAAATGGGCTAGCCATTTTCAGAAAGAAAAAAGATATCAACTGGGCTCGTCATGTGCTTAAATAAAAGCGTAAGCACAGCCCCCGCACAGCGCGCAGTTGAGCTCCGTCTCTAAAACTAAAAAACAACTGGGCGAGCTGCTTCTTCTAAAAAAAAAACTGGGCGAGCTGCTGGGTCCCTGGTGTTAGCCACTCGTTGTGTTATTTTCTCGTTTATTGACTACATTGACAATGGTATGGGACCTAGTTGTCAAACAATTAGGAGGAAGTATTTTTTTGGCTTGTAATAACGAGGCACCTGCTTGCGTAATGCCATGACCCTGGTGGGTCCCTACTGTCAGCCTCTCCACATACAGTCATCTCCTTATTCCTCTCAGTTCTTGACCATGTTGACAACGCCAGATGGCGGCGGGCACATCGAGCGAACCAAGGCGGAGAACGACGGCGAGGCCTCGGATGGGAACGAATAGGAGTCATGGAAGATGCGGCAGTGTAGTGGCAGGCGGAGGGGAGTACGAGGGCAACAACATGTAACTCAAGCTTACAAACGGTACAAAAGCCCAAGGATTAATTGTTCATCAAATTTAGACAAAACCCAGATTGAACATGGCAATAACATCTAACCCAACCACTGTTTTTGGCAGTCACAAACAAATGGATTGGTCTGATCCATAAAATCAACATCCTGTGCCAAAAAAATTATTGGAGCATGACCACAAGTTGTTTTAAATAGAAGCTGAGCACGTTCAAAAGCCCATTTGTCCACCTGAAACTTCTTTTTTTGCTGTTCAACATGTCCGTCCGTGAGAAATTTCTTGTTGAAAAACTTGAGCCTCATGGACAATAGTAACCTCGCATTCAACAGGAAGAATGTGACAAAGCTTCTGTTAGCCTGGTTGGATGCATATCCTTCCATCGTTATTGTCTTCAAACGAATGTCATGAGAACTGAGAAAATCCCGGTGCTTATTACGCCACCGATTGGTTATAGGTTTTTCTCCATGTGTTAGTGCCTAAGTAGACATGAAGATTGAAAACAGTTAAGGTCTAAAAAAAGAGTATGTCGAAAGAGCGACAGCTGAACGGTTAATTCTAGTACAATATATACGGGCTTTCAATGTGCATGAAATCATCACCTTTATATATAAATTCTCCAGACATCGAAAGCATCGCAGCATGCCAATAATTATGTTCAGATCATAACTAAACATTCTGATATATAAGATCTTGACAGAATCCAGTAGCATTGATAGGCTATCCATGGACGAACTCTTCATTGAGCATATAACATAATATTAGTACCCAAAGTGTACTCCAAGAAGATACAAAACTTATGCGCACAAATGAAAAATGCAGCTTATGATTACAAATGTGTAGATGACAACATACGGTACCTGAATAAGTGTGGAGCCAAACACCAACTTGTGATCATTAAATGGATCACGAATTACACCAAAGGTCTCCAGTTTGGGCACAGAGACGATAGTTATTTCCGAAGGTATATAACAATAATGAAGGAGCAACCTTTGAAGTGAAGGGGCATCTTCGATGATGAGCTGCTGTCCTTCAAAACAAATTCCAATGCTTTTAAGGTGAGGTGACTTTATTTGGAGACAACTGATACGGATTTCTATTCCCAAAACAATCAGCAAGCGCTCCAGGGCAGGGCAATTGAAGTGGATGATGCTGTGCAGTGAGGCCTCCGACAGATAAACCACCACAAGGGCAAGTTTTTTTAGCAGTGGGAGTCAAAGCATTTGTACCAGATCGTCTGGTAGATGGCACCGGGCGAAGGTGGTGGTGTGGAGAGAGGAGGAAAACCACGAGATGGACAATGATGGTGTGGGCACAAATTCTTGGTGTCCGGTTCATGGTATGAAACTTTCGTGGTAATGGTAGAACTCAAACTGCTGGAGTTTTTCGAATTCAGGGGATGTCAGCCAAGCGTCCACCATGCAGGGTATGGACATCAGGTAGCGTGTTGGGATGCAGAGGTGTTGAACGGAGCCCTGGTGGGAGGAGATGATGGCTCTGAGGAGTTCAAAATCATGAACGACAGATAGCTGATGACAGTCAAGATTGAGGGGTGTGGCGCGCCATAGAGGGCGCCACCGAGTTGAGAGGACTTGGGTGCGGCAGCAATCCTTGGTGGGGAGAAGCGAGATGATCTCCCCAAGGATGGCGTCTAGGAGATTGCTGATACGGTCCACCCGAGATTCTACGGGTTCCTCAGATCTGGTGGGGGGCCTGCCGCTTCTCCCCACGCTGCTGGGTGCGGGATCTACAACCGGCGTCGCCGTTGGCGGGAGCCTCATCTTCTTGGCGCTGGGGCCAGCCGACTCCATTTTCCTTGCGAGCGTCACGCCGAGCTCATGGGTTTAAGCAGAGTAGCCAGAGATGAGCCTAGTGGCAGTGCGAGTGGGGAAGAAGGAGGGCTGGGGTTTTCTGTAGGAGTGGAAGAAGAGGAAAAGGTGTTTTCTGTACGAGTGAGGAAGAAGGTGAGCGGGGGTTTTCTGTACGAGCGAGGAAGATGGGGAGTGGGGGGAATTTGGGGGCGACGGAAGCGGGAGAGTCCAGCGAGTTGCAATATAAGTGGAAGTGAGGAGGAAGGAGGGTTTTTCTGGGATCGCCCCCTCTTCAAGAAATATGGGCTTTTCCTCGCAAAAAACAAAAACAAATGGGCTTTAAGATGGATAGGCTTTTGTATCGGCCCAGTCGGCTGCCCGTGTTTCGTACTGGAGGGCCTTAACACTAGAGGCAGCCCATTAGAGACACTATCCAGCTCTCCAGCTTATTGCCCATTCGAAAGAGAAAAAAAGACGCCTCCAGCTTAATTATGGCTCCTCATCGGTAACATTTTTCAACTTGAAAAAAAGTTATAGCTCCTTTTCGGGCCGGCTTGGCATCCACCAAATTAGAGGATGGTGTACTGCTAGACACTCACACTGGTCGTAGCGCGGCAAAATGAGGGGTCAAATAACATGCCCACAATATACATAGATTGTAAAGGTTGACACGCTAACATTCACACTAAACTAAGCTTCACAAGATACGGTATGCATACTAGCTAACATTCACAAGCACTTAAGTTCAGCATGTTTACGCATCTAAATGATTCACAAGACTATAACCAAGACAAATCAGTGAGAAGGTGTAGAAATAAAGAAAAAATGATAGATGCTTCTCTGAGTAAAGGGCCTCCCTACGCACGCATTAATTTCCCGGGCATGCTTCTTTCTGCTCAATGTTGCGTGCACTTTGAGCATGTTGGCAACTCCACAGCTAGCTTGATGGCTCATCTTGCAATTTACGCTGACACATTGCAGCAAATAGAGGAGGCAATAGAGATCACTCAACATCAAACCATTTTGTGCAGTTCCACTGAAATCATCTTCATTGTCCTGAATGTGAAAAGATAGGAAATCATTGTACTTAAACGGTGTCGCAAAATAGTAGCAGATATCAATAGCTTGGCATGACAAAACACGATCATCTGGACGAAGGGGATACTGACCTGCGTGAGGAAGATTATGCATAATTTTATAGGTGGCTAGTTGATTTCCACCTTGGGATCTCCTATGATGGCACGGAGGAAATTCTATGCAATCGATGAGCAAAATTCCTTCCGTGTGGCTGTAGAAAAATTGTCCAACTAACCCCAATATCTTTTTTGTGCAGTTCCACTAGAATAATGCACTGTTGTTTGCATGACCCCTACTCGCCGGCCAGGCCATCAATGACTCTGTCTCTTTTATCTTGCGTTGATGGAGCGGCTGCAGTGCTTGTTTGCTCCTCCACACATGAAAGGATCGTTCCACACTGCAAATAGCAAGTCAACGTACGAATAAGCTTATTTCATCTTGCGTTGGTCCTTCTACCTAGTTAAGAATGTAGGAATACCTGGAGCACCGTGAGGTTAGCTGACAGCAGGTTCCACTAAAATTGAGGTTTGTGCTTCCGTTTGCACAAATAGACACCATATGGAGATAGACAACCCTATTTGCACAAGTATGTAACAAGGTTATTTAAGCAGTGTCATTTTTTTGCAGCGGCATATGATTAACAGCAGCATCTCATATGTTATCAATGGGATTACAGTGACAGTATGAAAAAGTGACATTAACTAAGAAGTGCCATCACATCAAATCAACACTAGCACTAGATTAACGGGGGCTTACATTAACATGCATAACAATTGCATTATGACTATGTGATGACAGATTGGGAGTAGCACTTGATCAGTACGTACATGCACGGTTAACAGGAACGATTGTTCTAACAAAGGGTGATACGGAAAGGAGAAACACATCGTCGTGTCAACCATTGTGCAATTAAATTTTGTGCAGTTCAACGGAGATGCAGCTATGTTACCGGTGTCAGAGTTTAGTGTAACGACCCAAAACACTCTTTATGAGAAATAAAGCAAGACAAAAGCATTTCATAAAATGGTGGTGGCATTGATTCATTTTATCAATGGCAATAGATTGACATCAGCATTACTTAATAGCGACATCACATTAACAGTGGCATTGTTTCATTTTACCTGTGATGTTAGATTAACAGCAGCACTAAGGGCATAGGGACAGGGGAGGCAAACACCGAGGCATAAAGTGGTGAGGCGGAGGTGTTGTCGAGTGCGGCAAACATGCAAAGCATGTCTGGATTTGTGCATTTTTTGTTCTTGTCAGTGACCTTTCCTATGTGACCACAAGAAATCTAGACGTGCTCATTCTCGGTTGCATTGTTGACCCAACACCCCCCCCCCCCACTTTCTGTCCTTTTTCGACCAAGAGACCGGTCAGGTTAGCATCTTTATTTCCATTTCCAACCAAGAGATCGGTTCGTTAGCCAGTATCTGCAGTACCTTTTTTCCTCTAATAGTAAAAATTTAGGTGGTGTTCGAGTGTTCGACAAGCCGACGGAGCTAGCTACATGGAGAGCTTTGTAATACTAGAAGAATATCCACATGCAGGATGCAGCGACGTGGGGAGCAATCCTAACTTGATGAAAAAAAGGGATGCATTGACGTGGGGAGCTGGGCCATTAGAACAAGGCCGGTTCTAAAAAAAGTTATACCTCCGGTCGGCGGGATGTGGAGAGGCAGGCGGCGGGATCTGCCAACTCGACGGCGGGGAGCAAGGGTGAGGAGGACCTCCCACGCCGGTGCCAGGTCAGAGAAGACGGCGTGCATCGGCTTCCTCCCTCACCACCGGCGACCACCAGCGGAAGGTATCCGGCCGGATTTGTGTCAACCGGAGAGAAGAGAGAGAGAGACAAAGAGAGTGGACACCACGGTCTTGTTTAGATCTGGAGAGGGTGAGAGAGTGAGAAGAAGAGAACAACCCTAGCAAGCAAGTACCGAAGTGGACTAGTGGAGTAGCCATATTTTTTTCATTTAACGTACCAGTAAAAAGAAACTCGATCAATAACTGCGCTATCGCATTCACATCGCACTTGGTATGGCTGACATTTGGTCCCAGACCCCACAATAATCATGTGTTTGGCTCCACATAAGAGATGAGCTAATTATTTAGGACGGGACCACCAGTCATGCTCACATGGTCATGCATGCAAAGGGTGTCCATTTGATTCGACCACTTTGGTTGGGTGCAAATGTGCTCCACCGTGAGTGTAACCGGGCATGTGCGTGAGGGGAGAGTGAAGTCCGATTTATAAACCTTGAGGTTGTAGAGCCAGTCGGAAACAAACCCTCACCTTTAAATCCTTGAAGTTTGTACCCTATCCTCTGTAATCCCGGTCATTTTTAACCTTAAGGGCATGTGCGGTTCAAGGGGTTTTAACGGGGATTAACAGGAATTGTGGGGGATTAAATCATGTACAAGCCAAATTCCCCTCCATTCCTCTCCAAACCCCTTGGGAGGAGGTTGAACCGAACAAGGCCTAAGACTAACCACAGTGGGAGTAACTTAATTCCATACGGTATCATAATATGATACTTAACCCTCTCTTTCTTCATTTAATTCTACGCCACCTCATGAAATTTGCCTAGTTGGCATGCATGATACTACTTATGATACTCCCATTACAACCAGCCTGGTAGAATTAATAAACCTAATCTAAATGGTCGTCGCCCGATCTCTTTGTCCTCCTCCAGCATCCAGCTGAAGAAGAATCGTGCAAGACACCGACTGTTTTCGCCGGCGGTGGCCTTCATGGGATACAATCGGCGGTGGCCTCCCGTGTTCTACTTCTCCTCGATGATGGCGGCGGGTGGGGATGTGCTGGCCGTCACCTCATCGACATCTGTGTAGCCGTGTAGCCGCGTCACCTCGTCGACATCCATGGCGGCTTCTTTCTCTGCCTACATGAGGCGGCTACACGCGCGTCGATGGCGGATGGCGCAGTCGCAGGCACTGGAGGCGGCAGCATCGAGGGCAGTGACGATGCCCGTGTTAATGCTATGGGATTCAAGTGGACATGCCACTCCAATCCTTTATTTTGCCTATTCCTGCGTTTTAAGTTCCTACGAAGAGAGTACTTGCTCTAAATGATGTGCCGCTGCAAGAGCCGCCTATATTAATTAACCATGCTCTAAAAATGTGGACCAGCTTTGGGTATAGTATACTGTACTAGGTTAGTAGGTGACCTTGCGCTTGGCTCTTCGCCTCTTCCAGAAGTCGAACAATAATGATGGTACTACAGTAGTACTTCTGGCAATCTGACACCAAATGAACTGTTGCACGTCCACCGCTTGTAAGCAAAAGTTTCTCCTCATGCTGCGAGCCACCGCGCACGCGTGGGCGAGGGAGAAGGCGTAGTAAGCAAGCTTCTCGTCATTCTGCGAGTTGATGGGACACATCAAAGTTATTTAGTACTCTCTCCAAAAAGGGCCGACCATGTCCATGGCTACCATCCTATGCTCCGTCATTGAGTACGTGCACTATTCACGTGCCATCGAGGAGAAAAAATATTGCGTAGTACGTGCCATCAAAGTGCATGACTCACTTACGCACTGCTTATCTCCATTTTCTTGCATGACACATGCACCTTGATGCTAGATGCCCCGCGTGTTGGCAAAAGGATGAACAAAGCTCACGTCAAAAAAAGAGTGGAAGAACATAGATTCCCGACGACCGAGAAGGAGCAAGGAACCTCGCAGTGGAGCGTCTGCACTCATAATATTTTATATTATTCAGCGATATAAAATCAACCAAATCTCTCCACATTCCTATACCATTCTATAGTGTGAGAATAACTTTGAATGTTACCTCCATGGGACACCTAGTTATAGTATATCCTGCAGCCCGTATCGCTTCTCACTCCTCCTCCTTATAGCCTGCCGACTGTACCTTATATACACTTGCTCTTTGAGTAAAGGCCTCCCTAAGCACACATTAATTTCCTGGGCATGCTTCTTTCTACTCAATGTTGCGTGCACTTTGAGCATGTTGGCAACTCCACTGCTAGCTTGCTGGCTCATCTTGCAATTGACGCCGACACATTGCAGCACTCCTACAAGGCCCAGAGGTTAATTTGAGAACAAGTACCTCGAGGTTAATTTGACAGACATGCCTTATAGGTTGACAGAAGTCATATCACTTTTTTTGGAAAGATGTCGTGAAGTAACACGATAGACCTTCTTTCAAGCCAATTAACATGTGTTCAAAAAACAAAAATTATCAAAAAGTAATGCGATAGACCTTCGATGAACATGTGTTCAAAAAACAAGTACTCCTGCAAGACCCAGAGGTTAATTTGAGAACAAGTACCTCGAGGTTAATTTGACAACATGCCTTATAGGTTGACAAAAGTCATATCACTTTTTTTGGAAAGATGTCGTGAAGTAACACGATAGACCTTCTTCAAGCAATTAACATGTGTTCAAAAAACAAAAATTATCAAAAAGTAACGCGATAGACCTTCGATTAACATGTGTTCAAAAAACAAAAAATGTCAAAAATTACAAAACGACCTCGCGATAGACCTTCGATTAACATTCAAAAAACAAGTACTCCTGAAGACCCAGAGGTTAATTTGAGAACAAGTCCCTCGAGGTTAATTGACAGACATGCCTTATAGGTTGACAAAAGTCATATCACTTTTTTGGAAAGATGTCGTGAAGTAAACATTATCGACCTTCTTTCAAGCCAATTAACATGTGTTCAAAAAACAAAAATTATCAAAAAGTAACGCGATAGACCTTCGATTAACATGTGTTCAGAAAAAAAAATGTCAAAAATTACAAAACAAAGACCTCGCGATAGACCTTCGATTAACATGTGTTCAAAAAACAAGTACTCCTGCAAGACCCAGAGGTTAATTTGAGAACAAGTCCCTCAAGGTTAATTTGACAGACATGCCTTATAGGTTGACAAAAGTCATATCACTTTTTTTGGAAAGATGTCGTGAAGTAACATGATAGACCTTCTTTCAAGCCAATTAACATGTGTTCAAAAAACAAAAATTATCAAAAAGTATCGTGATAGACCTTCGTTAACATGTGTTCAGAAAACAAAAAATGTCAAAAATTACAAAACAAAGACCTCGAGGTTCAACTAATAGGACGGAGCACTATATACATTTAAGCCAATTAAATGTCTATAGTAACCCATCCCATTAGTTTTAACATCGAGTCCACTTCCCATTCGGTCACCCATCTCATGACTACTCTAGCCTCAGCACAGTTAACTTGGGAGTTCTATTGGATGAGCAATCGGTAGGGAAGCTGGTCCTTGCCGATATAGGAAGCCTCTTCGCATCCTTTATTGCGTACCCGGATGACCGCATGTTGCCGCCCAATGGCCAATGCCATGTCCCCCGCGAATGTAGAAGCTTCCCTCCCTTGTCTAGCTGGTTCGCGTGTTTTCCCCTGTTTTTTGCCGCCTGCCCACCTATAGAACCGCCTCGCGCCAGCCAATTCCTCTCCAAACACCTAGGGAGGCGGTTGAACCAAACAAGTCTAACTTGTTTCTAGTGGGTACATTGACGTGGCATCGATAGGGTGTGATAGCTGACTCTGGCAAAATAATTGACTACCACATTGGCATACATGAGCATGGGGCCCACTTGTCAGCGTGCTGAACGGAGGAAGGAACGCAAGACAAAATGGAGCGCGGAAGGGTGCGAATCGATTGCCTCACATGTGATGACCACTGGAGCAATCCACTTAGATTGTACTACGTTAAAAAATTCATGCTAACACGGCTGGTTATACTGTGAGTAGGTGACCATGCGCTTGGCTCTTCGCCTCTTCTAGAAGTCAAACAATGATGATGATACTACAGTATAGATACTTCTGGCAATCTGACACCGAATGAACTGCTACACGTCCACCGCCTGTATTAAGTGCACTATCGTAAAGCAAAAGCTTCTCCTCGTCCTGCGAGCCACCACGCGCGTGCGTGAGCGAGGGAGAGGTCGTACTAGAGTGGTAAGCAAAGCTTCTCCTCGTTTGCGAGTTGACGGGACACATCAAAAGCAGTGTATTAGTCTCCAAAAAGGGCTGACCATGTCCATGGCTACCATCTCGTGCTCCGTCATTCAGTGCGTGCATGATTCACGTTCCATTGAGAATAATGTTGCGTATGTGCCATCGAATAGAATAACTTAATTTATAAAAAATGCGCCACCGCGTCATGATCGAACTTTGATTCGTCCACGTGTGGTTCCCATGAACAACTACTACACTCGCCAAATTATCAGGTGAGCTGCCTCTTCGTACAGAAATGAGCTCACCGTGTACCCGCGCGTGAGTATTAGGGAAAGAGGTAAAGAGTACCTGCGTCGGTGCCTGCACCTCTTCTCTTTGTGCTCGTATTCCTTTTTTTTCGGGTGATTCGTGCATGTACTCCACCTATGTTCATGACCGTTGGTGAGTCTCTCCTACTATACTTTTTTTGCGAGAACTCTCCTACTATACTTAACTCCATTTTCTTGCATGACACGTGGACCTGGATGCTGGATGTCCCACGTGTCAGCAAAACTTAGAAGAATGCTTTCCGACGACCGAGAAGGAGCAAGAAACCTCGCGGTGGAGCGTTTGGACTCTTTAATATTTTTATTCAGCGATATAAAATCTACCCAATCTTCTCCACAGTAGACCGGAAGAGTCCGAAACACGGCAGCCCAGTGTAGTTACATCATACATGGCCAACCCACGCTATCACCATATTTCTTGGCCTCCGTGCGACACCTAGCTCTAGTATATTCCACCAGCCTGTATCGCTACTCGCCCCTCGTCTCTCTCAAAGTGTGGCGGGCTGGCGATTTTGCCGTCTATTCAGGTCGGTTAACTCATCACTCGCTCCCACATGTTAGCGACATGCCAAGAGCATTCTAAAAAAATTATTGTACTCTATTGTTATGCCAAGAAGAGGAAGCTCTTTGACCGACGGACCAAACGAGACAGGCGTGCCGTGCCGTGAGTGCGTCCAGTTTCTCGTTTTGAACTTGTTTGGTGTAGTTGTAACACTTGGTTTTTCACCTTCATAGAATGATGAAAAACCCCACTAAAAAGGCGCTTTGCTTTCTGCTAATCCCGTCAACCGTTCTTGTTTTGTGCATTAAATTGTTAAGTGCCATAACTAAGATATAATTAACCAATGCATGTAAAACATTCTTGTTTAGTACTGTAGTACTCCACATGCATGCATGCGTTGCGATTAGTACTACGTACTCCCTTCATCCATACGTATATATAGGGCCTAATGTATTCTTCGAGGTTGCCTTTGACTATTGATAAGTTTTTATATAATTTGAAAATTATATCATTTGAAGATCCTTTCATGCACGAATTTGACGGTATGCTTTGACCAACTTGCATGTCCTATACTGCTCCTGTTTGGATACTCTAACTTAGCTAGAGGTTAGACTAACCCTGAACTAACTCTAGCCAAAGAGGTGTTTGGATGACAGGGTTAGATTGACAATAAATGCACTTGATGGAGAGAGAAAAGTGATTTTTCAGTGCGCCCCACGAGAACTAGCTCCAATTAGCACCACTTGGCTGGCGGCATAGAGAGAGAAAAGTAATTTTTCAGTGGGCCCAATGAGAACTAGCTCCAATTAGCACCTCTTGGGTGGGATAGTTTTTTTTGGTGGGTTAGGTGCAACTTGCTCCAATTTAACCCTCATGTTTGGATACTTTAGGGCTATTTGAGCCCCAACTAGCTCAAACTAACTCTAACCCATGGATCCAAACAGGGCCAAAGTTAGTCTCGGAAAATGCATTAAGCCCTATATACATGGACAGACGGAGTACATGATACTAGCAAACGCTCACCATTAGTAGTAGTTCATTGGTTGGTTTCGATTTTTGATTTAGTTGTTGTGCTGCTACCGTCCAATATTCGCGTGTGGTTGTTTCTAGAATAAAAAAAATGAGGTAGTACTTACTGTGGGAAAGGTGAAGTGATGGTTGCTTCGCCCGAGCAACTTATTACTCTGGGAATATTGGAGTACCAGCGGATTCAATGAAGAGAGAAATGATGGTTGCTTCATCCGAGCAACTTACTGTGGTGAAGGTGGGGCTCTGTGATTTGACTGCCCACTAGTCATTATTACTGTGGCGCAACGACTGGGGTGAATCTCCCCTACAGTTGTGCACTCAATATTGCTGCATGGCAGGTGGAGCCGGATGAAGGATGTCCCACATGTCGGCGAAACGAAGTTGAATTATTTCTGGCATTGCTATCAATCTTTCATGATTTGTTTATATGTACGCATAATTTTCTAGCATAATGAAATTGTACTGTGATGCTATGAAGGTTTCAACTTTGGTTCCCGCAGAAAAAAAGGTTTCAACTTAGGATTCATGTGTCCTCTTGCCTCAAGATTATCTCGTTACAACATTCCATCAAATACAAATGAAACTACCATGGCTACTAATGCATATCAATGGTTCGCAGATCAGCGCCAATATTCACATCACAACTGAAGACAAAGTTGTGAGAAGGTGTACAAATAAAGAAAAATATATAATTGATCGATGTTGTTCGTAGGCATGGCTCCATTTCCTGGGCACAGTGTTCATTGGTTGGCAGCTAGTTTCACGCAACTCTGTAGCCAAGAAAGAGGTATATGGAGGACATCACAATCCGATCATTTTGTGCCGTTCCACTAAAATCGAGCTGATCATCCCTGTTTGCAAAGATATTCAGTCAGTGTGATTACAATAATAGTGGAACTAGATGATGAAACATAACACACACAAATAGAAGCTGATCACCTCTGCGATCTCTCTTTAGGACTAACTACTTGTTGGAGAAGATTAGGCACGGAGTTGGAAGAGGAGGATAGCAAAACCAATCTCCCTTTCTGCAGTCCCACAGAAATTGTATATAGTGTGACGAGAGACAAACCCCGGCAGGCAGGCTCCATTGTATATAGTGGAGCGGATTTCTTTTTTCCCGACAACAATTGTTTTATATTCTGTACGTGCCATTGAGGAATATAACTTTATTTAATACAAACGCGTCAAGTCGAACTTTGTTCCGTCTACGCGTGGTACACGAGCCTCCTTTGAGTAAACAACCGCTACACGCGTCAAATTATCACGTGGGCTGCCTTTTCATACAGAAATGAACTCCACCATGTACCCACGCGGGTGTGGCCGGGAACGAGACATGAGTACGTGCGTCGTGCGTGCACCTCTTCTTTACGTGCAGGTACGTACGTGGGTGGGTGTGAGAGAGATGGTTTGTGCGAAACAGAGGCAATGTGTCGATGATATCTCAAACAAAAAAATGTAACATATGCAATGTGTGTGAAACAGAGTCATGGATATATCATATATAGAGGGAGCGATCCACAATAAGAGAGTGGTGGGATCATCGGCGTGAGATATCGATTCAATCCGGAACCCGATAGCTTAACAGCGACCCGTTACGGTGAGCCGACACGTGGTTCCTCTGGCCATTGAGAATTTTACACGTGGAAAATCCCCATTGGTCCGGGCTATTAACGGGTTATCGGATTCAAACTGGAACCCGATAGCTTAACAGCGACCCGTTACGATGGATGCCATGTGTCGGTTACCCTTGATGAAAGCACTTCCATGATGCGCCATTTATCGTCATGGAAGTGGACACTTCCGTGATGATAATTTTGGTATTGTCATGGAACACTTCTACGACAGCACAGGTATGACTATCTTGATTCTGTCATAAAATCGACATGGATGTACATGCATGACAGAAAACATGACCTACTGTGACAAACACGTATCATCACGGAAGTGTATTTTTTTTTGTAGTGGGCCAATCCTGTGCTTTCAGGCCGGGGGCTGAGCTGGGGGCTTGGTGTCGGGTCGTTCATGCTCCTCCCTGCTAGACCCGTGCCCTCCACAGCCTTCGGCGGCTCTGCACACCTGAGCCGTTTGGACTAGTGGATGAGAGTCTCTGTCTCCTCCTCCTCCTACCTGGCAACAACGGCAAACAAGATCAGTCAACAAGAACAAGAACACATACAAAAATGGCTGCAAGGAAAGCAGAGTGGTCTTTCTTACTCTTCGTCAATGAGCATGGAGCTTAGCTCGAACTCCACGGGCGGCGAGGGCACCCTGCTTCTCTTCTGGAGCAGAGGAATGGAGCTTTCCGGTAGCTTTGAGCCTTGCTGAGGCGCAGGGGCTCTGACGAGGACGAGCTCTGCAAGGAGCTCGAGCCGGATTGGGAGCTAGAGTCAACTCCCGCGGCTGCTGATTGCTTGGAGGCAGGGGTTTTAGCCCCGGCAAGGCGAGAAGACTGTCGGCACACCGCATCCGGCTTGCTACCCCTGGAGGTAATCTTCTTCACCTTCTTGGCGGCAGGCGCAAGATTGGGAACCACTGCTCCCCGGTTGGCTACCCGCCTGCGAGGGCGCTAGTCTAAGACTGGTTCGGGGGCTTGAGGGCCTACCGCGAGCCACTCCTCCTCAGGCTGCTCCACCTCCTCAACCCCCTCTTCCTCCTGGGCCTATGCTCCCGCGGCGTACAAAGCCTCAATCCCGGAAGGCTCGTCCCCGGCAAGCTTGTCACCAATAGGATCATCCCTGGCAGCCTCCTCCGTGGCTTGAGCCTCGCTTCTGCCGTGGGACGAGCCTTCGTCCTCAACCTCCTCTTTCTCCTTCGCTGCCTTCTCGGCCTTCGCCTTTGCGGTGGCTCAAAATGCCCTGTCTTCCTCGAGCCGCCTCCTGATGTACGCCTCCTCCACCTTGGAGGTGCGCTTGTACATGTTAGTCTCCACCTTGGTAGCCCTTTCCACCAAGGTGGAGGACCACACAAGCTCTTCGTTGAGCTTGGGCAGTTGCCAATCACCCGCAACTCCATGAGTGTTGCAGTCTGGCATCCATTTCAGAATCTGGTCCTTGGCAGAATTGATGTTCAGTGGGATGACATTTGCCGGCAACTTGAACGGCCCAAGGCTGCCGAACAATTGTTCGCACAACCAAGCATGGCCGTAGACTGATAGATTGTTGGTAAGTCCAGGAAGCAACCTCATCCTATCTGCAGCATCCCCGTACTGCCAGGCAAACCTGTCCCTCTTCTGTAGTGGCGCAATGCGACGAAGGAGGAAGTCGTCCCCCACATGTCTGATAGTTATCCCGGCAGCCTTTAGGCGGGTGATCCTGTTTATTGCCGGGCGGAGCCTGTCGTCGGAGAGGCCGACTTCCCTCCAATCGTTGCCGCGCTCAATGCACTCTGTCCGCGCTTGGCAGAAATCTGGGGCCTCCTCATCCTGGATCCAGCACCAATCTGCTCTCCACTCCTCCCATCTACCACGCTGCTAGCCAAGGAGGTAACCCCAGCTTTCCCTCGCCACCCGCGGTATCCAACTTATGTTCCCGGAATGGTGGGCTTTGTTTTCCACCCGCGGGACAAAATAATGCCTGAACAAGTCGACATTGGGGGCAACTCCAACGAAGTTCTCGCACAAGTGGGCAAAAATTGCCATGCACGCCATTGCATTTGGCGTGAAGTCCAGAAGATGGAATCCATATGTCACCATCATCGCTTCAAAGAAATCCGAAAAAGGAGGGCAGAGGCCGCAGATGAAGTATGCGCAAAAGAATCGATATGAATCTGGCGGATCCTTCCTCCCCTCTACCAGAACCTTGGGTGCGCCATGCCCCTTCGGGACCTCCCTCCCCCACAAATACCCATACCAAGCCCAGCCCAAGCCCAAGCCCCCGAAAAATCCCGCAGAAAACCCCAATCGACCAAAGTCCAAAAAGTCGATGCAAGTCAATGCAGTAGGCGATGGCAAGTGGTAGGAGCAAAATCCTGTGCCGTTTGGAGTACGATCGCCACCCGCTGATGACAGCTGTCGAGCTTAGGTGTGGCCGCCACGATAGAAGCTGATGTGTAGAGTTGTGGAGGAGTGCGTAGTGAGTGAGGAGTGGGGACGAAGGGGGCAGGGTTTTCTTTTACTTTTTTTACGTCTGGGTGAACGCATACGGTTCCCAGAGGCGGTGGAAATGAACCATGTGGCGATAATAAACCACCAAGATTGATGGGGAATCTAAATTTCCTTCGTCGTTTGTCCTTCAGTTTTGTTCTACAATCAACATACCCCCTCCAATGCACCGTGTTCAAATTTGGCATTTTTTCGGGCACATTTACTATATTTAGTTCATTATGTGCATTTTCTAGGCATTAATGCACATAATTCAAATTCAGACAATCAATGCATGAAAAAGTGCACAAAACTGGTCTGGAAAATCATGCTCGTGGTATTTAGTAATTTTTCATGCCTTTTACAAGGAATGGGCAAAGATTTCAAGGATATGTGTGGCAAGAGTCAACCACAAACATGTCGTTTATTGGTTTTTGAACTATAGAAAAATGAAAAACATGACGCCTGGCATGGTGCCATGGTATGGCCTCACCATGCCCTGGTAAAAATTTGAGAAGGTTTGCCTTGTGTCATCTTGCACGCTCTTCATAAATCAAACCATCAGCGAGGAAGTTTCATGGTTTCGAGAGAGAAATCACCAAGATTGAAGGGGAATCCAAATTTCGTTCATCATTTGTCCTTTCAGTTTTTTTACGATCAACATACCCCCTCCAATGCACCATGTTCAAATTTGGCACTTTTCCAGGCTCATTTACTATATTTAGTCCATTATGTACATTTTCCAGGCATTAATGCACATAATTCAAATTCAGACAATTGGTGCATGAAAAAGTGCACAAAAACGGTCTGAAAAATCATGCTCGTGGTATTTAGTAATTTTTCATGCCTTTTACAAGGAATGAGCAAAGATTTCAAGGATATGTGTGGCAAGAGTCAACAAAAAATGTGTTGTTTATTGGTTTTTCAACTATAGAAAAATGAAAAACATGCTTGAAAAACATGACGCCTGGCATGGTGCCATGGTATGGCCTCACCATGCCCTGGTAAAAATTTGAGAAGGTTTGGCTTATGTCGTCATGCACGCTCTTCATAAATCAAACCATCACCGGGGAAGTTTCATGGTTTCGAGAGGGAAATCACCAACATTGAAGGGGAATCCAAATTTCCTTTGCCGTTTGTACTTCACTTTTTCTCTATGATCAACATACCCCTCTAATGCACCGTGTTCAAATTTGGCACTTTTCCGGGCTCATTTACTATATTTAGTCCATTATGTGCATTTTCTAGGCATCAATGCACATAATTCAAATTCAGACAATCGGTGCATGAAAAAGTGCACAAAAATGATCTGGAAAATGGCGCTCGTGGTATTTAGTAATTTTTCATGCCTTTTACAAGGAAGGGGCAGAGATTTTAAGGATATGTGCGGCAAGAGTCAGCCACAAACGTGTCGTTTATTGGTAATTCAACTATAGAAAAATGAAAAACATGACGCCTGGCATGGTCCCGTGGTATGGCCTCATGATGCCCTAGTAAAAATTTGAGAAGGTTTGGCTTATGTCTTCACGGATGCTCTTCATAAATCGAACCATCACCGGGGAAGTTTCATGGTTTCGAGAGGGAAATCGCCAAGATTGAAGGAGAATCCAAATTTCCTTCACCGTTTGTACTTCAGCTTTTTTTCTACGATCAACATATACCCCCTACAATACACCGTGTTCAAATTTGGCACTTTGCTGGGCTCATTTACTATATTTAGTCCATTATGTGCATTTTCTAGGCATTAGTGCACATAATTCAAATTCAGACAATCGGTGCATGAAAAAGTACACAAAACGGTCAGGCAAATCATGCTCTTGGTATTTAGTAAATTTTCATGCCTTTTATAAGGAATGGGTAGAGATTTCATGGATATGTGTGGCAAGAGTCAAGCACAAACGTGTCGTTTATTGATTTTTCAACTATAGAAAAATGGAAAACATGCTTGGAAAACATGACGCCTGGCATGCTGCATGATGCCATGGTATGGCGTCACCCTACCATGGTAAGAATTTGAGAAGGTTTGGCTTATGTCATCATGCACGCTCTTCATAAATCGAACCATCACCGAGGAAGTTTCATGGTTTTGAAAGGGAAATCACCAAGATTGAAGGGGAATCCAAATTTCCTTCGCCGTTTGTACTTCAGTTTTTTCTACGAACAACATACCCCCTCCAATGCACCATGTTCAAATTTGGCACTTTTCCGGGCTCATTTACTATATTTAGGCCATTATGTGCATTTTCTAGGCATTAATGCACATAATTCAAATTCACACAATCGGTGCATGAAAAAGTGCACAAAAACGGTCTGGAAAATCATGCCCGTGATATTTAATAATTTTTCATGGCTTTTACAAGGAATGGGCGGAGATTTCAAGGATATGTGTGGTAAGAGTCAACCACAAATGTGTTGTTTATTGGTTTTTCAACTATAGAAAAATAAAATACATGCTTGAAAAACATGACACCTGGCATGGTGCCATGGTATGGCGTCATCCTGCCATGGTAAGAATTTGAGAAGGTTTGGCTTATGTCATCATGCACGCTCTTCATAAATCGAACCATCACCGAGGAAGTTTCATGGTTTCGAAAGGGAAATCACCAAGATTGAAGGGGAATCCAAATTTCCTTCGCCATTTGTACTTCAGTTTTTTCTACGAACAACATACCCCCTCCAATGCACCATGTTCAAATTTGGCACTTTTCCGGGCTCATTTACTATATTTAGGCCATTATGTGCATTTTCTAGGCATTAATGCACATAATTCAAATTCACACAATCGATGCATGAAAAAGTGCACAAAACGGTCTGGAAAATCATGCTCATGGTATTTAGTAATTTTTCATGCCTTTTAGAAGGAATGAGAAGAGATTTCAAGGATATTGTGGCAAGTGTCAACTGCAAATGTGTCATTTATTGGTTTTTCAACTATAAAAAAATGAAAAACATGCATGAAGGACATGATCCCTCGCATGGTGCCATGGTATGACCTCACCAGGCTGTCGTAAATTTTTGAGATGTGCACGCTCTTCATGAATCAAACCATCACCGAGGAAATTTTGTGGTTTTGAGAGGGAAATCACCAAGATTGAAGGGGAATCCAAATTTCCTTCATCCTTTGTCCTTAAGTTTTTTCTATGATCAACATACCCCCTACAAATCATCGTGTTCAAACTTGGCACTTTTCCGGGCTCATTTACCAAATTTAGGCCATTATGTGCATTTTCTGGACATTTAGCACAGATAAATCAAACCCCAGCTACAGCTACACGGGTGTGACGAGACGGACGTGGATTGTCGTTCGATCATGGTGCATCCTACGGTGCACATGCGCGATCCGCGTGGCTAGGGTTCCGGGCAATCAGAACTCAACCCACAATAGGGTGAGCGCACATGGTTTCCAGAGGTGACAGAAATGAACCATGTGCGATAATAAATGACCAAGATTGTAGGGGAATCCAAATTTCCTTCGTCGTTTGCCCTTGAGCTCTAAAAGACCACCGCACTATACGGTTGTCCGGTGATGCGGCTTGAAACTGCGTCGGTATTTCCCCAAAGAGGAAGGGATGATGTAGTACAGCTACGGTAGGTATTTCCCTTAGTTATGAAACCAAGGTATCAATCCAGTAGGAGAACCAAGCAACACTATGTAAATGGTACCTGCACACAAAGAACAAATCCTCGCAACCCAACGCGTAAGAGGGGTTGTCAATCCCTCCTCGGTAAAAAGATAGATTGTTTTGTATGTGTTTGGATAAATAGATCTGAATAAAACGTGAAATAAAAGATGCAAATAAAAAGTGCAGCAAAGTATTTTTGGGTTTTTGGAATAATAGATCTGAAAACAAATGCGATGAAAAATAGATCAGAAAGCAATATGATAAAAGATAGACCCGGGGGCCGTAGATTTCACTAGTGGCTTCTCTCGAGAAAATAGCACACGGTGGGTAAACAAATTACTGTTGGGCAATTGATAGAAGATCGAATAATTATGACGATATCCAAGGCAATGACCAATATATAGGCATCACGTCCAAGATTAGTAGACCGACTCCTGCCTGCATCTACTACTATTACTCCACACATCGAACGCTATCCAGCATGCATCTAGTGTATTAAGTTCATGGAGAAACGGAGTAATGCAATAAGAACGATGACATGATGTAGACAAGATCTATTCATGTAGGAATAGACCCCATATTGTTATCCTTAATAGCAATGATACATGCGTGCCTCGCTGCACCTTCTATCACTGGGAGAGTACACCGCAAGATCGAACCCATCACAAAGCACCTCTTCCCATGGCAAGAAAAATTGATCTAGTTGGCCTAACTAAACCAAAGATTCGAAGAAGAAATACGAGGCTATAAATAATCATGCATATAAGAGATCAAAGAAAACTCAAATAACATTCATGGATATAGATCTGATCATAAACTCAAAGTTCATCAGATGCCAATGAACACACAACAAAAAGAGTTACATCAAATAGATCTCCAAGAGACCGTTGTATTGAGAAGCAAAAAGAGAGAGGAAGCCATCAAGCTACTGCCTATGGACCCTTAGGTCTATGGTGGACTACTCACGCATCATCGGAGAGGCAGCAATGAGGATGATGAACCCCTCCGTGATGGTGTTAGATTGGATCTCATGGTTCTGGAACTTGCGGCGGCTGGAATTGTGTTTCGTCAACTCCCCTAGGGTTTCTGGAATATTTGGGAATTTATAGGGTGAAGAGGCGGTGCAGGAGACCTCCGTGGGCCCCATAACCAACCAGGGCACGCCTGGGCTCCTGGGCACGCCCTAGTGTATTGTGGTCCCCACGGGACTCCTTCCGGGTGCTTTCTTGGCCCCCAAGGTGTCTTTTGGTCCAAAAAAATCTCCAAAGAGTTTTACTGTGTTTGGACTCTGTTTGGTACTAATATTCTGTGAAGTAAAAAACAAGCAAAAAACAGCAACTGGCACTGGGCACTATGTCAATAGGTTAGTCTCAAAAAATGATATAAAGTTGCTATAAAATGATTGTAAAACATCCAAGAATGATAATATAACAGCATGGAACAAGCAAAAATTATAGATACGTTGGAGACGTATCATCCGGTCACTCCGCCCCAGAGCTCTCTGCAAGCGTCGTTCATGCCACCGTGCTACACACTAAGTTGTAAGGAAGCGATGGCATCCCGCTGTGCCGAGTTCCTCACCGCACACTAAATGGTAAGGAAGCGATGGCATCCCACCACACCGAGTTCATCGCCGCCTGTGGCCGCACACCTACGTGGGCGGACTTTGAAGCTGCCAAGGCTAAGTGGGCGGTGGAGCAAGAGGCAGCCAATGCCGCACAAAAGGAGCAGAAAAGGTAGAAAGCACTCAAGAAAAGAGAGTCCCGCCACCTGCAAGAAAGAACATGCCGCACGCGTTGCTGAGGAGAGCTCGGCAGAGATCCAAGCATGGTGGGCTGCCACCGACAAGGCCGGGAAGGAGAACATCGGCGTCCAGCCAGCATGCCTTGATGCCTCCACCCACCAGGACCACGGCGGTAGCTACCATGACGCTGATGAGAGCTGGGCAGAGATCCAAGCACGGTGGGCTGCCATCTAGTTAGTGTGTGTGTGTCACCCGTAAGATTCACTAATGCAGGATGCTACTAACGCGACACTACAATCAGAGACCCTTTGATGAAACTATGTGTGATGCATTAATCGCAAATGGTGTTGTAATAAAACCGTCACCAATAATACGAACCCTTTGCGATGGCAGAGGCATCAAACACGATTCAGATTAGAGTTGCGTGTGCGATACATGGCACACAGTTGATCCATATGAACTATTTGCGATGAGCCAAAAAACAGAAATGGTTAGCCATATCAAGGTGTGTGTGATAGATGGCATACAGTTCAATCAGATGAACTGTTTGCAATCAGCCAAGACAACATAAACAATTCAACTTAACAAGATGTGTGTGATACGCGACAAACAATTATGTAATCAGAAATGTGTGCGACGACCGATAATAACACAGACGATTGTTGCTAATAAGCCGTGTGTGTTGTGGGCAAACGCTTGTTTGTATACAAGGGAGTCCTTCTCCTTCTTCCTGCCCCATACCCTGTAGTGGCCATGGATGTCGACAAGCTTCTTGCAGGCCAAGCCTGTAAGCTTGAGCGCTTTTCCATCATTGATTGTGTCTACCGTAGTGAACTTGTAGTCGGGGTTGTTGGCAAACTTGGCGAAACGCTCGCAAGGCCTTGTCGCCGAGTAGTGGTAGATGAGGACGTGATGGGACACACACAACTAGGCAACGGCAACCTTCTGATCATACCCGGCATGACCGTCAGTGTATTGGAGGTCGATGCCGACCACTTTGTACTTGTCATCCTGAGCAAGCAACTGCTCCATGGTGTTGATGGAGTCCTCCACCACGGCCGGGTCGTTTGTGTACACCACCGAGAGGTCCTTCTCCCTCACGTGGGTCTCCACTTGATACACGCCGAACTCCATTGGAGCGGTGCTACTAGCCTCTCTGTATGTGTCGTACTAGGTGTGCTTGTTTGTCTTGTGGGGCACGATCGAAAGGTTGAAGAGACTAATGTTATAATGGCCATGGGAATAAATGGGCAGGCCAAACGGACTGGAATATCGGTACGTCCGAATGGCAGTTTTTGCAGCGTGTAACTCCATCGTGTCGCACGTAACTGCATCGTGGCGACGCGCACGATGCAATTGCATGCATATGGGGCCCCCAACGTGATTGTGCGTTGGCCCCAACCTCCGGCAGAGTGCAAGCGGAGGGACGTGACCCAAGCGCACCGCGGCGCCTCAACGGCGAGCAGAGCGCGCGGAGGGACGCGAGTAGAGCGCGGGGGCCGCCTCAACGGCAAGCAAGCACATGCATAATTATTGAATATAGCAGTTGAACATATATAGCAGCGAATAGCCGTCCACAAGCCGACGGATGCATAGACACTACAAAAAAACACTTCCATGATGATACGTCTTAGTTATAGTAGGTCACGATTTCTATCATGCATGTACATCCATGACGATTTTATGATAGAATCAAGATAGTCATACATGTGTTGTCATAGAAGTGTTCCATGACAATGCTCAAATTATCATCACGGAAGTGTCCACTTCTATGGCGATAAATGGCGCGTCATGGAAGTGTTTTCGTCAAGGGTAACCAACACGTGGCATCCACCATAACGGGTCGTCGTTAAGGTATCAGGTTCCGGTTTGGATCCGATAACCCGCTAACAGCCTGGACCAATGGGGATTTTCCACATGTAAAGTTTTCATTCGCCAGAGGAACCACGTGTCGGCTTAGCGTTGGGACAGATGTCATCCATTCAATGGACGGGAGGCGCCTATGATACGTTGACACATGACATGACCCAATAGTGGCCCATTTAGGTGAAAAAGGCTGCCCCAGTTAAAATTAGCAGGGTGGCCCATTTAGGGCCTACTTGTGTCTGGCCCATTTAGGGCCACGGCCCATACGAGTTGTGCCAATTCGACTTGTCAACGACCCGTTACTATTTGACACCATTGCAGTCCATCGTCAGTTCGAGCTTGTTAACAACCCGCTATATATTTGGGTTGAATAGCAGCCCGAGGTAATTTTGGCCTGTTAACAACCCATTCTAGGGATGGGCCAATTTTCAGGATGTAGGTCTTTCGGCCTTTTAGCGACCCATTCAAGTGTTGGGCCAATTTCCGGCCCGGTGTGTCTTTCAGCCTGTTAACGGCCCACACAGGAGTTCGGCCATTTATAGTCCGACCCGAGTTTTGGCCTCTTAACGGCCCATGCTCTTCATGGTCCAATACCAGCCCAGTGTGTCTTTCGGCCTGCTAAAGGCCCACAACAGATTTGGGCCATATACAATACGACTTGACTTTTGGCCTCTTAGCGGCCCATGTCACCAAGGCACAATTCTAGCCCGACCTTACTATCGACCTATTAATGACTTGTGTTGTTAATCGGCCCACTTATGGCCCGCTTCAATTTCGGCCTGTTAATGACCCGATAAGGAACTGGGCCAAGCATTAACTGTAGTCTAATTTCGACCTGCTAAGGACCGTTGGCTCCTTTCAATTATTGCGGCCCAATAGAGCTTTCGGCCTGGTAACGGCCCGTCAACTAATTGGGGCCGCTAAAGTTCGAACATGGTTGTAGGACAATTAACCACCGTCGATTTTGGCCTAGCTATTACTTTGAGCCTATTACGAGGACCAATTATGAACAGGACCAAATCCGGTCAATCAAAGGCCCAAGACAATTTTGGCCCCTGCGAGCCCATTAGGGGGCCCATTATGGGCAGTGGCCTGCTAACCTTGATAAAGGGCCCATGATGCTTCATGCTAGTTATTAATTTCACTGCTTTTTTTGGCTTGTTAGTGACCAGTTGAGCTTTCGACCCAGAAAGCTGGATTGCGAGCCGCGCTAAGCAAATGTACAACATACAAGGAAAAACGTAGCACACCAAAGCATATATTACAAGAAATTACATCCACTGGGCAATCAAAGATAGATGCCAGTGCAAATAAATGACCAGAACTTAACGATCTACAGCCTCACAATCTGCAACCTCAGCGCGGATGACACCCATAAGCATGTGAGCAACTTCTTCCTTCTTTGCTATACTGTCCCTGAAAACATCGATCACTTGTTGGTATACAAGAATGTGCACCTCTGATTCCTCCACGATTTCCATCATTGCTTCAGCCAGTAATTGGTTCACAAACATACATTTTTTTTGTTGGATTCGAGATAGAGGAAACTGAATAGATTCAGATGGTGATTTTGGTAGGCTTTTATCATTGATAGTGGAGAGTGTCTCGACCACTGCATCATAACATAAATTAGGAGGGGAACTGAACATATTAATCAAGAGTTATTGCCATATTACCTGCCCTAGATATATTGGAGAGAAGCAATGGGGCTGCCTTGCTATCTACATAGTTTGTCTTCTTACCTTCAGTAGCCTGCACCAAATTAACACACTAGCATTGTGTCGTGACCCAACACATAGCAATCCATATCATACATACGCATAACATGCAAGTATGTGTTGGTACAACATGGCATCACAACATAACTCTACAACTCAAGTATAGATAAGGCTCGAGAGAGCCATACATAACATGATATTACAAACATGGGTCTCATGACCCAACATACAAAGTCATACAAGCAACAAGCGGAAGCATAACCTATTTGAGTACAAATAGCTGAAAAGAAAGAAGGCTACAAGTCTATCTATCTACAAGACCCTCCATAGGAACCAGACCTCTGTCTGGGGTTCCCAAGCTAATCGTCGAAGCCCACGTGGAACTACTAGTGATATTGAAGTCTCCTCTGCAAAAACATAAGTTAAGAAAACATGAGTACAAATGTACTCAGCAAGACTTACATCAGAACTAACTACTTATGCATCAGGTATCAACAAAGGGGGTTGTGGGGTTTAACTGCAGCAAGCCAGCATCTACTCAGTGGCTATCCTGAACTACGACTACCGGTAATTTCTTTGAGGCGATGCACACGAGCCCACGTATTCACCACATCAGCACACCACTATGGATCCGCTCCCGTCTCCCTACGAGAATGCCATCCATAGCATATCCATTTCAAGTTATCTATGAACCATATAAGTCTCCAAGTAGTCCATATCCAAGGACGTGGCTATTCGAATAGATCATATTACCCTACAGGGGTGTACTTCTTCACACACGCTCTCACCACTTACCACCATATACACATCATGTATCTTGGCAACCTTCAAGCGGAAGCCTAGCGAGGGTGTCGGCGACAACCTGACTAACCACGCAAGACTCTAGTCCAGGTTTTTTGCCTATTCGAGGTTGAACCCGCAAAGTAAGACCGACCGAAGTTTCCATCACGGCCCCAAATGATGTGAGCAAGGTTCCTGATGCGGATCATCCTTCAATCATCCCCATTTACTCTACACCAACACATCAAGCACCATGTGGACCTATGACAAGAGCTCGAGCACACGCCATTGAAACCAAGGTGAACTCACTCTTACTTGAGATAGATATGGATATGAATGGAACTTGGTTGCTACCTCACCAAAACATGGTATGTGTCATTAGGTACGAAGATGAATGCCACCAAGAAGCTAAGGGACATCCCAAAGGAGTAGGAGAAGCACCCCAAGGCCACGGGGAAGGAGAAGGAATCCAAGAAGATGAAGACAGCACCTCCCAGGCGACCCCGTGCGCACGGGCCTTCCTGACCCCGTGCCCACAGGCCTCCCAGGAGCCTTCTGTAAACGAGACGTGCACCCTCGTGCGCATGGCCTCCAGACCCCATGCGCACGGCGTAGCACCTCGTGCGCATGGACATGTACTGTGCACATGGGACCCCCGTGCGCACGGGCCCAACTTACCCCATGTGCACGGGCCTCCCAGGTTTCGATCATGGATGCCCTTCCTTGCCTCTCAAGTCGTCCCCTTCCTCCCTCTAGCTATATATTTCGGGCCTAAGACATTTGTTAGGGTTAGCAAAGTATATGTGAGACATTGATAGAGCTTTGCTCTTTCTACCACTCCTCTTGGAGATCAAGACCTCTTAGGAGAGGATCCCAAGTGGATATCAAGACCTCCTTTTGGAGAAGACTACCATCAAGACCTCACCTCCTTAGAAGTGGGAAGAACCTTACCTTTGTGCTTGTTTCCTTGGATTGTTCTTGTATTCTTGTGGATCTCAACTATGCTATACTAGTGGATGTGTAATTGGGTTTTGTTTGAGTGAATTTCCTCTTTGTGTTCTTGTGTTCATCCCTTTTCCCCCTCCAAGTGTGAAAAGATCTTCACTTAGGGATCCACCCTACAACATCTTGGTATCATGAGCCATGGTTGATTCACATCTTGGAGTCCCTACCCCTCATATTCTAGCCTAATTTTGTTGCTTTTTGTCCCAATTCGAAAATCCCCACCAAAAATAGCCCCAAAATGTTTCTTGCAATTTGTTGGATCCTATGAGATTTTGTTGATTTGGTCCACGAATTTCGTGTTTGACAAGTGGATCTGCCCCTTACCACCATCCCCCATCCATCCCACCGTTGAGTTTGGCTGAATTTGAGAGATTTGCCACAAATCCGAAGGTGTTATTGTGCAGGCGGAGCACCCCGTGCGCACGGGCCATGGGGACCCCGTGTCCACGGGACCCCGTGCACAAGGGAACAACTTACCCGGTGCGCACGGACCATACAGGGACTTCGGCCAACACCCCTTTTTGCATATTTTTGCCATTCCACCACCACCATTCACTTTCTGCACTACTTCCCGTTGTTGTTTGAGCTTTTGAGGTGCGGTTCACTGTGTCCTAAGGTGTTTCGGCTACTTAGGCATGGTTCGACTTCGACATCACCGCCACTCGTCATCGACTCGGACTCCACATCGACATTGACCACTTCATCTTCATACTATAGTAAGCAAGGACGGTAACCTCGATGACATCTTAACATGATACCTTGCCATTACATTTGATAGCCTCGAGCCACTTTGCGTCACTTACCCATTGAGACTAGCGAGTTGAGAATTGACGGGCCACGCTATTTGTGCACCTTTAGTGATACATCTCTCCCGTGCATATCATACTTGTTATCTCATATTCCAGCTCGAATATCAAGCATTGTGGCATAGTCAAAAAAAAGCTTTTAAGCAAAATAAAAGAGAAAGAAAGAGCTTGTAATCATTAGCATTGAGCCTTTTAGCATAGTTCCATCATCTTGGTCAATACATACATAAGCATACTTGGGATTGTAGATGACACGTTTCTCACATAGGTTGGTGCACAAGTGTATCTAGCCCATTTGAGCAATCGAGCTAGCATCTCTCTATTATTCGTACCACAAGAGCATTTTCCGTGGTTCCACATTTTGAGCTCATTCCTTGATTGTGCGTATCCCATTGATCTTCCGTGTGTGTGTTCCTAGTGATATCCTTGGGTTCGATCTATTTGTCTTACTTGCCATTTGCGAATCTTTTCCACATTTTTGACATCTTGACTAACATTTGCTTGAATTATTGTGCCACTCCCTAACCAAGATCCTCCATAATCCTTTTACTTGTAGGTGTGAGAAAACAAAACCCGGTACCAATTCTCATATTATAGCATTCCGTTGGGTGATACTCGATACATCCACAATCTTCGGAAAAGCTAACTTTGGTATTGTTCTCGCATTTTCCTACTCGCCACCTCTTGGTTATGATGGATAGGCCAACTTCTTCGGTGAACCCACTCTTCGAGGATCAAGATGATGAAGGCGACTACGTCACCAAGAATCACTTCTTCATCGCCCAACGAGCTCTCCATCATGAAAGTGAAGCTTTGGGTGATTGCATCGAGCAACTCGCCACTGACCTTCACCAATCAGAAGCAAGAAACTGGGACTACCTCGAAGCCAAGCTCTCCACACAAATGGAAGAATTACACAACATGATCATGAGCCGCGCGTCTTCCACCACTTCTACATCAAGACGGCGCCACTCAATTCATCACTCTTCGGCCTACTCTTCTTCCGATGCAAGTCCTCCTCGAGCTCGTTCTCATCGACGTGACGACACCCAAGAGAGCCAAGCTCAGGAAAATCCATTCCATGGAAATGGTATGCAAGACTGAGTCCTAGCACGCGAAAGAGCGAGATGCCAAGAATAAGACACCGTGGACCAAGAGCAACCTCCACAACCGCAACGTCAAGCACCTCAAGACGGTGATGCGATTCAACAAGAACAACGACGCCATGACGAACAAGCCCTCGAAGCACAACACGCACTCCGCGAGGCCACTAGAGACCTTGCCGAATGCAACCGTCAAGTGCGTGAACAAGAAGAAGCACTTCACCAAGAATGACAAGATGAAGCCGCTCACCATGAGGAGCAACAAGAAACAAGGAACCGGGCACACATGTCGCGTCCTAATCGGCAAGTCCATCAAGAGGAGCGTGAAATTGAAGGCCCTCCTCCATGCCAAGTGCGACACCACCTTTGTCCACATGAGGATGTCGATGCAGCAAAAATTGCGTTAGCTAGACCGAACTCGCACACAGGCATGCTGACGATCGCACGACAAATACCAGTACACCATGTAAAGATAGGCCAGAGAGGCAACTCTTCATGAGATCAAGGAGAGCATTGAGAAGAACAAGATAGCCAGAAATTACCTTGGGAAGGCCTCCCTTGCTGGGCAGGAGAGCCCAGCTAGGCCAAGGCCGCACCTAAGGGCAAGTCCAGATTGCCCCGGCAAGGTTACCGGGGCTGCCAAGATCAAAACCCGCCAGGATTCTTGCCGGTAGGTTTCAACCAAGACGCCACCGCTCCACCTCATCGCACCTAAGTCACTTATCAGTGCGGTGTCAAGGAACCAAGCAACCAGGTGGATCCTGTCAAGCACGTGGTAGCATGATCAAGGAGTTTTTAGCTTTATTGACACCCGTCCAGGAAACATGTCACGCTAGCAAGGAGAAGCAGATAAGCGGTGTGGTAGGCTTGTCGGGATTCAACCTCGACACGACAACTAGCAGCGCATTCAATGCACTTTGTCCTAACTGTCAGAGTTAGGTATGATGGCACTGTTAGCTATCTAATCTAACCCAAATGACTATTTTGCCACTGTGATCGCCCCTTTACCTATAAAAGGAGGCCCGAGGCAACCTAGCAAAGGGTTCAAATAGTTCGACCCCCTGCACTTGTAAGCGCGTGATTGCACTCCTGAGGCACCCTTGCCAGGCTAGTGCACTCTGCGCCTTCGTCCTCTTCCAGATCAATCCACCAAAGCAGGAGTAGGGTTTTACGCTGCAAAGCGGCCCGAACCTGGGTAAAAACTAGCTGTCCATTGCCGTGTTGTCCCCTGCTGCTTCTGCTCTTTGTGCAACGCAGCCGTCCCCATGCCGAACCACAAAGGGGCACCCCTGCCCCATAGGTGATCGTGCTCCACGCCGACATCTTTGGCACGCCAGGTAGGGGCGTCGCTTGTGCGAACCTGAAGCAGTAGCCAGCGCATCAATCTTCATCGATCTTCATCATCCATGGCTCCCAAGAAGAAAAGCGGAGCAGGAGCACACCCTTCCACCTTGAAGGCTTCGTTACCCGTGGCTACGGGCGCAACGGGCGCTGCGGCTGCGGCGGGCGGAGCCGACGAGACGAGCGGTGCTACGAACACTCCCGTTGTGACTGGGGTAGGGACTGGGGCCGCGGGCGCGGCCCAGCCCCTTCAGCATGCGGCCGATCAAGCTCCCGCTGGTACGGGTCACGGAGACGCTTAGCTTCCTCCCGCTCCCCCCACCGGCGTCCTCAACCAACACAATGTCGATGCCCACTCCTGTACGAGCCAAGATCCACTGGCCGCGCCGCCCGGAGGGGTAGAGATAGGGCGTGCACTCCATCCCGCGTTGGGCGAATGCAACAACACCCCGAGCGGTGCCGTCAACCCCCAGCGATCACGCCCACACAGGAAGAGCCCGGCTGACCATGAGCCTGGTCATGAAGAACAGCTCTGGTCGCGTTAGGTCCCTCTGGCAACTGGCCCGAGGCGGCGAGAGCCCGACGGTGCTCCTTCTGGTTCATCCAGGGGTTGAGCGGTGTCGTGCTCTGCCTCCCACGGCATGCCAAAGACGGTGGCTGAAGCGGAGGCAAGAGCTCAGCTGCTGTTGGATTTCCCTCCAGTGGCAGACAAGATGGATGAATGGAGAGCTATCATCCAAATTCTCCTCGGGTTTGCTGAGGTCAACAAGTCACTGTGTGTAGAGCCGTCGCGGCGCCCGCAGGCGATGCCGGCGGCTCACACCGATGGCCAAGACGGGAGGACTGCACCCACAGTGCAGTCCCCGCCGCGGCAGCTCTCCCAAGGGCAGCCACGGCGAACTCAGCGACCGCCAGACGACAATGATCGTGATGAGGCATCCATGGCCTCGTCTGATCCGCGATTCCGGCGAGACCAACATCAAGTGTTGAGGGAATGGAAGAAGGAAGACGCTTGCGTCACCATTGAGCAGCGTCACGAGACACGCTGTCAATCCGGCAGGCGCAACGGGGCTGATGTTGACGAACCCGTGCCCAGTGCTGGCGGGTACCTACCTTATGAGGTAGGGTGCCCAGCCTTCACTCATGAGCTGCGGCAAGTCCAGTGGCCATCATCTCGCACCTTCAAGCCTGACTTGCCAGAGAAGTATGACGGAAATTTGAACCCGACAGATTTTTTGGGCATCTATACGATCGCCGTTCAAGCTGCCGAGGGAAGGGATGAAAAGTGCTCGCCAACTACTTCCTGCTGGCCCTCAAGCCAAATGTGAGATCCTGGCTGATGCACCTACCGGAGGATTCCATTTCCTCTTGGGCCGACCTGTGCAACGAGTTCGTGGGCGCCTTCACGGGCGGCCATCAAGAACCAGGACGGCCTAGTGATCTACAGACCCTCCTACAGAAAGAGGGGGAGAGTTTACACAAGTATCAGCAGAGGTTCAGCCGAGTGCACCGCAATATTGCAAAGATACACCCGGCAACTGTGATTGCCGCATTTCATACAAATGTGTGCAACCGCAGAATGCGGGCTAAGATGAATGTTCGGTTACCCAAGACTGTCAGCGAGCTCTACACGCTGGCGGATAAGTGTGCTCATGCTGAAGAAGGGAGAAGACTTCTCGGGGAAGAGGCTGGTGTCGAAGTCGATTTGGAGGACGACGACGACGCTGCCACCCCCAGGAAGAAGAACAAGAAGTGCAACAAGAAGCGAAAGGAGAAGGCATTGATGGCCGTTGAGAGTACTGGTGATCTTAGCACCGGCAAGAAGGCAAAAACTGAGACGCCCGGCAAGGAAGCTGCTACATGCGCTGATTGTTGAGCAGCAGCGGCTGCCGAGAAAACCGGCAAGTCTGACGGGCCATACTGAAAGATCCACAGGACCAAGGGTCATGACCTTCAGGATTGCAAGCAACTTGAGCAGTTGGTTGAAAAACAGAAAGCTGAGTATGAGAGGCGCGACAAGGAGAGAAATCAGAATGGCACTGGTGGAAAAGGCCGTGGTGGTCGTAATGGACACCGCGACAAGCCTGATCGGAAAGAGAAACCCGCCAGGGGCAGTGAGAAGAAGGAAAGTGAAGATGGTAGCGGAGGATAGGATGATGAAACCAGTGAACAGGAGTTTCAGAGAGCTACCGAGGCAACGTGCATTGACGGAGGTGCATCTTTGCACTTCTCTCGCCGTCAACTCAAGCAGTGGGTGCATGAGGTTAATGCTGCAGAGCCAGTGGCGAGTGCTCGAGAGCCACTTAGGTGGTCCCGCATGCCCATCATCTTTGACATTGAGGATCATCCGGACCTCACTATTGCGGTAGGATGTTTGCCGTTGTTGGTTTCGCCAACAATCCGCAACCTCAAGGCCACCAAGATGTTGGTTGACGGCGGGGCAGGGCTGAATTTGATTTCCCCCGGAGTACTCAAGAAACTCCAAATTCTTGACGAAGAACTGAAGAAAACTAGCACTTTCCAAGGGATTAACCAAGGAAGTAGCCAGCCAAAGGGAAAGATTACCTTGCCGGTAACGTTTGGCGGGGAAATCAACTTCAGGATGGAAAAGATTGTGTTTGATGTCGTTGAGCTTCCACTGCCATTTAACGGGATTCTTGGTCGGCCAGCTCTGGCCAAGTTCATGGCGGTGTCCCACTATGCTTATAACACTCTGAAGATGCCTGGTCCTATGGGAGTTATCACTATCCCATCGGATAAGAGGGATGCGGTCATATGTGTGGATAAGATGTACAAAGATGCGGTAGCGGCAGAGGCCGTCAAGGCCTCAACTCCCGCCAAGGAAGGGAAGAAAGTTAAGAACACTGATAAGGACCCCATGAAGCGCGCTTCTTCGGAGTGCGTTGCGCCGGCAGTGACTTGCCGAAGAGTTCGACCAGCAAAAGATCTAGGGTTGCTCCTCCTGCAACCAAGAAGGTGCCGGCGTGGCAGGATGGCACTGATGGTACCTTCACCATTAGTGCTACCCTTGACGACAAATAGGAAAGCGTGCTCATTACCTTCCTGCGGGCGAATGTTGTTGTGTTTTGCCTAGCAACCATCTGACATCTCCAGTGTTCCCAGGGAGGTAATCGAGCACCACCTTGCTATATGTCCTCATGCCCGCCCCATCAAGCAAAAAGTAAGGAAGCAGGCCTTGGAGAGACAACAGTTCATTGCTGAGGAGATTAAGAAGTTAGAAGCAGCAGGTTTGGTCTGAGGAGTACTACATCCAACTTGGTTAGCTAACCCAGTGGTGGTGCGCAAGGCTACCAGGAAGTGGATACTTTGTATCGACTTCACTGACCTAAACAAGGCTTGTCCAAAGGATCCCTTCCCCTTGTCGCGCATTGATTAGATCGTTGATTCCACCTCCGGATGTGACTTGCTTTCCTTCTTGGACGTGTACTCTGGGTACCACCAGATCTTCATGGCTAAGGAAGATGAAGAGAAGACCTCCTTCATCACCTCGTGCAGCACGTACTGCTTTGTATGTATGCCTTTCGGGCTAAAAAGTGCTGGCTCCACATTCACGAGGGCCGTGCAGAGTGGTTTCGAGCCTCAGCTGCACAGAAACATTGAAGCATATATGGATGATATAGTGGTCAAAACCAAGGACAAATCTTCACTCGTTGAGGATTTGGAAGGGACCTTTGCAAATTTACGGAAGCTCAACCCAGAGAAGTGTGTGTTTGGCGTTCCATCTGGCAAGCTTCTTGGGTTCTTTGTGTCTCAGCGAGGGATAGAAGCCAACCCCGACAAGATCAAGGCGATAGAACAGATTCAAGCTCCGAAGACCGTCAAGGATGTGAGACGTTTGACTGGCTGCGTGGCTGCACTGAGTAGGTTCATTTCCAAATCTGCTAAGCGCGCCTTGCCATTTTTCAAAATACTGAAGAAGGTTGGTCCAATGAAATGGACTCCCAAAGTCGAGGCTGCACTGCAAGATTTGAAAGCCTACCTTTCCTCTGCCCCAACCCTGGTTGCACCTAAACCGCAAGAGCCGTTGTTGCTGTATCTAGCGGCAACAAATCAAGTGGTTAGTGCTGCCCTGGTGGTGCAGAGGGAAGTGGATAGTTTGGAAGCTACTGCGGCAGAACCACCTAGTGTTGGACCGGCTCTGTCCCCGGCAGAGTCTGCCGGGGGCGACGATGAAGGGGGGCCACAGATCAGCACTGATAGGCGAGAAGGCGTGGCAAGAAAGAAAATGGTGCAGTGACCAATCTACTTTGTCAACTCCCTCTTGCAGGGGGCTAGATCAAGGTATTCTGGAGTCCAAAAGCTGATCTTCGGCCTTCTCATGGCCTCAAGGAAGCTGCGCCATTACTTTCAAGCCCACGAGATCATTGTTGTGACTCGCCTCCAACTGCAGCGGATCTTGAGGAACCCCAAAGCCACCGGCCGGATAGTAGAATGGGCTCTATAGCTGTCAAGTTTTGCCTTGAAGTTTGAAAGCATAGCAACTATCCAAAGCAGAGCACTAGTGGAATTCATAGCAGCGTGGACGCCAACTCCTGATGAGGAGACTGTGGAAACTGCCCTCCCCGGCAAGGAGGCCCCTAAGGAATGGGTCATGTACTTTGACGGTGCTTTCTCGCTCCAAGGTACTAGCGCGGGAGTGTTACTCATCGCACCCATCGGAGAACACCTCAAGTACATCATCCAAATGCATTTTCCCAGGGAAGATGCCAACAACAACACAACAGAATATGAAGGGCTCCTTGACGGGCTCCAGGTTGCTATTGAATTGGGAATCAAGAAGTTAATCATACACGGCGACTCCCAGCTTGTTGTGAAGCAGGTGAACAAGGATTATCAAAGCCCGCTGATGGAGGTGTACGTGGAAGAGGTGAGGAAGATGGAGGAGCACTTCGACGGGCTGCAAACAGAGCACATACCTCATGCGGAAAATAGCATTGCTGATCACTTGTCGAAGTGCGCTGCGCAGAAGCTCCCTGTGGAACCAGGCACTTTTGTACTCCACCTCACCCAACCATCAGTTTCACCAACAGCCCTGGCCAGAAAAATAAGAAAGCTCAACACCGGCAAACATTTCCCGGTAGAGCTCCCTGGAGCCGTTGGTGAGAAGGTTGCCGGGGGAGATCCAACGCTGAATGGTGAGCCACACTCTCAAGCAGAACCCCAGGTTCTTGCCGTTGAAGAAAGTGCTCCCACAGCTGAGGAGATGCCTTTAGTCCTTGTCATCGAGCCTCAGGCTCTGGTATGGGCACATCACATAGTCCAATTCTTGCAAACTAGAGAACTTTCTGACAATCCAGAGCAATCTGAGAAAGTGGCCCGTCAATCAAGTATGTACCAATTTGTGGACAACACTCTGTACAGAAAGAGACCCAACGGCGTAGGTTGAAGTGTATCAGTCAAGAAGATGGACTAGAGCTATTGGCAGAGATACATGGAGGTGTGTGTGGATCACACCTGGGATCAAGAGCACTTGTCGGGAAAGCTTTCCAGCAAGGATTCTACTGGCCCACCGCCCTCCGGGATGCAACTGAGCTTGTCACCAAGTGTGAGGCATGCCAGTTCCACTCCAAGAATATCCATCAGCCAGCTCAAGCCTTGCAGACCATCCCTTTATCCTGGCCTTTCATGGTCTGGGGGCTCGACATCTTGGGCCCCTTCCCCCGTGCTACCGAGAGCTTTGAATTCTTGTACGTTGCAATCGACAAGTTTACAAAGTGGCCCGAAGTGGAACCAGTGAGAAAGGTGACAGCGCAGTCAGCTATCAAGTTCTTCAAGGGACTGGTGTGTCGTTTTGGAGTGCCCAACAGGGTAACCACCGACAACGGCACCCAGTTTACAAGCCGCGCCTTCCTGCAGTACATCCAGAGCCTTGGGAGCAAGGTCTCTTTCGCCTCCGTTGCCCACCCAAGAAGCAACGGGCAGGCTGAGAGGATGAATGCTGAAGTGCTGCGGGGGCTGAAGACAAGAACCTTTGATAGACTGCAGAAATGCAGCAAGCGCTGGATTGATGAGTTGCCGGTGGCTCTTTGGTCAATCAGGACGACACCAAATCGAGCTACTGGGTAGACTCCCTTCTCCCTGGTATACGGGGCAGAAGCAGTGCTCCCCACGGAACTCATATACGAGTCGCCTCAGGTACTTGCCTACGATGAAGTAGCGCAAGAGCAGCTATGGAATGACGATGCCATGCTCCTCGAGGAGGACCGTCTCTGGGCAGCTGTACGTGTTGCACGATACCAGCAGGCCCTGCGCCGCTACCATAGCCGCAGGATCCAAGCCCGGAGCCTTGAGGAAGGTGACCTTGTCCTTAGACGTGTTCAGTCTGCCAAGGGTTCAAACAAATTGATACCGAAGTGGGAAGGCCCTTACCAGGTAGCACATGTCACCAGACCCGACACAGTCCGTCTGGAGACCGAAGATGGCATAACAATGCAAAACTCATGGAACATTGAGCATCTTCATAAGTTCTACCCATAAGGCGCGGTTGCCGGGCCTTGTCCCGGCAACCTGTTTTGTACAAGCATAGTCCCCAGGACTTGTAACCCTTTGTACAAAGCCAGGCGCAGACCCTGTGCAAACATAATAAAATGAAGCGCTGGCACAAAACTTGCATGCATGTTTACTTAAGTATGACCTATTTGAGATTACAATAATCCTAATATTGGGTGACTAATCCCTTGAGAAGGATCATATGCTGCCACCTCTCTCCTGACTTTCTTTTTTGGAGTTAGCAACATGATTCTACCGCGGATGGACTCCCTGGGAAGAAGAGTGAGGACGAGCCCGCATATTGGTCCTCTATAGCTTATCCGTATCAGGAATGATAAGAAGAACAGCAAACACAGATAAGTTTGCCTCACCATCCATGTCGTACTCGCGTATGAAAAACTTATACATTGGGAAACCCTGCCACTTCCATCATCTGTGCTCCCATCTTTGTTAAGATGGTTGTAGTGACATTTGAGGAGAGCTGGCGGGGGGCCATCCCTCATCCACGCTCCTGACCCATCGGACGAGGCTCAGTAGTAGCTGTGGTGAGGGCCGGCAGGATGTCTTGCCGGGAAAGCTCTGCTTACCTGGGAGTATTAAGGAACCTTTCCTTAATGTGTTGAAAGACACGTGCACAAGCACCCGGCAAACATTTTTTCCATTAATACGTAGATAGACAAGTACAGATCATACAAAGTACAAACATGGATGGAAGATTACATCATTTGAACCAAAACTTGGCAAATGCCTACATCTTTTGATTTAAAAAAAGATAAGTGCCACATAATGCATTGCTTGTCCCTCTCCTCCTAGGAGTTGCATCAAGAAGGAAAGATGGCAAAAGGAGCGCCTGGGTAGAAGCCCAGCCCGACCCCATCAGGGCTCGCGGGACGCAGCCTGACAAGATCGGGAGGGCGCCTCCCCGGCAAGGAAGAAGAGGCCAGTGATGGAGAGAGCGGCTAGGCGATGCCCTGGTCACCACCGCCAGGACCAGAGGAATACGGCAAGAGGGACACCGGCAGGGAAGACGAAGCTGGAGTCCACGAGGAAGCCTGTCGGGGTCCAGCTGGTGGAAGCGGAGTCAACCAAGACAAGCACCCCCCGGCAAATCACTCTGTCGGGGTCCAGCTGCAGATGGCGGTGCTGCTGGCGCCTAGCTGGCGGTGATGGTGCGACAGACGCTCAGCCAGAGTCCGAGCCATTGTCCTCCTACTTGGGGACCGGGGGCTCGGCACCGCCGTCTTCACCATCAGTGTCCTCTTCGTCGCTGTCGCTCGAGGAGGAGCTTTCGTCATCAGTCGAGCTCTCCGCACAGCACCCTAAGCAAGCACCTGATCGTCCAAAGACCTTGATGAAGAGCAGATCAGCCTCCACCAACTTGAAGCAGAGGACTTGTCCTTCCGCCAGATGGTGGGCGCGGGCGAAGGTTTTCCAGCCACGCCTAAGAAGCATGACGTGCAGCGCTGGGAACTCAACGTCAGCCCACACCGCACCATTGCAGCAGCCACTCATGGGTAACCCTAGCCTAAGCGGCTACTCAACCTCCATCATCCTAGCAAAAGGGCAAGGCAGCCGCAGACGGCTGCGCGGAGGCTCGCGCAGCCTGACGACGAACTCCAGTGCCATATCTCCTACATGGCCTGCCGTCGGGATTGGGGCAGCTGGAGGGGGCGCTGCCAGCGCACCACCGTGCCCGCCTCGGCCCCGGCTGCCTCGCCGGCCACGACCATGTCCTATGGCTCCGCCTTGCGCACTAGATCCTGCACCGGCGTCCCCGGTAGGGGCAGGGGTACGGTGCCGAGAGGAGGCCCTCGCAGCTGTCGCCGAAGTCTGACCACGCCCTCTTCCTCTCACCATGGTGGAGGAAGAACCCGAGAAGAAGAAGAAGGAGAAGGTGCGTGGGTGAACATTTCCATCCTCCTCACGCTCCCTTTTATAATAGAGCGAGGCAGGGGGCTGGTTCTCCACTACCCTGGAGCAACCGCCCCGCTCCTCCAACCCGGCTTATCCGTGCCACTGACGGCGTCCAGATTCGCCGGCCGCCCCTTTGCACCAACCCTGGGCGCCACACTTTCTATCATGGCACACATTCCCGCACCCTGCACATCCACCACCAACCCTGCGCAATGCATGTGGCGCACGTGGCGGAAATGGCAGGCGTGGTGGGTAAAGTGGAGTGGCAGTTACCCCCGGTTCACGCGCGGATGCCCTAATTCACCCTCATGAACATGGGCGTCCTTTGACGTGCGGCGTGGGTGAGCCCACGTCGTTTCAACGTCGCGCGGCTCGTAGAGAACCCAGGGGATCATTCAACTCCACATTAATGAAGAAGCAAGGAAGATCTCAAAGGATTGACTTCCACCATGGCAAGGTCAAGATGCGGGCCCATGCATTCTTTGGGGCCTACCCCAATGATGCCCATCGGCACATGTGGACTAGGCCCGGGGGCTCCAGTCGGTGCAGCAACCATTTGTGTTTGCTAGACTGAACTCACACACGGGCATGCTGATGATCGCACGACCAATACCAGTACACCATGTAAAGATAGGCCAGAGAGGCCACTCTTCGTGAGATCAAGGAGAGAGTTGAGAAGAACAAGATAGCCAGAAATCACCTTGGGAAGGCCTCCCTTGCCGGGCAGGAGAGCCCAGCCAGGCCGAGGCCACACCTAAGGGCAAGTCCAAATTGCCCCGGCAAGGTCACCGGGACCGCCAAGATCAAAACCCGCCAGGATTCTTGCCGGTAGGTTTCAACCAAGACGCCACCGCTCGACCTCATCGCACCTAAGTCACTTATTAGTGCAGTGTCAAGGAACCAAGCAACCAGGTGGATCCTGTCAAGCACGTGGCAGCATGATCAAGGAGTGTTTAGCTTTATTGACACCCGTCCAGGAAACGTGTCACGCTAGCAAGAAGAAGCATATAAGCGGCGCTGTAGGCTTGCCGGGATTCAACCTCAACACGACACCTAGCAGTGCATTTAATGCACTTTGTCCTAACTGCCAGAGTTAGGTATGATAGCACTGTTAGCTATCTAATCTAACCCAAATGACTATTTTGCCACTGTGATCGCCCCTTTACCTATAAAAGGAGGCCCGAGGCAACCTAGCAAAGGGTTCAGACACTTCGACCCCCTGCACTTGTACGCGTATGATTGCACTCCCGAGGCACCCTTGCCGGGCTAGTGCACTCTGTGCCTTCGTCCTCTTCCAGATCAATCCACCAAAGCAGGAGTAGGGTTTTACCCTGCAAAGCGGCCCAAACCTAGGTAAAAACTAGTTGTCCATTGTCGTGTTGTCCCCTGCTGCTTCTGCTCTTTGTGCAACGCGGCCGTCCCCATGCCGAACCACAAAGGGGCACCCCTACCCCATAGGTGATCGTGCTCCACACCAACAGAGGAAGAACAACGCTAGGCAAGCTCAAGTTCACCATGCCCAAGTTCTCCGGAAGCAACGATCCCGAGGAGTATCTCTCATGGGCATTGAAGGTCGACAAGATATTATGTCTTCACAATTATGAAGAGGAGAATAAAATTGCCATGGCCTCCCTCGAGTTTCAAGACTACGTCCTCATATGGTGGGAACAAGTGATCGAGCGGCGCCAAGAGAGAGGCGAACCACCCATCACGACGTGGACACACATGAAGGATGTCATGAGAGCTCGCTTCGTGCCTACACACTACACCTGCGATCTCTTCAAGAAGTTGCAATTCCTCAAGCAAGGCATGAAGATGGTGGAAAAATACTACCAAGAAATGGAGATTGCCATGATACGGTCCAATGTTAAGGAAGATGACAAGCAAACTATGGCATGCTTCTTGAACGGCCTCAATCACCCAGTAAAGAAGATTGTCGACTTCCAACCATACTCCAACCTTATCGAGCTAGTTCATCAAGCGACCAAGGCCGAGCGACAAGTGCAAGTTGACTTAAAATATGCCAAGTACTCTTCCAAGACCTACGGCTCTTACACTCAAGCTTCAACAACTACCACGCCTCCTACCTCGACTAGAGCATCTCCAAGCAACGGCGACAAGTCAAGTTACAAGAAAACTTCAACACCTTCAACTCATTCTCCTAATACAAGCAACTTCAAGCCGATAGCTTCATCATCATCTACTCCAACGGATGAGATCGTCAAGACAAGTTCCATCAAATACTTCACATGTCAAGGCCGAGGCCACAAGACATTTGAGTGCCCCACTCGGCGCACCATGATCGCCAACGACGACGACACCTATGACTCGATGAGTGAAGAAGAAATGGAATCCCTTGAGCACGTGGCCATGCTATTGTGGGAATGGATCTGACAGTAGAGGTAGGGGGTACGTAGGAGAGGGATGGTGTCTAGCTACGGCGCGATTGTACACTCGGATTTACATGTTCAGGCCCCTCTTGGAGGAGGTAATAGCCCTACATCTCGGTGCCGCGGAGGCTCTGTTTGATTGGAGTGTTGAGTTACAGGGGGTGCGAACCCTTGTGCCAGAGGGGAGGGGTGGCTTATATAAAGTCTGCCGACCCCTCGCAGTCCTCTGTTACGCAAGGGTTCAATGAGAGAGTAAAAGATACGAATGTTACTGGAAACGCCCGTATTTAATGATCATTACAGCGGCAGAGTGATTGCCTGACCGTTGTCGTCCTGGGGTGGCTCTAGGTCTTCTGTTCTCCGAGTGAAACCAGGCCTTCCGAGTGAATGACGGCGATTGAGTGGAAGTAGGATAACTGAGTGGATCTTCTGTCGAGTGAGTTGCACTTTGTAGTGATTTCAGTCGGTATCTCCTTTCTATCTTTGTAGGTCTTGGCCTCTTGTGTAGTGTCCTTGGGTAGGGCATGTAGGTCAGGCCTAGGACCCTACCCTAGGTACATGTCATCGTCATTAGCCCCCGAATGGATCGAGGACCGAGTGAAGAAGGATTGAAGTTGATTTTGACCCGACTCAATGTCTCGGAGACACTTTTTAGGGGTCTGAAAGTAAGCGAGCTGTTTAATCCTCCGTCAGTCGCCTTGATCGATTCTGGCTTCTTGAGTATCCGAGTGAAACAAATAGCATAGCATCAAGCAGACTGGATTTGGATATCTCTGACACAATCGATTGATTCACTGGACCCGGATTCTGCGGGATTCGAAATTTGGAGAAGCGCGCGGGCCGACCGCAGTGCGGTAAGCGGGGCAAGTGGGGATGGACTCCTCGATCTTCTCTCCACCTTTTTCGCCACGTATCGGGCTGGCACCAGTTGTGGGATGCGCTGAGATTGCGCTGGCCCACCGGTCAGCCACTCAGATGGGCGGGTATAAAAGACGATGCGGCCGAGGCGTGCAACAGTGTCCTCCACTTTTCCCCTTTTCTTCCCCGTCTCTCTACTTCACCCACCTCAGCGCAGCGCCGCTCCGCTCGTTCCTGTCGACCACCGTGGAGATGGCGAAGGACAAGACGAAGGCACTAGAGTGCACCAAGAAGGTGGCCAAGGGCAAGAAGGGGTCGAGCTCGTGGTTCGCTCTGCCGCCGGGCTGGATCCAGGGCGATTGGATCCCCTCGTCGGTCACGGAGGATGATTTGGAGGGGCTCATCGCCGATGGCCTGCTGTCGCCCGGATCTTGGAGGTTGCCGGAAGGGGAGTCCGAGCCTGCACTGCGTGACGGCAAGCGGGTTTTCTTCTCACTCATGTGGAAAGAGGTTTTTCTTTGCCTCCGCATCCATTCTTCCATGGTTTCTTGAACTTCTTTGGTGCGCAAATCCACCACTTTCCTCCGAACACCATATCGTATCTTGCTGCCTTTGTCTCAATGTGCGAAAACTTCTTGGGATGCCATCCTCACTGGGGGCTATTCAAACACATTTTCACTTGCCGATCCCAGTCGGTCAAGAAAGCCAACCCGAGTGACGCGAAAACCCACGTGATCCAGATGTGTGGGGGTTTAGGTGTTCAAATGAGGGGTAGAAGCGCTTTCCCTTCCATGACTTTTCCTGAGTCAGTTAGGGGGTGGCAGTCGACTTGGTTCTACTGCAAAGACATTCCGACTCCTGGTGCGTCGACTGGTCTTCCCCCTTTCTCTCTGGAGAGACTCCGCGCCCCCCGTTCGTTGACCGTAGAAGAGGAGGAGAAGGGCGAGGTGGGGATTTTGGTTGAAGCAGTCGTTGAGCTGATCCGGGGTGGAGTGACAGGCTTGGATCTGCTGGAGGTGTTTCTCAGTCGACGCATCCAGCCTTTACAAGTGCGCGACCATCCCATGTGGTTGTACTCGGGTGCAGACGACACTGCACGGACTCATCCAGAAGAAGTCAGTGAGGATACCGTGGCCCAGTGGCTTAAGAGCATCACCGGAGCCCGAGACAACCCACGCGGAGCCAAACAAATTTTGCCTTTTGATGTCGAGCATCCACCAGGAGAGGTGAGACATGTATTGTCGAGTGAATTTTTTCTGTTTTCAACATGCCACTGTGTTGGAACCCGACTGATTTTTTAAATCTGTGTCTTGGGGGCATTCATGAAGATGTACTCGCCCGTGCCGAACGGGGAACAATTCACTGGAGGAATGGAAAGCGAGGGCGGGAGTGCCGATATTGATTATGCTGACAATAGTGAAGACGACAGGGACGACTCTGATGATAGTGAAGAAGTCAAGTCACCACCACGCATTGAGCATCGTACCAAGCAGACTCAAGATCCAACGGCTAACCAGGGCAAGGTTGCGGCGTCGAGTGCCAGGAACTAGAAGTGCACTCGGACGGCAACTCCTGACCCGACTGAGAAAACCGCCAAGCAAGCCAAAACTGTTCCACCAAAACCTCGGAAGGCCCTGCCTAGGATAAAGGTTACTGTGCCCATTGCTTCAACGTGAGTGCTTCTTCTTTTTCACTTTCTATCTTATTACTGCAGACCTTTTTGTTGACCGAGTGGAATTCTGAATCCCAGGGCTGCTACCTCTGCGACGTCCCACATGGAGATCGACGACGAGCACACAGAAGCGGACACTGCAGATGCAGCCACTTCTTGGGCAAGTATGATCAACCCACATTCTGCTCTATCTCGCTAATTGTCCTGGTGGTCGACTGAGATCTCACTGTCAAGTGACTGCAGCACCAACAGACGTCATCCACCTTGTAGACGATGACGAGGAGGAGCCTCCAAAAAGCATAGGAGGAAAAGGCAGGACTTCGACGGCCTTACGAAGCCTCACTAAGAGAGTGCCTTTAGGCCAAGCGTCTCATACGCCGATTGAACTTGTTCTTCGAGAGCCAGGCGGTTCGTCTCGAGCTGGTGCTTCTTTCGCCGCCCCTCCATCGACTGCTCAGCCTCAGGTGTCGACTGCTCTTGCTTCGGGTCCGACTGGACAACCGCAAGTGATGATCCCTCCAGCAGCATCACCGACTCCTGCGTCGAGCGCGTTCACTCTGCATCATGTCCCAGAGGACTAGATTGGAGCCAGCAAGGAGGCTATGATTTAGGCTGGCCTGATGATGCAGCGTCTGAAGGAAGTGTATGAAGCTAGCAAGTCTGCTTATGACGCTAGTTCGGCTCTTGAAGCCAATGTCCGAGTAAGTACGATTGTAAGTTGATTTCTGATTGGATTTTGTCCGTCTTGAATTTGTACACCCACTGGGTGTTTTCTTTTTACTCTGTAGTTCTTCCACTCGAACCGGTCAGGCCGTGCCGAGTGGGAAACTGATCCAGTGGGGGCACACTGAGTGCACCCACTGGGTGTAGTCCCCGAGACCGCCGTCGAATGTTTGATTCGGCGGGGGTCTTAGAATATCTTAGTTTGAAGCTCTTCACTTGGGTTGGTTGGGCCGCGCCGAGTGGAAATGTATCCAGTGGGGGTACGCTGAGTGCACCCACTGGGTGTAGTCCCCGAGACCGCCGTCGAATGTTTGATTTGGCAGGGGTCTGAGAATGAGTTGTTTTCTCTCTTTTTTTTGCCACTCGGGTCGGTCAGGGCTCGCCAAGTGGAAATAGATCCAGTGGGGGCACGCTGAGTGCACCCACTGGGTGTAGTCCCCGAGACCGCCGTCGAATGTTTGATTCGGCGGGGGTCTTAGAATTTGTTTGGTAGTAGCAATCTGGATTTGCTCTTCTCCACTCGGAAGTAGAGGAAATACTTTGAGAATCTTCCCCATCGTCGACTGAGAATTTCTTTTTTTTGTTGATCTCAGAAATCTTGTGAACTTGGAACTCAGTATGTTGCTCTGGAGAAGGAGAAGATCCAACTCCAACTGGACTTAGAGCTTGCCAAGAAGAACTTGGAGCATGCAGAGATGGAGGCGAAGACCATGGGAGGTAAATCTTGCCGACTGGGTGCACTATTATTCTTTTCTTCCATCCTTTGAGCCAAGTAGTTTCACTCGAACAGATGTGCGTAATGAAAACCGTCAACTTCAAGTGCGACTCAGGAATGTTATTTCTTTAGACACCATGAAGCAGGCCTTGGAGAAGAAGGACGAAGAACTCACAGGAGCTCAAAAAGTGGCTAAGGAGAAAACTGAAGCCGCTAAAGCAAAGTTAGCTTCAGTCGGAAAGCTAGAAGAAGAAAATGCCTCACTGAAGACTGTTGTTGCAGAACTTAAGAAAGAATGGGCCGAGTGGGCCAAGAAGATGGAAGATCAAGCGAATGCCTTTGAGTCTGAGAAGACGGCATTGAATGACAAGGTGGACCAGCTCACCCAGAAGAGGGATGCGCTGGAGAAATATCTGGGCGGCTTCACAAAGAAGATGTACGGCATGCTTGAAGGTACCTTTCCTTTGTCGAGTGAGTCTCCGCAAACTTCGAAAGCGATGACATGACTGACCCTTTTCTTTCTCCCTCGTGCAGAATTCTATCAGAGCTTTGAGGAGGAGACTGATCGGATCGAGACAGATCTAGATCCCACCAAGTCACTTGTAAAGGACGCGGTGGCTCTGAATATGCTATGACTCGAAGCCTGTCTCGAAGGCGTCTGTGGGTACATCACTCGTCTGAAGGCCGCACTGGCGAAGATTGACAAAGAACTATGGCCTGAGGATACGCTCCAAAACGACCTCGAGTCCATGATGACTCGGCTCGATGAGATCCCCGGTCGAGGGCAGGCATGGAAGAAATCTGCTGCTCGCTGCGGAGCCGATGTGGCGCTCTCGCTTGTTCGCGTCCATTGCAAGGAAACCAGAGAAGACAAGCTTAAGGCTCTCCAAGTGGCAAACATGAAGAAGCTCCAGTTTGAAAGCTTTATGGAGACCTTCATTGATGCAGCCACTCGGACCGCAGATGGTATTGACCTGGACACCTTCGTCGAGCACGCAAGTCCACCTGGCGTGTGAAAAAACTTTATGATTCAAACTTATTTGCCTCGGAATGCCAAGTGATCATGTAAGCATTAAACTCTTTCGGGCCTGTCGCTCGAGTACTTTTGCTTGTGTTTCTGAACTTGATGGATTTATCCAAATATTGCTTTCCATTTTACTGCATGTTCCGAGTGAACGGATTTTTGAACTTAGGCGAGAGCTGGCTCACGGCTAAGTCTCTGAGTGAGAGGGATGCTCTCACTCGGAGTAGATTTTTAACTTAGGCAAGGACTGGCTCGCGGCTAAGCCCCCGAGTGGGAGGGATGCTCTCACTCGGAGTAGTTTTTTAACTTAGGCGAGGACCGGCTCATGGCTAAACCCCCGAGTGGGAGGGATGCTCTCACTTGGAGTAGGTTTTTAACTTAGGCGAGGACTGGCTCGCGGCTAAGCCCCTGAGTGGGAGGGATGCTCTCACTCGGAGTAGTTTTTAACTTAGGCAAGGACGGGCTCACGGCTAAGCCCCCGAGTGGGAGGGATGCTCTCACTCGGAGTAATTTTTAACTTAGGCGAGGACGGGCTCGTGGCTAAGCCCCCGAGTGGGAGGGATGCTCTCACTCAGAGTAGTTTTTTAACTTAGGCGAGGACGGGCTCGTGGCTAAGCCCCCGAGTGGGAGGGATCCTCTCACTTGGACTAGTTTTTTAACTTAGGCAAGGACGGGCTCGCGGCTAAGCCGCCGAGTGGGAGGGATGCTCTCACTCGGAGTATTTTTTAACTTAGGCGAGGACGGGCTCGTGGCTAAGCCCCCGAGTGGGAGAGATGCTCTCACTCAGAGTAGTTTTTTAACTTAGGCAAGGACTGGCTCGTGGCTAAGCCCCCGAGTGGGAGGGATGCTCTCACTCGGAGTATTTTTTAACTTAGGCGAGGATGGGCTCGCGGCTAAGCCCCCGAGTGGGAGGGATGCTCTCACTCGGAGTAATTTTTTAACTTAGGCGAGGACTGGCTCGCGGCTAAGCCCCCGAGTGGGAGGGATGCTCTCACTCGGAGTAGTTTTTTAACTTAGGCGAAAATAGGTTTCGCAGCTAAGTCACCCACTGGGGGTTTTGAACACATGCTTATGCGAGAGAAATCATCATGGGACTGCAGGAGTCATGTCTTGATAAACAATCTAAAAGTACTCTTATTACATCTCGACAATCCGAGTGCTAGGTATAAAATCGACGAAGAAGATCTGCATTCTAGGCGCGTGGCTCATCGATCTTCTTCGCGAGGTTGTAGAGGTGGTAGGCCCCGTTGTGCAGCACCTTGGTGAAGATGAAGGGGCCTTCCCATGTGGGGGCAAGTTTGTGTGGCCGCTGCTGATCCACTCGGAGCACGAGGTCTCCTTCTTGGAAAGCTCGACCTCTAACATTCCTGGCGTGGAATCGATGAAGATCTTGCTGATAGACAGTTGACCAAATCAGGGCCATCTCACGCTCCTCTTCCAAGAGATCAACGGCGTCCTGCCGTGCCTGCTCTGCCTCAGCTTCCGAATAGAGTTCCACTCGGGGTGAATTGTGGAAGAGATCACTCGGCAGCACGGCTTCGGCTCCATACACCATGAAGAAAGGAGTGTGGTCAGTGGATCGGTTTGGAGTCATCCTTAAACCCCATAGGACAGATGGCAATTCAGTCACCCAGGCTCCAGCTGCATGTTCAAGGTCACGCATGAGTCGGGGCTTCAATCCTTGAAGGATAAGGCTGTTCACCCTCTCAGCTTGACCATTCGACTGCGGGTGTGCAACGGATGCGTAGTCTACCCGAGTGCCTTGGGTGGCGCAGAAGTTTCTGAACTCTTCCGAATTGAAGTTTGAGCCATTATCCGCGATAATACGGTGTGGAACTCTGTATCTGAATATCAACTCTTTCAAGAACCTAATGGTTGTCCTTAAATCTAACTTCTTGATAGGCTTGGCTTCAATCCACTTGGTGAATTTGTCGACTGCTACAAGCAAATGAGTGAAGCCACTTCTACCAGTCCTGAGTGGTCCAACCATGTCCAACCCCCCCCCCCCACAACAAATGCCCAGATGAGTGGGATGGTCTTCAGGGCAGATGCGGGCTTATGGGACATGTTTGTGTAGAACTGACATCCCTCACATCGCTGAACGATCTCCTTTGCAGCTTCATTGACCCACGGCCAGTAAAATCCAGCTCGGTATGCTTTGGCCACAATTGTCCGAGAGGACGCATGGTGACCGCAGGTCCCCGAGTGGATTTCTTCCAAAATCAGTCGACCCTCTTCTGGAGAAATACATCGTTGAGCTACGCCAGTAACACTCTCTCTACAGAGCTGTCCATTTATCACTGTGAAAGCCTTGGATCTGCGGACAATCTGTCGTGCTTCAACTTCATCTTCTGGAAGCTCCTGCCTGAGCAGATACGCAATGTACGGCACTGTCCAGTCGGGGGTGATTACTAGGATCTCCATAACCAAGTCAATGACTGCAGGGACCTCGATTTCAATCGGATCGGTAGGACTTATCGCTTGGGGAGGCTCTTCAGTGAAAGGATCCTCTTGCATTGATGGGGAATGGAGATGCTCAAGAAACACATTGCCGGGGATAGGTTTCCGAGTGGAACCTATTTTTGCCAGATCATCAGTTGCTTGATTTTTGATTCGAGGAATGTGATGAAGCTCCAAACCCTCGAACTTTTTCTCTAGTTTCCTTACTGCGTTGCAATATCCTGTCATGGCAGGGTTTCTGACATCCCACTCCTTCATCACCAGATTGACCACCAAATCTGAGTCACCGTAGACCATCAGGCGACGGACGCCGAGTGAGATGGCCATACGCAGCCCGTAGAGGAGTGCTTCATACTCGGCTTCGTTATTGGAGGAATCAAAGTGAATTTGGAGGACATAACTGAGACGATCACCTCTTGGAGATACCAGAACCACTCCGGCACCAAAACCATTAAGCATTTTAGATCCATCGAAAAACATGGTCCAGTGCTTCGAGTAAATCTGAGTCGGTTGTTGCTGTTCAATCCACTCGGCCAAAAAATCAGCAAGTGCTTGGGATTTGATCGCCTTCTTTGCTTCAAACTTAATGTTAAGTGGAAGAAGTTCAATTGCCCACTTAGCCACTCGACCAGTTGCATCTCGATTGTTCATGATTTCAGACAATGGAGCATCACTGACGATTGAAACCGAGTGGCCTTGAAAATAATGTGCAACTTTCTTCGCTGTCTAGTAAATTCCATAGACAAGCTTCTAATAATGAGGATACCTCTGCTTGGACGGGGTCAGAACTTCAGAGATATAGTACACTGGTCGTTGAACTTTGTAGGCCTTGCCTTCTTCTTCTCATTCCACTGTGAGCATCGTGCTGACAACTTGACCAGTGGCCGCAATGTATAATAGTAGAGGCTCTTTGCTGTTCAGAGCAGCAAGCACCAGCTGGGTGGAAAGCAGGGCTTTGAGATCCACAAATGCTGCTTCAGCTTCGGGAGTCCACTCGAACTTATCGGACTTTTTCATCAGTCGGTAAAGAGGCAGTGCCTTTTCACCGAGACGAGAAATGAACCGACTCAGTGCTGCGAGACAACCTGTGAGCTTCTGGACGTCATGCACATGCTCGGGGTGTTTCATTCGAACAATTGCACCAATCTTCTCGGGATTGGCATCTATCCCTCATTCGAAAATGAGGAAACCGAGTAACTTGCCTCCAGGTACTCCGAATGTGCACTTGGACGGGTTCAACTTGATGTCGTACCTTCTCAGATTGGCAAAGGTTTCAGCAAGGTCAATCAGCAGATCGGAACCTTTGCGCGACTTAACCACGATATCATCCATATACGCCTCCACATTCCGACTGATCTGAGTGAGCAGGCACTTTTGAATCATGCGCATGAATGTGGCGCCAGCATTTTTGAGACCGAAAGGCATGGTGACATAGCAAAAACACCCAAAAGGGGTGATGAAGGCTGTTTTTATTTCATCTGGCCCATATAGTCGGATCTGATGGTATCCGAAATATGCATCAAGAAAGGACAAGCGCTAGCATCCCGCAGTCGAGTCAACTATTTGATCAATATGGGGGAGCGGAAAATGATCTTTCGGGCAGGCCCGATTGATATGTTTGAAGTCAATGCACATGCGGAGTGAATTGTCCTTCTTGGGGACCATGACGACATTGGCGAGCCACTCAGAGTGGTATATCTCGCGTATGAACTCAGCCGCTAGGAGCCGAGCCACTTCCTCCCCAATCGCCTTCCTCTTCTCTGCAGCAGAGCGGCGGAGATGCTCTTTGACAGGCTTAGCCTTTGAGTCAACTCGCAAACGGTACTCAGCCAGTCCCCTGGGTACACCTGGCATGTCAGACGGTTTCCATGCAAAGATGTCCCGGTTCTCATGGAGGAACTGGATGAGCGAGACTTCCTATTTGCTATCGAGTGTTGTTGAGATATTGGTTGGAGCAGCTATGGGATCCTCTGGGTGAATGTGAACTGGTTTCGTCTCACCCGCCGACTGAAATGCCGACTCAGAAGCTGGCTTCTTAGAATGGAGCAAATCACTCGGATCAGCGTTCTTCTTGTACTCTTCCAACTCCACCACAGCCATCTGTTCATCAGCAATCTTTGATCCCTTTTGAAGACATTCCTCGGCTCTCTGCCTATTCCCAGTAACGGTGATCATGCCCTTGGGCCCGAGCATCTTCAGCTTAAGGTACACGTAACATGGGCAGGCCATGAAGCGAGCATAAGCTGGTCGACCCAGAATAGCATGATAGGCACTGTGAAAATCTACCACTTCAAACGTCAACTTTTCCTTCTGAAAATTCTTCGAGTCACCAAAAACTACATCCAAAGCAATCTGACCGAGTGACTTTGCCTTTTTCCCCGGGATGACTCCATGAAACTGCATGTTACTTTCACTGAGTCGGGACATCAGAATGCCCATCCCCTGGAGGGTTTCAGCATAGAGAATGTTCAAGCCACTGCCGCCATCCATAAGAACTTTGTGCAACCGAGTGCCTCCCACCACTGGATCCACTACCAGTGCTTGCTGCCCAGGGGTAGCAACATGAGGTGGGTGGTCCGACTGGTCGAAGGTAATGGGAGTCTTTGACCACTTGAGGTACGTCGTAGTTGCCGGAGCAACCATGTTCACTTCACGGTTGATGACTTTTCGTCGACTTTTGCTTTCAACGTCAGCAAAAATCACCACAGTAGCATTAACCTTCGGGTAATCTTATGCTTTTTCTTCATCTTCGTCCTTGTCGGAGCCCTTTTCACTCAGCTGACCTTCACAGAACTGCTGAATAAGGAATATGCACTGTCGAGTGGTATGTTTGGGTAAAATCAGGTTACCCTCCTCGTCCATCTTCGTGTGGATGGCACACGGAAGATCCAGGACGTCCTGGCCCGACTGATCCTTCATCTATTTGGGTATCCACTGCCCCTTGGGCTTCCCTTTGAACTTGCTTTCAGTCGTCACTACTGCTGCTTCCATTTGACCAGCGGCTTCAGCTTTGCGCTTCTGCTTCCGACTAGGATTCCCACCCCCAGTGCCAGGGTCTACGGCCTTTCCCTTGCCACTACGGAGCCGTTCATGTTCTTCGCCATTCGCTTACTGAGTGGCTATCTCCATCATCCGGTTCATGGAGAGGGTCCCAGACCGTCCAAATTTCAGTATGAGCTCTCTATATTTGACGCCTTCTTTAAAGTCACAAACTGCTTGATGCTCAGAAACATTTTCCACCACATGGTGAAGTGTGGTCCAACGCTGGATATAATCCCTCAAAGTTTCATTCGGCTTCTGAATGCAGTGTTGTAACTCAGTCAGCCCAGCAGGTCGCTTGCAAGTGCCTTCAAATGTTTTGATAAACACTCGAGCCAAGTCTTCCCAATAGTATATGCTGGCAGGAGCCAACTGGTTCAACCATGCCCTGGCTGAGCCTTCAAGCATCAAGGGCAGGTGCTTCATGGCCACTTCATCATTTCCTCCACCAATCTGCACAACCACTCAGTAATCTTCTAACCACGTATCTGGCTTCGACTCGCTAGTGAACTTACTCACCCCTACAGCCAACCTGAAGTTGGGAGGAATCTCAGCAGCCCGAATAGCCCTACTGAAGCACTCAGGCCCAAAAACAAATGCTCTGCTTCCACTCGGGCGATCCCTGTCCAAACCCTCTCGGTTAGCTCTGCCTCTGTCAACCAGGCCTGTACGAGGACTGACCTTGCATCAAACCCAGGCTCTCGGGGGTCGACTGGAATTCTCCACTCGTCACCGTAAGGGCGCCTGTCATCATACCACCGGGGCGCGTACGAACCACCCCTCGGAGGGGGCGTAGGCACTCGACGGCGGTCGTCATGGTGATATCAAGGATCAAACTACCCGTGGCCTCGATCCAGGTACTGGTCCTGGTGATAACCACGATCTTCACGCTGCAGAGGCGGTCTTGGGCTGTGCGCAGACTGAACCGTGTCTGCCCTGACGGACTTGCTGTGAATCCTGTTGCGCGACTGAGAAACAACCGAATTTTGCTCCCCAGCTACCCTGAGCAGCGTCCGAATCTGCTCTAGGCCTCTTCCAGCCTAGGAACGGGATGGTTGGACTGAATCTGCAATACGCGCGGCTGCTGCAACATTCTGGATTGGAGTGCGGTATACCTGACACTCATCTCGATATCCAGTTGGGAACAATTGCCATTGCCGTCGATTGGGATTTGGAGGTGGCCTGCGAGCGCGGTCGTCGAGTGACTTCTGGAGATCCTCCAGGCGCGCACGTTCAGTCAGAGTGGCTATGCGTGAGGCTTCCAAAGCCTGAGCCTCGGCGCTCTCCCCAACGATGGGGGTCTGGAGAGCTTGCTCGTTCCTGCACTGCAGTTCCTCTCTTTATTCTGCAGTGAGGGCTTGCGGGTAGTACTCGTCGTTGCTGTGCGATGGATCACCGCTTTCGCCCCCACCACGAGGAAATCCTGGTGGGCTACGCTGGGGGCCAACCATGAGGACTTCCGCTGCGGGATCATTGCTTTCGCACTCGAAAAGAGTATCCGAGTGACCAGTCGACAGATCGAACAAGCCATAAAGGGACTCATCGGGCTTGATCGCCGTGATCTGAGGAGTGAACGACTGACGAGCCACCGCGTGCTTCAGCCACCGCTGGAGCCGCGAGCGACCGGATCGCTTGCGACGGTGAGCAGCGGGGAGGGAAGATGCCACCGGAGCCGACCGATACTGAGTCGACGGCTGCCGCAAGAGGACGCCACAGGCACTCGCACGGAAGTGCACCGCCCCGCGAATAGGGAGTGCCTCGACGTTGAGGGGGGCTTCCTGGAGCCAGGCCGAATCGTCAGCGATGAAGGTGAGCGCGCTGAGACGGATCTCACGGCCCAAAGACAATCCACCGCCGGAAACCATGTCAATGGAGATCGAAGATCGCAACCTCGCCGAAAGTCACTTAGACGCCTGCCCCAAGGTGGGCGCCAACTGTCGTGGGAACAGATCTGACAGTAGAGGTAGGGGGTACGTAGGAGAGGGATGGCGTCTAGCTACGGCGCGATTGTACACTCGGATTTACGAGTTCAGGCCCCTCTCGGAGGAGGTAATAGCCCTACGTCTCGGTGCCGTGGAGGCTCTGTTTGATTGGAGTGTTGAGTTATAGGGGGTGCGAACCCTTGTGCCAGAGGGGAGGGGTGGCTTATATAGAGTCCGCCGACCCCTCACAGTCCTCAGTTACGCAAGGGTTCAATGAGAGAGTAAAAGATATGGACATTACTGGAAACATGTGTATTTAATGATCATTACAGCGGTGGAGTGATTGCCTGACCGTTGCTATCCTGGGGTGGCTCTAGGTCTTATGTTCTCCAAGTGAAACCAGGTCTTCCGAGTGAATGACAGCGGTCGAGTGGAAGTAGGATAACCGAGTGGATCTTCTGTCGAGTGAGTTGCACTTCGTAGTGATTTCAGTCGGTATCTCCTTTCTATCTTTGTAGGTCTTGGCCTCTTGTGTGGTGTCCTTGGGTAGGGCATGTAGGTCAGGCCTAGGACCCTACCCTAGGTACATGTCATTGTCACATGCACCGGCGCATGAATGAAGATGAAGATGACCAAGTCTTTTGTGACAATGATTCGAGCCCCGCTCTCATTGTCTCCAAGGTCTTGACGCTTCAACACCAACAAGACGGAGACCAACATTGCCACATCTTCCACACCAAAGCGGGCATCAACGGACGTTCCGTGAAGGTCATCATCGACGGAGGAAGTTGCCACAATTTGGCAAGTGAAGAGCTATGTTCCAAGCTACAATTGGTCAAGATGAAGCATCCTCGTCCCTACAAGGTCCAATGGCTTAGAGACTCCGGCACCATTCAAGTGGAGCACACCATGCAAGTTTCCTTGAAGATCGGCGCATACGAAGACACCTTGGAGTGTTATGTGGTTCCTATGTCATGTGCCATCTCCTCTTAGGAAGACCTTGGCAATTCGACTGCGGCGACATTCACAACGAAAGAACAAACTGCTATAGCTTCAAGATGAAGGGCAAGGAGTACGTGCTACGACCTATGTCGCCAAGTCAAGTGATCACTGACAAGCAAGCATCCACCCATCATGGAGAGAATAGTGAGAGAGTGAACCACCAACAAGAGAGTGAGCGCCACAAGCCAAAAATGAGGGCCTCCACGATGAGCGACAAGAAAAACTTAGTGGTTTTAGCTACCAAAAGAGACATGAGAGAAGTGTGTGAGAACCCACCTAGTGTCATACACTATGTCCTAGTGTGCAAAGATGAGGCGGCAAGGACTAACACTTCTAACCATCTTCCTCTAGTGTTGTCTAATTTGTTGCAGGAGTTCGCGGATGTTTCCCCCGATGAGCTACCCTCCCGGCCTCCCTCCTTTATGAGGCATCGAGCACCAGATCGACCTCATTCCCGGTGCACCCCTATCGAACAAGGCTCCATACCGCATCAACCCCGAAGAAACTAAAGAGATACAAAGGCAAGTACAACACCTCATTGACAATGGACATGTACGTGAAAGCTTGAGTCCCTGTGCCATTCCGGTCATTCTTGTGCCTAAGAAAGATGGTAGTTTTTGCATGTGTTCCGATTGTCGTCCCATAAATGCTATCACCGTTTGCTATAGGCATCCCATTCCACGCCTTGACGATATGCTTGATGAGCTTGGCGGCGCCACCATTTTCTCAAAAATTGATCTTAAAAGTGGCTATTACCAAATCCGCATTCAACAAGGTGATGAATGGAAAACCGCTTTTAAAACTAAATTTGGCTTGTACGAGTGGTTAGTTATGCCTATGGACTTATCGGAGGCACCCGACACTTTCATGCGTGTGATGCACTATGTTCTTCTCAAATACATTGGCATATGTGTTGTGGTCTACTTTGATGGTATACTTGTGTTTAGCGAATCATTAGAAGATCATGTCACCCATCTTAGGGATGTTTTGCAAGTTCTTAGAAACGAGTGTCTTTATGCTAATATGGAGAAATGCATTTTTGGTGTTGACAAGCTTGTTTTCTTGGGATTTGTTGTGTCTTCTAAGGGTGTTCGTGTTGATGGGTCTAAAATTGAAGCAATTAAAACTTGGCCACAACCCACGAATTTGCACCAAGTGCGTAGTTTCCTTGGTCTCGCCGGCTTCTACCGTCGCATTGTTAAGGACTTTAGCACCATTGCATCACCATTGCATGCCTTGAGTAAAAAGAATGCATCCTCTGTTTGGGGACCCTCTCAAGCTACCGCATTTGATGAACTTAAATCTTTGCTTACACATGCTCCAATTCTTGCATTGCCTAATTTTGACAAAACTTTTGAGGTCCATTGTGATGCTAGTGGAAATGGTATTGGTGGAGTTTTGATGCAAGAAAAGTACCCCATTGCATATTTTAGTGAAAAACTTTCCGGAGCTCAACTCAACTATCCCATCTATGACAAAGAATTATATGCTTTAGTGCAAGTATTGCATGTTTGGGAGCATTATCTTCGCCCACCTAAATTTTTCATACATACCGATCATGAGAGAGTTAAATACCTTAATGGTCAAACAAAGTTGAACAAACGGCATGCTAAATGGAGTGAATTTATTGAATCTTTTCCTTATGTGATCAAGTACATTAAGGGTAAAGAGAATGTTGTGGCGGGTGCCCTTTCCCGCAAGTGCATGTTAGTTACTCAACTTGAATTGAATGGTATTGGCTTTGCGCATGTTAAAGATCTATATGCACATGATCCTTCGTTTGCGATTCCTTAGGCCAAATGTCTTGCTTACACTTGTTGGGAGAACTATTACATCAAAAATGGCTATCTTATGCGTGCTAACAAACTTTGTATACCCGAGTCGTCTCTTCGTTTGTTACTTTTGCAAGAGGCTCACGGCAGAGGACTTATGGGACATTTCGGGCTCGACAAGACCTTTGCCACACTCTCCTTCAAGTACTTTTGTCCCAAGATGTTTCGCGACATCGCACGCTTCACCAACCGGTGCTCTATGATACGTCTCCAACGTATCTATAATTTTTTATTGTTCCATGCTGTTATATTATCATTCTTGGATGTTTTATATTCATTTTATAGCAACTTTATATCAGTTTTTGGGACTAACCTGTTGACATAGTGCCCAGTGCCAGTTGCTGTTTTTTTCTTGTCTTTTACTTCGTAGAATATCCATATCAAACGGAGTCCAAATGCAGTAGAACTTTTTCGAGATTTTTTTCTGCCCAGAAGACAACTTGGGAGCCAAGGAATTGCACGAGGGGAGGCCTGTGGGGCCCACAAGACACCAGGGTGCGCCAGAGGCCCCTGGTGCGCCCAGGTGGGTAGTGGGGCCCATGGGAGTCCTTTCCACCACCTCTCAGCTCTATAAATACCCAAATATTCCAGAAACCCCAGGGGAGTCGACGAAACACAATTCCAGCCGCCGTAAGTTCCAGAACCACGAGATCCAATCTAGAGCCCTATTCCGGCACCTTGCCGGAGGGGAACACGATCACGGAGGGGTTCATCATCCTCATTGGTGCTCCTCCGATGATGCGTGAGTAGTTTACCACAAACCTACGGGTCCGTAGGCGGTAGTTAGATGGATTCTTCTCTCTTTTTGGTTCTCAATACAATGTTCTCCTCAATGTACTTGGAGATCTATTTGATGTAATGACTTTTTGCGGTGTGTTTGTTGGGATCCGATGAATTGCGAGTTTATGATCAGTTCTATCTATTAATATTATTTGAGTCTTCTTTGTTCTCTTATATGCATGATTGTTATAGCCTCATATTTATTCTCTGAATCTTTGGTTTGGTTTGGCCAACTAGATTGATTTTTCTTGCAATGGGAAGAGGTGCTTTGTGATGGGTTCGATCTTGTAGTGTTCTCACCCAGTGACAGAAGTGGTAGCGTATCATTCCTATTAAGGATAAAAAGATGGGGTCTATTCCTACATGAATAGATCTTGTCTACATCATGTCATCGTTCTTATTGCATTACTCTGTTTCTCCATGAACTTAATACACTAGATGCATGCTGGATAGCGGTCGATGTGTGGAGTAATAGTAGTGATGCAGGCAGGAGTCGGTCTACTAATCTTGGACATGATGCCTATATACATGATCATTGCTTTGGATATCGTCATAATTATTTGCTCTTCTATCAATTGCCCAACAGTAATTTGTTTACCCACCGTATGCTATTTTCTCGAGAGAAGCCTCTAGTGAAATCTACGACCCCGGGGTCTATCTTTTATCATAATGTTTTCAGATCTATTATTCCAAAACCCCAAAAATACCTTGCTGCACTTTTTTTGTGTGTTTTCGCTAGATCTATTTATCCAATCTCATACAATTTTATCTATCTCAATACCGAGGAGGGATTGACAACCCCTCTTACGCGTTGGGTTGCAAGTATTTGTTATTTGTGTGCAGGTACCGTTTACATAGTGTTGCTTGGTTCTCCTACTGGATTGATAACCTTGGTTTCATAACTGGGGGAAATACTTACCGTTGCTGTGCTGCAACATCCTCTCCTCTTCGGGGAAATACCAACGCAGATACAAGCAATCACTCTACATGCCGCCAAGCTAAGTAATAAGCTCAATCTCATGGTTTACATAGGCCACTTCCTATTTCATATCAACCATGGGAAGATATTAGCATGGATTTTGTGCTTGGACCCTTCAAAGTGCTTGTCCATTACAATGACAACGCCTACAAGATCGACATCCCACGCAACAAGTACAACGTAACGACATCTTCAATGTCAAGGACTTGGCTCCATACCATGGTGATGAAGATCATGATCCGAGGACGGATCTCTCCCAAGGGGGGGGGGGATATGATGCGGAGCATCCTTCAATCATCCCCATAGAATATACACCAACACATCAAGCACCACGTGGACCTATGACAAGAGTTCGAGCATGTGCCATTGAAACCAAGGTGAACTCACTCTTACTTGAGATAGATATGGATATGAATGGAACTTGGTTGTAACCTCACCAAAACATGCTATGTGTCATTAGGTACGAAGACAAACGCCACCAAGCAGCTAAGGGACATCCCAAAGGAGTAGGAGAAGCACCCCAAGGCCACGAGGAAGGAGAAGGAGTCCAAGAAGATGAAGACACTGCCTCCCAGGCGACCCCGTGCGCACGGGCCTACACGCACCCTGTGCCCACGGGCCTCCCAGGAGCCTTCTGTAAATGAGATGCACACCCCTGTGCGCACGGCCTCCAGACCCCATGCGCATGGGCCCGTACTGCTATAGTGATACGTCTCCGTCGTATCTACATTTTTTGATTGTTTCATGCCAATATTATACAACTTTTATACACTTTTGGCAACATTTTATATGATTTATTTGGACTAACCTATTGATCCAGTGCCCAGTGTCAGTTTCTATTTGTTGCATGTTTTTTGTTTCACAGAAAATCCATATCAAACAAAGTCCAAATGCGATAAAAATTTGCGGAGAATTATTTTGGAATATATGTGATTTTTGGGACTTGGAATCAACGCAAACGAGGGCCCATAGTGACCACAGCCCACAAGGGCGCGCCGGGCACCCCCTGGCGCGCCCAGGTGTTTTATGCCCTCCTCGTAAGTCGGTTGGGGACCTTCTTCGGGCGCAAGAAAGATAATTTATGGAAAAAAATCGTGTAAAAATTTCAGCACAATCGGAGTTACGGATCTCCGGGAATTTAAGAAACAGTGAAGGGCCAGATCTGGGGAACGCGAAACATAAGAGAACGGAGAGGGAGATCCAATCTCGGAGGGTCTCCCGCCCCTCCGCCGCCATGGAGGCCATGGACCAGAGGGGGAACTCTCCTCCCATCTAGGGGGGAGGCCTAGGAAGAAGAAGAAGAAGGGCGACTCTCTCCCCCTCTCTCCCGGTGGCGCCGTAGTGCCGCCGGGGCAAGGATCGTGACGACAATCTACATCAACAATCTTGCTACCGTCAACACCTAACTCTCTCCCCCTCTATGCAGTGGTGTAACACCCCTTCTCCCCGCTGTAATCTCAACTTAAACATGGTGCTCAACTCCATATATTATTTCCCAATGATCTATGGTTATCCTATGATGTTTGAGTAGATCCGTTTTGTCCTATGGGTTAATCGTGATCTTGGTTGGTATGATTGTATATTTTATTTATGGTGCTGTCCTACGATGCCCTCCGTCTCGTGCAAACATGAGGGATCCCCGTTGTAGGGTGTTGCAATATGTTCATGATTCGCTTATGGTGGGTTGCGAGAGTGACAGAAGCTTAAACCCGAGTAAGTGGGTTGTTGCGTATGGGATAAAGAGGACTTGATACTTAATGCTATGGTTGGGTTTCATGACCTTAATGATCTTTAGTAGTTGCGGATGCTTGCTAGAGTTCCAATCATAAGTGCATATGATCCAAGTAGAGAAAGTATGTTAGCTCATGTCTCTCCCGCATATAAAATTACAAGAATGATTACCGGTACTTGTTATCGATTGCCTAGGGACAGATGACTTTCTTGTTGACAAAAGCTATCCACTTTTATTACCTTGCAATTTATTCATAGTTTTATTCTCACAAAGTACTCGTAGTTTTATTCTTGCAAAATAGTTTCATACTTGTTCTAGGTAAAGCAAACGTCAAGTGTGCGTAGAGTTGTATCGGTGGTCGATAGAACTTGAGGGAATGTTTGTTCTGCCTTTAGCTCCTCGTTGGGTTCGACACTCTTATTTATTGAAGAAGGCTACAAACGATCCCCTATACTTGTGGGTTATCAAGACCTTTTTCTAGCGCCGTTGCCGAGGAGCAATAGCGAGGGGTGAATATTCTCGTGTGTGCTTGCTTGCTTTATTACTAAGTAGTTTTTATTTCCTGTTCTAAGTTGTTCTCTATCTTCAGTTATGGATATCGAACACGAAACACCAAAAAAAATAGTTGTACTTGCTACTCATGGAGATGGGGAACCTCCTAAAACCCTCGATTCTCGTTATGTGAAAAATATTATGCACTACTTCGATAATCCTGAGAAAACCCCATTCAACTTGATAATGGGAGACATGTTGGATCAACGTGAATACTTTAGGGATTATCGATTGACACAAAAAGGGAAATTATTATGGGATCAAATTGATATGTTGCATTGGTATGCTTGGAATTTATGCCAGAGATATGATTATACTTGTTGCTCTAGGATGAACGCTCCACATCTTCCCTTTACATGCAAATTTAATGATAATGAAACCTTGGCTTCTTATGCCAATGGTAGATATGATTATTATGATGTGGAACGAGTAGAAGAATTTGTTGCTTTTAAGGGTGCTTATGAAATTGAATCTTTGTTTTTAAAGTATGAAGCTTTTGATGGTGATGTTTATACACCTGAAAATTTTGCCATCCTTAAATATTGCTATGAAAATTTTAAATACATTTCAGATATTGATATATTTATTGAGAAAGTCTCCGATGTCCAAGAAGAGACTAATATTTTGCAGGAGTCTATGGAAGAAGAAATTGATGAAACTGTGATCTCATTGGATGAAAAAGATGATGAGGAGAGCGAAGAACAAAAGGAGGAAGAACGGATTAGTGACCCGTTCCCACCTTCTAATGAGAGTAACTCTTCGACTCATACATTATTTAATTTCCCTTCATGCTTACCGAAGGATGAATGCTATGATAATTGCTATGATCCCGTTGATTCTTTTGAAATATCCCTTTTTGATGAACTTAATGCTTGCTATGCTTGTGGTCAAGATGCCAATATGAATTATGCTTATGGAGATGAACTTGCTATAGTTCCTTATGTTAAGAATGAACTTGTTGGTATTGCACCCACACATGATAGTCCTATTATCTTTTGGAATTCTCCAAACTACACTATATCAGAGAAGTTTGTTCTTATTAAGGATTATATTGATGGGTTGCCTTTTACCGTTGCACATGATAATTTTGATGAATGTAATATGCATGTGACTGCTGCTCCTACTTGCAATTATTATGAGAGAGGAACTACATCTCCACCTCTTTATGTTTCCAACACAATAAAATTTCAAGAAACTGCTTATGCTATGTATTGGCCTTCACTTGATGTGCATGAATTGTTCTTATATGACATGCCGATGCATAGGAAGAGAGTTAGACTTCGTCATTGCATGATATATGTTGCTTCGTGCTCACTACTAAATGCCAAATTATTGTTAATTAAAATTGGCTTTGATATACCTTGGGATCCGGGTGGATTCATTACTTGAGCACTTTATGCCTAGCTTAATGGCTTTAAAGAAAGCGCTGCCAGGGAGACAACTCGGAAGTTTTAGAGAGTCATTTATTTCTTTTGAGTGCTTTTATAAAGTTTCAAAACAAAAAAAAATATAGAGGGGAACTCAAAACTTCACAAAAAGAAAAGTGAAAGTGAGAGGGACGAGCATTGTGAAAGTGGGAGCTAGCCTTGAACTTTGTTCATGCCCATGGAAACTTTGTGAATCATAATTACCAAAACTTTTCAACAAAAATAATTATCCCCTTGTACAAATCCATTGTTTTATAAAAATAATGTGCCAAGATTTGCCTTTAGGATGATTAGATTGCTTGTTGGTATGTGCGGTGCAAAAACAGAAACTTTGGCTGTAGTGCACGATTTTACATTTTTTACTGGAACGTCGAAAGTTTCTGAAACTTTTTGCACAGTATTGATATACAAATTTTTTATTTTTTAGTAAATGTTCAGAATTTTTGGAGTATCAGAAGTATGGTAGGTGTTCAGATTGCTACAGACTATCCTGTTTAAGACAGATTCTGTTTTTGTTGCATTGTTTTGCTTGTTTTGATGAAACTATCGATTTTTATTGGTGGTATAAGCCATGTAAAAGTTATAATACAGTAGATACAATGCAAAAATAAAATATGAATTGGTTTGCAACAGTACTTAGAGTAGTGATTTGCTTTATTATACTAACGGATCTTACCGAGCTTTCTGTTGAGTTTTGTGTGCATGAAGTGATCAAAGATCGAGGAGGTCTCGATATGAGGAGAAGGAGGAGAGGCAAGAGCTCAAGCTTGGGGATGCCCAAGGCACCCCAATTAAATATTCAAGGATACTCAAGCATGTGAGCTTGGGGATGCCCCGGAAGGCATCCCATCTTTCTTCAACAAGTATCGGTATGTTTTTATCTTCGTTTCGTTCATGTGATATGTGTGAATCTTGGAGCGTCTTTTGTGTTTATTTTTCATTTTTATTTTATGCGCCATGCTGGTATGAGATAGTCCATGTTTGATTTATAGAATGCTCATTGCACTTCACTTATATCTTTTGAGTATGGCTTTATAGAATGCTTCATGTGCTTCACTTATATCATTTGAAGTTTGGATTGCCTGTTTCTCTTCACATGGAAAACCATTATTTGAAGAATGCTCTTTTGCTTAACTTATATTTATTAGAGCTTGGTATTTTATAGAAAGAATTAAACTCTCTTGCTTCACTTATATCTATTTAGAGAGTCAACAGGAATTGCATGGTTAGTCATAAAATCCTACATAAAACTTATGGATCACTGAATATGATATGTTTGATTCCTTGCAATAGTTTTGCGATATAGAGATGATAATATGTGGGAGGTACTAGTAAATGGTTGTGGTTAGTAAGAATATTGGTGTTAAGGTTTGTGATTCCCTATGCAAGCACGAAAGTCAATAGTTATGCAATGAAATTACATCCTACTTGTGGTGCATTATTCGGTGTTAGTATGCTTGATGCTCGTTTATGAGAATTTTTTTTTGGTTGGTTGCTTCTCAATCTTTTTGCTAGCCTCCACTTGTACTAAGTAGAAATACTACTTGTGCATCCAAAATCCTTAAACCCAGTTTTGCCATATGAGTCCACCATACCTACCTATATGCGGTATTTCCATGCCGTTCTAAGTAAATTTGTATGTGCCAACTCTAATTTTCAAAATAAATCTCTGTTTTGTGTGCCCGTACCGCTCATGTGGCGGTAGGGGGTGGCCGATGTCTTCCATGTTTAGGCGGGTTATTCTCACGGAGAATTATTTTGTAATATATGTGATTTTTGGGATTTGGAATCAACGCAAACGGGGGCCCACAGTGACCACAACCCACCAGGGCGTGCCGGGCACCCCCTGGTGCGCCCAGGTGTCTTATGCCCTCCTCGTAAGTCGGTTGGGGCCCTTCTTCGGATGCAAGAAAGATAATTTATGGGAAAAAATCATGTAAAAATTTCAGCGACAATCGGAGTTATGGATCTCCGGGAATTTAAGAAACGGTGAAGGGCCAGATCTGGGGAACGCGAAACAGAAGAGAACAGAGAGGGAGATCCAATCTCGGAGGGGCTCCCACCCCTCCGCCGCCATGGAGGCCATGGACCAGAGTGGGAACTCTCCTCCCATCTAGGGGGGGAGCCCAATTAAGAATAAGAAGGAGAGGGGCTCTCTCCTCCTCTCTCCCGGTGGCGCCGAAGTGCCGCCGGGGCAAGGATCATGACGGCAATCTACATCAACAATCTTGCTACCATCAACACCAACTCTCTCCCACTCTATGCAACGGTGTAACACCCCTTCTCCCCGCTGTAATCTCTACTTAAACATGGTGCTCAACTCCATATATTATTTCCCAATGATCTATGGTTATCCTATGATGTTTGAGTAGATCCGTTTTGTCCTATGGGTTAATCGTGATCCTGGTTGGTATGATTGTATATTTTATTTATGGTGCTATCCTACTGTGCCCTCCATCTCGCGCAAACATGAGGGATCCCCGCTGTAGGGTGTTGCAATATGTTCATGATTCGCTTATGGTGAGTTGCGAGAGTCATAGAAGCTTAAACCCGAGTAAGTGGGTTGTTGCGTATGGGATAAAGAGGCTTGATACTTAATGCTATGGTTGGGTTTCATGACCTTAATGATCTTTAGTAGTTGCGGATGCTTGCTATAGTTCCAATCATAAGTGCATATGATCCAAGTAGAGAAAGTATGTTAGCTCATGCCTCTCCCTCATATAAAATTACAAGAATGATTACCGGTACTTGTTATCGATTGCCTAGGGATAGATGACTTTCTTGTAGACAAAAGCTATCTACTTTTATTACCTTGCAATTTATTCATAGTTTTATTCTCGCACAGTACTCATTGTTTTGTTCTTGCAAAATAGTTTCATACTTGTTCTAGGTAAAGCAAACGTCAAGTGTCCGTAGAGTTGTATCGGTGGTTGATAGAACTTGAGAGAATATTTGTTCTGCCTTTAGCTCCTCATTGGGTTCAACACTCTTATTTATCGAAGAAGGCTACAAATGATCCCCTATACTTGTGGGTTATCAAGACCTTTTTCTGGCGCCGTTGCCGGGGAGCAATAGCGTGGGGTGAATATTCTCGTGTGTGCTTGTTTGTTTTATCTCTAAGTAGTTTTTATTTCCTGTTCTAAGTTGTTCTCTATCTTCAGTTATGGATATGGAACACGAAACACCAAAAAAAATAGTTGTACTTGCTACTCATGGAGATGGGGAACCTCCTAAAACCCTCGATTCTTGTTATGTGAAAAATATTATGCACTACTTCGATAATCCTGAGAAAACCCCATTCAACTTGATAATGGGAGACACGTTGGATCAACGTGAATACTTTAGGGATTATCGCTTGACACAAAAAGGGAAATTATTATGGGATCAAATTGATATGTTGCATTGGTATGCTTGGAATTTATGCCAGAGATATGATTATACTTGTTGCTCTAGGATGAACGCTCCACATCTTCCCTTTACATGCAAATTTAATGATAATGAAACCTTGACTTCTTATGCCAATGGTAGATATGATTATTATGATGTGGAACGAATAGAAGAATTTGTTGCTTTTAAGGGTGCTTATGAAATTGAATCTTTGTTTTTAAAGTATGAAGCTTTTGATGATGATGTTTATACACCTGAAAATTTTGCCATCCTTAAATATTGCTATGAAAATTTTAAATACATTTCTGATATTGATATATTTATTGAGAAAGTCTCCGCTGTCAAAGAAGAGACTAATATTTTGCAGGAGTCTATGGAAGAAGAAATTGATGAAACTGTGAGCTCATTGGATGAAAAAGATGATGAGGAGAGCGAAGAACAAAAGGAGGAAGAACGGATTAGTGACCCGTGCCCACCTTCTAATGAGAGTAACTCTTCGACTCATACATTATTTAATTTCCCTTCATGCTTACCGAAGGATGAATGCTGTGATAATTGCTATGATCCCGTTGATTCTTTTGAAATAACCCTTTTTGATGAACTTAATGCTTGCTATGCTTGTGGCCAAGATGCCAATATGAATTATGCTTATGGAGATGAACTTGCTATAGTTCCTTATGTTAAGAATGAAATTGTTGCTATTGCACCCACACATGATAGTCCTATTATCTTTTTGAATTCTCCAAACTACACTATATCGGAGAAGTTTGTTCTTATTAAGGATTATATTGATGGGTTGCCTTTTACCGTTGCACATGATAATTTTGATGAATGTAATATGCATGTGATTGCTGCTCCTACTTGCAATTATTATGAGAGAGGAACTACATCTCCACCTCTTTATGTTTCCAACACGATAAAATTTCAAGAAACTGCTTATGCTATGTATTGGCCTTCACTTGATGTGCATGAATTGTTCTTATATGACATGCCGATGCATAGGAAGAGAGTTAGACTTCATCATTGCATGATATATGTTGCTTTGTGCTCACTACTAAATGCCAAATCATTGTTAATTAAAATTGGCTTTGATATACCTTGGGATCCGGGTGGATTCATTACTTGAGCACTTTATGCCTAGCTTAATGGCTTTAAAGAAAGCGCTGCCAGGGAGACAACCCGGAAGTTTTAGAGAGTCATTTATTTCTTTTGAGTGCTTTTATAAAGTTTAAAAACAAAAATATATAGAGGGGAACTCAAAACTTCACAAACAGAAAAGTGAAAGTGAGAGGGACGAGCATCGTGAAAGTGGGAGCTAGCCTTGAACTTTGTTCATGCCCATGGAAACTTTGTGAATCTTAATTACAGAAAATTTTCAACAAAAATAATTATCCCCTTGTACAAATCCATTTTTTTATAAAAATAATGTGCCAAGATTTTCCTTTAGGATGATTAGATTGCTTGTTGGTATGTGTGGTGCAAAAACAGAAACTTTGGCTGTAGTGCACAATTTTCCATTTTTTACTGGAACATCGAAAGTTTCTGATACTTTTTGCACAATCTTGCTATACAAGTTGTTTATTTTGTCCTAAATGTTTAGAAGTTTTGGAGTACAGAAGTATGGTAGGTGTTCAGATTGCTACAGACTGTCCTGTTTAAGACAGATTCTGTTTTTGTTGCATTGTTTTGCTTGTTTTGATGAAACTATCAATTTTATCGATGGTATAAGCCATGGAAAAGTTATAATACAGTAGCTACAATGCAAAAATAAAATATGAATTGGTTTGCAACAGTACTTAGAGTAGTGATTTGCATTATTATACTAACGAATCTTACCGAGCTTTCTGTTGAGTTTTGTGTGGATGAAGTGATCAAAGATCGAGGAGGTCTCGATATGAGGAGAAGGAGGAGAGGCAAGAGCTCAAGCTTGGGGATGCCCAAGGCACCCCAATTAAATATTCAAGGAGACTCAAGCATCTGAGCTTGGGGATGCCCCGGAAGGCATCCCATCTTTCTTCAACAAGTATCGGTATGTTTTCATCTTCGTTTCGTTCATGTGATATGTGTGAATCTTGGAGTGTCTTTTGTGTTTATTTTTCATTTTTATTTTATGCCCCATTCTGCTATGAGGTAGTCCATGGTTGATTTATAGAATGCTCATTGCACTTCACTTATATCTTTTGAGTATGGCTTTATAGAATGCTTCATGTGCTTCACTTATATCATTTGAAGTTTGGATTGCCTGTTTCTCTTCACATGGAAAACCGTTATTTGAAGAATGCTCGTTTGCTTAACTTATATTTATTAGAGCTTGGTCTTTTATAGAAAGAATTAAACTCTCTTGCTTCACTTATATCTATTTAGAGAGTCAACAGGAATTGCATGGTTAGTCATAAAATCCTACATAAAACTTATGGACCACTGAATATGATATGTTTGATTCCTTGCAATAGTTTTGCGATATAGAGATGATAATATGTGGGAGGTACTAGTAAATGGTTGTGGTTAGTAAGAATATTGGTGTTAAGGTTAGTGATTCCCTATGCAAGCACGAAAGTCAATAGTTATGCAATGAAATTACATCCTACTTGTGGTGCATTATTTGGTGTTAGTATGCTTGATGCTCGTTTATGAGAATTTTTGTTTTTTGGTTGGTTCCTTCTCAACCTTTTTGCTAGCCTCCACTTGTACTAAGTAGAAATACTACTTGTGCATCCAAAATCCTTAAACCTTGTTTTGCCATATGAGTCCACCATACCTACCTATATGCGGTATTTCCGTGCCGTTCTAAGTAAATTTGTATGTGCCAACTCTAATTTTCAAAATAAATCTCTATTTTGTGTGCCCGTACCGCTCATGTGGCGGCAGGGGGTGGCCGATGTCTTCCATGTTTAGGCGGGTTATTCTCATGATGAGTGTTTATTCACTTGTCATTGCACAAGAGTATGGCGGTAACAGGGATGCCCAATCCCACAATGAATCAAAAATAATAACAATAAAATTCCTTGGAAAGTGTTGGTATGGAAGGCACCCATGGATACGGCTAGCCATGGATTGTGAAAGAATGGTGGAAAGGAAATGAACTTTATTTTCTGTTTGGAAACCGCCTATAATGTGTCTAGCATGGAGGATGTTGGGAACTCTTGGTCGTAGCGTTGACAGGAAAAGCATGCCTCTCAAAATGTTTTTATCTCTCAATTTTCTTGCTTTGAGCTCTGGCACCTCTACAAATCTCTGCTTCCCTCTGCGAAGGGCCTATCTATTTACTTTTATGCATTTTTTATTTTTATTTGAGTCTCCATCTTCTCTTATAAAGCACCAACTAGGGAGCACTATGATCATACTTGTGCATTGATGCAGCTAATATTGAGTATGTTTCATGAATGGATCAATGATTGAGCATGACGGGCTAGGGATAACTTTCTTTAGCGTTGATATTTTGAAAGACATGATTGTTTGTTGGGATGCCTGAGTATTAATGTCTTTATGTCAAATTATAGACTATTGCTTTGAATCACTTATGTCTTAATATTCATGCCATGACTAGACATATGATCAAGTTTATGTTAGGTAGCATTCCACATCAAAAATTATCTTTTTTATCATTTACCTACTCGAGGATGAGCAGGAATTAAGCTTGGGGGATGCTGATACGTCTCCGTCATATCTATAATTTTTGATCGTTTCATGCCAATATTATACAACTTTTATACACTTTTGGCAACATTTTATATGATTTGTTTGGACTAACCTATTGATCCAGTGCCCAGTGCTAGTTCCTGTTTGTTGCATGTTTTTTTTCATAGAAAATCCATATCAAACGAAGTCCAAACGCGATAAAAATTTACGGAGAATTATTTTGGAATATATGTGATTTTGGGAATTTGGAATCAACGCAAACGGGGGCCCACAGAGACCACAACCCACCAGGGCGCGCCGGGCACCCCTTGGTGCGCCCAGGTGTCTTGTGCCCTCCTCGTAAGTCAGTTGGGGCCCTTCTTCGGGCGCAAGAAAGATAATTTATGGGAAAAAGTCGTGTAAAAATTTCAGCGCAATCGGAGTTACGGATCTCCGGGAATTTAAGAAACGGTGAAGGGCCAGATCTGGGGAACGCGAAACAGAAGAGAACAAAGAGGGAGATCCAATCTCGGAGGGGCTCCCACGCCTCCGCCTCCATGGAGGCCATGGACCAGAGGGGGAACTCTCCTCCCATCTAGGGGGGAGGCCAAGGAAGAATAAGAAGGAGGGGGGCTCTCTCCCCCTCTCTCCCGGTGGCGCCGGAGTGCCGCCGGGGCAAGGATCGTGACGGCAATCTACATCAACAATCTTGCTACCATCAACACCAACTCTCTCCCCCTCTATGCAGCGGTGTAACACCCCTTCTCCCCGCTGTAATCTCTACTTAAACATGGTGCTCAACTCCATATATTATTTCCCAATGATCTATGGTTATCTTATGATGTTTGAGTAGATCTGTTTTGTCCTATGGGTTAATTGTGATCCTGGTTGGTATGATTGTATATTTTATTTATGGTGCTATCCTACGGTGCCCTCCGTCTCGCGCAAACATGAGGGATCCCCGCTGTAGGGTGTTGCAATATGTTCATGATTCGCTTATGGTGGGTTGCGAGAGTGACAGAAGCTTAAACCCGAGTAAGTGGGTTGTTGCGTATGGGATAAAGAGGACTTGATACTTAATGCTATGGTTGGGTTTCACGACCTTAATAATCTTTAGTAGTTGCGGATGCTTGCTATAGTTCCAATCATAAGTGCATATGATCCAAGTAGAGAAAGTATGTTAGCTCATGCCTCTCCCTCATATAAAATTACAAGAATGATTACCGGTACTTGTTATCGATTGCCTAGGGACAGATGACTTTCTTGTTGACAAAAGCTATCCACTTTTATTACCTTGCAATTTATCCGTAGTTTTATTCTCGCAAAGTACTCGTAGTTTTATTCTTGCAAAATAGTTTCATACTTGTTCTAGGTAAAGCAAACGTCAAGTGTGCGTAGAGTTGTATCGGTGGTCGATAGAACTTGAGGGAATATTTGTTCTGCCTTTAGCTCCTCATTGGGTTCGACACTCTTATTTATCGAAGAAGGCTACAAATGATCCCCTATACTTGTGGGTTATCAAGACCTTTTTCTGGCGCCGTTGTCAGGGAGCAATAGCGTGGGGTGAATATTCTCGTGTGTGCTTGTTTGTTTTATCTCTAAGTAGTTTTTATTTCCTGTTCTAAGTTGTTCTCTATCTTCAGTTATGGATATGGAACACGAAACACCCAAAAAAATAGTTGTACTTGCTACTCATGGAGATGGGGAACCTCCTAAAACCCTCGATTCTCGTTATGTGAAAAATATTATGCACTACTTCGATAATCCCGAGAAAACCCCATTCAACTTGATAATTGGAGACACGTCGGATCAACGTGAATACTTTAGGGATTATCGCTTGACACAAAAAGGGAAATTATTATGGGATCGAATTGATATGTTGCATTGGTATGCTTGGAATTTATGCCAGAGATATGATTATACTTGTTGCTCTAGGATGAACGCTCCACATCTTCCCTTTACATGCAAATTTAATGATAATGAAACCTTGGCTTCTTAGGTCAATGGTAGATATGATTATTATGATGTGGAACGAATAGAAGAATTTGTTGCTTTTAAGGGTGCTTATGAAATTGAATCTTTGTTTTTAAAGTATGAAGCTTTTGATGATGATGTTTATACACCTGAAAATTTTGCCATCCTTAAATATTGCTATGAAAATTTTAAATACATTTCCGATATTGATATATTTATTGAGAAAGTCTCCGCTGTCCAAGAAGAGACTAATATTTTGCAGGAGTCTATGGAAGAAGAAATTGATGAAACTGTGAGCTCATTGGATGAAAAAGATGATGAGGAGAGCGAAGAACAAAAGGAGGAAGAACGGATTAGTGACCCGTGCCCACCTTCTAATGAGAGTAACTCTTCGACTCATACATTATTTAATTTCCCTTCATGCTTACCGAAGGATGAATGCTATGATAATTGCTATGATCCCATTGATTCTTTTGAAATATCCCTTTTTGATGAACTTAATGCTTGCTATGCTTGTGGCCAAGATGCCAATAAGAATTATGCTTATGGAGATGAACTTGCTATAGTTCCTTATGTTAAGAATGAAATTGTTGCTATTGCACCCACACATGATAGTCCTATTATCTTTTTGAATTCTCCAAACTACACTATATCGGAGAAGTTTGTTCTTATTAAGGATTATATTGATGGGTTGCCTTTTACCTTGCAATTTATTCATAGTTTTATTCTCGCAAAGTACTCGTAGTTTTATTCTTGCAAAATAGTTTCATACTTGTTCTAGGTAAAGCAAACGTCAAGTGTGCGTACAGTTGTATAGGTGGTCGATAGAACTTGAGGGAATATTTGTTCTACCTTTAGCTCCTCGTTGGGTTCGACACTCTTATTTATCGAAGAAGGCTACAAACGATCCCCTATACTTGTGGGTTTCATATAGCACCCCATGCGCATGGGCGTGTACCGTGCACACGGGACCCCTGTGCACACGGGACCAACTTACCCCGTGCGGACAAGCCTCCCAGGTTTTGGCCGTGGATGCCCTTCCTTGCCTCTCAAGTCGTCCCCTTCTTCCCTCTAGCTATATATTTCGGGTCTAAGGCATTTGTTAGGGTTAGCAATGTATATGTGAGACATTGATAGAGCTTTGCTCCTTCTACCACTCCTCTTGGAGATCAAGACCTCTTAGGAGAGGATCCCAAGTGGATATCAAGACCTCCTTTTGGAGAAGACTACCATCAAGACCTCACCTACTTAGGAGTGGGAAGAACCTTACCTTTGTGCTTGTTTCCTTGGATTGTTCTTGTATTCTTATGGATCACAACTATGTTATTCTAGTGGATGTGTAATTGGGGTTTGTTTGAGTGAATTTCCTCTTTGTGTTCTTGTGTTCATCCCTTTCCCCCCCTCCAAGTGTGAAAAGATCTTCACTTAGGGTTCCACCCTACAACAGTTCCCAAGCCCACCATCCGGGTGCCACTTGGTACACCGTGCCACTGTGCCTAGTCTGTCCCAAGCCCACCTGTACCAGGTGCCACTTGGTAGACAAATAGCACTACCTACAAACACCAGAAACTAATTGCAACTCCTGGACAGAGATCAAGGCGATTAATAAGCCGAGAGGGCTCGAGTTACCGGAACCCAATGTGTGGTAGTAGCTAGTCTTGGATTACATACACAGAACTTAGTTCCCGAGGACGGTTTCAATTAGACAACCCACCATGTACTCCTACATGGCCTCTCATCGCTACCTTTACCAAATCATGTTCACACACTCAGCTCTCAACAGTAGGACATGTTCACCACCATTCTAATCCATCCCAAATGAATCAGACCTGACACAACTCTAAGGATAGCAGGCATAACAAGCAAGCATGAATGAGTAGGCACATCATGGCTCCAACAACTCCTACTCATGCTAGTGGGTTTTACTAATTACTATGGCAAAGACAGGTCATGCAGAGGAATGGGTTCAACTACCGCAACAAGTAACAGCTGAATCGTTATTGTCCTAATGCAATAAAAGAGAGCAGGAGCGAGAGAGTGGGATTGTATCGGAGTGATCAAGGGGGGTTTGCTTGCCTGAAGATCAGAAGAACATCACTGCTCTTTAGAAGGATACCCGGTCACGCTTTCGAAAATAGTTCCTATCGCAAGGACAAAAACAACGAAAGAAGGCAATTCAAAACATTACAAATGCCACAAACAAGATGAATGCCATGACATGTTAACATGTTGCTGGTTTGAGCTAATGCAACTGTCCGCAACTTAATTGAAGTCCATTTGATCAATATAGATCAAATTCAAACTCCACATATTAAGCATTTTAATGCATTTAATGGAATTGTCCTATCAAGCAACTTTAAGTTCTTCAAACATGCATGAACATGGCATAAACAGATTCTTCATATTTTTCTGATAATTTTTCATATATAAATTATTTCATTTGGAGTTGCGGTTGAATTTATATGATTTTTAGAAGTTTAAACTATTTTCTAGAATTAATTAAACCATTTCTGATTTATTAAAAACCATAAAACAATTACTGCGTCAGCTTACGTGAGTGGGGATGGCTACAGTCGCTGACCAGTGGGGTCAGTCAACTGCTGACGTCAGCGCGGTCAAAGCTGACAGGTGGGGCCATTGTGCTTAAGTTAAATCTAAACAGGAATCAATTTGTGGTTAATTAAGGGCGTGGGGCCCATATGTAAGTGGGTCAGGGGATTATTTAGTGGGCGGTTTAGTGGCTAAAGACGTGCCATGTCAGCGGTGCCGACGTTTAGCCGCCGGCGCTAAACAGAGGACGCCGGAGTTCATTAACTTCTGCACCTATTGTTCAACCGCCTGATTGGAACTTGCCTTTTGAAATTATGTGTGATGCTAGTGATTATGCTGTTGGTGCTGTTCTAGGACAAAGAGTTGATAAGAAACTAAATCTTATTCATTATGCTAGCAAAACTCTAGACAGTGCCCAAAGAAATTATGCTACTACTGAAAAAGAATTTTTAGCAGTTGTGTTTGCTTGTGACAAATTCAGATCTTACATTGTTTATTCTAAAGTTACTGTTCACACCGATCATGCTGCTATTAAATATCTTATGGAAAAGAAAGATGCTAAACCTAGACTCATTAGGTGGGTTCTCTTACTACAAGAATTTGATTTGCATATCACTGATAGAAAAGGAGCTGAGAACCACGTAGCTGATAATTTATCTAGGTTAGAAAATATCCTTGATGACCCACTACCAATTGATGATAGTTTTCTTGATGAACAACTAGCTGCAATGAATGTTTCTCATAACACTCCTTGGTATGCTGACTATGCTAATTATATTGTTGCTAAATACATACCACCTAGTTTCACATACCAACAAAAGAAAAAGTTCTTCTATGATTTAAGACATTACTTTTGCAATGACCCACATATTTATAAAGAAGGAGTAGATGGTATTATTAGACGTTGTGTACCTGAGCATGAACAGGAACAAATCCTATGAAAATGTCACTCCGAAGCTTATGGAGGGCATCATGCGGGAGATATAACTGCTCACAAGGTATTGCAATCTGGTTTTTATTGGCCTACTCTCTTCAAGGATGCCCGTAAGTTTGTCTTATCTTGTGATGAATGTCAATGAATTGGTAATATCGGTAAGCGTCAAGAAATGCCTATGAATTATTCACTTGTTGTTGAACCGTTTGATGTTTGGGGTTTTGATTATATGGGACCTTTTCCTTCCTCTAATGGGTATACACATATTTTGGTTGCTGTTGATTATGTTACTAAGTGGGTAGAAGCTATTCCAACTAGTAGTGTTGATCATAACACTTCCATTAAAATGCTTAAAGAAGTTATTTTCCCAAGGTTTGGAGTCCCTAGATATTTAATGACTAATCGTGGTTCACACTTTATTCATGGTGCTTTCCGTAAAATGCTTGCTAAATATGATGTTAACCATAGAATTGCATCACCCTATCATCCTCAATCTAGTGGTCAAGTTGAACTTAGCAATAGAGAAATAAAGCTAATATTACAGAAAACTGTTAATAGGTCCCGAAAGAATTGGTCTAAGGAATTGGATGATGCACTTTGGGCCTACCGAACAGCATATAAAAATCCTATGGGTATGTCTCCCTATAAAATGGCTTATGGAAAAGCTTGTCATTTGCCTCTAGAGTCAGAACACATAAAGGAAACCTTCCAGAACACCCCAGAACCCTGAAAAAGAGGAGGTACATGATACGGTAAGTAAACAGACTCTGAAAAATCCGCAAAAATATTTTCTGTCAGTTTTGGAATATAACAAAAATTAGGAAAATAAGATACAACCAGGAAGGCAATCGAGGAGGGCACGATACACCAGGGCGCGCCTGCCTTGCCTGGCGCGCCCAGGTGGGTTGTTCCCACCTCGGGAACCTTCCCGACTTCGTTTTCCTCCCGTTTGCTTGTTTCCCAAGATAAAAACTCTTTATATACCCCCCGAACGTATTGAACACCGTATCACGAAGAAATCTTCTGTTCTTCTTTCTTGCTGTTTTCTGTCAAATCTGTCAAGCCAGACATCATGTCTTCTCCCTCCTCTGACAAAGTAGAAGGAGATGCTTGGTTAATGAAGATAGAGCTAAAAAGAGAGGAACCAGAGAAGACCATCAAGGGTGACAAGGTCAAGGAAGTCGCAGGAGATCAAGTTCCAGCAGAGGGGCAAGTCATTCTAGCAGCAGAAGAAGAAGACATCCTTCAGCCTTACTATGATCATCTTACCCCTACTGAAATTGAAGCTTTTAGGATCATTGAAACGGTTTGTGTGCAAAATAAATATCTCACTCGTGAAAATATTCTGTTGCAAGAGCATATCATCGCCCTCCGGAGCATCATTCGTAGATTGGAGTACCTCCTAAGCCTGAAGTGTGACGCTACCTCATCACCGCCACCATCTTCTTCATCACCAAAGGAGACTTGAGTTCATGGTATGGACACTCCCCTTGGCTTGTGCCAATCTTGGGGGAGGTGTCCCGGTATCGTATCACCACCACTATCTTTGCCTTTATCTATTTTAGTTCGATCTTTAGTTTCCTATGATTTAGTTGAATAAAAGTTTTAGTTCGATCCTTTCTTTTCGAGTGTTTGCTTAGTGATCTATCTATCGATGTAATCATGTGCGAGATATATAATAAAGCATAGTTTGAGTTTTGTTTCTTTACTCTTATGTCTCAATAAAAAGAAAGGAAAATAAATGAAAAAGATCATATGCTAATCTTATGGTAAGTAATGACATCACATAAGGAAAAGTACAAGCGGTAAAATTTGTTGGAGATTGACAAACATAGCATTAGTCAATGATGCAACTCATGAAAGAATTAATAAGGGAAGAGAAGATTCACATGCAAATACACTATCTTCGACATATTTTATGATTGTGAGCCCCCACTAAATATTTTGTGTCAAAATAGTTGACGTTGGACAAGGAAGACAACATAATGATTTATGTTTGTTCATATTCACATAGAAGTTATATTGTCATAGATCCTTTAACATGTGGTGCTTGCTCAATATCTTTTCTAGCCAAAAATTCCGCACTAAGTAGAGATACTACCTGTGCATCCAAAAACCCTTAAACCCGAATCTTATTTTGAGAGTCCACCATACCTACCTATGGATTGAGTAAGATCCTTAAATTAAGTTGTCATCGGTGCAATAAGGCAATAAAAATTGCTTCTAAATGTGTTAGATCATTTAGTGTAAGAGAAAATTGAGCGTTGTACGAACTTGTGATGGCAAAGTAATAAAAGCGACGGACTGCATAATAAAGGTTGCTATCATAAGGGGCAATATAACATGACATTCTTTTGCATTAAGGGATTTGGCATGCAAACAAATAAGCGCATGACAACCTCTGCTTCCCTCTGTGAAGGGCCTATCTTTTACTTTTATGCATTTACTTTTATGTAAGAGTCAAAAGTTTTCTTCCCTATTCCTTTTTATTTTCTCTTTTTTGCAAGCATCATGTGGTGAGGAAAGATCTAGGCACATATACCCAGTTGGATATGAGTAGGCATTAGTTATTATTGTTGACATCACCCTTGAGGTGAATACGTTGGGAGGCGAAACTATAAGCCCCTATCTTTCTATGTGTCCGGTTGAAACTTTTTGTTCATGGGTACGCTGTGAGTGTTAGCAATCATAGAAGATTAAATGATGGTTGAGTATGTGGACTTGCCTAAAGGCTCTGATACGTGACCCTTCCTGAAAATATGATGAATTATAGTTGCAAAGTTGAATGAGAACATAGTTTGTTGGTTTTCAATAAGGTTTATGCTTTATACTTCAATGTTGTGATGAATTGTTACTTTTCATGAGAAGTTATATGATAAGAGTTATATGATAAAAGTTATTTGATAAAGTTTTATGTTAAAGTTCTTTGCTGTTATTATAAGATGCATGATGCTTCTATGTCCGTATTTTGTTTTTATCGACACCTCTCTCTCTCTCTCTCTAAGCATGTGGGCATGTTTTTCGATTTTGGTTTTCGCTTGAGGACAAGCGAGGTCTAAGCTTGGGGGAGTTGATACGTCCATTTTGCATCATGTTTTCTTACTATTATTTATAATGTTTTTATGCATAATAATGCTTTTTGGAGTATTTCTAATGCCTTTTCTCTCATATTATGCAAGGTTTACACAAAGAGGGAGAATACCGGTAGCTGGAATTCTGGACCTGAAAAAGCTACGTCAGAGTTACCTATTCTGCACATCTCCAAATGAGCTGAAAATTTACGAAGATTTTTTTGGAATATATGAAGAATATTGGAGCAAATAACTACCAGAGGGGGCCCACCAGGTGGGCACAACCCACCTGGGCGCGCCAGGGAGCCCAGGCGCGCCCTGGTGGGTTGTTGCCTCCTCGGCCCACCTCCGGTACCCCTCTTATGGTATATAAGTCATTTTAACCTAGAAAAAATAAAGGGAGGACTTTCGGGACGAAGCGTCGCCGTCTCAAGGCGGGACTTGGGCAGGAGCACTTTTACCCTCCGGCGGAGCGATTCCGCCGGGGGAACTTCCCTCCCGGAGGGGGAAATCATCGTCATCGTCATCACCAACAACTCTCCCATCTTTGGGAGGGCCATCTCCATCAACATCTTCAACAGCACCATCTCCTCTCAAACCCTAGTTCATCTCTTGTGTTCAATCTTTGTACCGGAACCTTAGATTGGTACTTGTGGGTGACTAGTAGTGTTGATTACACATTGTAGCTGATTACTATATGGTTTATTTGGTGGAAGATTATATGTTCAGATCCATTATGCTATTTAATACCCCTCTGATCTTGAGCATGATTATTATTTGTGAGTAGTTACTTTTGTTCTTGAGGTCACGGGAGAAGTCATGTTGCAAGTAATTATGTGAACTTGATATGTGTTCGATATTTGATGATATGTATGTTGTGATTCCCTTAGTGGTGTCATGTCAACGTCGACTACATGGCACTTCACCATATTTGGCCCAAGGGAATGCATTGTGGAGTAGTTATTAGATGATGGGTTGCTAGAGTGACAGAAGCTTAAACCCTAGTTTATGCGCTACTTCGTAAGGGACTGATTTGGATCCAAAAGTTTAATGCTATGGTTAGATTTTATCTTAATACTTTTCTCGTAGTTGCGGATGCTTGCGAGGGGGTTAATCATAAGTAGGAGGTTTGTTCAAGTAAGAACAGCACCTAAGCACCAGTCCACCCACATATCAAATTATCAAAGTAGCGAACACGAATAAAATCAACATGATGAAAGTGATATGATGAAATTCCCGTGTCCCCTCAAGAACGCTTAGTGTCGGTGTACTAGAATAGGGGTACCTTAGTACCCCGTACTTGTGCACGGGCAGTAGTAGCATCCCGCGGCCAGGCTTGCGGGAGGACAGCCAGAGAGAAGCTCAAGATTATTAAGCCATTCAAGAACAAAGTATACAAAGCAAGAGTTAAGGCCCCGGCAAGAGGAGCTTGCCGGGAGGGACAGCTGAGGCCCAGCCTGGGCATTGCTGAAGCAGAGTACTTGCCGCGGCAAGGTACTTGCCCCGGCAAGTCATTGGCTGCGGCAAGGTATTGGCTGCGGCAAGATAGCGGCTGCGGCAAGGTACTTGCCCCGGCAAGTTACCTTGCACGGCAAACTATGGGCTGCGCCAAGCTGTCAGGTGCGGCAAGGTCTTGCCGCGGCAAGCGTTACTGTACCACTGTGCTACTGTGCTGCTCCGGTGCCTCTGCCAGAAAAGCGTTACTGGACAAGAAGGATGCGCTTATTTGCGCCAACAAGATCTACCGGGAGGCAGCTGCCGCAACTGCCGCCAAGCCACTTGCCGCTGAAGCTCTCGGGCGGGAGAACAAGAGGAAGTCCGGCAAGAGCTCCTATGCCCACTCCGGCAAGCGCACCTCTTCGGAGTGCTGCGCTACCGTCGAGGACGCACCAGAGAGCTCCACTGGCAAGTGTAAGAAGAACAAAGCCGCTCCGCCGGCGACAAAGAAGGTGCCCGCCAAGGAGGATGGCACTGGTGGTTCCTTCACCATCAGTGCCACACTTGACAACAAATAGGAAAACGCGCTCGTTGCTTTCCTGCGGGCGAATGTCGACGTATTTGCATGGCAACCGTCCGACATCCCCAGTGTTCCCAGGAAAGTAATTGAGCACCACCTTGCCGTTTGTCCCCACGCGAGGCCCGTCAAACAGAAAGCCAGAAAGCAAGTTGTGGAGCGGCAAGAGTTTATTGCGGAAGAAATCAAGAAGTTGGAAGCAGCAGGCCTCGTTAGAGGAGTGCTCCATCCTACGTGGTTGGCCAATCCGGTTGTCGTGCGCAAAGCGAATGGAAAATGGAGGCTTTGTATTGATTTCACTGATGTCAATAAAGCTTGTCCCAAAGACCCATTTCCTTTGCCCCGCATAGACCAGATTGTTGACTCCACGGCAGGATGTGATTTGCTTTCATTTCTTGACGCATATTCAGGGTATCATCAAATCTTCATGGCTGAGGAAGATGAGGAAAAGACCGCATTTATCACACCCTGTGGCACATACTGTTTCGTACGTATGCCGTTTGGTTTGAAAAATGCTGGTTCGACATTTGCAAGAGCCGTCCAGATTGCTTTTGAGCCTCAGCTGCACAGAAATGTGGAAGCCTATATGGATGATATAGTGGTCAAAAGCAAAGACAGGGCTACTTTAGTTCAAGATCTAGAAGAAACTTTTGTAAATCTGCGCAAGATCAACCTGAAGCTCAACCCCGAGAAGTGCGTGTTTGGAGTTCCCTCCGGCAAGCTTCTCGGGTTCTTTGTGTCTCAACGTGGAATTGAAGCCAATCCTGACAAGATCAAAGCCATTGAGCAAATTGAAGCACCGAAGCGCGTCAAGGATGTTCGACGACTTGCCGACTGTGTTGCTGCCCTCAGTAGGTTTATCTCCAAGTCAGCTGAGCGCGCCCTGCCATTTTTCAAAATCTTAAAAAAAGGCAGGTCCATTGAAATGGACTCCGGAGGCGGAGGCGGCGCTGCAAGACTTGAAGAGATACCTCTCCTCTCCTCCAATACTTGTCGCGCCTAAACCACAAGAGAAGTTGTTGCTGTATCTAGCGGCAACCAATCAAGTGGTTAGTGCTGCGCTGGTAGCGGAGAGAGAGGTGGATGAGGAGGCAGTAACTGCGGCAAGCACGACCAGCGACAAGCTGGGGGCAACAAGTTTTGCTGCCAACAAGGATTCGTCTGCGCAGTCAGGTGAAGTGATACAAAAGAAGAAAATGGTGCGGCGCCCGGTCTACTTTGTGAGCTCTCTTCTGCAGGGAGCTAGGTCAAGGTATTCTGGTGTGCAGAAGCTGCTTTTCGGCCTTCTCATGGCCTCGAGAAAGCTGCGCCATTATTTTCAAGCACATGAAGTTACCGTCATCACTCGCTTCCCGCTGAAAAGGATTTTGCAAAATCCAGAAGCGACGGGCAGGATTGTCGAGTGGGCGTTGGAGTTGTCGAGCTTTGGCCTCAAGTTTGAGAGTACATCAACCATACAGAGCGGAGTTTTGGCAGAGTTTGTCGCAGAATGGACACCAACGCCAGACGAAGAAATCCCAGAGATGACTCTCCCCGGCAAGGAGACAAGCAAAGAGTGGCTTATGTACTTTGATGGTGCCTTTTCGCTGCAAGGCGCCGGTGCTGGCGTACTGCTTGTCGCACCCACCGGAGAGCACCTCAAGTACGTGGTCCAAATGCACTTTCCCAAGGAACAGGCGACGAACAATACTGCTGAATATGAGGGGTTGCTTGCCGGTCTCAGGATCGCGGCAGACCTTGGGATCAAGAAGCTTATTGTCAGGGGAGATTCGTAGCTTGTCGTCAGGCAAGTGAACAAGAACTACCAATGCCCATTGATGGAAGCTTATGTAGATGAGGTGAGGAAGTTGGAAGAACGCTTTGACGGCCTACAAATGGAGCACGTCCCACGTGCTGAGAATGACATTGCCGATGGTTTGTCAAAGCGCGCCGCACTCAAATTGCCTGTGGAGCCAGGCACTTTTGTGCTCCAACTAACTCAGCCATCCGTGACGCCATCAGTAGGGCAAGGCAGGAAGAGGAAGTTGGCTTCTGGCGACTACTTCCCGGCAGAGCTCCCCGAAGCCGCCGGCAAGAAGGCTGCCAAAGCCAGCGCCAAAGATTCAGAGGGGCAACTTGCTCCGACAAGGCCTCGCGCTCTTGTCGTTGAAGCGGGTGCTCCTAGGCTAGAGGCAAAGGGGCAACTTGCTCCGACAAGACTTCAGCTTGTCGTTGAAGCAGGCGCTCCTGATCGAAGCACTGAGGAGCAAGATGCTCCGACGAGGCCTTGGGCTTCCGTCGTTGAAGCAACTGCTCCCGACAAGCTTGTTGAAGGACTGCACGCTCCAGCAGGGCCCCAGGCTCTTGTCGTTGAGGCGGCTGTTCCCGCCAAGCTCGTCGGGGAACGGCAGGCTCTGGTAGAGCGACGAGCTCTTCCCGTAGGGCCTGATGTTCCCGCAGCAGAAGAAATGCCTTTAGTCCTCGTTGTCGAGCCACAGGCTCCAGCGTGGGCGCAGCAGATCGTCCGTTTCCTTCAGACAGGAGAACTTCCCGAAGAGCAGGAAGAAGCGGAGAAAGTAGCCCGACGGTCCAATATGTATCAATTTGTCGATGACATGCTGTGCAGAAAAAGACCAAACGGTGTGAAATTGAAGTGTATTCCCCGGGAAGAAGGACAGGAGCTGTTGGCGGAGATTCATGGAGGCATATGTGGTCACCACATAGGGTCAAGAGCCCTTGTTGGAAAGGCTTTCCGGCAAGGTTTCTTTTGGCCCACCGCCCTCCAGGATGCAACTGCACTAGTAACCAAGTGTGAAGCGTGCCAGTTTCATTCCAAGCAGATTCATCAGCCAGCTCAAGCTCTCCAGACAATCCCTCTCTCCTGGCCATTTTCGGCCTGGGGGCTCGATATCCTCGGCCCCTTTCCCCGTGCCACCGGGGGCTTCGAGTACTTGTATGTGGCCATCGACAAGTTTACGAAGTGGCCAGAAGTGGAAGCAGTGAGGAAGGTGACAGCACAATCAGCCATCAAGTTCTTCAAGAGAATTGTTTGTCGCTTTGGTGTTCCTAACAGGATCATCACCGACAACGGTACCCAGTTCACGAGCCACGCCTTCATGCAGTATGTCGAAGACCTTGGCGCCAAGGTCTGTTTCGCTTCTGTTGCTCACCCCCGAAGCAACGGTCAAGCTGAAAGGGCAAATGCTGAAGTGCTGCGTGGGCTCAAGACGAGAACTTTCGACAGGCTGCGCAAGTGCGGCAAAAACTGGATCGAGGAGCTGCCAGTGGTTCTTTGGTCGATCAGGACAACGCCAAATCGAGCTACTGGCCAGACGCCTTTTGCTCTAGTTTATGGAGCAGAGGCAGTTCTCCCCACGGAACTCGTATACGGGTCACCTCGAGTGCTCGCTTATGATGAGCTTGAGCAAGAGCAACTGCGGCAAGATGACGCTGTGCTCCTCGAGGAGGATCGTCTTCAGGCTGCTGTGAGAGCTGCTCGCTACCAGCAAGCTTTGCGTCGCTACCATAGCCGCAAAGTTAATGCCAGAAGTCTCGAGGAAGGTGACCTTGTTCTTCGGCGCGTTCAGTCGGCCAAGAATTCAAACAAGTTGACGCCGAAGTGGGAAGGCCCTTATCGGGTGAAACGGGTCACCAGGCCCGGCGCTGTCCGCCTGGAGACCGGGGATGGCATTCCAGTGATCAATTCCTGGAACATTGAGCATCTCCGTAAGTTTTTTCCATAAGGCGCGGTTGCCGGGCCCTTCCCCGGCAACCACCTTTTGTACAAGTCTTGCCGATGTTGCATGTAATCCTTTGTACAAAGCCAGGCGCAGACCCTGTGCATACATAAAGCTTTTGTATTTCGCAGTTTTTGACGATTTCATGTTTACTTTTATTTTGCATGATTATCTGACATACTGTGCAGTACAGCCTCCCCGGTAAGCATTAACGAGCCGCCAAGCTCCTATATCTTTATTTTCTCTTCTTTCTTTTTCTCAAAAAGACAGAAGCTTCCCTCGCGCACAAGTTTGCCGGGGGGGATGGGATAATGATATGGACCAGGCGTCGTTCAAAGAAACTTTGCCTTGCCGGGTAGAAGGCAGCGGCAAGCAGTGACAAGACCTTGCCGCGGAGAGATCAGCGACAAAGCTAAGTGCCAAAGTTTGAATAACCAAATTCTTTTTTATTCTCAAGGTTATTTTCCTTGAACGATACTACTCTTTGTACGGAAAACCTGTGCGCGACGGAACCTAAGCGTAATCGGTCGCGCCCTTACCTTGTTTCGAGTCCGCTCAACAACCTAAGTGGCCGCACTGAGCGCGACAAGGTTGCTTGCCGGCAGCGGCACCGCCAGCAGGCTGCTGGAGTCCCGCACCCAGCGCTCGCAGCGATGGTGCGCGCACCGGCAAGTTTCCTATAAGCGTAGGGCAAGTACACATAAAGAAAGAAATTGCTCAAGGGAGATGACATGCATTAACTTCAAAATATTGCATGTTATATTACAAGATAAGTTGCCGCGGCTTAAACAGATTGTTCTTTAACATGTCTAGCGGCGGCAAGGAGGGAGAAGAATGGGCTCTCTAATTGCGGTGCTCGCCTTCGACTCTTTGGATCTGGTCCACCCTCTCCACGATGGGCGCGACAAGGGCCTCTAATGGTGCGGGGTCGTATCCCTTCGGCAAGCTTTTGAAGATGTTGCTGAAGTCGACGCCCGGGTTTCTGTATGCTATCTTCACCAGCAACCTCCGGAGAACTCCCCGGCAAAGCCTGCGTGACTCGTCGGCCAGTTGAGCCTTGTGATTGACTTGGAGCTGTTGGAGTGCTTCTACTACTCCGTCGAAGAACTAGGCTAGCTTGACGCTAGTTTGCGTGTTCTTGTCGGTGGAGTACCCGAAGTCCGACACCTTCAGGGCAGTCAGCTCCTTGTCGATGTCCTCGGCTGCGCTGGCAAGCCTGTCTGTGAAGATCCCCACGTTATCCCTGAACTTCTTGTGGGTTGCAATAGCGTCTTGAAGCAGACCCTTCTCCTTCTGGAGCTCTGCCATTAGAAGCCCTTCGCGCTTTCTGGTGGTGTCGAGCGTCTCCTTCAGCGTGGTCAGTTTCAGCTTCAGGTCTGCTCTGGAGTCATTGGCGGCGGCAAGCAGATTGTTCTTCTTGGCTATGGTAACTTGCATCTCCGCCAAAGTGTGGGTCACCTTTGCCCTCTCACTTTCGAGCGTTGAGAGCTTGTCACCGTTTGCCTTGAGGGCGGCCTCTAGTCTTGCCACTTTCTCCTCCGTTTCCTTCCTGTTCACTTCTGCAGCAGCGACAGCGTTGGTGGCCTCCACCAACTTGCTGGCGTACTCTTGGGCCAAGGCTTCGATTTCCTTCTGGTGTTTTTGTGCCTGCCCCTGGGTCCGCTCTGCGGCAAGTCTTGCCACCTCCTCGTCTTTCTGTCGGAGGGTTTCGGCAAGTTTCCTCTTGCGCTCAGCAAGTTCTTCTTCGTGGGCATCAAGGTCCACCTTCCGCTGGTTCAGATCACCGGCCCGAGCAGACAACTCCTTGGCGGTCTCCTCCTGTTTTTGTTCAATGTCTTGCTTCATCAGGAGGAGGGCCTGCCGTTCTTCGGCCAGCTGTGCCCGCTTGGCCTCTAACGCATTAAGAGATCGCGCGCGGACATCCGCCAAGATCTTCGCGCGCCTCAACATGTCAGCTTCGGCCTTCTCGATGAGCGCCTCCCTGGAAGCTAGCTTCTCCCGTCGGGCGCGATGAAGATTCAGCAGCTTTTGGAGCAGTTGCTCCTCTTCAGACGTGCTGCTGCTGCTGGCGCCTGGCGCATCCACAAGCTGGAGCCCGGCAGCGGCAAGGATCTCCTCGTCCACAACATCCTCCTCGGTTGACGCTCTGGAGCCCACCGTCCAGGGGAGGCTGACGTAGACGTTCTCGCCGACCCGGATGTATTTGCTTGGCGGAGGCGAGTTGGGTCCTGCCGCCTCGTCAGTGGTTGAGGGACCCGTGGTCGGAGTAGCGCCTGGCGCTCCTGTGGCCTCAGGGCCGTCAGTACGACCACCGGCTCCCTCGCCGGCCTCCTCAGCAGCCTTCTGGGCGGCCTCAGCTTCAGCAGCCTTGGCGGCCTCATCGGTGGGCGCCTTGGCGGTATTATCCTCGGCGGCCTTGCCGGCCTCTTCGGCAGCCCTGGCAGCCTCTTCGTCGGCAAGCTTGTCGGCTGCCAGCTTGTCGGCCTTGGCAGCGGCGGCCTTGGCGGCCTCGTCGTCGATGGCCCCTGCGGTGTTCTCCTCGGCAGAAGAGTCAATGTTCATTGGCTCCACCGAGGAGGGCTCTGCCAACCCGAGAAGTAAAGCAAAAAGAGCTTCAGGAAGAAATTCAAGAAGCCAAAAGAAAGAAAGCAGAAAGAGTTTTGCGGCAAGTGGGTTTACCCATGTTGAGCTCAGGAGCGGTGGGCTCCCCTCCCCCGTCAACGTTTGTCATTGGGGTGGGGTCGCCAGCGCTGGTGCTTGGCGCTTCGGCGCTTGCCGGCTCCTCTTCGTGGCTCGACTCGCTAGTGGGAGCCCTTACCGGAGATCTTCTCCTTGGCGGAGTGGTCGAGGGGGGTGGTACTTCTGGAGCACCTTCAGATGGCTCCACTTGCTGCTCCTCTCCTACACGCCCAAAGATGTCAGTAACAAAATGCTTGTTCCTCAGCGACCGCCAGCGAAAGGTAGTTGAAATACTTACGCTGGGGGCTGCGCTGGGGGCTGCAACGAGGGCTGGGCTCCGAGCTGGCCGGGACGGTCTCAGACGCTCTCCCGGTGGTTGCCGTGGGCTCATCTTCGACGACCACCACGGTCTTGCTCGTCGAGACCTTAGCTCTCTTCCTTGTCCTCTCCGCCAAAGTTTCCTCCCTGCGGAAGCAAGGCTGGAGCGCGACAAGTGAGGACAGAAACAAAACCTTACAAAGATTGAGGGTCGCGGCAAGGGAACTTACTCTTCCTCGTCGTCCTCTTCGCTGAGGGCAGAAAAATCAAAGTCCGCCTCCGTGTGAGGAGGGGGAGGAGGGGGAGCTGGGCTCCTTGGCCGCTTGGCGGGGGTAGTAGCAGCGGTCTTTGATGACCCTGCTCCAGTTGCCGGGGCCGCGTGAGACACTCCCGCAGCACCAGCCCTTGCCGCGGTCGAGCGCGTCGAACGGCGCTCCGGCGGTTGTTGAACTTCTTGCCGCTCAGCCACTTTGCCAAGCCTGCGAAGGCGTTTCCTCCTCAGAGGGGCTGGGGACTCTGACTGCGGTGGGCTTTCGATGCCCTCCTCGGAAAAGGAGCCCTCATCCTCCGAGCTGCCTGACTCGTCGGCAGGCTGGCTTGGCCCGACATCCTTGCCGGGTGCGGCGAGCTCGCCCTTCCCGGCAAGCATCCTTTGCTCGGCAAGGCTCTCCTTTTGTGCCTCGTCGAGCTCCGCCAAAGTATAACCAAAATCGCCAGCTTCCCTGGCAAGCCTGTCCTCCTCCACTCTTCGAGCAATGAATTCTATTTCTTGCTCAGTGGTGTTGCGGACGAGCCACTCTTCCACCCGGACCTGCTTTTCGACCGTGGAGTCAAAGAATCGCCGCACGTCTTCTTCGAGCGGCACGTCCCAAGTTGCTTCAACGCTGTGCGCATTGCAGAGCGGCATCATAGCGATGATTGCACTCAATGCGGAGTTGTTGCAAAGAGGCACGATGTGCTTCGGCAGCGTGAACGCCTTGTCGCGCTTTTCTGGATCTGTCTCTTGCTTGAACAGTTCTCGCATGAAAAAGTCGTGCTGCAGAACTGTGAAGTTGTTGATCAGTCCAGGGCGCAGGCGCATGATATCGGCTGGGTTCTTCCAATCAGAGGCCGGCCTTCCTCTCTGCTGCAGAGGAGCAATGCGGCGGCGGAGGAAGTCTGCGCCAACCATCCCTATGGTGAGCCCGGCCTCCCTGAGCCGTATGATCCTGGCAGCGGCAATCTCCAGCTTTTTGTCCTGGGGATCCGGATCACTCCAGTCTGTGCCACGCGCCGCTGGGGTCTTGCGAAGCTCACAGTATGGTGGCGGATCGTCGTCAATGATCCAACACCATTCAGACCGGATTTCTCCCCATCTTGGGCGAAGATCCCCCTTCAGATAATGCTCCTTGGCGCCCAATCTTGAAACGAACGAGACGCCAACAGTGAGAGGCTCCCCCTTTTCAGCACGGGGAGTGAAGTAATGCCTGAACAGCGCGGTGTTGGGTGCGACGCCGACGAAGTTCTCGCACAGATGCGCAAATATTGCCATGGTGGATACGGCATTCGGTGTGAGATCCAGCAGACGGAGGTTGAAGGTGTACATGACGTCGCTGAAGAAATCCGAATACGGTGGGCAGAGCCCGCACCAAAAGTAGCAAGCGAAGAAGGGGTACTTGCTCACTTCGCTCTCGTCGGTGGCTGGGCGGACGCGGGTGGCCGGATGCGCCTTGGTCCTCGCGGCCCACATGCCTTGGAACTTGGCCTTCAGATCCGCCCCCGTGAGCGTCGGAGCGAAGAGCGCGTACTTCTGCCTCTTCATCTGCGCCTGGGTCTCCGTCCTTGAGGACTTCCCCGTCTTCCCCTTTTCTCCTTTGGGAGGCATGGCGAAGGCGGAGCTGAGGACCGAGGGAGATGCGGACGCGCGCGGTGGCGGAGGATTGGGAAACCACCTTTGTTTTAGAGCGGAGGAAGAAGAAGGCGGAGATTTGAAGATCGAGAATGGTGAGAGGGGTGTGCGAGTGCTTCTGCAGGTCCCTCCTTTTATGGGGAAAGATGCGGAACCATCCGCCCCTTCGTCATTCGAGATAACTGCGCACGCTTCCCACGCTCCGCATTCAACGCGCGATGCGTGGGAGAGCGTGCAATTAAACAGCATAGAGACGTTTCGGCTTATCCCAGCCACGCGTGCCCGTGCACTGTTTGGGCCTGGCCCAACAACGCCCGGCACCGTGTGTGGCCCAGGCCCGGGGGCTCCTGTCGGTGTACTAGAATAGGGGTACCCTAGTACCCCGTACTTGTGCACGGGCAGTAGTAGCATCCCGCGGCCAGGCTTGCGGGAGGACAGCCAGAGAGAAGCTCAAGATTATTAAGCCATTCAAGAACAAAGTATACAAAGCAAGAGTTAAGGTCCCGGCAAGAGGAGCTTGCCGGGAGGGACAGCTGAGGCCCAGCCTGGGCATTGCTGAAGCAGAGTACTTGCCCCGGCAAGTCATTGGCTGCGGCAAGGTATTGGCTGCGGCAAGATAGCGGCTGCGGCAAGGTACTTGCCCCGGCAAGTTACCTTGCACGGCAAACTATGGGCTGCGCCAAGCTGTCAGGTGCGGCAAGGTCTTGCCGCGGTAAGCGTTACTGTACCACTGTGCTACTGTGCTGCTCCGGTGCCTCTGCCAGCGTGGCGCTCTGGGTCCTTCCAAGCGTGCGTGGCAGGGCACTGTGTAGACGGCGGTGCACTGTAGATAGCGGTGCAGCAGCAGGTGGGATAGGCTTTTCCCACGTCCACGACGTCCGGGTACATGTATCTGGACAGCAAAGGCATGGGCATTTAATGCCCTTGTCCCCTGCCGTCAGTGGTAGGTAGGACATGTCATCCTGGTAATAGTGGCCTTACTGTAGCAACTTTCCACCTCTACCTTTACTGTTTGCCACCTGTTGGAGACCCCTTTGTGCGTATAAAAGGAGGCCCATAGGCAATGAAGGAAGGGGACTGGGAGATAGAGGAACTGGAAAAAGGGAGAACTCCAGTATTGTACGCAGCTACTCGGTACTGTAGCGCTCCTAGAGCTAGAACAATCATACAGATAATAACCAAAAAGCAGGAGTAGGGTTTTACGCATCCGTGCGGCCCGAACCTGGGTAAATCTCTCTCGTGCTCTGTCGTGTTCTTCGCTAGATTTGCTCTTCGCGCGACCGTCTCTCCCTGCCGAACGTAAAGGGGTCCTTCTCTGGGTCCCATAGGTGATCGCGGATTCGTCCCCGACACTTAGCTTATCATAAGAGACTATTTTGGCCTGTCCTTTGCCACAAAAGGATTGGGCTACCTTGCTGCACATTATTTACCGTTACCATTACTTGCTCGTTACAAATTATCTTGCTATCAAACTATCTGTTATCGACTATTTCAGTGCTTGCAGAAAATACCTTGCTGAGAACCACTTGTCATTTCCTTCTGCTCCTCGTTGGGTTCGACACTCTTACTTATCGAAAGGACTACGATTGATCCCCTATACTTGTGGGTCATCAGGATCGAACTAAGAACGACAAAGATAATAAAAGTGATGGTGATACGATACTGGGGCATCTCCCCCAAGCTTGGCACAAACCAAGGGGAGTGCCCAAACCCGTGTGTTTAAGTCTCCTCCTTTAGTGATGGTGGTGGTAGGTTTATCCTTCGGCTTCCATGGCAAGGGTTCACCATCATAAGAGGATGCATGAGTCTCCTGAGTCCTGAAACTTGCAGCTAAACTCATAGCTTTAAACCTTGCTTCATACTCGAAAATTTGATTTTGAAGATCATAGATTTGGCTTTGTAGAAAATTGATTTGCTCGTTGAAGTTGAAGACGATGTCCTTCATAGACCGGCCATCCACCTTGTGATCATGGGTGAATTCCGTAACCATGGAGTGATTGGCACTGAGTCCACGCTCCACCATCCCTTAGCACTTGAAGGTCTCCTGCTCCACCACCTCGAGCCTAGCCTCCACGCTTCCCGTCTTCTTGGGCCCTTGAACATCCTGGATGTGGACCACCCCCTCACGCATCTCAATGGCTTGAGGGTGCTTCAACACCTCCAGTAGGTAGGGGTTGATGACCTTCTTGTAGAACTTGTCCTTGGAAGAGCTTGGTGCAGCCATGGCGATCTAGATCTGCCAGAAGAACAGCCCGAAACAAGAACAGAGGATATTCTCGCGATGGGGTGGTCAATACGTCCAGGGGAGTATATAAAGAATTTTTATCTTGGCAAACAAGTATACTACAGGAAAACGAAGTCGGGATGGTGCCCGAGGGGCCCACTACCCACCAGGGCGCGCTAGGTGGGGCAGGCGTGCCCAGGTGCCTAGTGGGCACCTGGGTTGCTGATGTCTACTATGCAACTTTATTCTTGTAGACTCGTGTTGGGCCTCCAAGCGCAGAGTTTTGTAGGACAGTAGCAATTTTCCCTCAAGTGGATGACCTAAGGTTTATCAATCCGTGGGAGGCGTAGGATGAAGATGGTCTCTCTCAAACAACCCTGCAACCAAATACAAGAAATCTCTTGTGTCCCCAACACACCCAATACAATGGCAAATTGTATAGGTGCACTAGTTCGGCGAAGAGATGGTGATAAAAGTTTAATATGGATGGTAGAAATATATTTTTATAATCTGAATAAATAAAAACAGCAAGGTAGCAAGTGACAAAAGTGAGCACAAACGGTATTGCAATGCTTGAAAACAAGGCCTAGGGTCCATACTTTCGCTAGTGCAATCTCTCAACAATGCTAATATAATTGGATCATATAACCATCCCTCGAAGAGCGATGAAGAATCACTACAAAGTTCCTATCTAGCAGAGAACATAAGAAGAAATTGTTTGTAGGGTACGAAACCACCTCGAAGCTATTCTTTTCGATCGATCTATCCAAGAGTTCGTACTAAAATAACACCAAATAATTTCAGATTCATAATACTCAATCCAACACAAAGAACCTCAAAGAGTGCCCCAAGATTTCTACCGGAGAAACAAAGACAAGAACGTGCATCAACCCCTATGCATAGATTACCCCAATGTCACCTCGGGAATCCGCAAGTTGAGTGCCAAAACATATATCAAGTGAATCAATACGATACCCCATTGTCACCACGGGTATTCATAGCAAGACATACATAAAGTGTTCTCAAATCCATAAAAGTATTCAATCCAATAAAACGAAATCTCAAAGGGAAAACTCAATTCATCACAACAAGATAGAGAGGGGAAAACACCATATGATCCGACTATATTAACAAAGCCCGTGATACATCAAGATCGTGACATCTCAAGAACACGAGAGAGAGAGATTAAACACATAGCTACTGTTACAAACCCTCAGCCTCGAGGGTGGACTACTCCCTCCTCATCATGGTGGCCACCGGGATGATGAAGATGGCCATCGGTGATGATTTCCCCCTCCGGCAGGGTGCCGGAACGGGGTCTAGATTGGTTTCTCGTGGCTATAGTGGCTTGCGACGGTGGAACTTCTGATCTAGGGTCTTTGCGAGGGTTTCTGGAATATTTGGCAATTTATAGGGCAAAGAGGTGGTGCGGGAGGCCACCGAGGTGGGCACAACCCACCGGGGGGCGCCTGGGGGCCCAGGCGCGCCCCGGTGGGTTGTGCCCCCCTCGGGGCACCCCCTAGGTACTGCTCTGGCCCATTGGATGTCTTCTGGTCCATAAAAAATCCACAAAAAGTTTCGCTGTGTTTGGACTCCGTTTGATATTGATTTTCTGCGATGTAAAAAACAAGCAAAAAAACAGCAACTGGCACTGGGCACTATGTGAATAAGTTAGTCCCAGAAATGATATAAAGTCGCTATAGAATGATTGTAAAACATCCAAGAATGATAATATAGCAGCATGAATACTTCATAAATTATAGATACGTTGGAGACGTATCAGTTGCCTTCCCGGTTGTTTCTTATTTTTTTATTTTTTTCTAATATTCCAAAACTGACAGGAAATATTTTTGCGGAATTTTTGGAGTCGGTTTACTTACCGTATCACGTACCTCTTCCTTTTAAGGGTTCTAGAGTGTTCTGGAAGGTCTCTTTTATGTATTCCTCTGGTGTCATGGTTTGAATAATATTAGTTTCAACATTAATAGGAGTACCTGAAATATAGTGCTTAATTCTTTGTCCATTGACCACATTCGGATTAGTGCCTTCGGCATTATTGATCTTAATAGCTCCAGAGCGATAAACTTCTTCAATGATATATGGTCCTTCCCACTTGGAGAGAAGTTTTCCTGGAAAAAAATTTAAAACAAGAATTGTACAATAGAACATATTCACCAACTTTGAATTCCCGCTTTTGGATTCTTTTGTCATGCCATCTTTTAATCCTTTCTTTGAATAATTTGGCATTTTCGTAAGCTTGGGTTCTCCATTCATCTAGTGAGCTAATATCAAATATGTTGGGGAACGTAGTAGTAAATCAAAAAAAATTCCTACGCATCACCAAGATCAATCTATGGAGAGACTAGCAACGAGAGAGAGAGGAGTGCATCTTCATACCCTTGAAGATCGCGATGCGGAAGCGTTGTAAGAACGCGGTTGGAGGAGTCGTACACGCAGCGATTCAGATCGCGGTCGATTCCGATCTAAGCACCGAACAACGGCGCCTCCGTGTTCAACACACGTGCAGCCTGGTGGCGTCTCCCGCGCCTTGATCCAGCAAGGAGGAGGGAGAGGTTGGGGAAGACAACTCCGGCAGCACGACGGCGTGGTGGTGGAGTTGGCAGTTCTCCGGCAGGGCTTCGCCAAGCTCAACGGAGGAGGAGGGGTGTTGGAGAGGGGGAGGGCTGCGCCTTGGATGAGGTGCTGCTGCCCTCCCTCCTCCCCTCTATTTATAGGGCCAAGGGGGAAGGGGGCCGGCCCCTCTAGATCAGATCTAGAGGGGGGGCGGTGGCCAGGGGGAGGGGGCTTGCCCCCCAAGCCAAGGGGGGCGCCCCCCTTTAGGGTTTCCCCCAACCCTAGGCGCATGGGCCCTAGGGGGGATGGCGCCCAGCCCACTTAGGGGCTGGTTCCCTCCCCCATACAGCCCATAGGGTCCTCCGGGGCACGTGGACCCTCCCGGTGGACCCCCGGAACCCCTTCGGTGGTCCCGGTACAATACCGGCAAACCCCTGAATACTTCCGGTGACCGTATGATGACTTCCCATATATAAATCTTCACCTCTGGACCATTCCAGAACTCCTCGTGACGTCCGGGATCTCATCCGGGACTCCGAACAACATTCGGTAACCACATACTATTTCCCATAACAACCCTAGCGTCACCGAACCTTAAGTGTGTAGACCCTACGGGTTCGGGAACCATGCAGACATGACCGAGACATCTCTCCGGCCAATAACCAACAGCGGGATCTGGATACCCATGTTGGCTCCCACATGTTCCACGATGATCTCATCGGATGAACCACGATGTCGAGGATTCAATCAATCCCGTATACAATTCCCTTTGTCTACCGGTATGATACTTGCCCGAGATTCGATCGTCGGTATCCCTATACCTTGTTCAATCTCGTTACCGGCAAGTCTCTTTACTCGTTCGTAACACATCATCCCGTGATCAACTCCTTGGTCACATTGAGCTCATTATGATGATGTCCTACTGAGTGGGCCCAGAGATACCTCTCCGTCACACGGAGTGACAAATCCCAGTCTCGATTCGTGCCAACCCAACAGACACTTTCGGAGATACCCGTAGTGTGCCTTTATAGCCACCCAGTTACGTTGTGATGTTTGATACACCCAAAGCATTCCTACGGTATCCGGGAGTTGCACAATCTCATGGTCTAAGGAAATGATACTTGACATTAGAAAAGCTCTAGCAGACGAACTACACGATCTAGTGCTATGCTTAGGATTGGGTCTTGTCCATCACATCATTCTCCTAATGATGTGATCCCGTTATCAACGACATCCAATGTCCATGGTCAGGAAACCGTAACCATCTATTGATCAACGAGCTAGTCAACTAGAGGCTCACTAGGGACATGTTGTGGTCTATGTATTCACACGTGTATTACGATTTCCGGATAACACAATTATAGCATGAACAATAGACAATTATCATGAACAAGGAAATATAATAATAACCACTTTATTATTGCCTCTAGGGCATATTTCCAACCGTCTCCCACTTGCACTAGAGTCAATAATCTAGTTACATTGTGATGAATCGAACACCCATAGAGTTCTGGTGTTGATCATGTTTTGCTCGTGGAAGAGGTTTAGTCAACGGATCTGCGACATTCAGATCCGTATGCACTTTACAAATATCTATGTCTCCATCTTGAACATGTTCACGAATGGAGTTGAAGCGACGCTTGATATGCCTGGTCTTCTTGTGAAACCTGGGCTCCTTGGCAAGGGCAATAGCTCCAGTGTTGTCACAGAAGAGAGTCATTGGGCCCGACGCATTGGGAATAACTCCTAGGTCGGTGATGAACTCCTTCATCCAGACTGCTTCTTGTGCTGCCTCCGAGGCTGCTATGTACTCCGCTTCACATGTAGATCCCGCCACGACGCTTTGCTTGCAACTGCACCAGCTGACTGCCCCACCATTCAAAATATACACGTATCCGGTTTGTGACTTGGAGTCATCCAGATCTGTGTCGAAGCTAGCATCAACGTAACCCTTTACGACGAGCTCTTCGTCACCTCCATAAACGAGAAACATATCCTTAGTCCTTTTCAGGTACTTCAGGATGTTCTTGACCGCTGTCCAGTGTTCCATGCCGGGATTACTTTGGTACCTACCTACCAAACTTACGGCGAGGTTCACATCAGGTCTGGTACACAGCATGGCATACATAATAGACCCTATGGCTGAGGCATAGGGGATGACACTCATCTTTTCTCTATCTTCTGCCGAGGTTGGGCATTGAGCCTTGCTCAATCTCACACCTTGCAATACAGGCAAGAACCCCTTCTTGGACTGATCCATATTGAACTTCTTCAATATCTTGTCAAGGTATGTGCTTTGTGAAAGACCAATGAGGCATCTCGATCTATCTCTATAGATCTTGATGCCTAATATGTAAGCAGCTTCTCCAAGGTCCTTCATTGAAAAACACTTATTCAAGTAGGCCTTTATGCTTTCCAAGAATTCTATATCATTTCCCATTAATAGTATGTCATCCACATATAATATAAGAAATGCTACAGAGCTCCCACTCACTTTCTTGTAAACACATGCTTCTCCATAAGTCTGTGTAAACCCAAACGCTTTGATCATCTCATCAAAGCGAATGTTCCAACTCCGAGATGCTTGCACCAGCCCATAGATTGAGCGCTGGAGCTTGCATACCTTGTCAGCATTATTAGGATCGACAAAACCTTTCGACTGCATCATATACAACTCTTCCTTAAGGAACCATTAAGGAATGCCGTTTTGACGTCCATTTGCCATATCTGATAATCATAGAATGCGGCAATTGCTAACATGATTCTGACGGACTTCAGCTTCGCTACGGGTGAGAAGGTCTCATCGTAGTCAACCCCTTGAACTTGTCGATAACCCTTAGCGACAAGTCGAGCCTTATAGATGGTCACATTACCATCCGCGTCTGTCTTCTTCTTAAAGATCCATTTGTTCTCTATGGCTTGCCGATCATCGGGCAAGTCTGTCAAAGTCCATACTTCGTTTTCATACATGGATCCTATCTCGGATTTCATGGCTTCAAGCCATCTGTTGGAATCCGGGCCCGCCATCGCTTCTTCATAGTTCGAAGGTTCATCGTTGTCTAACAACATGACTTCCAGGACAGGGTTGCCGTACCACTCTGGTGTGGAACGTGTCCTCGTGGACCTACGAAGTTCAGTAGCAACTTGATCCGAAGTTTCATGATCATCATCATTAATTTCCTCTCTAGTTGGTGCAGGCACCACAGAAACATCTTCCTGAGCTGCGCTACTCTCCGGTTCAAGAGGGGGTACCTCATCAAGTTCTACTTTCCTCCCACTTACTTCTTTCGAGAGAAACTCTTTCTCCAGAAAGGATCCATTCTTGGCAACAAAGATCTTGCCTTCGGATCTAAGGTAGAAGGTATACCCAATAGTTTCCTTAGGGTATCCTATGAAGACGCATTTTTCCGATTTGGGTTCGAGCTTTTCAGGTTGAAGTTTCTTGACATAAGCATGGCATCCCCAAACTTTCAGAAACGACAGCTTAGGTTTCTTCCCAAACCATAATTCATACGGTGTCGTCTCAACGGATTTCGACGGAGCCCTATTTAAAGTGAATGCGACAGTCTCTAAAGCATAACCCCAAAATGATAGCGGTAGATCGGTAAGAGACATCATAGATCGCACCATATCTAATAGAGTGCGATTACGACGTTCAGACACACCATTACGCTGAGGTGTTCCAGGCGGCGTGAGTTGTGAAACAATTCCACATTTCCTTAAGTGCGTGCCAAATTCGTGACTCAAATATTCCCCTCCACGATCTGATCGTAAGAACTTTATTTTCCTGTCACATTGATTCTCAACCTCACTCTGAAATTCCTTGAACTTTTCAAAGGTCTCAGACTTGTGTTTCATTAAGTAGACATACCCATATCTACTTAAGTCATCAGTGAGGGTGAGAACATAACGATAACCACCGCGAGCCTCAACGCTCATTGGACCGCACACATCAGTATGTATGATTTCCAATAAGTTGGTTGCTCGCTCCATTGTTCCGGAGAACGGAGTCTTGGTCATTTTGCCCATGAGGCATGGTTCGCACGTGTCAAATGATTCATAATCAAGAGACTCCAAAAGTCCATCTGCATGGAGTTTCTTCATGCGTTTGACACCAATGTGACCAAGGCGGCAGTGCCACAAGTATGTGGGACTATCATTATCAACCTTACATTTCTTGGCATTCACACTATGAATATGTGTAACATCACGTTCGAGATTCAATAAAAATAAACCATTGACCAGTGGGGCATGACCATAAAACATATCTCTCATATAAATAGAACAACCATTATTCTCGGATTTAAATGAGTAGCCATCTCGCATCAAACGAGATCCTGATACAATGTTCATGCTCAAAGCTGGTACTAAATAACAATTATTGAGGTTTAAAACTAATCCCGTAGGCAGATGTAGAGGTAGCGTGCCGACGGCGATCACATCGACCTTGGAACCATTCCCGACGCGCATCGTCACCTTGTCCTTCGCCAGTCTCCGCTTATTCCGCAGCTCCTGTTTTGAGTTACAAATATGAGCAACCGCACCGGTATCAAATACCCAGGAGCTACTACGAGCGCTGGTAAGGTACACATCAATAACATGTATATCATATATACCTTTGGTATTGCCGGCCTTCTTATCCGCTAAGTACTTGGGGCAGTTCCGCTTCCAGTGACCGTTTCCCTTGCAATAAAAGCATTCAGTCTCAGGCTTGGGTCCATTCTTAGGCTTCTTCCCGGCAGCTTGCTTACCGGGCGCGGCAACTCCCTTGCCGTCCTTCTTGAAGTTCTTTTTACCCTTGCCTTTCTTGAACTTAGTGGTTTTATTCACCATCAACACTTGATGTTCCTTTTTGATCTCCACATCCGCTGATTTCAGCATTGAATACACCTCAGGAATGGTTTTTTCCATCCCCTGCATATTGAAGTTCATCACAAAGCTCTTGTAGCTAGGTGGAAGCGACTGAAGGATTCTGTCAACGACCGCGTCATCCGGGAGATTAACTCCCAGCTGAGACAAGCGGTTGTGCAACCCAGACATTTTGAGTATATGCTCGCTGACAGAACTATTCTCCTCCATCTTACAACTGTAGAACTTGTCGGAGACTTCATATCTCTCGACCCGGGCATGAGCTTGGAAAACCATTTTCAGCTCTTGGAACATCTCATATGCTCCGTGTTGCTCAAAACGCTTTTGGAGCCCCGGTTCTAAGCTATAAAGTATGCCGCACTGAACCAGGGAGTAATCATCACTACGCGACTGCCAGGCGTTCATAACGTCTTGAGTTGCTGGGAAAACAGGTGCGTCACCTAGCGGTGCTTCAAGGACATATGCTTTCTTGGCAGCTATGAGGATGATCCTCAAGTTACGGACCCAGTCCGTGTAGTTGCTACCATCGTCTTTCAGTTTGGTTTTCTCTAGGAACGCGTTGAAGTTGAGGGCAACATTAGCGTGGGCCATTTGATCTACAAGACATATTGTAAAGATTTTAGACTAAGTTCATGATAATTAAGTTCATCTAATCAAATTATTCAATGAACTCCCACTCAGATAGACATCCCTCTAGTCATCTAAGTGATACATGATCCGAATCGACTAGGCCGTGTCCGATCATCACGTGAGACGGACTAGTCATCAACGGTGAACATCTCTATGTTGATCGTATCTTCTATACGACTCATGTTCGACCTTTCGGTCTTTCGTGTTCCGAGGCCATGTCTGTACATGCTAGGCTCGTCAAGTCAACCTAAGTGTTTTGCATGTGTAAATCTGGCTTACACCCATTGTATTCGAACATTAGAATCTATCACACCCGATCATCACGTGGTGCTTCGAAACAACGAACCTTCGCAACGGTGCACAGTTAGGGGAAACACTTTCTTGAAGTTTTAGCGAGGGATCATCTTATTTATGCTACCGTCATTCTAAGCAAATAAGATGTAAACATGATAAACATCACATGCAAATCATAAAGTGACATGATATGGCCAATATCATTTTGCTCCTTTTGATCTCCATCTTCGGGGCACCATGATCATCATCGTCACCGGCATGACACCATGATCTCCATCATCGTGTCTTCATGAAGTTGTCTTGCCAACTATTACTTCTACTACTATGGCTAACAGTTAGCAATAAAGTAAAGTAATTACATGGCATTTTCATTGACACGCAGGTCATACAATAAATTAAGACAACTCCTATGGCTCCTGCCGGTTGTCATACTCATCGACATGCAAGTCGTGATTCCTATTACAAGAACATGATCAATCTCATACATCACATATATCATTCATCACATCCTTTTGGCCATATCACATCACACGGCATATGCTGCAAGAACAAGTTAGACGTCCTCTAATTGTTGTTGCAAATTTTACGTGGCTGCTATAGGTTTCTAGCAAGAACGTTTCTTACCTACACCAAAACCACTACGTGATATGCCAATTTCTATTTACCCTTCATAAGGACCCTTTTCATCGAATCCGATCCGACTAAAGTGGGAGAGACAGACACCCGCTAGCCACCTTATGCAACTAGTGCATGTCAGTCGGTGGAACCTGTCTCACGTAAGCGTACGTGTAAGGTCGGTCCGGGCCGCTTCATCCCACGATGCCGCCAAATCAAGATAAGACTAGTAACGGCAAGTAAATTGACAATATCGACGCCCACAACAACTTGTGTTCTACTCGTGCATAGAAACTACGCATAGACCTAGCTCATGATGCCACTGTTGGGGAACGTAGTAGTAAATCAAAAAAAAATCCTACGCATCACCAAGATCAATCTATGGAGAGACTAGCAATGAGAGAGAGAGGAGTGCATCTTCATACCCTTGAAGATCGCGATGCGGAAGCGTTGCAAGAACGCGGTTGGAGGAGTCGTACACGCAACGATTCAGATCGCGGTCGATTCCGATCTAAGCACCGAACAACGGCGCCTCTGCGTTCAACACATGTGCAGCCCAGTGACGTCTCCCGCGCCTTGATCCAGCAAGAAGGAGGGAGAGGTTGGGGAAGACAACTCCGGCAGCACGCCGGCGTGGTGGTGGAGTTGGCAGTTCTCCGGCAGGGCTTCGCCAAGCTCAACGGAGGAGGAGGGGGTGTTGGAGAGGGGGAGGGCTGCGCCTTGGATGAGGTGCTACTGCCCTCCCTCCTACCCTCTATTTATAGGGCCAAGGGGGAGGGGGGCCGGCCCCTCTAGATCAGATCTAGAGGGGGGGCGGCGGCCAGGGGGAGGGGGCTTGCCCCCCAAGCCAAGGGGGGCGCCCCCCTTTAGGGTTTCCCCCAACCCTAGGCGCATGGGCCCTAGGGGAGGATGGCGCCCAGCCCACTTAGGGGCTGGTTCCCTCCCCCATACAGCCCATAGGGTCCTTCGGGGCAGGTGGACCCTCCCGGTGGACCCCCGGAACCCCTTCGGTGGTCCCGGTACAATACCGGCAAACCCCCGAATACTTCCGGTGACCGTATGATGACTTCCCATATATAAATCTTCACATCCGGACCATTCCGGAACTCCTCGTGACATCCGGGATCTCATCCGGGACTCCGAACAACATTCGGTAACCACATACTATTTCCCATAACAACCCTAGCGTCACCGAACCTTAAGTGTGTAGACCCTACGGGTTCGGGAACCATGCAGACATGACCGAGACATCTCTCCGGCCAATAACCAACAGCGGGATCTAGTTACCCATGTTGGCTCCCACATGTTCCACGATGATCTCATCGGATGAACCACGATGTCGAGGATTCAATCAATCCCGTATACAATTCCCTTTGTCTACCGGTATGATACTTGCCCGAGATTCGATCGTCGGTATCCCTATACCTTGTTCAATCTCGTTACTGGCAAGTCTCTTTACTCGTTCTTAACACATCATCCCGTGATCAACTCCTTGGTCACAGCTCATTATGATGATGTCCTACCGAGTGGGCCCAGAGATACCTCTCCGTCACACGGAGTGACAAATCCCAGTCTCGATTCGTGCCAACCCAACAGACACTTTCGGAGATACCCGTAGTGTGCCTTTATAGCCACCCAGTTACGTTGTGACGTTTGATACACCCAAAGCATTCCTACGGTATCCGGGAGTTGCACAATCTCATGGTCTAAGGAAATGATACTTGACATTAGAAAAGCTCTAGCAGACGAACTACACGATCTAGTGCTATGCTTAGGATTGGGTCTTGTCCATCACATCATTCTCCTAATGATGTGATCCCGTTATCAACGACATCCAATGTCCATGGTCAGGAAACCGTAACCATCTATTGATCAACGAGCTAGTCAACTAGAGGCTCACTAGGGACATGTTGTGGTCTATGTATTCACACATGTATTACGATTTCCGGATAACACAATTATAGCATGAACAATAGACAATTATCATGAACAAGGAAATATAATAATAACCACTTTATTATTGCCTCTAGGGCATATTTCCAACAAAATAAACTCTTTTCACCTGTAAGTTTGAAATCATAATTGAGTTCCTTAATTGCCCAATATGCTTTGTGTTCTAACTCAAGAGGCAAGTGACATGCTTTTCCATAAACCAATTTATATGGAGACATACCCATAGGATTTTTATAAGCAGTTCTATAAGCCCATAGTGCATCATCAAGTTTCTTAGACCAATTTTTCCTAGATCTATTGACAGTCTTTTTTAATATCAACTTTATTTCTCTATTGCTATGTTCAACTTGACCACTAGATTGAGGGTGATAAGAAGATGCAATTCTATGGTTGACATCATATTTATCAAGCAATTTACGGAAAGCACCATGAATAAAATGTGAACCACCATCAGTCATTAAATATCTAGGGACTCCAAACCTCAGGAAAATAACTTCTTTCAACATTTTAATGGAGGTGTTGTGATCAGCACTGCTAGTTGGAATAGCTTCTACCCACTTAGTGACATAATCAACAGCAACCAAAATATGAGTATACCCATTAGAGGAAGGAAAAGGTCCCATATAATCAAAGCCCCAAACATCAAATGGTTCAATAACAAGTGAATAATTCATAGGCATTTCCTGGCGTTTACCAATATTACCAATTCTTTGACATTCATCACAAGATGAGACAAACTTACGAGCATCTTTGAAAAGAGTAGGCCAATAAAAACCAGATTGTAATACCTTGTGTGCAGTTATATCTCCTGCATGATGCCCTCCATAGGCTTTAAGGTGACATTTCCGTAGGATTTGTTCTTGTTCATGCTCAGGTATACAACATCTAATAATACCGTCTACTCCCTCTTTATACAGATGTGGGTCATCCCAAAAGTAATGTCTTAAATCATAAAAGAATTTTTTCTTTTGCTGGTATGTGAAACTAGGTGGTTAGCAACAATATAATTAGCATAGTTTGCATACCAAGGAGTGTTACGAGAAGCATTTATGACAGTTAGTTGTTCATCAGGGAAGCTATCATCAATAGGTAGTGGGTCATCAAGAATATTTTCTAACCTAGACAAGTTATCAGCTACGGGATTCTCAACTCCCTTCCTATCGGTGATGTGCAAATCAAATTCTTGTAACAAAAGAACCCAGCTAATGAGTCTAGGTTTAGCATCTTTCTTTTCCATAAGATATTTAATAGCAGCATGATCGGTGTGAACAATTACTTTAGAATCAACTATGTAAGATCTGAATTTATCACAAGCAAACACAATTGCTAGAAATTCTTTTTCAGTAGTAGCATAATTTCTTTGGGAATTGTCTAGAGTCATACTAGCATAATGGATAACATTTAATTTCTTATCAACTCTTTGCCCTAGAACAACACCAACAGCATAATCACTAGCATCACACATAATTTCAAAAGGCAAGTTCCAATCAGGTGGTTGAACAATAGGTGCAGAAGTTAAGGCTTTCTTAAGTGTTTCAAAGGCTTCTACATAATAATCATCAAAAACAAATGGAACATCCTTTTGCAAGAGATTAGTAAGAAGCCTAGAAATTTTAGAGAAGTCTTTAATAAATCTGCTATAGAAACCAGCATGACCAAGGAAACTTCTTATACCTTTAATATCTTTTGGACACGGCATTTTTTCAATTGCATCAACTTTAGCTTTATCCACCTCAATACCTCGTTCAAAATTTTTGTGCCCCAAGACAATACCTTCATTCACCATAAAGTGGCACTTCTCCCAATTCAAGATAAGATTAGTTTGCTCACATCTCTGCAAAACTCGATCAAGGTTGCTTAAGCAATCATCAAAAGAAGTTCCGTAAACGGAAAATTCATCCATGAAAACCTCAACAATCTTTTCACAAAAGTCAGACAATATAGCAGTCGTACATCTTTGAAAGGTAGCAGGTGCATTGCATAAACCAAAAGGCATACATCTATAAGCATAAGTTCCAAAAGGGCAAGTAAAAGTGGTTTTCTCTTGATCAGGTTGTGATACGAGTATTTGAGAGAAACCAGAATATCCATCAAGAAAGCAAAAGTGTGTGTGCTTAGATAATCTTTCTAGCATTTGATCAATAAAAGGTAAAGGGTAATGATCCCTTCTAGTGGCTTTGTTTAATTTTTTTAAATCAATTACCATTCTATAACTAGTCACAATTCTTTGTGGGATAAGTTCATTTTTATCATTAGGAACAACAGTAGTACCTCCTTTCTTAGGAACACAATAAACATGACTTACCCATCTACTATCAGCTATAGGATAAATTATACCTGCTTCCAGAAGCTTTAGTATTTTAGTTCTTACCACTTCCTTCATCTTAGGATTTAATCATCATTAATGATCAACAACGGGTTTAGCATCAGGTTCCATATTAATCTTGTGCTGACAGAGAGTGGGACTAATGCCCTTAATATCATCAAGAGTATATCCAATAGCAGCTCGGTGCTTCCTCAGAGTTTTTAATAATCTTTTCTCTTCATGCTTTGTAAGGTTAGCACTAATAATAACAGGATATATCTTCTTTTCATCTAGATAAGCATATTTCAAAGTATCAGGTAATTGTTTCAATTCAAACACAGGATCACCCTTAGGTGGAGGAGACCTCCTAGAGTTTCAATAGGCAAATTATGTTTGAGAATAGGTTGTTGTTCAAAGAACATCATATCTATTTCATTTCTTTCATGTAAGTGCATATCATTTCATGGTCGAGCAAATATTGTTCTAGTAGATTAGTAGGAGGTACGGCAAGAAGCAAGACCAATTATTTCATCCTTACTAGGCAATTCTTTATCATGGGGTTGCCTACGAAACTTAGAAAAATTAAACTCATGAGACACATCACCAAAATTAACACTAACGGTTTCTTTCTTGCAATCTATCTTAGAATTAACGGTGTTCAAGAAAGGTCTACCAAATATAATGGGAGAAAAATCATCTTGTGGAGAACCAAGAACTAGAAAATCAGTAGGGTACTTTATCTTTCCACACAAGACTTCAACATCTCTAACAATCCCAAGTGGTGTGATAGTACCTCTATTAGCAAGTTTAATAGTAACATCAATATCTTCTATTTCAGCAGGTGTAATATCATTCATAATTTCTTGGTAAAGAGTAAAAGGAATAGCACTAATGCTAGCACCCATATCACATAAGCCGTGATAACAATGATCTCCTATTTTAACTGAGACAACATGCATGCCAACAACGGGTTTATTCTTGTCTTTAGTATCGGGTTTGGCAATTCTAGTAGCTTCATCACAAAAATAAATAACATGCCCATCAATATTATCGACCAAGAAATCTTTAACCATAGCAATACTAGGTTCTACTTTAATTTGTTCAGAGGGTCTAGGTGCTCTAATATTACTGTTTACCATGATTGAAACCTTAGCATGTTCCTTCACCCTAACAAGGGAAGGTGGTTTCTCAATATAAGTAGTAGGCTGATACATCTCCATCGTATCTATAATTTTTGATTGTTTCATGCCAATATTATACAACTTTCACATATTTTGGCAACTTTTTATATGATTTATTGGACTAACCTATTGATCTAGTGCCTAGTGCCAGTTCTTGTTTGTTGCATGTTTTTTGTTTCGCAGAAAATCCATATCAAATGAAGTCCAAACCAGATAAAAATTTATAGAGAATTATTTTGGGATATTTATAATTTTTGGGAGGTGGAATCAATGCAAACGGGGGCCCACAGTGACCACAACCCACAAGGGCGCGTCGGGCACCCCCTGGCGCGCCCAGGTATCTTGTGCCCTCCTTGAACGTCGGTTGAGGCCCTTCTTCTGGCGCAAGAAAGATAATTTATGGGAAAAAATCGTGTTAACATCTCAGCGCAATCGGAGTTACGGATCTCCGGGAATTTAAGAAACGGTGAAGGGCCAGATCTGGGGAACGCGAAACAGAAGAGAACAGAGAGGGAGATCCAATCTCGGAGGGGCTCCTTCCCCTCCGCCGCCATGGAGGCCATGGACTAGAGGGGGAACTCTCCTCCCATCTAGGGGGGAGGCCAAGGAAGAAGAACAAGGAGGGGGGCTCTCTCCCCCTCTCTCCCGGTGGCGCCGGAGTGCCGCCGGGGCAAGGATCGGGACGACGATCTACATCAACAATCTTGCTACCGTCAACACCAACTTTCTCCCCCTCTATGCAGTGGTGTAACATCTCTTATCCCCGCTGTAATCTCTACTTAAACATCAACTCCATATATTATTTCCCAATGATCTATGGTTATCCTATGATGTTTGAGTAGATTCATTTTGTCCTGTGGGCTAATCGTGATCTTGGTTGGTATGATTGTATATTTTATTTATGGTGCTATCCTACGGTGCCCTCCGTCTCGCGCAAACGTGAGGGGCCCCCGTTGTAGGGTGTTGCAATATGTTCATGATTCGCTTATGGTGGGTTGCGAGAGTGACAGAAGCTTAAACCCGAGTAGGTGGGTTGTTGCGTATGGGATAAAGAGGACTTGATACTAAATGCTATGGTTGGGTTTCACGACCTTAATGATCTTTAGTAGTTGCAGATGCTTGCTAGAGTTCCAATCATAAGTGCATATGATCCAAGTAGAGAAAGTATGTTAGCTCATGCCTCTCCCTCATATAAAATTGCAAGAATGATTACCGGTACTTGTTATCGATTGCCTAGGGACAAATGACTTTCTTGTTGACAAAAGCTATCCACTTTTATTACCTTGCAATTTATTCGTAGTTTTATTCTCGCAAAGTACTCGTAGTTTTATTCTTGCAAAATAGTTTCATACTTGTTTTAGGTAAAGCAAATGTCAAGTGTGCGTAGAGTTGTATCGGTGGTCGATAGAACTTGAGGGAATATTTGTTCTGCCTTTAGCTCCTCGTTGGGTTCGACACTCTTATTTATCGAAGAAGGCTACAAACGATCCCCTATACTTGTGGGTTATCAAGACCTTTTTCTGGCACCGTTGCCGGGGAGCAATAGCGTGGGGTGAATATTCTCGTGTGTGCTTGTTTGCTTTATCACTAAGTAGTTTTTATTTTCAGTTCTAAGTTGTTCTCTATCTTTAGTTATGGATATGGAACACGAAACACCAAAAAAATTAGTTGTACTTGCTACTTATGGAGATGGGGAACCTCCTAAAACCCTCAATTCTCGTTATGTGAAAAATATTATGCACTACTTCGATAATCCTGAGAAAACCCCATTCAACTTGATAATGGGAGACACGTTGGATCAACGTGAATACTTTAGGGATTATCGCTTGACACAAAAAGGGAAATTATTATGGGATCAAATTGATATGTTGCATTGGTATGCTTGGAATTTATGCCAGAGATATGATTATACTTGTTGCTCTAGGATGAACGCTCCACATCTTCCCTTTACATGCAAATTTAATGATAATGAAACCTTGGCTTCTTATGCCAATGTAGATATGATTATTATGATGTGGAACGAATAGAAGAATTTGTTGCTTTTAAGGGTGCTTATGAAATTGAATCTTTGTTTTTAAAGTATGAAGCTTTTGATGATGATGTTTATACACCTGAAATTTTTGCCATCCTTAAATATTGCTATGAAAATTATAAATACAATTCCTATATTGATATATTTATTGAGAAAGTCTCCGTTGTCCAAGAAGAGACTAATATTTTGCAGGAGTCTATGGAAGAAGAAATTGATGAAACTGTGAGCTCATTGGATGAAAAAGATAATGAGGAGAGCGAAGAACAAAAGGAGGAAGAGCGGATTAGCTACCCGTGCCCATTTCGAATGAGAGTAACTCTTCAACTCATACATTATTTAATTTTCCTTCATGCTTACCGAAGGATGAATGCTATGATAATTGCTATGATCCCGTTGATTCTTTTGAAATATCCCTTTTTGATGATGCTTGCTATGCTTGTGGCCAAGATGCCAATATGAATTATGCTAATGGAGATGAACTTGCTATAGTTCCTTATGTTAAGAATGAAATTGTTGCTATTGCACCCACACATGATAGTCCTATTATCTTTTTGAATTCTCCAAACTACACTATATCGGAGAAGTTTGTTCTTATTAAGGATTATGTTGATGGGTTGCCTTTTACCGTTGCACATGATAATTTTGATGAATGTAATATGCATGTGCTTGCTGCTCCTACTTGCAATTATTATGAGAGAGGAACTATATCTCCACCTCTCTATGTTTCCAACACGATAAAATTGCAAGAAACTGCTTATGCTATGTATTGGCCGTTACTTGATGTGGATGAATTGTTCTTATGACATGCCGATGCATAGGAAAAGAGTTAGACTTCGTCATTGCATGATATATGTTGCTTTGTGCTCACTACTAACTGCCAAATCATTGTTAATTAAAATTGGCTTTGGTATACCTTGGGATCCGGGTGGATTCATTACTTGAGCACTTTATGCCTAGCTTAATGGCTTTAAAGAAAGCGCTGTCAAGGAGACAACCCGGAAGTTTTAGAGAGTCATTTTATTCTGTTGAGTGCTTTTATAAAGTTTAAAAACAAAAAAAATATAGAGGGGAACATAAAACTTCACAAAAAGAAAAGTGAAAGTGAGAGGGACGAGCATTGTGAATGTGGGAGCTAGCCTTGAACTTTGTTCATGCCCATGGAAACTTTGTGAATCTTAATTACAGAAACTTTTCAACAAAAATAATTATCCCCTTATACAAATCCATTGTATTATAAAGATAATGTGCCAAGATTTGCCTTTAGGATGATTAGATTGCTTGTTGGTTTGTGCGGTGCAAAAACAGAAACTTTGGCTGTAGTGCGTGATTTTACTTTTTTTACTGGAATGTCAAAAGTTTATGAAACTTTTTGCACAGTCTTGCTATAATTTTTTTTATTTTGTCCTAATGTTTCAGAATTTTTGGAGTAGCAGAAGTATGGTAGGTGTTCAGATTGCTACAGACTGTCCTGTTTAAGACAGATTCTGTTTTTGATGCATTGTTTTGCTTGTTTTGATGAAACTATCGATTTTTTTCGGTGGTATAAGCCATGGAAAAGTTATAATACAGTAGATAAAATGCAAAAATAGAATATGAATTTGTTTGCAACAGTACTTAGAGTAGTGATTTGCATTATTATACTAACGGATCTTACCAAGGTTTCTGTTGAGTTTTGTGTGGATGAAGTGATCCAAGATCGAGGAGGTCCCGATATGAGAAGAAGAAGGAGGAGAGGCAAGAGCTCAAGCTTGGGGATTCCCAAGGCATCCCAAGTAAATATTCAAGGAGACTCAAGCATCTAAGCTTGGGGATGCCCCAGAAGGCATCCCATCTTTCTTCAACAAGTATCGGTATGTTTTCATCTTCGTTTCGTTCATGTGATATGTGTGAATCTTGGAGTGTCTTTTGTGTTTATTTTTCATTTTTATTTTATGCACCATGCTGGTATGAGATAGTCCATGGTTGATTTATAGAATGCTCATTGCACTTCACTTATATCTTCTGAGTGTGGCTTTATAGAATGCTTCATGTGCTTCACTTCTATCATTTGAAGTTTGGATTGCCTGTTTCTCTTCACATAGAAAACCGTTATTTGAAGAATGCTCTTTTGCTTCACTTATATTTATTAGAGCATGGTCTTTTGTAGAAAGAATTAAACTCTCATGCTTCACTTAAATCTATTTAGAGAGTCAACAGGAATTGGTCAATTGCATGGTTAGTCACAAAATCCTACATAAAACTTATGGATCACTGTATATGATATGTTTGATTCCTTGCAATAGTTTTGCGATATAGAGATGATAATATGTGGGAGGTACTAGTAAACAGTTGTGGTTAGTAAGAATATTGGTGTTAAGGTTTGTGATTCCCGAAGCATGCACGTATAGTCTCTCGTTATGCTATGAAGTTGGAGCATGATTTATTATTGATCGTCTTCCTTATGAGTGGCGGTCGGGGTTGAGCGATGGTCTTTTCCTACCAATCTATCCCCCTAGGGGCATGCGTAGTAGTACTTTGCTTCGAGGGCTAATAAAATTTTGCAATAAGTATATGAGTTCTTTATGACTAATGTGAGTCCATGGATTATGCGCACTCTTACCTTTTCGCAATTTGCTAGCCTCTACGGTACCGTGCATTGCCCTTTCTCACCTCGAGATGTGGTGCAAACTTCGCAGGTGCATCCAAACCCCGTGATATGATACGCTCTATCACACATAAGCCTTATTGTATCTTCCTCAAAACAGCCACCATACCTACCTATTATGGCCTTTCCATAGCCATTCCGAGATATATTGCCATGCAACTTCCACCGCTTCCGTTTTGATCACTTGAGCATTCATTGTCATATTGCTTTGCATGATCGTAAGATAGCTAGCATGATATTTCCATGGCTTGTCCGTTTTTTGATATCGTTATTATGCTAGATCATTGCACATTCTGGTACACTGCCAAAGGCATTCATATAGAGTCATACTTTGTTCTAGGTATCGAGTTGTAATTTTTATTTCTTTTGAGTTATAAGTAAATAGAAGTGTGATGATCGTCATTATTCATTATTAGAGCATGTCCCAGTGAGGAAAGGATGATGGAGACTATGATTCCCCCACAAGTCGGGATGAGACTCCGGACATGAGAGAGAAAAAAAGAAAAAAAAAGAAAAGAAAAGAAAAAAAGAGAGAAGGGGCATTGCTACTATCTTTTACCACACTTGTGCTTCAAAGTAGCACCATGTTTTTCATATAGAGAGTCTCCTATGTAGTCACTTTCATATACTAGTGGGAATTTCCCATTATAGAACTTGGCTTGTATATTCCGATGATGGGCTTCCTCAAATGCCCGAGGTCTTCATGAGCAAGCAAGTTGGATGCACACCCACTTAGTTTTCATATTGAGCTTTCATACACTTATAGCTCTTAGTGCATCTGTTGCATGGCAATCCCTACTCCTCATGCTGATATCAATTGATGGGCATCTCCATAGCCCGTTGGTTAGCCGCGTTGATGTGAGACTTTCTTACTTTTTATCTCCTCTATATTTACCTCTATCATCATACTCTATTCCATCCATAGTGCTATATCCATGGCTTGCGCTCATGTATTGCGTGAGAGTTGAAAAAGCTAAAGTGCGTTAAAAAGTATGAACCAATTGCTCAGCTTGTCATCGGGGTTGTGCATGATAAATACTTTGTGTTAAGAAGACAGAGCATGGCAAGATTATATGATTTTGTAGGGATATGTTTCTTTAGCGTCGATATTTTGAAAGACACGATTGTTTGTTGGGATGCCTGAGTATTGATGTCTTTATGTCAAATTATAGAATATTGCTTTGAATCACTTATGTCTTAATATTCATGCCGTGATTAGATATATGATCAAGTTTATGCTAGGTAGCATTCCACATCAAAAATTATCTTTTTTTATCATTTACCTACTCGAGGACGAGCAGGAATTAAGCTTGGGGATGCTGATACGTCTCCGCCGTATCTATAATTTTTTATTGTTTCATGCCAATATTATACAACTTTCACATATTTTGGCAACTTTTTATATGATTTATTGGACTAACCTATTGATCCAGTACCCAGTGCCAGTTCCTATTTGTTGCATGTTTTTTGTTTCGCAGAAAATCCATATCAAACGAAGTCCAAACGCGATAAAAATTTACGGAGAATTATTTTGGAATATTTATGAATTTTGGGAGGTGGAATCAACGCAAACGGGGACCCACCAGGGCGCGTCGGGCACCCCCTGGCGCGCCCAAGTATCTTGTGCCCTCCTCGAACGTTAGTTGGGGCCCTTCTTCTTGCGCAAGAAAGATAATTTATGGAAAAAATCGAGTTAAAATCTCAGCGCAATCGGAGTTACGGATCTCCGGGAATTTAAGAAATGGTGAAGGGCCAAATCTGGGGAACGCGAAACAGAAGAGAACAGAGAGGGAGATCCAATCTCGGAGGAGTTCCTGCCCCTCTGCCGCCATGGAGGCCATGGACCAGAGGGGGAACTCTCCTCCCATCTAGGGGGGAGGCCAAGGAAGAAGAACAAGGAGGGGGGCTCTCTCCCCCTCTCTCCCGGTGGCGCCGGAGTGCCGCCGGGGCAAGGATCGGGACGACGATCTACATCAACAATCTTGCTACCGTCAACACCAACTTTCTCCCCCTCTATGCAGTGGTGTAACACCTCTTCTCCCCGCTGTAATCTCTACTTAAACATGGTGCTCAACTCCATATATTACTTCCCAATGATCTATGGTTATCCTATGATGTTTGAGTAGATTCGTTTTGTCCTGTGGGCTAATCGTGATCTTGGTTGGTATGATTGTATATTTTATTTATGGTGCTGTCCTACAGTGCCCTCCGTCTCGCGCAAACGTGAGGGGCCCCCGCTGTAGGGTGTTGCAATATGTTCATGATTCGCTTATGGTGGGTTGCGAGAGTGACAGAAGCTTAAACCCGAGTAGGTGGGTTGTTGTGTATGGGATAAAGAGGACTTGATACTTAATGCTATGGTTGGGTTTCACGACCTTAATGATCTTTAGCATTTGCGGATGCTTGCTAGAGTTCGAATAATAAGTGCATATGATCCAAGTAGAGAAAGCATGTTAGCTCATGCCTCTCCCTCATATAAAATTGCAAGAATGATTACTGGTACTTGTTATCGATTGCCTAGGGACAAATGACTTTCTTGTTGACAAAAGCTATCCACTTTTATTACCTTGCAATTTATTCGTAGTTTTATTCTTGCAAAGTACTCGTAGTTTTATTCTTGCAAAATAGTTTCAGACTTGTTTTAGGTAAAGCAAACGTCAAGTGTGCGTAGAGTTGTATCGGTGGTCGATAGAACTTGAGGGAATATTTGTTCTGCCTTTAGCTCCTCGTTGGGTTCGACACTCTTATTTATCGAAGAAGGCTACAACCGATCCCCTACACTTGTGGGTTATCATAGGCATAACTAGATCAACATTGTAAATGATAGTTTCATCCTTAACTATAACTGGTTCCTCAATCTTTTCTTTAATAGGGGGATGGTATTTAAACAACTTCTCCTTAGGGAGATCAACATGAGTAGCAAATGATTCACAAAAAGAGGCCACTATCTCAGAGTCAAGTCCATATTTAGTGCTAAAATTACGAAAAGCATCGGTATCCATAAAAGTTTTAACACAATCAAACTCAAGTTTTATACCTGACTCCTTACCTTCATCGAGTTCCCAATCTTCGGAGTTGCGTTTAATTATTTCCAAGAGATCCCATCTGAATTCAATAGTATTCTTCATAAAAGAACCAGTACAAGAAGTATCGAGCATGGATTGATCATTACAAGAAAGCCGAGCATAAAAATTCTTTATAATAATTTCTCTTGAGAGCTCATGATTGGGGCATGAATATAAAATTGACTTAAGCCTCCCCCAAGCTTGAGCGATACTTTCTCCTTCACGAGGCCAAAAATTATATATATAATTCCAATCACGATGAACTAGATGCATAGGATAAAACTTTTGATGAAATTCCAATTTCAATCGATTCTAGTTCCAAGATCAAATATCATTACATAGCCTATACCATGTCAATGCTCCCCCCCCCCAAACATAAAGGGAAAACCTTATTCTTAACTTCATCTCCGGGTAAACCTGCAAGCTTGAACAATCCACAAATTTCATCCACATAAACAAATATTTTCAGTAGGTGCAGTAGGTTGAGGGGCAACTCTTTGTGTTTCCAGTCGAGGTGAAGATACCCCGAACAAACCCCTCAAAGGATTGTTTTCCATAGTAACAAGTGACAATAAATTTTAGCACGTAATATAAATTTTTCCTTACCAATTTCCACCTACCAAGAGCACTTCACTCCCCGGCGACGGTGCCAGAAAAGAGTCTCGATAACCCACAAGTATAGGGGATCAATCGTAGTCCTTTCAATAAGTAAGAATGTCGAACCCGACAAGGAGCAGAAGGAAATGGCAAGCGGTTTTCAGCAAGGTAATTTTTGCAAGCACTAAAATTGTGGGTAACAGGTAGTTTGATAGCAAGATAATTTGTAACAAGTGACAAGTAACAATAGTAACAATAGGTGCAGCAAGGTATCCCAGTGCTTTTTGTAGCAAAGGACAGGCCGGAACGGTCTCCGATAATAAGTAAAACGTTCTCGAGGACACACGGGAATTTCATCTAGTCACTTTCATCATGTTTGTTTGATTCGTGTTCGCTACTTTGATAATTTGATATGTGGGTGGACACCGCTTGGGTGTTGTTCTTACTTGAACAAGCCTCCCACTTATGGTTAACCCCTCTCGCAAGCATCCACAACTACGAAAGAAGAATTAAGATAAAATCTAACCATAGCATTAAACATGTGGATCCAAATCAGCCCCTTACGGAATAGCGCATAAACTAGGGTTTAAGTTTCTGTCACTCTAGCAATCCATCATCTAATAACTACTCCATAATGCATTCCCTTAGGCCCAAATATGGTGAAGTGTCATGTAGTCAACGTTCACATAACACCACTAAGGGAATCACAACATACATATCATCAAAGTATCGAACGAATATCAAATTCACATGATTACTTGCAACATGACTTCTACCGTGTCCTCAAGAACAAAAGCAACTACGCACAAATAATATTCATGCTCAAGATCAGAGGAGTAATAAATATCATAATGGATCTGAACATATAATCTTCCACCAAATTAACCAACTAGCATCAACTACAAGATGTAATCAACACTACTAGTCACCCACAGGTACCAATCTTAGGTTCTGATACAAGATTGAACACAAGAGATGAACTAGGGTTTTGAGATGAGATGGTGTTGTTGAAGATGTTGATGAATATTGGCCCTCCCACGATGAGAGGGTTGTTGGTGATGACGATAGCTTCGATTTCCCCCTCCCGAAGGGAAGTATCCCCGACGGAATCTCTCCACCGGAGAGCAAAAGTGCTCTTGCCCAAGTTCCGCCTCGAGACGGCGGCGCTCCGTCTCGAAAGTCCTCTCCTTATTTTTTTTTCTAGGTCAAAAGACCCTATGTACCAGAAGATGGGCACCGGAGGTGGGCCAGGCCCCTACTACCCACCAGGGCGTGCCAGGGGGGCAGGCGCGCCCTGGTGCCTAGTGGGCACCTGGGTGACCCCCTCTGATATTTCTTTTCTCCAGTATTTTTTATATATTCAAAAATAATTCTCCGTAAAATTTCAGCTTATTTGGAGATGTGTAGAATAGCTATCTCTGATGTAGCTTTTTCAGGTCCAGAATTCTAGTTGCCAGTATTCTCCCTCTTTGTGTAAACCTTGCATATTATGAGAGAAAAGGCATTAGAATTACTCCACAAAGTGTTATATTGAATAAAAATACTATAAATGATAGTAAGGAAACATGATGCAAAATGGACGTATCACCTATACAATCTGCTATTTGACCGGCGTAATGATCACCCTCCTACTGCAAGCCTTTATCTACAGCTCTAGATTCCCTAGCAGCACTAAGAACAAACCAGTTTCTAGCAGCAGCAAGATGAAACAAAAGATAAGGATGTTCTGATTGCATAGGCATTTCACTAAATAGCAAGGGAAAAGTCACCCCACCTTTGAAGGCAAGAACCTGCAGGGATGGGAATGCAAACCCAACAATAAACTCATTGTTGAATTGTGGAAGAGTACCAATGGAAAATACCTTCTTCACCATCATAGGAATCTCAGATGCATAAGCTTGTTACAGTTTGTCAATGACTTTTGTACCAACGCCTTTTCCATTCACTGGCCTATCAACCTCATACCTCAGATATACCTGCATTCAATTAAATAAAGGAGCAATGACATCGGATGGTTACACAAGGAACTAAAAAACAAAGTAAACAAGGATAGACGCATACAAAATAATGATGAAAGAACTCATCTATGGTCTTTCAAGGAAACTTTGAAATGATTTGTAACAAGCTATATTGGGTTCCCTTTCTTCCAACCATAGAAAGGACATGAATAGCAAGTTGGAAAGGAACCAGCAAAGGAAGGAATCGAGGGCATAAATCAACCCCAAATTGGACCAGCCAACAGAGAAATCCACCATTGTTTTCACCACAAAATCAGACCAAGAAAGAGGGGAAATCAACAAGAGAACAAACAACATGAACATCGGCTTCTTCCCTGCGTTGTCTCCCTCTTCCTCAATGTGGACAACTTCGTCGGCCCCATGGCACCGTTCGGGTCAGGGCTGGAGCTGAAGGACATAGAGGCAATTCCACTCCTCGAAGTGCCCCTAACCGCCGACCCTGCCTGCATCCGTCGCTCCACCAACCCCTATTGGTTCCTCCCGCATGCGCCACACCCTCCATGGCCTTCTACTCCCGCCCAGCCCCGGCCGCTCCCTTGGGGCCTAAGCGATCATAGGTCTTCAGCCTGGCTGCTCCTTTACCCCCGGTTTGAAGACCCGGTCATCTATACGGGAGGCCCCTGTCCGAGGACGAGGGCCGCCAGCGGGAAGGAGGAAGGGGGAGAAGGGATGCGACGACCAGCGGCTATCCGAATGAGCAGGAAGGAGAGGTATGGCGGCTAGGGTTGGTGTGGAGCAAGGGAGGAAGGAGAGGTGTGGCGGCTAGGGTTGGTGCTGGTGTGGGATTTGGCGCAGCAACCCCGTGACGAGGATTGGGGGCGGAGCGCGTGCAGGGATTGGGCGAAAGCCTCTTTCGTGTGAGATCGGTCAACCCAGCCAACAAACACGTGACACAAGCCCACCAGTCATTGGACGACGAAAACGACACCGAGGTGAAATCTGGTTCGACAGCAGGTAAAGATCCTACAGCTCAGACACTCCAGATTATCAGATCCAACGGCCAACAAAGGCCCAATTGAGGGAGCACCATGGAGGCAAGTTGGCTAGCATCCTTATAGGTTTAAATATTTTGAAAGGCATGATTGTTTGTTGGTATGCCTGAGTATTAATGTCTTTATGCCAAATTATAGACTATTGCTTTGAATTATTCGGATCTAAATATTCATACCATAAAAGAAAGATTACATGATAGACATGTTAGGTAGCATTCCACATTAAAAAATATGTTTTTATCATTTACCTACTTGAGGACGAGCAGGAATTAAGCTTGGGGATGCTTGATACGTCTCCAACGTATCTATATTTTTTTTATTGTTCCATGCTATTATAGTATCAATCTTGGATGTTTTATATGCAATTATATATCTTTTTTGGGACTAACCTATTAACTTAGTGCCCAATGTCAGTTGTTGTTTTTTGCTTTTTTTGGCTTTTCAGAAAATCAATATCAAACAGAGTCCAAACAGAGAAAAACTTTAGATTAATTTTTTCTGGACCAAAAGGGACCCTAGAAGGTTCGGGAGAATACATGGGGAGTCACGAGGAAGCGACAAGCCCAAGGGGCACCCTCCAGGCTTGTGGGCCCCTCGTGGCACCTCTTGACCTAATTCCACCTCTATAAATTTCCAAATATTCCCAATACATCAGAGAGCCACCCGAAATACTTTTTCCACCGCCGCAAGTTTCTGTTCTTTTGTGGTCCCATCTGAAGGCCTTTTCCGGCACCCTGTCGAAGGGGGAATCGATCACGGAGGGCTTCTACATCATCCTTGTCGCCCTTCCGATGATGCGTGAGTAGTTTACCACAGACCTACGGGTCCGTAGCTAGTAGCTAGATTGTTTTTTCTCTCTCTTTGATCTTCAATACAATGTTCCCCTTGATGTTCTTGGAGTTCTCTTCGATGTAATCTTCTTTTGTGGTGTGTTTGTTGGGATCCGATGAATTGTGGGTTTATGATTAGATTATTCATGGATATTAATTGAGTCTTCTCTGAATTCTTTTATGCATGATTATTATAGCATTGTATTTCTCTCTGATTTATCCGTTTAGTTTGGCCAACTAGATTGATTTTTCTTGCAATGGGAAAGGTGCTTTGTGATGGGTTCAATCTTGCGGTGCTCAATCCCAGTGATAGAAAGGGACATGACACGTATTTGTATTGTTGCTATTAAGGATAAAAACATGGGGTTTATTCATATTGCTTGGGTTTACTTTGTCTACATCATGTCAGCTTGCTTAAGGCATTACTCTGTTTTTATTAACTTAATGCCCTAGATGCATGCTAGATAGCGGTCGATGGGTGGAGTAGTAGTAGTAGATACAGGCAGGAGTCGGTCTACTTGTCTCGGACGTGATGCCTATATACATGATCATTGCCTTGAATATCATCATAACTATGCGCTTTTCTATCAATTGCCCAACAGTAATTTGTTCACCCACCGTACTTTATGTCCTCGAGGGAGAAGCCTCTAGTGAAAACTATGGCCCCCGGGCCTATTTTTATCATATATAAAATCCAAAAATACTCTGCAGCACTTTTGTTTATTTCTCTTTTATTTTGTAATTTATTTATTTGCCTACCACTATGAGATTTGATCCTTGCAAATAACCGTCGAGGGGATTGACAAGCCCCTTGTTTGCGTTGGGTGCAAGTATTTGCTTTTGTGTGTGTGTGCAGGTGCTTCTAACAAGGTTCTGTGTGGTTCTCCTACTGGATTGATAACCTTGGTTCTTAACCGAGGGAAATACTTATCTCTACTGTACTGCTTCATCCTCTCCTCTTCGAGGAAATCCCAACGCAGCTCACAAGTAGAACATACTTAGGGAGAACACCTTTTATCTTGAAATTAAGTGAAGGGATCATCTTATAATTCTACTATCGTCCTAAGCAAAATAAGATGCATAAAAAGATAAACATCACATGCAATCAATATGTGACATGATATGACCATTATCATCTTGTGCTTTTGACTGCATCTCCAAAGCACTGGCATGATCTCCATCGTCACTGGCATGACGCCATGATCTCCATCATCGTGTCATCATTGTGGTTGTCTCCATCAACTATTGCTTCTACCACTATTGCTGACGCATAATGATAAAGTAAAGCAATTGCATGCTGTTTAATGATTGACATGCAAGTCATACAATAAATTAAAGACAACCCTATGGCCCATGCCGGTTGCCATACTCATCGACATGCAAGTCATGAACCTATTACAGAACATGATCATCTCATACATCAACATATATCACATCATGTTTTGTCCATACCACATCACAACATGCACTGCAAAAACAAGTTAGATGTTCTCTACTTTGTTGTTGCAATTTTACGTGGCTGCTAGGGCAAACTATAAGAACCGTTCTTATCTACACAAAACCACAATGGTGATATACAAGTTCCCTTTTAACCTTCTACAAGGACTGCCGTTGTCAAATCAGATTCAACTAAAGTGGGAGAGACAGACACCCGCAAAGCCACTTTTATGCAATACAAGTTGCATGCCAGCCAGTGGAACCGGTCTCTTGTGCGAGGACAAGTAAGGTTGGTCTGAGCCGCTTCATCCCACAATATCGCTGAATCCAATTAAGACAAAGGAAGTAAGAAATTTGAACATCAACTCCCACAACTTCTTTGTGTTCTACTCCTGCAAATACATCTACGCATAGACCTAGCTCTGATACCACCGTTGGGGAACATTGTATGAAAATCAATTTTTTTCTACGGACACCCAAGATCCAATATAGGAGATGCAAAGCAACGAGGGGGGAGTGTGTCTACATACCCTTCTGGACCGAGAGTGTTAGTGTCGTAACGCGGTTGATGTAGTCGTACTCTTCACGATCCAATCGCGATCCAATCAGATCTAGTGCCAAACGGATGTCACCTCCGAGATTAACACACATTTAGCTCAATGGCGTCCTCTCCTTCTTGATCCAGCAAGCGAGGGAGAGGAGTTAGATTAGATCGGAACAACACGACGGCATGGTGGTGGTGGCAGCGGAATTCTGGCAGGGCTTCGCCAAGCGCGTACCGGAGAATATGGAGGAGTAGCGGGAGAGAGACGGGGCAAGGGCGAAAGGGTTGTTGCCCCCAACGCCTCCCCATCTTTATATAGGCATGGAGGGGGCTGGTGGCTTGCCCTCAAAGCCCCTAGGGTCGTTGGCCACAGGGGGGAGGAAGGAAATCTCTCCTTTCCTTCCCCACCAATCGCTATCCTCCTTTTTACGGATCCTGATCTTATCCCTCCGAGATATGATACTATTCCTTTTAAGGGGGATCTTGGTGCGCCTAGACTAGGGGTGTGGGGCCTAGACCTACTACCCATGTCCAAGTGGGCCCCCCCATGCAGGTGGGCCCCACTCTAGAGCCTTCTAGAACCTTCCCGGTACATTATCAAAAAATCACGAACATTTTTCGGAACCCTGAATAAAACTTTCTATATATGAATCTTTACCTACGGACCATTCCATAGCTCCTCATGATGTCCCAAATCCCATCCGGGACTCCGAACAACTTTCGGACTTCACCATATTAATATCTCAATACTACCCTAGTGCTACCGAACGTTAAGCGTGCGACCCTACGGGTTCGAGAATCATGTAGACATGGCCGAGACTCCTCTCCGATCAATAATCAATAGCGGGACCTGGATGTCCATATTTATTCGCACATATTTAATGAAGATCTTTATCGGTTGAACCACGATGTCAAGGATTCAGTTAATCCCGTATGCGGCCATATGTTACTTGCCCGAGATTCGATCGTCGGTATCTCCATACCTAGTTCAATCTAGTTTCCTACAAGTCTCTTTACTCGTTCCATAATACAAGATCCCCTTGAGTAAACTCGTTAGTCACTTGCTTGCAAGCGTGTTGTGATGTTGTATTACCGAGAGGCCCCAGAGATATCTCTCTGTCACGCGGAGCGACAAATCCCAGTCTCGATCCATACAACCCAACAAAAACCTTCGGAGATACATGTAGAGCACCTTTATGATCACCGAGTTATGAAGTGACATTTGATAACCCAACAAAAAAACATTTTACTATTGCCTCTAGGGCATATTTCCAACACTCCTCGCATTGACATCGATTGATGGGCCTCTCCACTGCCCGTTGATTAGCCGCGTTGATGCGAGAATTTCTTCCTTTTTGATGTCCCTTATTGATCTCTATCACCACATTCTATTCCACCTTTAGTGATATATCCATGGCTCATGCTCATGTATTGCGTGGGGTTGAAAATGCTGAAGCACATTAGAAGTATGATCCAATTGTCTGGTTTGACACCAGGGTGCTCATGATTTATATTTATGCGGTGAAGGGAGTCATGCCATGCTAACATGATAAAATGAGTGGGTATAACATTCGTTAAGGATCATATATTTTGAAAAAGTAAAGATTATGCTTCTTATATTCATGGATATTATTTTGTTGATATTGTTGTTTCATCATTTCTCAATATTTATATCGTCAGAGACATTACATGATACACATGTTAGGTAGCATTCAACATAAAAAATTATGTTTTTATCATTTACCTACTCAAGGAGAAGCATGGATTAAGCTTGGGGATGTTGATCTTTTCATACTTGGAGGTAGGGAAAGGGGAAATCAAGAGAAGAACACAACAAGAACACTAGTTCATGATCATTTCACACGTGGAGGTGGGGAAAGGGGAAACCAAGATGTGAATCAACCTTGCTCTGGTCCAAGATGATGTAGGGTGGAACCCTAGTTCATGATCACTTAACACATGGAGGTGGGGAAAGGGGAAATCAAGAGAAGAACACTCGATCGACAAAGATCCAATCACACATGTGCTAAATCCACGCACACATAAAGAGATACAAGATCTATAGTCAACAAAAGAGGGCAAATAGGCAACTAGTTCATCCCAATATCAATGATAGGGGTCTTGATATCCTTAGAGGATCTTCCCTAGGAGGGGTCTTGAATCCACTAGGGATCTTCTCACACGGAGGCCTTGATCTCCATGGGAGAGGTAGTAGATGAGCAAAGCTCTCTCTAAATATGAGCTATCACTTTGCTAGCCCTAGCTAGAGGTAGGGGATGTTCTATTTATAGTCTGGGATGAAATAAGAGAGAGGGAGGGGTTACATGGGCCTTGGCCTGGTTCTGCGCGCACAGGCACCGAATGTCCGGCCGGACGCCGGATGGACGGCCTGTAGGAGGCTAGGATTTGGCATGGTATGGGTGCCCTCAGGCCGGATTTCATGGCAGTGACCGGATGTCCGGCCGGCGCCGGATGTCTGGGGCATGGCCGGATGTCCGACCGCTATAGCCTCGTCCTTAGCTGTTCTGAGGCAATCATCTCCATCTTGGGGGCGCCGGATATCCGGGCAAGGGTCGAATGTCCGGCCACTGTAGAATTTTAGTGTCTCCTCTCGTCGTATTTCTACGTCCGCATCCGTGGTGGCTTGGACTTCATCCCGAGTGTCTCTGAGGCTCCTTTCTTGATACCTAAGCACACATAGTATTCCCGCTTGAGGTAGTAGCCATGTCTCACGTGGTTCCAATGGAAGTTCATTAATGAGAGATGTCACCTCGGTCTCAATTGCTCTCGCGCGTGCTCTCGTCATCGGTCCACTTGGTGCTTGTAGTCATGATGGCAAGTCCATGGGGATGACCGTGGGATGCTCCGCATCATCCCCCCCCCCTTGGGGAAGATCCGCTCTCGGATTGATAACCTCATCACCATGGAAGGGAGATAGGTCCTTGACGTTGAAGATGTCGCTCATGTTGTACTTGTCACGTGGGATGTCGATCTTGTAGGCACTATCGTTGTAGTGTGCTAGCACGTTGAATGGTCCATCGGTGTGAGGTAGAAGCTTTAACTTGCGCTTGGTGGGGAAGCGGTATTTTGCGTAGGTATAGCCACACAACATCTCCGGGGTTGAACACAATGGGGTGCTTGTAGGTGTTGAGCTTGGTGGCAAAGCGTTGGACTTGGAGGTCGATCGTGTGCCATGTATCTTCATGCACCTTCTTGAGGTAACTCACTCTTGCACTCACATCCATGTTTGATCTCTCTTGTAGTGGTAGCGGAAGGATGTCCAACAACGACAATGGGTCGAAGCCATAGATGACCTCGAAGGGAGACTTACCGATTGTAGAGTGTCGTGCTATATTGTAGACGTACTCGGCTATGGGCATGCATTCTTCCCACTCCTTGATTTTTTTCTTGATCAACACACGGAGGAGTGTAGAGTGTCTGGTTGGTGACCTCCGTTCGGACGTTGGTTTGTGGGTGATATGCCAAAGAGAGGAGTAGCTTGATTCCAAGCATGGCGCATAGTGTCTTCCAAAAGTAGCTTAGGAACTTGACATCGCGGTCCGACACAATAGTCTTGGGCACTCTGGGCAATCTCAAGATTTCCCTACAAAAGAGATTTACGACATGTGAAGCATCGTCTACTTTGTTGCATGGGATAAAATGTGCCATCTTTGAGAAATGGTCCACAACGAAAAATACCGAATCTTTGCCATTTTAGGTTCTAGGGAAACCAAGCACACAATCCATACTTATATCTTCCCATGGGTGGTGCGGAAAGGAAGTGGCATATGTAGACCATGAGATTGAGCTTGTGACTTAGCTTTGCGGCATGTGGTGCACCGGTTGGTGTAGCGTGTGACGTCACAAAACATCTTGGGCCAATAGTACTTGTTGGAGAGCGCAGCGAAGGTCTTGTCGCGGCCGAAAAGTCCTCCACCATGAGCCTCTTGCAAAAGCAACAAACAAGGGAAGACTCGGGTATACAAAGTTTGTTAGCCCGCATAAGATAGCCATCCTTGAGATAATATCGCTCCCAATAATTATTAGTTTGGCATTTGGCATAAGGAATCGCAAATGAAGTATCATGCGCATACAAGTCTTTAATGTGCTCAAAGCGAACAACATTCGGCTCAAGTTGAGTAACTAACATGCACTTACGGGAAAGAGCATCCGCCACTACATTCTCTTTGCACTTAATGTACTTAATGACATAAGGAAAGACTCAATGAGTTCACTCCATTTAGCATGCCTTTTATTCAACTTTGTTTGACCTTTAGGGTACTTAAGCGTCTCGTGATCCGTATGTATGACAAACTCACGTGGTCAAAGGTAATGCTCCCAAACATGCAAGACCCTTACCAAAGCATATAACTCTTTGTCATAAATGGGATAATTAAGTTGTGCTCCGGAAAGTTTCTCGCTAAAGTATGTGATGGGTCGCTTTTCTTGCATCAACACGCCACCTATGCCATTACCACCAGCGTCACATGCACTTCAAATGTTTTGTCAAAATTGGGTAAAGCAAATAATGCGACATGTGTAAGCAAGATTTTAAGCTCATTAGATGCGACATCCTGGGAAGGTCCCCAAACAAATGGTGCATTCTTCTTACTCAAGGCATGCAAGGTTGATGCAATGGTGCTAAAGTCCTTAGAAGCGACGATAGAAACCGGCTATCCAAGGAAACTACACACTTGTTGCAAATTTATTGCTTGAGCCGAAGTTTTAATTGCATCAATTTTAGAATCATCAACCTCAACGGCCTTAGAGGAGACTATAGATCCCAAGAAAACGGGCTTGTCTATACCAAAAGTGCACTTTTCCATGTTCACATAGAGTTGCTCTTTTTGCAAAACTTGCAAGACTTCTCGAAGGTGTTGCACATGTTCCTTACAAGTTTGCTAAAAACAAGGATGTCATCAAAGTAGACAACAAACACAATAGCCAATGAGTTTTCAAAGAACATAATGCATCACGCGCATGAATGTGTTAGGCGCTTGAGATAAAAGCCTAAAGGCATGACTAACCATTCATAGATGCCAAATTTGGTTTTAAAAGACGTTTTCCACTCGTCACCTTCTTGCATGTGAATTTGATAGTAGCCACTTTTAAGATCAATATTGGAGAAAATGATGGTTCAACTAAGTTCATCTAGCATGTCATCTAGGTGTGGAATGGGGTGACGGTATCGAATGGTGATAGCATTAATGGGGTAACAATCAGAACACATACGCCAACTACCATCTTTCTTAGGCACAATAATAACCGGAATGGCACAAGGACTTATAAGGCTCTCACAAGCATACCCCTTTTCAAGGAGGTGTTGGACTTGATGTTGGATCTCTTTGGTCTCGTCCGGGTTTACACGGTAAGGAGCTTTGTTCGGTAATGGTGCGTCAGGGATGAGGTCGATGCGGTGCTCGATTCCACGAAATGGAGGAAGTCCCAGAGGTAGCTCAGCGGGGAAAACATCCATGAATTCCTGCAAAATGAGACAAAGCCAAAGGTACATGTTGTGAGGTGTTAGTCCTTATGGCCTCATCTTTGCACATGAGTACAAAGTGAAGTAAACTCGATGGGCTCTCACATCCCTCAAGTCTCTTTTGGTGGCTAAAAGCACTAAGTTTTTCTTGTCTCTCATCATGGAGTCACTCATATTTGTCTTGTGGCGCTCACTCTCTTTGGTGTGGTTCACTCTCTCACTAGTATCCCCACGATGACTTGAAGCTTACTTGTCGGTGATCACTTGACTTGGTGACATGGGTTAGAGCACGTATTCCTTGCCCTTTATCTTGAAGCTATAGTGATTGGTTCGTCCGTTGTGGATGACGCCGCAGTCGAATTGCCAAGGTCGTCCTAAGAGGATATGGCACATGGACCATGTCCTACATCACGCTCCAAGGTGTCCTAATATGCCCCAATTTCGAATGACACTTGAACGGCGTGCTCCACTTGAATAGTGCTGGAGTCGCTTAGCCATTGGGCTATGGAAGGGCGTGGGTGCTTCTTCTTGACCAATTGTAGATTGGAGCAAAGTTCTTCACTTGCCAAATTGTGGCAACTTCCACGTTGATAATCACCTTGACGAAACGTCCTTAGATGCCCGCTTTGCTATGGAAGATACGGCAATGTTGGTCTTCGTCTTGTTGTTGCTGAAGTGTCAAGATCTTGGAGATAACGAGAGCGGGGCTCGGATCATGGTCGCAAAAGATTTGCGCATCTTCATCTTCATTCACTTGGCGATGCATGGCCACATGTTCCAAGGCTTCCATTTCTTCATCGCTCATGGACTTGTAGGTGCCGTCATCATTTGCAATCACGGTGCACCATGTGGGGCACTCGAATGTCTTGTGGCCACGACCCTTGCAAGTGAAACACTGGATTGAACTTGTCTTGGCGGTAGCATCTGTTGTAGGAGTTGATGATGAAGCTCTTGGCTTGTAGTTGCTTGTAGGAGGACGACTCGAAGATATCATAGGTTGCTTGGATCTTGTTGTTTCGTCGGTAGTGGTTGTAGCTCGAGTATTGTTCGTCAAAGTTGTAGTCGCTTGAGTAGTTGAGCCATAGGTCTTGGAGGAGTGGAGTACTTGAAGTCGTCTTGCACTTGTCGCTCCGCTTTGGTTGCTTGGTGCACTAGCTCGAGGAGGTTGGAGTAGGGTTGAAAATCCGCAATCTTCTTGATTTGGTGGTTGAGGCCGTTCAAGAAGCGTGCCATAGTTTGCTCCTCATCTTCCTTGACGCTGGCTCGTATCATGGCAATCTCCATTTCTTGGTAGTAGTCCTCAACCGGCTTTGTGCCTTGTTTGAGGAGTTACAACTTCTTAAAGAGATCATGGTTGTAGTGGGTAGGCCCGAAGTGAGCTCTCATGATTTCCTTCATTTGGTTCCAAGTCGTGATCGGTGGCTCACCTTTTTCCCTTCGTCGCTCGATCACTTGTTCCCACCAAATGAAGACATAGTCTTGGAATTCGAGGGAGGCCATTACGATCTTCTTTTCCTCTTCGTAGTTGTGAAGACGAATATCTTGTCAACTTTTAAGGCCCATGAGAGGTAATCTTCGGGATAGGTGATACCGGAGAACTCATGCATGTTGAACTTGAGCTTGCTGTAGCATTACTCTTCATTATAATGGTTGCGATGGCGATGTCGCTCTTGTCTTTGGGGGGGGGGGGGTCTTCAACCTCTTTCTCCTCATGATTAATTTGACATTGAGGATGAGGGATTCTTGCTCGCTTCCTCCTTTCTTGGCGCTCCTCAAGGCGCACGGCTTCATCTTGTCGCTCTTGACGGAGTGCTTCTTCTTACTCACGCACGCGTCGATTGCGCTCTTGGACGACGCGAGTGGCTTCGCATAGGGCTCGTTGTGCTTCAAGCGCTTGCTCCTAACGGCGTTGTTGTTCTTGCCGTAGGGCTTCTCCGTCTTGCTCTTCTTGGCGTTGGCGTTGTCGAGCTTGCTCTTGGTCCATGGAATCTTGTTCTTGGTGATGATGTCATTTGCACTCCTGAAGGTGGTATTGCAAACCATTGCCATGGAATGGTTTTTGTGAAGCTTGATGATCTTGATGGTCGTCTCGAAGATGAGAATGAGGTCGTGGAAGACTTGCGTCAGAAGAGGTGTCCGAAGAGTGTTGGCTCGAGTGTTGCCGTCTTGACGAGGAAGATGTGGAAGAAGCGTGGTTGACCATCATGGCACGGAACTATTACATTTGGGTGGATAGCTTGGCATCAAGGTAGTCTCGTGTTCTTGCTTTGGATTGGCGCAAGTCGATGGTGAGTTGTTCGATGCGGTCGCCGAAAGCTTCATTTTCTTGATGCAAAGCTCGTTGAACGCCGGAGAGGTGAACCTTGGTGACATAGTCATTCGGTTCGTCTTGCTCATCGAAGAGTGGGTTGGATGTGCTTGTCCTATCCATCATGACCAAGCAAATGTGAGTGGAAGAAAGAGAAGAACTAGACCAAATTTACCTTTCCCAATGTTGAAGATGGATCAATGATCACTCAATATGGTATTATGGAAGTAGAACAATTGGTACCGGATCTTGTCAATCTCACACATACACAAAAAAATCTTTTCGAGTAGCTTGGTGAGGATAAGTGGCACAAAATTGATGCACTTGTTTGTAAGATATCAATAATGTTGGGAAGTATTCACAAGTGAAGCAAATAGACCAATAGCGCATTACACGGAAACACACACATATATAGACAAGTGGGGTTGTGCAACCAAGGAATGAGCACAAAATGTGTTATCCACGGGAAAGCTCGTGTTGTACAATGCTAAAGAGACGCTAGCGCGGTTGCTCAAAGGGAGAGATACGAACTTGTGCACAACCTATTAGAGACAAAATGTGTCATCTTTCTATTCCGAGTATGCTATGTATGTATGATTCCCGATGAACTCGCACACGATGATCCATGATGATCCATGATGTCAATATGTGATGCAATGTGGCGTGATGTTATTGCTATTGCTTACAAGCTCTTTGTTTCCTTTTCCTTTTGCTTAAAAGCTTTGCTCTCTTCTTGTTTTTACATATATTTTCTTTTGCCACTATGCGAAATGCTCGAACCAAGATAGAAATTATGTATATGGGGGAACAAATTATGACACAAGAGATGATACGATTATATATGCACGCAATGAAGCCATGTGGAATATGTATCACTAAAGTGCACAAGTAGCGTTGCCCGACAATACTCAAACGGCTAGTCTCGGTAGGCAAGTGACGCAAAAGGCTCAGGGTTAACAATGCAATGGCAAGGGAGTGGACTAAGATGTCGACAAAGTTACCGTCCTTGCTTATGGTCGGGGTGTCAAACGGTGAAGTGGTCGTTGTCGATGCCGAGTCCGTGGAGAAGTTGAGCAGCGGTGATGTCGATGTTGAACCATTCATAATTACCTGAAAAAACTTAGGAAACGAAAAACCGCGAACTCAAATTCTCAAATTGTAAATAATCGAAACATGTGGTTGGTGCGGAAGGTTGGTGGTAGTGCGGAAGTTTGGTGGTGGTATTGTGTAAGTAATGTCAGCAAAGTGTGCCAAAATGGTGAAAAATTGGCCGAAGTGGAGATTGTGGCTGCATCGGGCCGGATGTCCGGGGATCGAGCCGGATGTCTGATGGCTGGATTCCGTGGGAGATCGGATCTTGGGGGTTTGAGGATGGATAAGAAAATTTTGGCAAAAAAGGGTGGATTTCGTGGATGGAAATGGCGGGGAAGGTGTGGGGAAGCTAGATCCACCTGCAACACTTCAAATCCATGGATCAAAATCAACAAAAACATCATCAAAACCAACAAATGACAAAACAGTTTGGTATGTCTCTTTTTGTGGGGATTTTCGAATTTGGGCAAAACCAAACAAAATTAGGCTAGAAAATGGGGGGGGGGGTTTGGGGGGGGCTCCAAGATGTGAATCAACCTTGCTCTGATCCAAGATGATGTAGGGTGGAACCCTAGTTCATGATCATTTCACACGTGGAGGTGGGGAAAGGGGAAATCAAGAGAAGAACACTCGATCGACAAAGATCCAACCAGACATGTGATAAATCCACATACACATAAAGAGATGCAAGATCTATAGTCAACAAAAGAGGGCAAATAGGCAACTAGTTCATCCCAATCTCAAGGAGAGGGGTCTTGCTTTCCTTAGAGGATCTTCCCCATGAGGGGTCTTGAATCCACTAGGGATCTTCTCACATGGAGGCCTTGATCTCCATGGGAGAAGTAGTAGATGAGCAAAGCTCTCTCTAGATATGAGCATCACTTTGCTAACCCTAGCTAGAGGTAGGAGATGGTCTATTTATAGTCTTGGACGAAATAAGAGAGAGGGAGGGGGTTACATGGGCCTTGGCCCGATTCTGCGCGCACAGGCGCTGGATGTCTGGCCATTCAGGAGGCGATGGATGTCCGGTCCTTGGCTGGATGTTTGGGGCATGGCCGAAAGTCTAGCCGCTGTAGCCTCGTCCTTTGCTGTTCTCAGGCGATCGTCTCCATCTTGGGGACGCCGCATATCCGTGCAGGGGCCGGATATCCGGCCGCTATAGCATTTCGGCATCTCCTCTCGTCATGTTTCTTCGTCCGTATCCGTGGTGGCTTGGCCTTCATCCGGAGTGTCTCCGAGACTGCTTTCTTGATACCTAAGCACACATAGTATTCCCGCTTGAGGTAGTAGCCATGTCTCACGTGGTTCCAATGGAAGTTCATTAAGGAGAGATGCCACCTCAGTCTCGATCGCTCTCGCGCGTGCTCTTATCATCGGTCCACTTGGTGCTTGTAGTGACGATGGTAGGTCCATTGGGATGACCATGGGATGCTCCACATCAGAAGGGAGGAGAATGCATGGAGAAGAGATGGTGGCAGACAGCGGAGTAGCAGGCTAGTAGGGGCGGCGACGAGGCCGCCTTGGTCAAGCTGGGGCGGTGGCCACGTGCTAGGGCCTAGGCAACACACGAACATACATGCATTGTCCGACCACCATGGTCGCCATGGGTGCGAGAGGAAATAGGGGTAAGGGGTAGCAACTAGGTTAGGGATTTTTTCGGGTGCGTCGTCCGGCCACCATGATCGCCATGGTTGCGAGAGGAAAAAGGGGTAAGGGGTGGCAACTAGGTTAGAGATCTTTTTGGGTGTGGAGTGAGGTCCATCGGGCCCTGGCGGATCGGGGAAAGAACGGGCTCGGCATTGGGATGAACCATGCTAAGCAGTGAACACTTGTTCGTCCATTCCCCACTTAAAAAAAGCTTGTTCGTTCATTCTCAGGTGAGCCATGCTCCGGGTGCTTTTATGGCTTTTTGGTCAAAATGAAAAAGTTGTAAAAGTAGAAGCAAAAGCCCAAACAAACAAGGCCTAACTGACGTTACCCTAAAAAAAGCAGCCTAACTGATGCAAAATGACCCGAAATATGGCTTATATGAGAATGGTTTTTTGGCCAAAGTGGAAAAGCTGCAAAAGCAGAAGCAAAAGCCCAAACAAACATGACGACTATTTTTTTAAGGGTTTATTACAGGGCGGGGGAAATTGCACAAACCACCTACTTTTGGGGCCGGGGTTGCACAAAACACCCACTTTACATGTTTATTGCACAAAACATCATATATTGGGGCAATTTATTGCAGCTAGATCTAACCCACCAATTAGATGTGTCGACATGATTCCTGACAAGTGGGTTCAGTTTGTAAATGCATCGGTGGCAAAAAAAGAAAAAACGGCCACATCAACATCCGACTAGAATTGTCAATATCTCACAATCCTTTGCTCCAATTGAGTTGAATTTTCCCCATAATATTAGTGAGTGCATTTATGATTTATCGGACTATTTTTGCATTTTTCTTTCATAAAACACATCGGACAGAAGAGCAGGCCGCGGCAGCCGCTGGCAAAGTGGCTGCCGGTGATGGAGCCTAGCTAGCTCTCCTACGTCGTCGGGTAAGCCTGTCTCCGCGCCCCCTCCCCACCCCCTAGGTCTGCTCGACTCCCCAAACCTCTGCCTATTGGTTAGGTACCACCCGCATGGTGAAACCCTATATTTTTGGGTGGAAATTTTGTCGTTTGATCGACGTATATTTGTTTAGGAACCTAATTTTTTGGGTGTTTGTGTAATAGCACGAAACAATCAAAATTGTATGTATGTTTGAGACGTATCAACGGCCGCCCATGCGCCCCTTTAGGGCCGGCCCTGTATCATAGATTGTTTGCGCACTGTAATGGAAAAGAATCCTAATTCTAGATTTCATATATGGACAATCCGTCCTATCAACAAACCTAGAAAAGAAATCAAGGTTTCATGGACTTTTCTTTGTTCTACATGCGCAAATCAAAGAGTTTAAGAATGGATGCAAGCCTTTCATTGGTAAATATCTCACTTCCGATCGAAGGGTTTAAGAATGGATGTAGGACTTTCATTGGTCAACTTTTTTTTGTTCATAATTTAACATTTAGAAAATTCAAAAATAATCCAATAAATCATAAATGCACTCACTAACATTTTGAGGAAAATTCAGCTCAATTGAAGAAAATGATTATGAGACATCGATAGTTCTTGTTGGCTGCTGATGTGGTTGGATTTTTCGGCCACCGGTGCACTTACAAACTGGACTCACATGAACCTATCCTTAAAAATCATCAGGAACCTATCCTTCGGAACACACCTAAATGATGGATTAGACCTGGCCGCAATGGATTACCCCAATATATGATGTTTTGTGCCACAAACATGTAAAGTGTAGGTGTTTTCTATAACACTAGCACCAAAAGCAGGTTTTCCGTGCAATTTCCTCTTACAGGGCGACTGCTGAGAGAACTTTACCCCATCGGCTTTTGACTGTGACCTCCTCCATCCGACCCGTCAATCCCACTCCCAGCGCCACCTCACGAATCCAACCGTCATCACGGCATCTCGATCTACGCCCCCTTCTTCCACCTTCTTATTGCCCTCCCCCTCCCGCCGCCGCCTGGCCCCTTGAGCGCCGTAGTTGGGAGCGAAACCCTCTCCCTCCCATTCCTACCAAACCCTAGAAAACCCAAAAAAATCCGCAAAATTACCCCAAAAAATCTTGAAAAAAACATCAGGAACCTATCCTTCGGTCGGATCCGCTTATCTATTATCTCTCCTACCCGGTTGATGATGGCGGCGCAGGTTCAGGCGTCGGCAGCGCCAGCGGCTGGCGCGATGGAGGGCGGCGCGTCTCCGGCGGCTGGGGCTGCGGTAGCAGCCGCACCCGCAACCGCTGCGGCTTTCCCGGCGACGTCCCTGTACGTGGGGGATCTGGACGTGAGTGTGCAGGACGCGCAGCTCTTTGACGTCTTCAGCCAGGTCGGCTCGGTGGTGTCTGTGCGCGTGTGCCGGGACGTCAACACCAGGATGTCCCTAGGCTACGCGTACGTCAACTTCAGCAGCCCTGCCGATGGTATGTCTGTTCCTGCCTATCATCTGTTGGTCAAATCCCGTGATTGGCCTGCTTGTAATGTCTTTGAAGTTGATTTAGTTGGATTAGTACAAATAGTGTTTATATGCTTATGTTCATGGCTTCATGCTTGGTCCCTTTATGCATTGGGGATATGCAGTGACAGTGGAGCCTCTCCCTTGTATTGTTAAGAGAATGTAGATTCAGTAGTGACTAAATGAGGATAAGTCAGTTATTTTGATATAGGTGCTAGTGCTACGCAGTTAGCTAGTAGCCCTAGTAAGTTCAAACTATTCAAATCTATTTCGTTGGCAGTAACATGCAGAATCCGGGCAAATTTCTGTGATATACATTTAGATTTTTCGTTTGCACCGAACAGTGTTTGCAATTCATTGTGAGTTGGGCAAACTAACAGTGCTGTTTTGAACAGACAGTTATGCAGAAACATACATGGTTTTATAGTTTTCTGATTTGGCATAACATGGTTTAGCAAGTCCTAAACATGATTGGAGATATATGATGCTCTAATTGCTTTATCATGTCAAACTTACTGCTTATAAACTGATTTTGATTTTTTGTGTACTGAACTTTTCTATTTTATAGACGCTGTCTATTTGTTCCTTAACTATAATTGCTTACAGCTGCAAGGGCATTGGAAATGCTGAACTTCACTCCTGTTAATGGGAAGCCTATCAGGATAATGTATTCTAATCGTGACCCCAGCTCACGTAAAAGTGGTTCTGCAAATATATTTATCAAGGTATTACTAGTTGTCAATGCTATTCTTCTTTGATTTCCACAACAAACTATTTTGCTTACCAATGCTTCTTTCATTGTTCACAGAATCTTGACAAGTCAATAGATAACAAAGCGCTCTATGACACATTTTCTGCCTTTGGAAACATTCTTTCATGCAAAGTTGCTACAGAAATGTCTGGAGAATCCAAGGGTTATGGTTTCGTTCAGTATGAGCAGGACGAATCAGCACAGAATGCTATCAATGAGCTCAATGGGATGCTTTTGAATGACAAAAAGGTTTATGTTGGGCCTTTTGTTCGTAAACAGGAAAGGGAAAATGTTTTTGGCAGTCCCAAGTTCAATAATGTCTATGTAAAGAATCTATCAGAATCTACCACTGAAGATAATCTGAGAGAATTGTTTGGTAATTTTGGATCTATAACTAGTGTTATTGTAGTGCGAGCCGATGATGGTAAATCCAGATGCTTTGGATTCGTGAACTTTGAAAATCCGGATGATGCTGCACGTGCTGTCGAGGATTTGAATGGCAAGAAATTTGATGATAAGGAATTATATGTTGGTAGAGCTCAGAAGAAGTCTGAAAGGGAGATGCAATTGAAAGAAAATTTTGAGAAAAGCAATAAAGAGACAGCTGACAGGAACCAAGGCACTAACTTGTATTTGAAAAACTTGGATGGTAGTGTTGATGATGATGAGAAGTTAAAAGAACTTTTTGCCGAATTTGGCACTATAACTTCTTGCAAGGTTCACTTCTTGTCCCTAATTTGTTCTGCACATTATTTTTATGCATATACTTTGCTGCTGCTAATTGAAATCATGCCGTAGGTCATGCGTGATTCAAATGGGGTCAACAAAGGATCTGGTTTTGTTGCATTTAAATCTTCTGAAGATGCTTCACGAGCTGTAAGTTGACATCTGAAAAATCCAATTTAAAGATTGCCTAGCGAGAAGTTCTACTAATATATCTTGTTATACTTGTAGCTTGTGGCAATGAATGGTAAAATGGTTGGCGGTAAGCCTCTTTACGTAGCACTTGCGCAACGCAAGGAAGAAAGAAGAGCCAGGCTGCAGGTAATGGTCTTGTATATGAATTACTTCCAAAGTTATGTGACATGTTTCATGGAATATATCACTTGTCAAGAATCATAATATCTAGTCTGTTCTACTGTCTAATTGAACATATGCACGCTGGATGTTCTTTTTTCTTAAAATGTTCCGTCATTTTCTCATTAATGTTTCAGGCGCAGTTCTCGCAAATGCGTCCTGTGATGCCACCGCCAGTTGCTCCGCGCATGCCCATGTACCCCCCTGGTGTTCCTGGTATGGGCCAACAGCTATTCTACGGCCAACCACCTCCAGCTTTTGTTAACCCACAGGTATGTCAGTAGAGCAATCTTTTTTCCGTATGCATATGAGTGGTTTAGCTAGCATCTTACATAGTATGCACCATGACAATTTAACAGGACATCTAGTTTGTCTATCTCATCGTATTTAATTTTTTGTTTCTTCTATGGTATGATTTGAGATGCTATCTTTGGCAAATTTGAAGTCTGATTTTAACGTTAGGGGCTAATCCAGATTTCTTACAAAGTAACGATTTAATGGTTTCTGAAATTGGCAGTGACACAATTTTGTACGGTCACCTAAAAGACTTGAACTTGTAAATGATGCTAATAACATGAGTTATTCTGATTCAGAAATCTCTGTTTCACTTCTAGGATTTTTAATTGGTGATGCTGGTTCCTTGTCCTTTTGAATTTTCTACTATTGAAGCATTGTTTTTGTTTTGAAACACTTTATCGTGTGATTGCTTCGCGCCTGTTCAATTTTCTGGTCTTACATGCATAAATGTTATAATGGACAACTGCATACTTGGAAAATGATGCCAGATTGTTGGTTATCAACTGTTGGCTATTTTTGATTTCCAAAGGGAGTAATGTTGTACCAGGAAAATCAGTCAGTTTCCTCCAGGACTAACTTGCTGGAGGAGTTCTCACATGTTTACATAATGTGGCTGTGGTGAAGCAATCATAAACTACATTATTTTAGGGCCTATTCTCAGGGTTGTAAAAGGAATAGGGAAACCATAGCATTGGAATGTCATGCCCGTTCGAATCCTACATGATTTTGTTTTCTTTATTGCATCATGGGAGAAACAAAAGTTTTTCTTCCAAGATGTTAAGAGTGGATGCTAGATTTCCTATGGAATGTACTACAAATGATTCCTTGGGAAAAAAATCCTACGAATGGAACGACCAATGCAGGAAATTTTTTAAGGACTTTAATCCTCCAAAAATACTATGAAAATCCTCTGAATCAAAGAAGGCCCTAGGTTGGTCAGTAGTGATTAATTAACTTTTTAGCTATACTTACTGTTGGATTGTAATTATTTATTATTCATGATAGTGTTTTTTATGTTTGAGATTTAAAGTTTCAACCAAGGTTGTCAAAATTGTGATCCTCAATCGGATTGTAGGTGTTCCCATAGAATCACAAATCATAGGATCGGCATAGGTCCTGAGATTCTACCTGCTTCTTTAAAAAATTACTTTTTTGTAATTTCCCATTTGTTTAAATGGTTGCATGAGTGTTTCTGTGACCAGTTAGGACCTATTTTGATTAATTAGTGTCAGTCCTTCTACATGAACATGTTGTCTATATAAGATTGACATACACGATAAGGAAAAATATGTACCAACATATTCTGAACATCAAATTAAAAGTGGCATACTGACATGTCCAAAAGCTAACAAAGGGCATCCAATCCAAGTTTTTGAGCAACAAAGGTTTAACGTACTAGAAATAGAAGACAACTTAATTAGTACAAGTCGTCTAAATTGATATCCTTGTACTCGTTCACGGGTGGTACTGCAGTACTAGAACTCCCAACACAGTACGAGGAAGGTCCTGAATTGTTGCCACCAAGACCACGTTCCTCGTTGACATTGTTGTGTTCACGGTCAGCATCGTCATAAGTATATGCATCAAGATCTTGATCTAACCCGAGATCACCATCTCCTACAAAAATTCCAAAATAATAGTCAGTAACTATGTAAAATAAACAAGGAAGAATAATTAACTTGCTTCATCAAAAGAACTTCTCATACGTGCTTCAGCTAGGCTACTAACAATATTTTCTACATCATTTTCAATGTCACTTTCATCTTCTTTGTCCATAGCAGCTTCACTACGAGCAATGCTATTAAAAGAATGCATCCATTCCTTTTGTGGAGGAAGGTCAGGTTCTTCTTTTTCGGTTATGCATTCATCATCAGAAGAGACATCGTCAATGTCATATTCCACAACTTGTCTTTGTCTTCTGCACTGTCTGCTCATCAGTTGTACATGACAAGGACTAAATCACTCATCTTATCTTGGTGCAGACGATTTCTTCTCTTTGAGAGAACCTACACAAGTTTGAGAAGTTAGCATTACTACACGTGTTATATAATATTGCCTAGAGAAGACATGGCACTGATATTTACTTGCTCAAATGCACTCCAGTTCCGCTCACAACCTGACGAACTACAAGTTAAGCTAGGAACTCTAATTGCAAACCTCTGCAACTCCGGGCAATCATCTCCAGATGAGTCCAACCAATAAGCGGCCTTTTTTTTTAGTAATTGTCATAATAGCCATTGCATTCCAAATAGGCCCTCAGCATTCTTGAATGAATTAATCTGCTGATCTATCTTAACTCTTTCATCTAAATCAGGAACCATCTTTTCAAGCATGCAGAGATCTATGGAGCTATGAACACCATCTTTCATTGATGATACTCCCTCTGTTCCATATTAGCTGTCGCTGATTCTGATTCAGTACAAAGTTGTACTAAATCAGCGACAACTAATATGGAACGGAGGGAGTATTAAGTATTGGTGTGTAGCTGATCAAAATAAAATTTCAAATGGTCAAAATTAACTAAAACAAGGTTAATATAGCATATCTTAAAGCCACAATTATGAGTTATGGAGTCAGTATAGTAACATACCTCATCTTCATTGTTCTCAGCAGGAGTATTCTCCTTCGAACATCATTCTTCCATTTCTATGTTAAACTTCCTCTTCTTTGCATAATTTTTTTTATGCATGGATCCCCAGATTTTTGAGGATTTTTTTTTGAACATCATCCAGAACTTTTTCGCAAGGCTCAACATTAAAACCTTGTCCCAGCCAAGTGATGCTTCAGTCTGTAGACACCTCCTTTAACTAGAAGGAAATATTTGCATCTTTTTGTCTTCTTCTAGTGATCAGCTTCACCTCCATGTTCCCAGCCAGGGTCAGTCCGATTCCCACGAGCATGCTTCCTCTTAGGTTTACTACTTATGGTTGGGACAGTAGTCGACATTTTCCCTTCTACAAGTAAAAGGTTTACAGGAGTTAAGACCAAGCTATCTGATTATTTAATCTAGTACTTACTTAATCAGTTACTAAGTACTCCCTCTGTCCCAGAATAAGTGTCAACTTTACACTAACTTTAGTACAAAGTTGTACTAAGGTTGAGACACTTATTTTGGGACGGAGGGAGTATATAGTAGTAGCTAACCTGTGCAATGAATCAAGGATGCTAGCTCCTTAATCTTTGATGGCTGCTGCTTCACTCGTCGTCAACGGAGAGCCTGCTGAGGATGACCATACATGGGAGCCTGGCAGCCGATACTCGTCGAGGACCGCGTGCGTGCTGCCGGCGGCCTGTTGACCTAGAAGCCGCTAGAAAGAAAATACTGCCACAGTGGGAAGGAATTTAGGGTATAATATAGCTGCTCCATCAGAATATCCACCGTAGAACATAAATAGACGGCTAAGATTGAAAGAAAACTTTTGAGTCGCTTAGAATCTGGACTCGCTCGTGCTTCCACACGACCCCATAACTAGAAGCGCGATTCAATAGTGATCCTCTGTGTACAGACTCTTTAAACAACTTGGGTCGTATTGGCATATGTAGAATCTCAGAATCGTAAGATTCTAAGACCTGAATCTAGATTTTGACAACCTTGGTTTCAACTGAGGTATACGGTTCCCTCATAATTTATTTTGTTATCCATTAGGTATTTTAGTGAGTTTGGTATCTATTTAAAGCATTTTGAGGAACAAAAGTGACTTAACCATAATTGGCAGCATGCTTTTTGATGATAAATACTCCCTCCGTCCCAAAATAAGTGTCTTAACCTTGGTACAACTTTGTACTAAAGCTAGTATAAAGTTGAGACACTTATTTTGGGACGGAGGGAGTATGTTCTTAAATTGCTCTATTACCTAAGTTTAGTTTGTTTCTGCTGTTCATATTTACTTACAATGGAAGTCGTTTTGCTTATTATTGGCAACGTATTTTTTGGTTTCTGGTTGCTTCATAGGTTCACTGATCAGTGTTAAGGTAATTTTACTGTAGACTTGTCCTTTTGCTCATAGCATGGAATGTGATGTCACTAGCTCCTTGGTTCCTATAAATGAGAAAACAGCATATATCGTATCATCAGATATAAAGCGATAATAATCAACCAAAAGCCTACTTTATTTTTGTGGTGTGATTTCATGTGGGGCACCACTAACCTGCGCCGGAGGAGGCCCATAGTAGCTGCACGACCGAAGGAAGGTGCTTCATCAGGGCGTGGAACACAAGGAATCCATTCTAATACTATCTAGTCGTTAGTAAATATATACTCCCTCCGTCCCAAAATAAGTGTCTCAACTTTGTACTAGCTCTAGTACAAATTTGTACTAAGCTCAAGACACTTATTTTGGGACGGAGGGAGTAAGATTTAGTTATGGAAAACTTTTGTCCTGTAGAATGTTTTCCTACTACCAAATCTGTTATGAGTTTTGTTTCTTAACCGCTATTTATTATACTAACTTTAGTGCAGGTCGACGGGAATTTAAACCTTGTCACTTACCTACAACGTAATATCTAATCCACCAGCCCAAAGTTCCCAGGGTTGACAGCTAGGCTCCAGGCGTACCCATTGCTCTCCTATGAATCCAGGCTTATCATTTTGTAGATACACTTTAGGCAGCCGATGATCTTTTATTATCACAAGTTGCCTGATTTTTTCCTCAAGTCCAATTAGTTCTCACGATTGGATTCATGGGAGGTTGATGTGCCATACGGTTGAACGTTGACCAAATGGACATAACAAATTAACTTATGCTTAAGAAAATTTCATTCATGTTGCAAATATTCTGTTATTTCATTCATTCTCACTTGGATGATAATTTTTAATATGCTCTCTTTCTGTAGCCTGGATTTGGTTTCCAGCAACATATGATTCCTGGAATGAGACCTGGTGTTGCTCCGATGCCAAATTTCGTCATGCCAATGGTGCAGCAAGGTCAACAACCACAACGCCCATCTGGAAGGCGTGCAGGTGCTGGTGGAATGCAGCAGCCAGTGCCAATGGGTCATCAGCAGGTAATAGTTCTTCCTTTCCTTCCAAAGGAACGTGGCCTTTATTTTCTGCCTCCATGCTTGAACAGCTGAGTTAAAATTTGTCGCCGCAGATGGTTCCAAGGGGCGGTCGTGGTGGTTACCGTTATGCGTCTGGCCGTGGCATGCCTGATGCTGCATTCCGTGGTGTTGGAGCTATGGTGCCATCGCTGTATGAGATGGGAAGGATGACTCCTGGTGACACTGGAGCACCGCAGCAAGTTTCTAGTGGAGCATTGGCATCTGCACTTGCCAACTCTCCGCCGGAGCAGCAACGACTGGTTAGTTTTTTTTATTGCCTTCTCCGCATCAAGTGATGAGGTGTTATGAACTCGGACAATAACTTGTAATTTGTGCAGATGCTTGGTGAAAGTTTGTATCCACTTGTTGATCAGCTGGAGCATGACCAGGCTGCCAAGGTTACCGGTATGCTTCTGGAGATGGACCAGACTGAGGTTCTTCATCTAATCGAGTCACCTGATGCTCTGAAGTCTAAGGTCGCTGAAGCTATGGAGGTTCTCCGCAGTGCTCAGCAGCAGCAGACCAATGTTCCAGCTGATCAGCTGGCTGCTCTTTCGCTTAGCGATGGCTTTGTTGCTTCTTAGTTGGAACGCTGCTTGTTTCTGGTTTCTGTATGTGCTTGGTGCTTCAGACCTGGAAGTGTTTAGTTTTACTCAAATAGATTTAACTGTGGATTTCAACATACTGTACTCTTTATATATATTTGTTTAAATATTGAGATTGATAAATGATATATTCGTGGATTTCCGTTTGTCCTAGGTGCTGGTGGTTTAATTTTGGAAAACGATTTGCTTGTGCCTCTGCTGAAGCGACGCTAGCATCAGTCGCCACTACTGGTTGCCACGAGCCCCCTGGCCCAGCGCATCTCCACCTTATCCTCGTCACGGACCAACCGTGTTCTTAAAAATAAGACCAACCGTTTTTTTCCGTGGCGAGGGCAACTCAAAAGGGCTGACCCAAACGGACACATAATGTAGTCCGTTTTTTCTCCAGCACTTCACCAGATGTACAACAAAAGCCTGGCCGTGTCAAAAATTAAGCCGTCCTCGTTCAGGAGGTCGATGTAGACCGGAGCAGGCCATGGACGGCGGCGAGTGCGGGGATGCAGCTGGTGCCACCCACTCAGGCGTGCAAAGGCACCGTGGACGTCCATGACCACTGGTGCCCCACCGGCCCTACCAGTGGCCACGAAGGCGATGCGGGGGCGGGCACGGCCCCCCTCCAGTGCCGAAACGTGGAGCGCCAGTGGTAGGTCCGGCCACTGGGCAAGCTCGCCCAACTGGGAGTCCTCGATGTCCTTCTTAGGGCCTCTCTGGCCTCCCCCCTCCTCCACCTGTCGGCTGTGGTGCTGGAGCGTGCGGGGGCGCTAGAGCACGCGCACTCGAGGCCGCTTGTGCACAAGCGGCGAAGCACAACCGACAACGCTGATCGTGCTCGTTGGTGAACCAAGTGTCCCAGTGCGGCGAGTCGAGCGTGAACGCCGGGTCGTGGTGGAGGTCGTCGAGTAGCTGCGTGCGACGGCGGTAGATCTTCGCCTCCCGCGTTCGACTAGTGACCGAAATGGGCGGCACTGAAACCCTATTCGGGTTAGATGCCGGCCGTCTGGCAGGTGTCCAACCAGGGCACGGGGATGGCGTGCTGCTAGTAGCGCTGGCACCGGTGGACAGACACGTACATGCGGTCACACACCGGCAGCGGCGTCACAGTGAAGTTTGCCGTGCGGCGCCGCCTTGAGGAGGAGCCCACCTCGTGGTCGTGCGCTCCGAGCGTGTACTTCCACGGCATGGTGTGTAGGGGAATGTAGCAGAAAACAAAAAAAAAACGAACTACAAACAAGCCCAGGACCTTTATGAAGATGCATAGAAGGTTTAATCTGATCATTACCGACTTGTAGCAGCAGTGGAAGGAGAGTCGGTGAAAATCGTCGATGCAGATCCCTGCAGCTAGGATTTTACAACCTCCCAACCGCGAGGATGTTCTCCCTTGAACAGTCCCTCGGTCAGTCCCTCGAACAAAAGATTGAACGCATGACCTCTCTACCAGGTTAAACACATCCAGTGTCCCCTATCCAGCAGAGCTTCGCCGTCCAAAACTAATCCCTACCGAAAACTGGACAACCTTTTGGCACTACGAAACTATTTCGTGGAGGGAGAGAAAGAATGACAGATCATTGCATGCCTTGTGGTGAGAAACTTTGAGTAAGTTTGAGAGCTCCTCTCCTCCTCCTTTTGTAGTGTGAGCAAGGGGTGAGGGGTGGCTTGTGGATGAAAGCCGAAGCCCCCCCCCCCAAACATCAACCCACCAAAGATGGGAGGAAGCCCCACGGAGGGCCCCACACCTTGGCCGGCCACTCTTGGAGCCCCTCCAAGGGGGGCCTACCTCCCCCAAACATGCTCCACCATTTGTGGGAGGTGCCCCCCAAGAGAGGGGGCAACAAAAACCCACCAATAGGGAGCTTCCCCCTAAAGGTGGCGCCCCCATAAAACCAGCCCACGATTCATGGGATCTTGTCCCCTCACACTTAGACAAGATGTTTTTCCACGACCGTTCTCTCCGGAAAAATTCCGGAAGGTCCAGAACATTTCTGGCACACTCCAAAAAATATCGAATGCCGTACAAAACATTTCCGGTATGATGGTTTACTCCAAAACAATTTTCGGTTTCTCCGAAACACTTCCGGTGTCTTTCTCTTGGACTCCATGTCTAGTACTGAGCAGATAGATGACCCGTAAGTGTAACACCCCAAAAATATTTTTCTGAATATTTGAAATCTTTCCTTTAAAAATAAAAGTTTTGAAAATCCTTTTGGTCATATCACCTTTCTTCAATTTGAAAACCTTTTCAAATTTTATTTGGGTTCCAATCTTCTTTAAATATTCTGGTTGAAGAGTTTAAAATTATAAGGATAATTATTTTGGGGTTTTCAAACAATTTGTTTTTAGCAAGAAAAGTTTTGGGATAATTAAATTTTCAAAGGAAATAACCTTTTCACCTCCTTTAGCCCTACTAAAATCCATCCAACAAATTTTCTGCCACTCCAAAATTATCCCACAAGTCACTCACCTCATCTAGGACAGAATCCAACTCTTTCCTACCCCACAAAAATATTTTTCACCACCCAAATAAATTCCAAAGTTGGAATTCATATATTCCATCATTTCTTTGGTTTACAAAGGAACCACCATTTCTACAAGGATGCCACCTCCACCAAAATTATCCCAGCAAATATATGGTACCCACAACCCATTTTTCCAAAAACATGGGGTGCCACAGTTCAAAAATTTCAAATTCCACTCAATTCAAATTTGGACCAGATTCAATATTTCTGATCCAAACATATTTTTAAATGCTCCAAAAATTCCCAAACTTTGCCAGGCCCTCTCATATGCATCAACACATCACCACAAAAATCCTCAAAATTCAAAAAAATCCCTAGCACTCTCTGCCATGGGATCATATGAGTGTATGTGCACTGTTCATAGCTGAATAAGATTCAGTTAACTGAATCTTCAGGGGACAGGGGGTGATCGAGCCGTGCACTGCACTCCATCCATCCTCTTCTCCTCCACGCCTTCCCTCGCCTTAAATGTGCAGCCGTAGGGCCTCCTCGTCAGCCCCTCGCCGTCAACAGGCCGGAGGCTGGCCGGTGCAACGGCCACCATGCTCGGCCACGGCAGGCCGAGCGGATCAGCTCGCGCCACCAGCCTCATTCACTGCACCGTACCCTGCTAACCTACTTCCCTCTCCACGCGCCGCTTCCCTCCGTAGCTCCGCACACTGACCAAACCTCTGGACCCCATCCGGCAGTCGCCGGAGACGGGCACGTCCGCCGCACCCGTACACCGACCTCGCCGTGGATAAGGCACCCGAGCTCGAACTCGTCCGCGCTGGCGCTTCGGGCAGCTTCCTCCACCCTCACTGACACTCACCGACCATGACCACCGCCCAAACCGACCTCGCCGACCATCATAACTCCGGCGTGATCCAAACCCCGCCGGACCGCCTCGGGATCGCCTATATAAAGGCCCCCGAGCCTCGTTCTTCTCACCCATCGCCTCCACCACCTCCCAATCGCCCCTACACCACCCACCCGACCTCGAGGAGGTCTTCTTCTTCCCCTCCGATCACCGCTCCGCCACCACTGTCACCGATCCGTTCATCGTCGTTACTCCACCTCAATTGCTCAAATCTTGCCAGTAGTCATATATTCCACCAAATCATCGATTCCCCGCTTCAATTCCATGCCCCGAGCTCTCTCCGATGAGATCCCAACGCCACCGAACCACCGTCCGCCACCGTCGACCTCGCCGGTGTTCAGGTACTTCCCGGCGACCACCACCACCTCCCTCAGACGCGGCACTCCTCCCTGGTCATGTTCCGACCATCGCCGCCTTCCAAGACCCCGGCGATCACCGCCTTCCAAGACCCCGGCGATCACCACCGGCGAACTCCGTTTCTCTTCTCTGTTTTCGCGCGCAGGTTCAAATGTTTGAACCTGACGGGTGGACCCCACCTCGCGCTTTTTCTTTTCTTTTTCTCTGTCTAAAAACAAAGGCGTAATCTCGACTTTTACGCCTTCCGCGCTGAGAAGCGTATTTCGGCCCGAAGCGTTTTCCTTATAAACGCACAGGGACTGGCTTTTTACAGAAAAACCCCTGGTTTTGAAAGTTTAATAACTTTTAAACCACAACTCCGTTTGAGTTGAACTTTTTTTTGAAATTCTTATTTTTCTCTCTAGTTTTTTTAGTATTTATTTAAAAATATTTTGGGACAACTTTTTGTACTGTTGCCAATTTTTTTAATTTGAGTTGATTTTGAATTTTCAGAAAAAGAAGAGGGAAACTTTGCCGAGAATTTTGAAGGGTTTTCACCTGACTACTTTGGACAAGGCAAGCATTATTGAACTTGGGATATGGTGATTGCATTTGCATGTTGCATCGGTTGATATTGCACCATATGTGTAGTATGTCACTAGCACTTGCATGCATGGTCATATCTCTTTTGCTCATAGCTTGCACATCACTCAAGCAAGAGATTCTTCTGACATGGTAAAGTTGTGGAAATACGGGAGAGTGTCTCCTGCCTTGGACGTGCCGGTGGGCACGGGCCATTATGTTTGACATGGTGGTGTCATGTGACTTAAGTGGATTATTCCGGTGATGTTAATTAACACCTCCTGAGTCGGCCTAGATCGAGTCTTGTTCCGTTACACCTAGCTAGATACCGTGCTGCCACGGGTCCTTCCGCAAGGAAGGTATGGCTAAGTAAGTTGTTAACCCCTGTCTAGGTACACACCGTACAGAGGGCCACGATGAGGGTTTCCAAAGGCCTTGGACTAAATCCTGTCATCGGGTCAGGGGGCATGGGTGTTTCCGGTTGTGACTGAGAGGGGGGCACCCCTTGTAATCCGCGCGTAATAATAGTGATCCCATGCAGGACGTTGGTCTCTCCGTCTCAGAGTTTTTCTTGAACGATGCTTTGGGTGATTCCTGGCATCCGGAGAGTTATTCTGGTGTGTACTGGTCAGGTGTGTTTTCAACCCAAAGACCGTAATGGGAATTAGTTAGTGTCACGGTACTGACTAAAGAAACCCTTTACTTGTGGGTAAAGAGTACACCCTCTGCAGAGTTAAAACTGTTCGAATAGCCGTGTCCTCGGTCAAAGGGCGTAGCTGGGTGGGTCAAGTGTCGGTCCCGGTATCGGTCTCCGGAGGAAATAATTAAAATATGTCTGACTCATTTTTGCAGTATAATTGTTGATACCCTGTTGCTACCTTGATTATTTTTATTATTATGGCTATGCAGAATATTGAGGACTAACCCGTTTCTCTCAATTTATATTCTTCCTGAGTGTCTCAGGGGCTGGCTAGACTACCCCGGGCACTCAATTTTATTTTAAAGACCTCTCCGTGGCGTCCCTTGAGTTATTAGGCGGTCTGTCACGCCACTACTCTTGTGGACACCCGATTGGCATTTCTCTTCAAGTCCAACCGTGGCGTCACTTGACGCCCGACAGACATTTCTTTTCAAGACCTCTCGTGGCGTCTCTCGAGTTAACAGGCGGTTTATCTCGCCACTACTCTTGTAGACACCCGACCGACATTTCTCTTATTTTTTTTCTGAATGTCACTCGGGCTGGCTAGACTACCCGTGGCATTCACTTGCTTTTATTTTCTTAAGAGACTGTTTATGGCTAACATGTTTTATTTACTTCCGCATCATTTTATAATTATGTCATGACCAGGATTTTAGTCAGCATGAGCATGTCATTATGTTCCTACATGAGCATGTGCATCCATTATATCTTTTGTTCATAATGTTTGCGAGTACATTCCAACGTACTCACTGGCTTGTCCCTGGCTATTTACTTGGCCAGACTTGGAGGAGGACGAGCTTGTGGAGAAGGATTGCGCTAGCGAGCCCGACGCTTAGAGGAGTCCCAGTCAGTCAACCTGTGAGATAGGAGTCTACCACATGTATCATCCGCTGAGCTTCTACTACACCAATAAAATAGTCAAGCCTCACTCTGACGCTTGGCTTTACGTTATTGTATCAGAGATGTACCACCACCACACCACTGTCATATTCCGCCGCTGCCATATATTTGGCGAGTTTGTAATAATTTTGTTGAGCCGTCAGACTCAACCCTGTGTAATATTATTTGTACTGGTTATCTGTATCAAGGAAGTCCACCAGTTGTGTTGATCTTGGGGCTGGTGTGACTTAGGGCCTTTTCTGAGATTTATTCCCAGAAAGGGGCTCGACAGTAAGTGTGTGACCCTGTAGGTTCAGTGAGGTACAGAGATGACTGGAACCCCTTCCGATCAATAATCAATAGCGAAACTGTGGACATCCATATTGATCCCTATACCCACATGAATAAATATTCGAGTGAACCTTTAGTTACCTTATGATGTTCATGTTGCTTCGCAATATGTTACAAATACCCGAGGTGAGATTTAATGGCATCCCCGTGAATCAACAACTTGTTCATTATGCCAGTTGCCCGTTACATGTTTTGTTCTCTTTTCTCCTTCTCGCGTTCTGGCATCCCTGTGATCAAATCACAACATGTCTGGCTAGACGATGATGGATACCGTAACACCGAGAGGGCCCTAAGAATATCTCTCCATCGCCGCATGAGAAAATCCCAATCTTCAGCTATCTAGTCCCTTGTCATACTTTTCCGTGAACCCGTAAGCCGCCGTAAAAGCCACCCTTTTACAAATGACGTTTAACAAACCCCAAAGTTCACGAAGCAAGTATGAAGGAACTCGATACTCTCATGGTCTAAGGAATTATGCAAACATATAACTTTCTCTGTGTTATAAACCATCAACTCATGACAAATATATCTCATAGCAAAACATCAATTGGGTCAATTCAACACAAGTGCTCTTCTAACATTGTGTCCTCAAAGTTGCCGGCATAGTCATTGCCCATGATCACGAAAACGTAACCATCATGCAACACTTGAGCTAGTCTTAGATGCACGGCTAGGAATATATTTTACCGTTTATTATTCCACACATGCACATGGGGTTTCCTCCAATCCTTTATGGATATATGGACTAAAGGACCATTGCAATTATATCACATAATATAAACATTAATTACAAACTTGGAGATAAATAACAACCGTTATTATTGCCTCTAGGACATATCTCCTACAGACTCTCACTTGCACTAGAGTCAACAATCTAGTTTACATAGCTTCTTTAACACCAACATGTATCCGGTGTTGCTCATGCTTTGCTCGTCGTAGAGGCTTCGTCATTAGGTCTGACACATTCAGATCCGTGTGAACTTTGCGTACTTTCACCAACCCCTCCTCAACATGATGTCGGATGAGGTGATATTTGCGTGCAATATGTCTTGCCTTATGGTGGGATCTTAGCTCCTTTGTCTGAGCCACGACGCCACTATTATCACAATGGATCTCCTCTGGGTCCAGCGCACTTGGAACCACACCAATCTCTTCGAGAAACTTGTAACATCCCGATTATCGAAATGTTTAAGATTTCTTTCAAAAAGCAGGGCTAGAAATTTTTGTTTATTTTATTTGTTAACAAAAGCTTAAGTGGAGTTTTATAAGTTGAGGATTTAATTTTGTTAAATTCCAACCTAAATTAAACTTTTGGTTTTGTTCTTTACTTTAAGTTGCATTTTATGTTTCTTGTCTTTGACATATTAAATTATGCACATTTTTATTTTTGGAACTTCTTTTGAGTTTTGTTTGAGTTTCTGTTCTTTTTCTAGATTTTTCTTTTAGAAAAATCTAATTCATTTGTTCTTTCAAACTTTGGACAGTATTTCCGAGGCCCAATCTATCTCCTTTGTCTCTTTTTTACACCCGAATGGACCAAGCCCATATGTCTATTTCGTTTTATTTCGTTTTATTTTTCTTTCCTAGGCCGCAGCCAAACCAGTCCCTCTATATTTTTCCTTCTTCCCAATTTCCCACTTGGGCTTAGCCGAAGTAGCCCAGTACCATGCGAGCGAGCGCCTCCTCTCTCTGTTCTTTGTAGATTCGCATCCAGAGTAGAGAAACCATCACCTACACGTACATAAGGAAAGTTACAACCATGGAAACCCCTCCCCTAACTCCCTTTAATTCTTACGGTTTCCAAATTAGAAGATATGAGGACGTGCTTCGCCATCAACTCTTCCAATACCGTAGAAACTCCTGCTTGTTCCTTTCATCCTCCCTTCAAGACCTCTCCATGAACTTTGAAGCTCCATGAACGCTAGTGCTTGATCCCGACGAAGGAGACCATTTCCGTCCATGCCCTTGCGCCAAAAGGTTCTCCTCCATGTTGTTGCTCCGTCCAGAGAAGAAGAAACTCGTTCCGTCGATCACACATGAAGAATTTTGCATCTTCTTCGACTATGTTCGTCGAGTTCATCGCATCATATCTTCATGTTCGGTGAGCCACTGCCCAATTCCTATTGTACACCTTCTAAACATCACTCATGTTATCTCCTAAACATCATAGTTCTTGCTATTTTGTCATTGGGCGTGTCGATGCCATCCGTCGCATGAACCAAATATTATAGGCATATTTCCATCATGTTTATTCATCCTTTGATCTTGACCCCAATAGATGAAACGTTTTAAGTGGTTAGAGGAACCCGTTTGTGGTTTTAGATTTTGTGTATATATTATATTAGACGTGCGTTTAGTTCAAATGGAAATCGCACTACGTGCATGTTTCTTACACTATTTTTTTTCACTTGTGTGATGTATACCTAGGAGTCGCTCCTAATTATTTTATAATCGTAGGAGTTAAATATGATTTACTAGATTACTTGCGTGTGACATGTGACTTATTAGATTTAAAAAAAATAAGTGTTCCATGTTGTTTGGACTTGACAATTTGTTGTATTGTGTATAGTCCTCTTTTATGCACGCGTATTTGGTGCGTTTCACATGCCTAGGAGTCACTCGGAATTACTTTGGAATTTTTAGTAGTAACATGTGCGTTACTAGATTTATTTGTAGGGTTGTTTAACTTACAAAAATGTTTTACATGTTGTTTCATGTTATAATAGTTGGTGCTCTATGTAGTTGTATGATATGCCTTTGTACAAGTTTTTGCAATTTATTACCATGCGCAGTTTATGTAAGATTATTCTAAGCTTTCTTGAATTAATTATGGAATATTTCATGTTTATTTATTTAAAATTTTGTTTAGCATGGCGTATCTTAGACGTGGTTTACACATTCATTTCCGTAGATGTCGCATGTTTGTATTATTGGTTTGAAATCATGCCATGTCTACGATAGTCGTTTAGGTATTCATCGTGTGTGATTTTGCATAGTTGTAACATCCCAAATTTTTAATTTGGAATGTTATACATAGGTCATCCATGCATATCATATTTTATTGCATTTCATTTTGCGATCCTCGAAATCCTGAGCAACTCAAGGACCACGGAGAGAGTTGGGGATTTCACCGTTTTCATATTTGAATTTTCTCAAATATTGAAACAGGGATCAATTTGGTTTAACTATTTTTCTCTCCGAAAATATTTCATATTAAAAATATATGAGAGGAGATAATATGACTTCTCCAAAATAAATGGAATATTGGAGGAAAAATATTAAAATCAAATAAATATTTTATTTGGATTTTTATTGCAATTTTATTTGGATTTAGAAAAAATATGCATTTTTCAAAATTGCATTAGAGTCCCAAATAAATGTTTACCTTGTCCGGGAGATTTTTAGAGGACGGGGAAAATTTATTTCGGGAATTTTGGAGTCCGTTTAGTATTTCTTTTATTTGTTTTTCTGCGCGGAATTATTTTTTTTTTAAAAAATTCCGCCGGACCGAACTGGGCCGAAGCCCAGCCGGCCCAGCAGGCCGCCGCCGCCTTTCCTCCCCGTAGCCGAGCCGGACTCCGCCGGAGTCCGGGACGCCGCCGCCTCGTCGCCCCCTCGCCCAAGTCGCCCCCCCCGGCCCTTTATATGCCGCCCGCTCCGCCCCCCTCTCTCTCTCGACCAGCCCCGCCGCCGCGCCGCCGCACGCTGCTGCTGCCGCTGCCGCCGCTCGCCGCTGCCGGACGGCGCTGCCGCCGCCCGCGTCGCGCCGCCCGCCGCACCGCGCGCGCCCCGCCCCGTCGCCTCGCCGCCGCCGCTGTCCCGCCGACTGCCGGAGGTAGCCGCCGCCGCCGTCGGTTTTCATGAGAAAAACCGTTCGGTTTTTGTTTAAACCCTAGATCTAGATTCGGTTTTTTTTTAAATTCCGGTTTATTCTTTTTAGATTGGTTTTCCGTCGGTTTAGTTATTTAGCGGACGTTCGTCCGTACGTTCGTTTTAACGAACGGTTTTCACCGTTTAACCGCAGACAGCGAACGTTCGTTCGTTAGCCTGTTCGTTAGTTTTCTTTTTCTCGGATTTTCCGCGATTATTTTCGATCGCGATTTCTGATCCGATTTTCGTTTTAGTATAACTTTTCGCTCGTTTGTCGGAATCAGGCGATTCAAGCGCCTAGATCTTCGTCTCGAAGCCCTCTTTCTGTTTAACCAACTTAAACAAGTTTTTGCTACTGTAAAATTTGACTTTAGTCCAGATTAGTAATCGAAGCTTGTTTCTTTCGCAGTTTGAGTTTCGTTGCTCCGTTTGATTCGATTCTTTTTGCAAACCGGAGTTCTTCAGTTGAACTTTCTGGTTAGGTCTTCTCATTTGGGTTTTACCCGTGCATCTTCGCTTGATTGCTTATGTATGCTATTGTTTGTTTGCGATAGAATTCCCGGAGTGCGAAGCGTGCTACTACGAGTCTCTAGGATTTGCAGATCGTCAGCAAGGCAAGTAACACATTGATCATACTTCTTCGTTACCCAGTTTTTATGCATTAGTTTCGACCCTCAAACATTGCATGACTAGGATGTGATTAACTTGTGGGTACTGGGAAGTAGATGATGAGGTAGAACCTATTGCCCTTTTTAATAACAAACCCTTGGGAGTTACTTCTACGCTATGCTTATGTTGCCATGCTATGCTCGTAGACGTGGATTGGGTTTGAGTGTATCCATGACAGATGTGAGATTTTTAATTAATGGTTCAACTTAAGGTGGCAACTTTAATACACATCTGGGTGGATTGCTTGTTTGGGCACCTGAGGATATACCAGTGTTGTCCTAGGAGATCCCGGGGATTATACCGTGTGATCCTCCTACGGTCCGCCACCCAGGCTCAAAGGGATCATAAGATTGTTCATGCTAGAAACTTCCGTGTGCAGCCACAAGCTATTATGGGCTCTAGCATAGTTGAGTATGTTACATGACCTCTTTCAGTGGTAGGCTAGCAGATGTAGGGGAAAGTAGGTGTAACGGTCTACCCGGAGTAAAGAGTAAATGTTTCTGAAAGACTGTGTCTCGGTCATCCGTTTCTCAAACACCATGTAGTGCGAGAAATCCAACGGAGGAGATCGAGTCTTGTGGGGAAAAGTGCACAAACCTCTGCAGAGTGTACAAACTAATCATGATTAGCCGTGTCCCCGGTTATGGACATCTTGAGTATCTGGTTCTTGGATCATCATATTGAATCCCATCACTCTAAATTAATTTGTTGGGATTAATGATTACTTTTAATTGGGATTGAGAGGGGGATTTACCTTCTCAATGTTCAACAACCACCATGATAGTTAAATAAAATATATTCCTTTGTTGTAGGGAAAAAAATTGGCTTTTCGCAAAACAGTATAACACTAGAGCTTTTCCACCAGCCAAATATGCATGTAGTATTAGCATTTATTCTGTTCATTGCTCTACTGTGTTATATTGCCAGTATATTCAATGTACTGACCCGTTTCGGGCTGCAACGTCTCATGTTGCAGGATTCTTACGACGAGTAAGTGATACGTTAGGGTTACGATTTCTACACTCAACTTTGCCGTTGGTGTTGATGGGAATCCACAACCCTGTTGTTACTTCCGCTATTTGGATTGAGGTAATAGTATTTACGTTACTTTATACATGTGATTTACCTCTGTTATAAATCCTCGAGTATTGTGTGTGTCAGCATACCGATCCAGGGATGACACTTAAGCACAGAGACTTTGATCCATTCGGGTCGGGTCGCTACAATAGTTTTCTTTACGCTAGGTTCTAGATGTCAAATGAAGCGCTATGTTACTTTAGAACAATTCCATTATAGTTCCCTGTGGCATAACACATTTTGTGTAGTCGTTCCTCTGGTTTCGTACATGTCACCATCCTAGATTACATGGTTGGTTGCTTTATGTCATGATTTAGGTCATATTGCTATATAGAATTTATGCTTGTAGCATAGAATTTAGTTTATTACTTCTATGTAATTATCCATTTATTTACCTAGGTTGGTAGCTATGCATGCTTAGTTGATTGACATGTATTAGATCATGCCTAAGTTGTCCACTGTGTATTTGCAAATGTAGGTTGTACTACATAGGAATGCATGCAATCTTGTTACTCGTTCTAATATACTCCATCCGTCCCATAATGTAAGACGTCCTTTGACACTAGTGTAGTGTCAAAAAACGTCTTATATTATGAGACAGAGGGAGTAGTATATTGCTTGATATTGTTGATGACATGATTTAGTTGTTTAATTTCCCTACATGAAATGTAGGTTGTACTACATAGGAATGCATGCCATCTTGTTACTCATTCTAATATACTCCATCCGTCCCATAATATAAGACGTTTTTTTGACACTAGTGTAGTGTCAAAAACGTCTTATATTATGAGACAGAGGGAGTAGTATATTGCTTGATATTGTTGATGACATGATTTAGTTGTTTAATTTCCCTACATGCTTAGTATGATGTGTACATATGTTTGCATGCTATAACATCAATTGTTGTGTGCTACTTTCATGCTTCCATGTTCATACGTGTCAACTAGTCTCCTAGAGTTGTGTCCTATAGCCATGCTTGCTATTTATGTTAGTCGATACAAACTAAGTTAGGTGTTGTATTGTATTGGTATCATAGTGTGGTATCTCGTGTGATGACCATCCATGTTTACACTTTATATTTTGTTTACCTTTCTATTGCATTATGATATGCCTAGACATATTTCATGCAAGTAATCTTTCATGTCTTATGATGCTGCGTGTGTTATAGTTGCCTAGTTTAGATCTTCCTTATAGATGTGTAACTTCATCACTTGCTAGTATTAAGAGTGTTTTAATACTTGTTGCTATGACTCATATGCTTAGGACGAGTCATATATCATGTTAGTATAGTTGAGCTTTGATTACACACTTGATGCGTTATCATGCTTTATTATTTTAAGCATGTGGTGTTAATATTATTGCTAGTGGTTATTGGTATTAGTTCTATATTTTAAGACCCTGTCCTTGTTTAGTATCTTCTCAAAATAACTTATATGTTTGATGATGTGTTACTAGTAAAGACCTTTGTATGATCCTATACTCACATGCCTTGTAAGTTGCGTCTTATTACTTAATTAGTTTTGCCATGGTCTTGGTTTGTATTTTGTTCTAAAAATGCTTGTTAATACTCATTATAGTTGATGTTTGATTTTTCTTGTTGTTAACCATTATAAATATTTAAAATTATCTAAATATTTATTTATGGTTAATTGTTCCTCTTATTCATGCCATGTTCTTGCTTGTGGTATGATGATGTTACAATATGTTGTATTACCATGTCATGTATAGGACAATTGTTATTCATCTCTTTGATGTGTTGTTTACTATTGTTTTAGGGCTAGACCTAGATTCAACTCAAATCATGTGTGTTGTATGATGTTTCATTGCTTAACTAGTATGGTTTGTAATGTTGGTTTGGTTGTCTTATGGGACACTTTCCTTTGAATTATTATATAGTTGATGTCCATGTTTGGATGCCATTGACTATTATAAATATTTGGATTACATCTAAATATTTATTTGTGGTTATCTTTTACATTCATCATGCCATGTTGTGATTGTGTAGTTAAAATGCATACGTTGGTTCCATTCCATGTGTGTTATTGCTATTGTGTTGGTTATATAGTAGTTTCCTATATAGTTAGTCGTGATGTATAGTTGGCACTGCTTGTGGTCAATAGCATAGTTCGTATCTATACATTAGTCTTGTTGGCAAGCCTTGATTATCCATCATCAACCTAAACCCTGTCAATTCATTGAGTCATGTACTTACTTTCAAATCTTGCTATCTCCTTTTGGAATCTCCATGATCAATATCTTGCTATCCATCCACTCTTAATTTGCTTTTGGATGTTACTGCAATTTACTTTTGTTTTGGTATTTATTTGTTTTCCATTTGCTATCGTTATGACGAATAGGGAGTGAAGATGTTGGACATGGACAGGATTAGGTTATCGAAGAAGGACTCAACAATGAAGGCATGTGATGCGGAGCATCCTACGATCATCCACATGTACACTACGATGAGGCCTCGACCTCGAGTATACGCCATTGGACACAAGGTGAACTCGTTCCTAAGTCCTTCCCCTTTCCATTCACGCGAGACATGGTTGCTACCTAATGCAAAGACACTACATGTGCTCAGGAACCAAGGACTGACGGAGGAAGAACGGCCAGCATGAAGACTTGTGCACAGCTTCTGCCAAGCTCGGAACTTCCGGCCGTAGCCCAGAACCTCCGGCCCCCGGACCTTTCGGCCATCTCGGAACCTCCGGCCATCGACACTCCAGACGAAGCCCGGGCGTGCCAACTCTCTGTTAAGCCCGGAACGAGCCCGGAACCTCGCCCGGAACTTCCGGCCCCCGGAACCTCTGGCCTGCCCGAAACTTCCGGCCCCCGGAATCCAGACCGACCCTGACCGTGCCAACTCTCGGCTTACCTCGGACCCTGCCCAGAACTTCCGGATCCTGGACCTTCCATCCCTGCCCGGAACTTCCGGCCTGCTTGCGCGCAGAGTCTCTGGGCCGAGGCCCATGTACCTGTTTCGCCCCTCACTTACCCCTTCGTGGCCCTAGACTATATATACTCCTCCACCTCCACCATTTTAGGGTTAGCATTGGTTTAGCTCATTTTGGAGATAGAGAATATCTCATCCACTTGATACATACTCCATTGGAGACCGAGGCCTCATAGGAGAAGATCCCCCAAGTGGATTCAAGACCCCGTCTAGGGAAGATCCCCTCGTGGATTCAAGCCCCATCTCCTCACGGATTGGGAAGAACTTGCTACCTTTGTATCCCCCTTTGTTGGATTTGAATCATGTATCTCTCTTTGTGTTCATGGATCTAGCACATGTCTGACCGTTTCTCGTTGATTTGAGTGTTCCCTCTCATTTCCCCTCGCGTTTTCCCTCTCGTGTTCTTCGTGTTCTTCGGGAATCCACCTCCAAATTGTGAAAGATCGGCCCCTAGGGTTCCACCCTACATCATCTTGGTATCATGAGCCACATTGATCATGAATTTGGAGTCCCTACCCCCACTTTCTAGCCTAATTTTGCTTGGTTTCATCCTAATTTCGAAAATCCCCACCAAAAATAGCCCGCAATTTTTTTTGTGATTTGTTGGTTTGATGATGTTTTGTTGATTTTGATCCATGCATTCGTTGTGTTTCAAGTGGATCTAGCCTTCCTCATCTTTCCCCCCATTTCCATCCACAAAATCTTCTCAATTTCGCCCCGAGAAATCGTGTTTTTCCACCCCCGTTCTCAGATCCGGAATTTAGGGTTCGTCCCGGAAGAAATTCCACGACCCCCGGAACTTTCAGCATCCCCCGGAACATCCGTCCTCACCCCGGAACTTCCGGGCTAAACAGAAAGTTTACCCCAAAATCCCCGATTTCCTCAGACTTTTTTCGCGACCCCCGAAACTTCCGGCCATCCCCCGGAACTTCTGGCCCTAACCCCAGAACTTTCGGCCTAACCAGAGACATTACACCGAAATTTCAGCATCGCCCTTCTTCACCGTTTTCATCACAAGTTTTCGCTCCGAACTCCGATTTGAGTGTTCTTTGGCTTGTTTTGAAGCTATCAATGTGCCCGAGGACCTCACCTTGATTTCATAACCATTTGACTATATCAATTTTTTGAAACTTTGGCATCTTTGCCTAGGCCTTCCACCATATCATCCGCAATACCACCATAGCTTTTCGCAACCTAACCCATTTTGATCCTTATAGCATTTGAGGTAGTTTGAGTAGTGATTTGAGTCTCCTAAGGTGTTTCAGCTACTTAGAGATGGTTACTTCTTCATCAACCCTCCACCATAACTTTCGCATAACCTTGCCCACCATACACTTCCGCCACCCCAACTTAACCCAATTTTGTTTGAGCTTGTTTGAGTGTTGGTTTGTGTCTCCTATGGTGTTTCGGCTACTTAGGGACCGTGCCTTCAACTCCGACACCGTGTATAGCCCATCATACACTTTCGCCAACTTAACTCATTTTGACAGGGTTTCCACCAATACTTCCACAACCACCACCGCATCCCGCTATCACCTTTTGACATTTGCCTTTGGAGATTTTGAGTTGTGGTTTTTCCGTTTCCTAGGGTGTTTCGGCTAACTTGGAATGGTTCAACATCAAGAACACCACCTCTCTTCATCGCCACGGTCGCGACATCGCCAACGACCATATCATCATCCGTTCTTGCTTACACTCGACAAACCACGAACGGTAACCTCTATATCATCTTGGTATCGTGGTATCCCACCATTGTATATTCCCCTTGCCATTGCATTGATAACCCCTAGCCCATTTTGCATCACTTGCCTATCGAGACTAGCCATTGAGTATTGCCGGCAACGTTACTTGTGCACATTAGTGATCATCGACCCGTACCTTCCATTGCATACATACCATATCATCTTGGTATCCTCATCTTGGTATCATCATATCATCTTTTGTGTCACAAGATTGTTCCCGCATATACACAATTGCTATCTTGGTTTGTGCATTCCGCATAGTGGCCATAAAAAAATTTTAAGCAAAAGAAAAAGAGTGAACAAAGAGCTTGTAAGCAATAGCCATAGCATCGCCACATTGCATATCATACTACCATATTGATCATCTTGGATCATCGTGTGCGAAACACCGGAACATCATACATAATAGCATACTTGGGATAGAAAGTTGATACATTTTGCATCTTATAGGTTGTGCACAAGTGTCGTATCCGCCTATTGAGCAATCGTGCTAGCGTCTCTCTTGAGTTGTGCAACATGAGCGTTTTCCATGGATTCCACATTTTGTGTTCATTCCTTTGGTTGCACGACCCCATTTATCTATCCGCGTGTGTGTTTCCGTGTGCCACATATTGCTATTGGTCTACTTGTTTCACTTGCGAATTTGTAAATCTCTTTCAACATTATTGACTCTCGCTAACATTTTGCATCAAATTTTTGTGCCACTGTCCTCACCAAGCTCCACCAAAAGCTTTACTTGTGTATGTGTGAGAATTGGCAAGATCTGGTACCAATTGTGCTATTTCCTTGCTACACTATTGAGTGATCATTGATCCATTTTCAACATAGGATAAGGTACATTGGTCTAGTTCTTTCCTTCCTTCCACTCACATTTGCTCGAGTCTTGTGATGGATAGGCAAAGCATTTCATCTCCGGTCTTCGACGACAATGACGATGCGAACAACTACATCAACACTCACCACTTCGGACTACAACAAGAAATGCAAGGTGTACAATCTACCTTGCGAGAGCGCATCGACAACCTCGCCATCGACATACGTCACTTCGAAGCAAGGAAAAGGGACTACATTGACACCAAGTTGGACGAGCTAAAGGATTAACTATGAGATATGGAGGCCGACTACAAGTCTTCTTCTTCCCCTTCGTCATCCTCAAGGCGGCGGCGAGCAAGTCGAACATCTTCGGAGCGCCCAAGTGATGCAAGCGCAATTCATCCACGTCCACATCTACATGGCGACTATCATCACATTCGTGATCCACATCGTCATGAAGGGCAAGTCACCTCCAAGCATCATGTGCACGACGACCACGAACAACATCTACTACGAGCTCAAGCACGACAACGACATCATGAACATGAAGATGCTCGACAGGTGCAAACCTACAAGTCCCAACAAGCTCTACATCAAGCTACGGCCAAACTTCATGAGCACAAGAGAAGACTGCGAGACAAGGACCACCAAGAGGAAGCTACGGCTACCTCCACCACTTCGGCACTTCGCCAAGTGTTATCAAGGCATCTTCGCCTTTGGACATATGGCATCTTCGCCTACTTCCCACGAGTACGCCTATGTCGACATCTTCAAGTCCAAGGCGACCACCTACAAGCGAGGGCGACACTTCCATCTTCGGAAGCCCCTCAAGGAAGATGGCCGAGCATGGGAAATTCCCTTCGGTCATGGAGACGAGCTACGAGGTGCCACATCATATGGGCCTCATACAAGACGACGACAAGACGGTCGAGCAAGGGCCATCCCCTTCGACCACGGCGGCGAGCACAAACCTCTTCAACAACATGAAGACGACGCCCCAATGGGACTCATACTCCGAGTCAAGCTACGAGACCGCACATGAGACCCTCTCTTTGGTCTCAGAGGAGAGTGATGATTTGCCACTTCCTACGACATTCATCTTTGGAGGCGTTATGGATGAGGAGGTTGAGCATGGGACTATCCCTTCAACCAAGGCGGTGATAGGAGTTGAGCATGGAGACATTTGCACCTACATCTCTCCGACACCCACATATGACGAGATGCCCCAATTCCCATGTGAGGAGAGCCACCACCCCATGAGTGATATGACTAACTCCACCATATGTGACATTGAGTGCATTTCCTATGAGAGGATGAGTGTGACCACCACTAGCCCCACACATGAGAGCATGCCACATATCCTATGTGAGGTTGAGAGCCATTTGAGTGACTCCACCAATCATACGAGTGAGAGCATCCGAGAGGGAGTGAGTGAGCCACAACACTTAGTGAGTGAGGTAGTTGAGACGTCATGTGAGGCCGCTATGATTTCTAACGACTTAACCTCTACTCCTAGTGTGTTTTCTTCTTTGGTGATAGATCTCCTACAAGATGAAGCGCCAATCCTCGATGAGTCCATACCTCCAATGGGCAAACCGATGGCCATGATGGACGAGAATGCACCCCCCACATGGTACCATCAAGTTGATGAAGCTATTGACCAAGCGTCAATTTTTGCAACCTCACGTACAACACATAAGCGGAGCTCTAAAAGTAACATAGGTGATGGTACTTCTCTTGTCCCACTAGTGGACTATCTTGCAAATGATTGCTTGCATGATGATGATCACCTTATGGATTCATCGCATACTATGTCATGTTTCGATATGCCACCCATTTATGATGAATATGATGATGAGCATGTTAAATTGCCTAGTTGTGATGCTATGCTCCATAGGATATCATGTGAAAATTCTATTGGTCACATTATGTTTGACAATCCATTAAACTTGTCATATGCTATGAGTGAGATCTCCCATATTGCATCATTACAATCTCAACATAGTAACTATGCATACCCAATTAAAATCAATCCCATTTGCACTTATGGCATAGATGACGAGATCATGGTTATTGGATTTTGTTTCTCTTGTGATGATATTGCTATGCTACCTTTGCAAAATTTATGCAATTCATCTCATATGCCATGCCATGAAAATTATTGTATATTGCATGATTCCATCCCTTGTGTGCACCATATGCATATCATTCACAACAATGCTCTAGGTGTTTCACATGATGCATTACACAATTTGAGTCTCCATTATGCTATACATAACAATAAACCAATCATGATGGATGACATGTTCGTATATCATGCATCTCATTTATTCGAGCATTGGATATTTTGTGCTAACCAACACATGCACGTGCACATCATAATGGATGATGTGTACATATACCACGCACACACGATTTTTCCTTTGCCTTTGTTTTGTGTAGGTACTTATGAACACTTGTCAACTTCACAATCCCATGTGTTGACGAAACGAGCTCTTGAGAGCAATGATGCTTTGGGATTCCGTGTAGTATCCTTACTACTGTTCCCTTCGCGCAAGGACTACGCGCATTTCTTTTACTTGGCTCTCACGTGGCTATGGGCTATATACCATTTGTCACCTTATGCCCATTTTACCGTGTTCACTTTGCATGTTATGCTTCCTTCAATTCCTTTGCCATGCAATTGTGACCCTTGCTTGCACTTCCATATGATTCACCATTCTACTACTACTATGTGTATTTGCATGCTTGGTGGAGATACTTGTTGCTATTGCCATGTTCTATACATGCTCCATTCTATTGTTGATTCTTGTGTTGGGAGAGTCATGATGTTTCATTGCTATTTACATAGGACTTCTTTCCAATACAATGATGATACATTACTCATATCTTGTTTTCATGCTTGTGATATGCCATGTGCATTATATATGCCCACTATTTGCACACATGACATGATTGCAATGATTACCTCTAGTATGTTGCATCTTCGCACTACTAGCTTGCATGACTTGTTTACGATGATCACTTGCTTGGTTGCATCACCCATGATCCATTGTTGCTCGTTTCATTGGGTTGATGGCGTATATGTTCATGCCTCTCACTTGCTTTATCTTGATCATTGTTCCATATCTCTATTAGTTGCCTCTCTTATATTCATTTGTAGTGAGTGCAACCTTGCTATGCTTGTTGATCTTGGAGATTTGGACACCTTACTTATGAAGCATGTTTGTTTGATTGAGCTTAATGTGTTTGGTTGTGCTATCATCTTATGCCTACATACCATGCCCTACACCCTTGTCCTTTATTATGATGAGAATGATGAAAACACTTGTTGGGTAACTCACCACACGAATAGGTTTTGCAATTCCGCTAACCTCATGTGTTTTTTTTGAGTGTTTGTCATGTTCTTTCATTTTGAAGGATTCACAAGGCGATACCGTCATGAGACATCTTGGTCATGTGAAGGCGTACACGATGCGTGACACTAACACTTTCGAGACCCACCTAAAGGTGGACTCCTTCCCTTTGAGCCATCCTCACATTTGCATATTGGATGGGTCACTCTTTCATTGTTATTTCCTTCTTATTGTCTACATGATACATCTATTGGATGGAGGACTGACATTGGAGATGGACCCTATGGACCTTCCAGTTGAGGAGTGCCACGACATCGAGCTATGGTACAACACCATCCATAACAAATTTGCACCTTATGCATGGATTGACTCACATTATGATTGCCTTGTTGCATCTTGTATTTCTATGTCATCCATGATATATGAGCTTGTGCACTTTCTTAGAAAATTTGTTGTGATCTTCCTTGATGGCTTATTCATACATAATGATCACATTGCCCACCATCAATTGCATGATAACATAATCACATTGAGCATTAATTGCCATGTCATGCTCCTGATAAACCGTCCCATTATGACATCATTTTGCACAATGGTCGCATTGATCACATTCACAACACCTTTGTGTGCACGACAAATGAATTTGCTTCCATGAATGCCTTACATATAATTTTACATCATTTGGCTAAGCATCTTGTGCCTTGTCACAAACAATATTATCGGACAAACTCTTGCTTATTCGATGGACACCTTGTGTGCGCTAACCATTGTACTTCCAAGTGTCATTTGTGTTTGCTCTTTTTGCATGTATACCACTCCGGAGACACCTTGGAGTACTTGGATTACGCCATGACTTCAACTCTGTCCAACTACAAGTACATCCACAACAACCGTTTCCATTGTGATGAGGATCACGATCCGAGGTCGGATCTTTCCCAAGGGGGGGGGGGGGAGATGATGCGGAGCATCCTACGATCATCCCCATGTACACTACGACGAGACCTCGACCTCGAGTATACGCCATTGGACACAAGGTGAACTCGTTCCTAAGTCCTTCCCCTTTCCATTCACGTGAGACATGGTTGCTACCTAATGCAAAGACACTACACGTGCTAAGGAACCAAGGACTGACGGAGGATGAACGGCCAACATCAAGACTTGTGCAGAGCTTCTGCCAAGCCCGAACTTTCGGCCGCAGCCCGGAACCTCCGGCCCTCGACACTCTAGACAAATCCCGGGCGTGCCAACTCTTTATTAAGCCCGGAACGAGCCCGGAACCTCGCCCGGAACTTCCGGCCCCCGAAACCTCGGGCCTGCCCGGAACTTCCGGCCCCCGGAATCCAGACCGACCCCAACTGTGCCAACTCTCGGCTTACCCCGGACCCTGCCAGAAACTTCCGGAGCCCGAACCTTTCGTCCTTGCCCGGAACTTCCGGCCTGCCTACGCGCAGAGTCTCTGGGCCGAGGCCCATGTACCTGTTTCGCCCCTCACTTACCCCTTCGTGGCCCTAGACTATATATACTCCTCCACCTCCACCATTTTAGGGTTAGCATTGGTTTAGCTCATTTTGGAGATAGAGCATTGCTCACCCACTTGATACATACTCCATTGGAGACCGAGGCCTCCTAGGAGAAGATCCCCTAGTGGATTCAAGACCCCGTCTAGGGAAAATCCCCTCGTGGATTCAAGCCCCCGTCTCCTCATGGTTTGGGAAGAACTTGCTACCTTTGTATCCCCCTTTGTTGGATTTGAATCATGTATCTCTCTTTGTGTTCATGGATCTAGCACATGTGTGACCGTTTCTCGTTTATTTGAGTGTTCCCTCTCGTTTCCCCTCGCGTTTTCCCTCTCATGTTCTTTAGGAATCCACCTCCAAATCGTGAAAGATCGGCCCCTAGGGTTCCACCCTACATCAGCATGCCTCCTTCTTTGATCATATTTATCCCATGTTTTACAAAGTTGCATTGTGTTTATGGTTACTATATGCATGCTATTTTAATTCTTGTAGCTGGCGTGTCGATTGACACATTAACTTGATCTGCTTGTTGCCTATTCACTTGACACCTGAGTAGAATTATATATTATTCTGGTAGAGTAGAAATACTTAGCCATGCTCATTATTCTATAGGTCCTTATCTGACTGATCTTCAGATCATTGACACTTGAAACTTGTTACTATATGGGCGCTGGCTTGGTCAAGTAAGCTAGTCAGCCTTAGGTGTCGATGTTGCCGTACCGCAGATGGGATAGCTGCCCTACGGAGAGTATCCTTGGCACAGATGGGAGGACTGGTTTGAGGACATGCTCTCAGTTCCGTGAGCCAGACCCGGTGGGCATGTCACATCTTTGGGGGATCCAGTCCAAAGACCTCGTCACAATCTCCCTGCCGGTATACCAAATGGTGTACTACGCCAGCGGCCGCTGGTGGCAATAAGACGGGATTGTGTCGTGTGGGTAAAGTGTACAACCTCTGTAGAGTGTAAAACTATTCGAATAGCCGTGTCCACCATCATGGACGACACATGAATCTTTCTTGACATACATGACCCGTCTTGCTTATTCCCTCTTTGCCCCTATTCTTGGAACCTATGAAGAGTGTTAGTTAATCATGGACCCTCACTTTGATGAAAGTTATTCTGGAGATAAAACATGTTTTCGTAAAAAACTTCTTTTATTCAACTGTTATTTTTTTTAAAAATTAGCTTTTATGCAAATGAGCCATACAACCTTCCTGTGAAGCCACATGTAGCTATTAGGACCTTCTCCAAAGGAGGCATGTTGAGTACGTAATGTACTCATGGCAATAATTTTGTTGAACAACAGAGTTTAATGAAGATGAAGGTGATGACTACTAATGCTATGGCGATCCGTATGAGTGAAGTCATGTGGACTATATCGACTACCTGTGGCTGAGATGGAGTCGCTACGCATTTTACTTTTCATTGTTTTTTAATTGTAATAAATGTCATGAGACATTTCTCTATGTATGCCTTGTGGAAATATTTATTAAACTTGTAATACTTTTATGTACTCTGCAATGATATCATTTCACTGTGTTGTCAATAATGATCCTGGGGTTGACAATTAAACACAGGAGGGTCTGGAAGTTATCTTCCGGGTTCTCACAGAAGTGGTATCAGAGACAGGTTGTCAACCTAATCATGTGGCCTTAGTTAGAAATGGAAAGCCTTAAGGACTAATTTTATAAGAAAACTATTTTCAAATGGATCGTTCTGTTAGTCTTCTTCTTCACTATTGCTCTTCCTATCTTGTCTTATTCAAATAAAATTTAAACTCTACTTCTCTACCAGCTTCTTTATAGTCTATGAAAACCTTTTTCCCCGCCCTTGTGTTGAAAAGTCAGAAGCTTCACAAGACGTGCCAAGAATTTCAACAAAACTTCAACCCCGATGCTTTGAGTAGCAACATTTTCCCAAGAGAAGACACCTTGAGACCTCAAGAAGTCAACAAGCAACGATCATGCTTCAATCATCAACGTTGAAGATCTACACCAAGTTATAATGTGACCCGCCATATAGGATTAGATTGTTTAACACCCTTGTAGTGGTAGGATTCATAGCTAGTAGACGCAAAAACTTTTTGTGTTAGTATCGTCTGCATATTTTGCTTTTGACACTTTTCCTGTGCAGTCATACTAAAACCCAATTTTCCAAAATGAGTTGCTTTTGAGGTTTGTTTGAATATCTTCACACCTATCTCAGTGTTATCTTTTGTTTATCTTCTAGGGTATCTCCACCTTACGTAAACCTTTAAAAATATGTACACTCACATATTCTTTTTTCATGAAACTCATTTTGGGTATCTAGTCTTTAGCTAATAATAAAGCATGGAGTGCTTCTGCCCGTTCACCGTCATGCAAAGTACCCCTAAAGTTGGTGAGAATTACCCACCAATGCCACCCATAAGTGGCAAAAAAACCTTTCGTTTTTTCTTCAGAAGTCACGGCATCGGTTTATTTACTAACGATCTCTGAATGTACCACAACTACTTATGCAGTGCTTTGGCTGGAGCCATTGCCTTTTATCCCTGAGACGCGAGTTCGAGCTCAAGTGAGATCTCTTTTTTTCTTTCTCTTTTTCCTATTTTATCTTTCAAGCTCTAACTCAATATATGACATATTATATATGAAAAAATCCTAAGAAAAATGTCTATAGATTTTAAATATACAAACATACATACATACATTTTTTTCTCCTTTTCCTATTTAATCTTTTGTTTTTCTGACAGATTAAAATGCTCTTGAAAATATTATCTTTCAAACTTTAACTCAACATATGACATGCTATATATGAAAAAATCCTGAGAAAAATGTCTATAGATTTTAAATATATATACATACATACATACCCCAAAAAAAACCTTTCGTCAGCCTAATTTTTTACGCCGCATCCGTCTGAGTCATGCAACGCACGGTTTGTTCGCTCATCATCCCCCGATATTCCATCTGAGTCCGTTGAACATAGAACTCTTATATGTATGTATGTATGAAAATATCAGAACCAACACGTTCCCGCAAAAAAATAGGCTCGTCTCAGCAAAGCCAAAGCCGCCTTCACCGGTAAGATCCACCGGAACCGCCGGCCCTCGCTCACGGACGCGTCGATCTAGACGCCGTGCAACTCCTCCCTTCGTTGCATGGTGTCGTCAACCCGCACGCCGAGGACGCCGCCAACCCACTCGAGCACCTCACCACATCGGCAAATCGACCTTCGCTGCAACAAGGCAGGCAGTCAACGGCTCCCACGTCCTCCACAACCATGCCTGACACGAACGCGGCCATGCCTTAGTACCACTATTGATCGCATCAACCGCTGCTTCCATCCATCAATCAATGGTATAAAGGACCTTGAATTAGCATAGGGGAGTTGGTCATCTGGTGATTGATTATTCCGTTTATAGGTATACGCACTCCATGGAGAGACCGGGACAAGAAGTACTACTACCGCAGCTTTTGATCGTCCTAAACATACTTGTGATTTGGCAATGATTAGCCTACAAGTTTACGACGCGATGGGGTGCTTGTAGGTTTTGGAAACTAGGCTGGCTCTACATGCCTCGCTTCCCTTAAGTGGGAGTTCACAGGAGAAGAAGCTCATCCCCGTTGAATCAGTCCCTCGACATATCTTCTTTGACTCAGAGCCCACAGCTGTCGTACGTGCCTTTGCCTACTGACCAACTGACATCAACAATTGCTTAAATTTTGTGTATTTGTACAAGGATATGGGCAAATATTATAGGATGATCCTAATTTAGATACACCGGCTTGGATATATAACTCAGATACAAGCAAATCAACATCATTAATTTTGCTGACGAGGAAAGTAAAACACAGGCTCCAGTTATTCAGATGGCACTCAGAGTAGGCCTCGACCTCCGCCTCTCCTTTGTAATTGTTGTGGCACGCAACTAGCATTTGCTCCATATGATTATGGAAACAACAGGGGCGTGTACATAATAAACTTGCAAAAGGGCGAAAGGATGAATGGGTTGATGACAATGATAAGACAGAGCAATAGTCATAAGTGGCGAATACATAATTTTGTTAACCCATTGCAACGCACAGGCTCTTTTGCTAGTAACTATTAATGAAGTATATTAAAAAAATAAAGAGGTATAAAAGATTCATCTATGTGGCATATGAGGAGCGAGAGTACGTACTCCCAGGAGTACATAACCATTTATATATATATATATATATATATAAACACTATTCTGATCACGGAATGAGAATACTATTCTGATAACTACCTGACCTGTCCCAGCAGTAGTAGTTGAACTTCCCCCAGTGCTAGGTTGAACTTCCGCAAACATTGCCCAAATGGAGCTTGCAATATACCATTGGAAAGCTATGGACACGAGTATCATGACCCAAGTTAAATTTTTGGCAAAATGTACGCGGTTTAAGTGCAGTTTTGAAAATCATTTTTTCTTCATACAAAAAAGATGAATCGTATTTTTGATTCCATTTCTAAACCATTTATCAGAATGAGGCAAATAATATGGCGTTGGAAAGCTGCTGCAAATCCGCTCCTTCCACATGTACAAAGTTTTCTCTAATTCCCTATGGTTAAAGAGTAATTTGGAAAATCATAGAATTTCAGAAACCGAACAGCTGAGTTCGTATTTTCAATGCCATTTCTAAACGGCTTATCCAATTGAGGCAAATGATATAGCGTTGGAAAGCTTATGAAAATTCGCTTCTTTTTCATGTACAAAGTTTTTTTTTTAATTTTGAACGGTTTAAGAGTAATTTAGAAAACGGTCCAAGTTCCACCGAGTTCGTATTTTTGAGTTAATTTTTTAACCGTCCGTCGGAATGCAACAAATGATATGGCGTTCGAAAGCATGAAGAAATGCGAAACTTTTTGGTATACAATGTTTCTCCCAATTCCTTACGGTTTTAAGTCAATTTTGAAAAAGGTTAAAAAGGTTTTTTGGTCGCAATTTTTGCCAACTTTGTCGGAATGGGGCAAATAATATACCGTTGGATAGCTATCAAAAATGCAAAACTTTTTCGTATGTAAAGTTTTCTCTAATTCCCAGCCGTTTTCAAGTAATTTAGAAAATGACGAGATCATGATTTCTGCCTTCATCGCGAAAGGAAATGCACTGCGTGAAGTAGTTGAACTTCCGGGGCATGTCTGTTTGAACTTCACTCTATTTTTAACATGCTGTTTTTTGCCCGTAACTCCCAAACCACTTACCGGAATTGAGAAAATGATATACCGATGGAAAGCTGTTGAAAACACGCAACTTTCCCGTGTTGATCAGTTTTTCATACTCGCGATGGTTCAAATTTTTTTTTGAATACATAAAACATGTTTTAAACGGTATACATGAAAATTTAAACCATTCATCGAAATGTAACACATAATATACCGTTGGAAAGCTTATGAATAATAGTAAGTTTTTCATGTAGAAAGGTGTTACAAATTAGTTGCCGTTTGAGAGCAGTTTTTAAAATGGCAAAACAACATTGTTTTTTGCCTTTTTTCAACAAGTAAATGAACGGCGGACGTCTCGAGCATGAATTTTTGAACTATGCTAGGAGGAGCATGTGAACTTCTTGCAACAAACCTTTTAAGCTTTTTGTTTTCTATTCTTATATTCTCATCTGAAACGCATTCCGTGTAGTAGTTGAACTTCCCGCTGTTTCCACCTTGAACTTCTGTCACGTATTTTTGTTAAACCTCTCTGACAAGAATTTTTGAACTTTCTCGGGCCGAGCACTTGAACTTCTAGCAACAAAACTTTTAGCCTTTACTTCTTATTCTTTTTTAATACAAAATGCACACCATGTAGTACGTGAACTTTTGGCAGCTATCAATCTGAACTTCTGAGATCATGCGTTCTGCCTTCATCGCAAAAACAGAGTATCTGAAAATGCACTGCGTGAAGAGGTTGAACTTCTGGAGCAGTTCTGTTTGAACTTCACTCTGTTTTTCACGTGCTGTTTTTTGCCCGTAACTCCCCAATCACTTATCGGAATTGAGCAAATGATATATCGATGGAAAACTGTTGAAAACATGCAACTTTCCCGTGTTGACCATTTTTTCATACTCGTGATGGTTCAAAAGAATTTTTTTCAATACATAAAAACATGTTTTAATTGCTATACATGAAACTTTTAAACCGTACATCGGAATGTAGCATATAATATACCGTTGGAAAGCTTATGAATAGGAACAACTTTTTCATGTAGAAAGGTGTTACAAATTCGTTGCTGTTTGAGAGCAGTTTTAAAAATGGCAAAAATGTTGTTGTTTTTTCCTCTCTCTTTTAACATGTAATTGAAGGTTAGACGTCTCGTAATATATTTTTTGAACCATGCAGGGTGGAGCATGTGAACTTCTTGCAACAAACATTTTAGGCTTTTAGTTTTGTATTATTTTATTCTCAACCGAAACGCATTCCGTATAGTAGTTGAACTGCTCGCTGTTTTCACGTTGAACTTCGGCCACATATTCTTAAAAAAATGTTTTTAAATAAGCATCAAACATTTTTTTTTCTAAATTGAACTTCATACTCTTATTTTTTCTAGCAACGGGAAGCATTTGAGTTTTCTGTATACATCAAACTTCTCCCTTATTTTAATTTGAACTTCTTCATTTTATTCTTTAGTAACAAGGAAAACATGAGTTTTTTTATAAATATTGAATTTACCTATTTTTATAATTTGGACTTCTTGGTTTTTTAATTTTTAGTAACGGAAATATACTAATTTTGTAATAAATATTGAACTGCTCTCCTATTTAAATTTGAACTTCTTCATTTTATTCTTTAGTAATGAGGAAAAATCTGAGTTTTTCTATATACTTCGAAATTCTATGTTATTTTAAATTGAACTTCTTAGTCTTATTCTTAGAAAAAAAATATGTTTTCAAATAAGCATCAAACATTTTTTTAAAATTGAACCTCATACTTTTATTGTTCCTAGAAATGGAAAGCATTTGAGTTTTCCGTAAACATAAAACTACTCCTTTATTTTAATTTGAACTTCTTTAATTTTATTCTTTAGTAACGAGGAAAAACCTGAGTTTTGTATAAATATCAAACTTCTCTATTTTTATAATTTGAACTTCTTGGTTTATTTGAAATACTTCCTTTTTCCATTTTTTTGAAACCGTAAAACAATGTTCTTTTTATAAAAAATAAAAATCAAATTCATGTGTTATGTTAATTCGAACTTCTTGCTTTTCTTTAGATACAAAACTTTTTGATTTTTTATAAACTTTGACCTGCTATGTATCTTAAATTTGAACTTCTTGGTTTAGTTTCAGAGACGGAAAAAATTGTCTACTGTTTTTTCTTCTAACTTATAGGCTTTTTGGGGTTTTGTGAACTTCTCGAGTTTATTTTTGTGCAAAGTCACACATGCGCGCGCGCGCACACACACACACACACACACACACACACACACACACACACATCTAATAGAACACACACCCACACACTGATGCTCACATGTTGTTTTCCCCTTCTTTCAATATACACATTGAACGATACTAGTAGCTAGGATGAACTTCTCTCTTTCTGTCCCAGAGAAACACACGTACGCATGCGAGAGAGAGGTACTGCCGTCCAAGTTTAGTTTTTCAAAGGACAAACACAAAAACAAAAGTTCAGAGAAGGTAAAATCCTTCAAAAGAGATAGTTCAAAGAAGGTCAAATCCTTCAGGAACTCCCGTCCATGTGCAGTTTTTCAGGGCGGCGACGGAGGTGGAGGTGGCCGGGGCGGAGGTGGAGGTGGTCGGGGCGGAGGGCAGCTGCGGAGGTGGAGGTGGTCGGGGCAGAGGGCGGTGGAGGGGGTTGTCAGGCAGTGGCTGTAGAGGAGGTCGGGGTGGTGGGCGGCAGCCACTGTGAAGGTGGTCGGTGGTGGCGGCAGCGTCTCCGATTGGGGGCGGGGCCGGGCGGCGGCATCTTTGGTCGAGGGCGGGGCCGGGCGGTGGTGCCTCCGATTGAGGATGGGGCAGGCGGCGGTTGCGGGCGGGGCGGCGCTGTCTCCGGTTGAGGATGGGGAGGCGGCGGTTGGGGGTGGGGCAACGGCGTCTCCGGTGACGGGGCAGGAGGCGGTTGGGGGCTGGTCCGGGCAAGGGCGTCTCTGGTGACGCGGCAGGCTGCGGTTGGGGGCGGGGCGGCGATGGGAGCAGGGGATTAGGGGAAGGTGGAGGGTGGTTCGGGGATTGGGGTCATTTCCTTTTTTTTTTGCTGCCGGTTCGGGCCTTCGGGGAGTTCGGGAACATTTGATCGACGCTATATAGGGCAGAGAGTTTTCAGAATAACTATTCTGATCCTGGGATCATAATAGTTCTACTCTCTCTCTCTCTCTCTATAGGGAAAATCCATCCTACCACCCAGTGATAGTTACCCCACATGTCTCATATACTACCATATCGTATTATATATACTACTTTATCATTATAAATATGTTCATATATTATATATAACATATTCCAAAGTGAGTTACATGAAAAAATTGCAAGTTGATCCATGGGTCTTATTATATTTGTGAAATACATATATATTTGTACGTAAAAAAGAGCATACTTAAAATACGATGCATACTACCTAAACAGTAGTATATATACTACCTAAACATTCATATATACTACATACTACGCGTACATAGTCTCCGATGTGATAGATACTACATACAACATACAAAACTAAAGTGATGGTAACTACCACCGGTGATAGATAAAATTTGTCATATATATATATATATATAGACACACATCTGGGCTATTCTATTTCGCGTAACAGAATATTATTCTGCTACTATTATTGAACTGATGAATTCGAGCGGTTGAACTGATGCTTTCATTTCTGTTGAACACATCGTCTTCTTTAGTTCAATTTTTTTTGCAATTTTTTTGTCGGAACGGGGCGTGTAATGTATCGTTGGAAAGCTCTTGACAACTACATTTCAAGTATATTGAACATTTTTGCAAAATCATCATGGTTTAAGAGCAGTTTTGAAAAAAACATTTTTTTCAAAACCGAAAACACGAATCGTATTTTGGACTTAATTTTTAAACAGTGAAATTCTGGGCGAAATGTATTTTCACTTTTTTTTTGCAAACGGTTTGCCGGATTGATGCAAATGATATGGAGTTGGAAAGCTATGGAAAATGCGCAACTTCTTCATATATAAATGTTTTTCTAATTCCTTACGGTTTAAACTCGAATTCGATTACGGTCAAATTTGATTTCGAAAGCGATTTTTTAAAAGTATGTCGAAATGGGGTAAATAATATACCATTGGAAAGCTATCGAAAATGTGAAACTTAGTCGTGTTGAACAGTTTCTCAAATTCAGAACCGTTTAAGAGTAATTTTGAATATGGTGAGAACCATCGTGTTGTTTTTTTCCATCCGAAAAAAAAGTACTCGTACTGATCAATGTATGTGTTTGTACTGAGGTATTTTTCAAAGAATAATTTTGAATGGTCCCGAAAAAAGAGTAACTGAACAGATGTCCGTATGGGTTTGTACTAAGCGTGTTTTCACAAACTTGACTTTACTCTATTTTTTCGGTATGATTTTTCTCGTAACTTTTCAACGGTCTACGGTATCATCGTCCCCAGAACTTGCATGATTTATATCATTGAACTGAATGACATTTTTTTTCTAAAAATGAAATGATTTGTGTGTTTCTTTTTTTTAACTCAATTTTTTTGCAGCGATGTTTTGGACTTATCTCGTTTTGCGATTTGAACTTTTACCTTTTGAATTTGTTTCCCCGTTCGAATTGATGATGTCATTAGCTTCGAACTTGAATAGCTTACCTAGTAGAGCTGATTGAATTTAAATAAAATAAAATGATATGTTTGTTTTCTTTTCTGTTTTCTCCAAATTCGAGCATTTTGGCAACGAAGCTCTGGACATGTCTCTATTTGCATTTTAGAACTTTTTCTTGGTGAACTTTATATTTACTTTTTGATGTTTTCGTAGTGTTCTATTTTTCCCGAACATCTTCTTTCCGTGATTCCGACAACATAAATTTTGTGATGGTAGAACATAGTTTTGTATAAAGCTTCATAAAATCACATAATGCCTGTGCCAAATGAATCATACAAAATAATGACAAAAAATCACATTTTTCAGGAAAGCAAACTTCTGATTTTTGCTCTATGACAGTCTTTGAACTTTCACAATTTAAAAATGGCACCAAGTAACAACTAGAAGGCACTTCAGTAAGCAGGGTCAACAGCACAATCATCTACTGAGCTTGCTCGATGACACTTTCTGAACTTGTCCAATTTAGCAGTGGCAGCAAGTAGCAACTAGAAATGCATGAATTGTTTTGTGCCTGTTTTAACTAAGGACCACGTGCTCTGTGGTGCAATTACCCAAGAGTTGTGCCCCTCCTTCCTTTCACCACTTCCTTGCATCCATGGTAAAAGCAAAGCAAACAAAAGGAGAAAGGTCTTGGTGAACGGTGAGTGACGAGTCCATAACATGCATGTGCCGTGGACACCAAATACCTTTGGAAGATTGTAAATACATGTAGATGTAGTAGACCTTACTGGTTGTCCACTACATAAAATGCAAAACACGCACGAAAAATTCCCAGGGTAATGTAATGCTCCATTCATGAATAGATTTTCTTTTTGCTTCCTGAAATTTATTTGCATGGGTCAGAACTCCAATGCATCAGCTACATAGTCATTTTTAAGTGAGCAGAAAACACATCATTTTTTGGGAGATCATTCTACTGGCTAGAAAGAACAAGGTAAGAGCAACTAGGGAGGAAAATGGGAGTGGTGCCAGTTCTTACCATGCCTCTCTGTAAAATCATGGACTTACATGTGAGCAAAGGGAGTTGCAGGTTGGGTTGAGCCAATTCTCCAGCACTAGGAATACGGCAGCTGCATAGCAAGTTTAACCAAACCGGAATTGAACTGAACTGGAATTTGAAATTGAACTGAAATAAAATATAGGAACTGTGCTGAGTTTATTTTTCAGATTTCTGCTAGCATGGATCAAGACATTTTATATATGTTTTTTATAGTAAAACATATACTAATTTTTATGCCAAGTAACTTCAAACAAAACAGAAGTGGAGCTTCATTTACAAGAATAGAATAGAGCATATGGTAGTTTCGATCCATACAAGGTTTTCTTAAATGCTTATTAAGGCATAACAGAAACACCTATTGTACTATAGGAAGAACATGTAAACAAAGGGGAAATTGGACATAATATCGTTAAGTAGGTGAACTGAAAAACACACAAAACATGTACTAAAAAAAACACAACGTCCTGAGCGCTGCATCGTCGAATGGCCTCCTGTGGCAGAGGTGGACGGCTTTTGGTGGCAAAGGTGAACGGCCTGATCGCTGCGTCGTCGCATGGCCTCCTGTGGCGGAGGTGAACGGCTTGAGGTTGTAAGGGTGAACGGCCTCCTTTTTGTATTTTTTCTCTGAACTTATAGTATCTCAAAATCTGAGTTGATTGTGTTACAAGTACACGAACAACTCTGACGAGCTGATGTAAGTACATGTAAAAAGGCGATCATGTTCATGTATTAAACCGAGATTTAAAAAGAAACTTTTTAAAAGTTTCACTATTTTTGCCATAACTATAGTCATCTTGCCTACCATTCAGTTTTTTGCTATAACAAAATTCGCACGCAACGAATTGAAACATGCAGCAGCTTGCAAGAAAATGTTTTTTACCTCTAAATCTTTCAACTACCAGTCTATCATAAACATCACTACAAACCTATCTTCACTTTTTCTAGGCACTATCTGGACATTTAATATTGAACTTTCTGTCCAAGTAAACAAAAAATAAGAATTGAACTTAACTAAAATAAAAATAATAATTGAATTGAACTAAAATTGGAAATTGAACTGAACTAAAACTAGGAATTGGACTGAACTAAAATTACAAATTGGACTGAACTAAATTGATATTTTGTAGTTGCTGTATGCATTTTTAAACTATGCATTTGTTGATTTTTAAATCCACTCATTGAAATTGTAGTGGATTAAAACTAAATTTTGACAAGCAAATAACAAGGAGAATACAACAGAAAAGTCACACTTATACAATAAAATGATCATGAGGGCATAAGTGAATAGTTGGATGGATTTCTATTCATCATGGTGGTTCTAGACCGGCTTGGGGGCACCATCGAGGCAAGCTGTGGGGGCTGGCTGGGGGAGGTCACGACGCTGGTGACACACGCCGGAGTAGGGAACGACGACCCACACAAGAATTTGTAGCAGCTATGGTGGCATACGCGCACAGGAGGAGGAAAGCAACCCCGGATGGGGGCGGCAAGCGGTCGTGATGGTGCGCCATCCCGACTGGTTATTTATTAATTACGTAACTCTAAAAGAAAGGTAACTGATACAACTACAAGCAATGTGCTAAGCAGAGCATTAATACTCCCTCCGTAAATAAATATAATTATTACTTGGGAATCTATTAGTTTACAGAGGGAGTATATATTAGTTGGGAATCTTGTATATTTGCCTCTCTATATTGAAAATTGCTTTAATTGATGGCTAATTGGATAGAATGCATGATCTATATAATTATGAAGTTAGCAACAGCTCTACATAAAAAAATCCCCGAGAACTTTCTACAAAATTGATTAACCAAGTGACAGTATGGTGCTCATTCTCAAGCATAACCACAAGGAATTGTTTGTGCTATATGAAGAAGATGGAAACACAAAGGAAAACCTTGTATGGATCGAAACTACCATATACATAAAAAAATCCCCGAGAACTTTCTGTTATGCCTTAATAAGCATTTAAGAAAACCTTGTATGGATCGAAACTACCATATGCTCTATTCTATTCTTGTAAATGAAGCTCCACTTCTGTTTTGTTTGAAGTTACTTGGCATAAAAATTAGTATATGTTTTACTGTAAAAAACATATATAAAATGTCTTGATCCATGCTAGCAGAAATCTGAAAAATAAACCCAGCACCATTCCTATATTTTATTTCAGTTCAATTTCAAATTCCAGTTCAGTTCAATTCTGGTTTCGTTAAACTTGCTATGTAGCTGCCGTATTCCTAGTGCTGGAGAATTGGCTCAACCCAACCTGCAACTCCCTTTGCTCACATGTAAGTCCATGGTTTTACAGAGAAGCATGGTAAGAACTGGCACCACTCCCATTTTCCTCTCTAGTTGCTCTTACCTTGTTCTTGCTAGCTAGTAGAATGATCTCCCAAAAAATGATGCATTTTCTGCTCACTTAAAAATGACTATGTAGCTGATGCATTGGAGTTCTGACCCATGCAAATAAATTTCAGGAAGCAAAAAGAAAATCTATTCACGAATGGAGCATTACATTACCCTGGGAATTTTTCGTGCGTGTTTTGCATTTTATGTAGTGGAGAACCAGTAAGTTCTACTACATCTACATGTATTTACAATCTTCCAATGGTATTTGGTGTCCTCGACACATGCATGTTATGGACTCCTCACTCACCGTTCACCAAGACCTTTCTCCTTTCGTTTGCTTTGCTTTGACCAGGGATGCAAGGAAGTGATGAAAGGAAGGAGGGGCATAACTCTTGGGTAGTTGCACCACGGAGCGTGTGGTCCTTAGTTAAAACAGGCACAAAACAATTCGTGCATTTCTAGTTGCTACTTGCTGCCACTGCTAAATTGGACAAGTTCAGAAAGTGTCATCGAGCAAGCTTAGTAGATGATTGTGCTGTTGACCCTGCTTACTGAAGCGCCTTCTAGTTGTTACTTGGTGCCATTCTTAAATTGTGAAAGTTCAAAGACTGTCATAGAGCAAACATCAGAAGTTTGCTTTCCTGAAAAATGTGATTTTTTGTCATTATTTTGTATGATTCATTTGGCACAGGCATTGTGTGATTTTATGAAGCTTTATACAAAACTATGTTCTACCATCACAAAATTTATATTGTCGGAATCACGGAAAGAAGATGTCCGGGAAAAAGAGAACACTACGAAAACATCAAAAAATAAATATAAAGTTCACCAAGAAAAAGTTCAAAAATGCAAATAGAGACCTGTCCAGAGCTTCGTTGCCAAAATGTTCGAATTTGGAGAAAACAGAAAAGAAAACAAACAAACATATCATTTTATTTTATTTAAATTCAATCAGCTCTACTAGATAAGCTATTCAAGTTTGAAGCTAATGACATCATCAATTCGAACGGGGAAACAAATTCAAAAGGTAAAAGTTCAAATCACAAAACGAGATAAGTCCAAAACATCGCTGCAAAAAATTGAGTTAAAAAAAGAAACACACAAATCATTTCCTTTAAAAAAAAATGTCATTCAGTTCAACAATATAAATCATGCAAGTTCGGGGGACAATGATACCGTAGACCGTTGAAAAGTTACGAGAAAAATCATACCGAAAAAATAGAGTAAAGTCAAGTTTGTGAAAACACGCTCAGTACAAACCCATACGGACATTAGTTCAATTACTCTTTTTTCGGAACCATTCAAAATTATTCTTTGAAAAATACATCAGTACAAACACATACATTGATCAGTATGAGTACTCTGTTTTTCGGATGGAAAAACAGCACGATGGTTCTCACCATATTCAAAATTACTCTTAAACGGTGGTGAATTTGAGAAACCGTTCAACACGATTAAGTTTCACATTTTCGATAGCTTTCCAACGGTATATTATTTACCCCATGTCGACAAACTTTAAAAAAAAATCACGTTCGAAATCAAATTTGACCGTATTCGAATTCGAGTTTAAACCGTAAGGAATTAGAAAAACATTTATATACGAAAAAGTTGCGCATTTTCCATAGGTTTTCAACGCCGTATCTTTTGCGTCAATCCGACAAACCGTTTGCAAAAAAGTGAAAATACATTTGCCCAGAATTTCATCATTTTTCAAATTACTTTTAAATCGTATAGAATTTGAAAAAACATTAGATACATGGAAGAAGCAGATTTTCACAAGCTTTCCAACGCCATCTTATTTGTTTAATTCCGACAAACCGTTTGAAAATTAAGTCCAAAATACGATTCGCGTTTTCGGTTTTGAAAAAAAAAATGTTTTTTTTCAAAACTGCTCTTAAACCATGATGATTTTGCAAAAACGTTCAATATACTTGAAATTTAGTTGTCAAGAGCTTTCCAACGATATATTACACGCCCCGTTCCGACAAAAAAATTGCAAAATTTTTTTGAACTAAAGAAGACGATGTGTTCAACAGAAATGAAAGCATCAGTTCAACCGCTCGAATTCATCAGTTCAACCGCTCGAATTCATCAGTTCAATAATAGTAACATAATAATATTCTGTTACGCGAAACAGAATAGCCTAGATGTGTATAATATATATATATATATATATATATATATATATATAGAGTAACACTATTCTAATCACAGGATTAGAATAATCTTCTAATAGCACGAGACCCTATATAGGCCCGATGGGCTCTTCCTGAGATCCAGAACAGAGAAAAATGAAGCAACCTATTAGCCCATTGTGCACATCCCGAACGGCCCATTGCCACCCACACGACCTTCTTCTCCCCGTGGACACCTCCACCATCCCGATCCCTGACGAGCAAGCCACCGCGCTGCCCCTGCCCGCTGGTCCCGCGAGTCCCCCTACCTGACGCCCATGCCGCCTTCCTCCACCCCGAGGACCTCCGCCGCAGTAGTCCGCCCCGACCACGTCCGCCGCCGCCGCCGTCCTTCCCCCGGCCTCGACCACTTCCACCACCGCCCTCTGCCCCGACCACCTCTGTCTCCACCCTCCGCCCCAACCACCTCCGTCCCCGCCCTTCGGCCAAACCACCTCCGCCCGCGTCTGCCCAAAACACCTCCTCCAGCGCCGCCCTCCGCCCCGACCCCAACCTCCCCTCAGGCGCGACCTTCCCACCACTCCCGTGCGGCCTTCCCTCCCCTCCGACGTGGCCTGCCTTCTGTTCTGGCGCGCCTACGCTCTGCTCCATCGGCCGTGTCCCGACCGACCACCCGCATCGCAGCCGACCTCTCGCACCATCGTCGCTCTGTACCCACCCTCCATGGTGGACTCCCGCTGTCGCCAACTGTAGTTCGCGCCTGCACTGCCTATCTAGGGTCATGGCTGCCCATCCTTCTGTCCCTCATATCGCTCGCCACCAGCCGCTGCTCTGCCTCCCCTACCCAGCGCGCTACAAATCCTGATTCCAACAAGATAGTGGCCACTGATGGACACTCTGGCAACAAGGACATTTTGTTGTGCCATGTAGGTTATGGCAGCGACGGGATTTCTCCCTTGCGGCTGTCCTAATGTGTGCATTTCTGTTGTAGAGAGAGAAGGAGAATGATAGGGGCATTTGTCTTTGAACTTCCATTTGGAGGTGTTGAGGCTAGCTATGGTTGTTTGTCTTTGAAGTTCAAAATACATTGTTTTTGGGAGAGAACACATCCTGCCTAGAAGATGGACATAGAATAAAAATCATTAGTCAAGCAACAATATAGAGATACAGTTTATTTTGTTGTGGTCACTCACTATCATTTCTAGAAAGAGCCTAGAGGTTCAAATTTTAAAAACAAAGAAGTTCAATGTTCGTTACAAAACCCAAAGAAGGTCAAATTTAAAAAGCAAAGCATATCAATTTTTTTTTATAAAAAAGGATTTTCTCCATTTTAAAAAACCTAGAAGTTCAAATTTAAAAAACGGAGCGGCTTGATGTTTATTAAAAAAACTAGGAGTTTTTTCCCCGTTAAAAAAGAAATAAAACCAGGAAGTCTAAATTTTAAAAAAGGATCAGTTCGATGTTTATACAAAATTTAGATTTCCCTTATCATTAATGAATGAAAGCAAGAAGTTCAAAACTAAGATTTTTTTTAAAATTTAAAAACAAATCGGTTTAAAATTCATAAAAAAGGATTTTCACAATTTCTAAATAACAAAACTCTAGAAGTTCAAATTTAAATAACGGACCGATTCAATATTTATTACAAAACAGGATTTTTCCATTACTAAAAGAAATAAACCAAGAAGTCCAAATTAGAAGGATAGAGAAGTTCGATATTTATAAAAAACTCAGATTTCCTAGTTACTAAAAAAATGAAGAAGTCAAATTAAAAAAGGGGTAGTTCGATGTATAAGGAAAACTCAAATTCTTTCCGTTTATAGGAAAAATAAAAGAATGAAGTTCAATTTTTTAAATGTTCATCCTCATTTAAATACATTTTTTCTAAAAAATAAGTAAGAAGTCAAATTAAAATAATAGACAAGTTCAAGTATATACAAAACCCAATTTTTTCCGTTACTAAAGAATAAAATGAAGAAGTTACATTAAAATAGAGGAATAACTAAAAATGTTTAAAAAGATTTCCCATTGTTATTAAAGAATCACTGCCCTACACCCTATTAAACTCAGATTTTTCTCAGATATTTTATAACTCAGATAATAGTTGTATTAAATAATCAAACATTAAGTTAAAATTGAAAAAACAGTGAAACTCGATGTTATTTTAAAATAAAAACAATTCTTTAATAAAAAAATGTGATGTTCAAATCAAAATAACACAGAAATTCAAAGTATATTAAACCCTAGGATGTACAAGTTTAATAAACAAAACAAAAAACAACTTCATTTGTCATTTTTAAAAACTGAAATTTCCTCGTAACTAAAGAATAAAACCAAAAGGTTCAAATTAAAAAAATGTTGCAGCTTGATGTATACAAAAAACTCAGATTCTTCATGTTTCTAGAAAAAAGTATTTAATTCAATAAAAAAGTTGTTCGATGCTTTCTTAGAAAAGTCAATTTTTTCTTCTATAAAAATAGAACTAAGAAGTTCAAATTTAAATAACAGAGAAGTACGGAGTTTATAAAAACTCAGAATTACATGTTCAAAAAATCGATACCATTTTTGGCATTTTAAAAACTACTCATGAATGGCAACGAATTTGAAAAATTGTCTACATGAAAATTTTCTTTAAAAAACATAAGCTTTCCAACGGTATATCATATGCGTTATACACATATTATAATATGAAATGTTTTGTGTATATCGTTTAAAACAAGTTTTAGCATTTTCAAAAAGATGCTCATAACCCGTCATGATTTCGTAAAAAAGAATGCTTTCCAATAGTTTTCTATTGGTATCATTTGCTCAAATTCGATGAGTGCTTTAGGAGTTAGGTGCAAAATAATTAGAGATTAGTTCAAATTGAAAACAACCTGAAGTCCATGTACTGCATGATGTGTGTTTTCATATGAGAGAAAAGAATAAAAAGGCAAAGTATAAAAGGTTTGTTGCTAGAAGTTCACGTGCTCGGCATGGGAAAGTTCAAAACTTCTTTTGAGAGAGGTTCACAGTGTATTTACATGTTCAGAAACACACACAAAAAGTTTTTCTTGGTGTTTTAAAAAAATTCTCTCAATCCATTACAAATTTGAAACAAAAAATGCTCTACATGAAAAAAGTTCCTCATATTCAACAACTCTCCAAGGGTATATAATATTCTTATTCCAAAATAAACCGTTAAAATAAATTGGTGTATGTTGTTCGAACAAAAGTTTAACCGTATTAGAAAAAAGTTGAGTCTTCTCAACAGGTTTTTAAAAGGTATATCATTTGTGCAACTCCGTCGAAGAGGGTGAGGAACTACAAACAAAAATACCCGACCGAAGTTCAAGGTGAAAACCGCGAGCAGTTCAACTACTACACGGAATGCATTTTAGGTGAGATTAAAAAAGTACAAAACTAAAAGCCTAAAAGGTTTGGTGCAAGAAGTTTACATGCTCCTTCCACCATGGTTCAAAATTTATATTGCGAGACATCCGACCTTCCATTACATGTCAAAAAAGGCAAAAACGATGTTGTTTTTGACATATTTAAAACTATTGTCAAACGGCACCGAATTTGTGACAACTGTCTACATGAAAAAGTTGCTCCTATTCATAAGCTTTCCAACGGTATATTGTATGCTACATTCTGATGTACGATTTAAAAGTTTCATGTATACCAATTAAAACATGTTTTTATGTATTTAAAAAATTCTTTTGAACCGTCACGAGTATGAAAAAATGATCAACACGGGAAAGTTGCGTGTTTTCAACAGCTTTCCATCGGTATATCATTTACTCAATTCCAGGAAGTGGTTGGGGAGTTACAGGCAAAAAACATCACGTGAAAAACAGAGTGAAGTTCAAACAGAACTGCTCCAGAAGTTCAACCTCTTCACGCAGTGCATTTTTTGAGACTCTGTTTTCGCGATGAAGGCAGAACGCATGATCTCACTATTTTCTGGGAATCAGAGAAATGTTTCTACACGAAAAAGTTTTTCATTTTATATAGCTATCCAGGGGTATATTATTTGCCCCATTCCGATAAAGTTTTCACAAATTACGGTCAAAATACAATTTCAGCCATTTTCAAAATTGAAGCAAAACTGTAGGGAATTGGGAGAAACAATCTATACATAAAAGTTTCGCATTTGTCCAAGCTTTCCAATGCCATATCATTTGCTACATTCAAACAAACGGTTAAAAAATTAACTCAAAAATACGAACTCGACGGAACTTTGACCGTTTTATAAATTACTCTTAAACCGTTCGAAATTAGATAAAACTTTCTACATGAAAAGAAGTGCATTTTAATAAGCTTTCCAACGCCATATCATTTGCCTCAATTGGATTAGCCATTTAGAAATGGCCTCGAAAATACAAACTTGGCTGTTCGGTTTGCGAAATTCTATAATTTTTCAAATTACTCTTTAACCATAGAGAATTAGGGAAACTTTCTACATGTGGAATGAGCGGATTTGCGGTAGCTTTCCAATGTCATATTATTTGCCTCATTCCGATAAACGGTTTAGAAATAGGCTTGAAAATACGACTCACATTTTTTGTATGAAGAAAAAATGGTTTTCAAAACTGCTCTTAAACCATTTACATTTTGCCAAAATTTTAACTTAGATCATGATACTCGTGTCCATAGCTTTCCAACGATGTATCTCAAGCCTCATTTGGGCAATGTTTGCGGAAGTTCAACCTAGGACTGTGGGAAGTTCAACTCCTACTGCTGGGGTGGATTAGGAGTTATCAGAATATTATTCTCATCCCATGATCAGAATAGTGTTTATGTGTGTGTGTGTACACTACTGCAGGATGCTGCTAACGCGACACTACGATAAGAGACCCTTTGAAGAAACTATGTGCGATGCATTAATCGCAAACGGTGATGTAAAAAAACCGTCAAAAAAGATGCAAAACATTTGTGATGGCGGAGACATCAAACACGGTTCAGATTTTAATGCAAGGCATACAGTTGATCCATACGAACTGTTTACGATGAGACAGAACAACAGAAACGGGCAGCCATATCAAGGTGTGTGCGATATACGGCATACAGTTCGCTCAGATAAACTGTTTGCTATTAGGGGATGCAACAGAAACGGTTAGCCAGATCAAGGTGTGTGTGACATACGGCATACGGTTCACTCGGACAAACTGTTTTGGATTAGGGAACATAACAGAAATGGTTCAACTTAACAAGATGTGTGTGATATGCGGCATACAGTTCACATACATGAACTATTTGCGATGAGCCAAAAGAACACAAACGATTCGTGTAAACAAGATGTGTGTGATACGCGGCAAACAGCCACCTCGGATGAACTGTTTGCGATGAGAAATTATAACACAGATGATTACTACAGTTAATTCATGTGTGATTCTGTGTGTACAAAAAACTTTGAAAAATGTAAACTAGTTGCTTGCGGTGGCTAGGAGTATCGCACACGATGCGTCTACGAGTACTCGTTTGCGATGATTAGTAAGTTACACATACATTTCCTTATGTTAACCCATGTGTGATAGATAACACGTGGCACCGCATACGGTATTCGGGTTGTGTGCTCCACTTAGTCTTCCCGCGCTCCAGCGAATGCTTCCCGCGCTCCACATGGGTGGATTGTAAAATCCCCGCCTCTTCCCTCATCGGTTTCCCGCCACCAGCTAATGGCTTGCTGCATATAACCCAGGCAGCAACGCACCGTCGTGACACTGTGCGCATATCTAGTCCTCACCCATCTACCATTAGTTATTCCAAGCATGCCAGGCAAGGACCAAAGCTTCAATGTCGACCCCTACCTGCATTACATCTTCGGCGAGGAGAACGAGCCGGAGCAGGTCGGGGAGCAAGAGCTTCATCGGTCGGTGCACGCACCATGGCCCATCGGCAGCGATATTTGCATGACAGTCCTTGGGCGCACAATCGACATATTGCAGAGGAAGTGTGATGAGCAGTTTGCCATCCACTGTGCAAAAGATCCAGAGCTGCTCGGCGGCTTGATCGACGACCCACCCGAAGAGCTGCCCTCACTAGTGCTCATCGAGAGCCTGATGCCCTACAAGGAATTGGTAGAGGACCTCTGCGATTCAGTCAAGACACAGCCAGCCTGCGGCTTCATCATTGCCGGCGGCGGCCGTGTCAACCTCGATCCCGACAATGTGGTAGCCAGGCTCGAGTGCATCCTTGGCGGAGTTGACGTCCCCGATGAAGTAGAACATCGCCAACATGGTATCTTGAGGATGCAGGTGATGGACGGAATTTGCTACCAGGCCAGAGACATGGAAATGGAGCGGTTCCGCAGAGATGTCACGCGCGTGATTGCACGCTGTCAAGCTCTTTTGGAAGAGGCCCAGCAGCCCCAGGAGCCTCCCAGCGCCAGCAGCTCCGTAGGCGGAGGCGGGTTGGGACACTTGGAATGAACGACCGCAAGGGTGCTATGCTGATCATGGAGTCCGAGAAGACTGTCGTCGGAAGGCCGCTAGCTCAGCCTTTTAGCCTATATTTTATTATAATTGTATGCATATGTAGGTCGTGAGTGTTTTGGGCGTTGCCGCATGTGGCATTTTAAATTATCCTGAATATGTAAGACAATTATTAACCGTTGCCATTGTAAAGTTGCCTCAATGCGAGCAGAGCGCGCGCAGGGACGCCAGAGCGGAGCGCGCCACGGCCGCCTCAATGGCGAGCAAAATGCGCGGACGGACGTGAGCAGAGCGCGCCGCGGCCGCCTCAATGGCGAGCAAAACGCGCGGACGGATGCGAGCAGAGCGCGCCACGGCCGCCTCAACAACGAGCAAAACACGCAGACGGACGCAAGCAAAGCGCGCCACGGCCGCCTCAATGACGAGCAGAGCGCGCCGCAGCCGCCTCAACGGCGAGCAACCACCCCGTGGGAGGCACGACGGCGCATCCATCGGACATGATGGTGATATCTTGACCGTGTGTGATAGTGGGCAGACATGTACACGTACATCCGAGAACGCAGGCCCACGTACGCCATCCGGAGACCGTTTCGGGTTCCGATGCATGGCATACGGTTGATCCAAAAGAACAGTTTGCGATGAGCCATCAATAAGTTTTGACCTTGTTTCTCGTCACATTGCAGATTACAACGCAATACGTAATTGCAAATCTGTTCACACCGATCAAGCCAATATGTGTTCACACCTAACACCGGGCTTTAAAAACTACCCACTCAAAAATTACTTAACAGTTCCTCTCCTCACCACCCACAAAACTGGTCTTTCCTGTCAAGTCATTCCACCATGACCGGTAGGAGGAGTTTTGGGTGGAAATATAACCAGGGAGCAAAGACCAAGGCCACGGAAGCACCAGAGAGGTCCCGCCGCTACGTGGCAGCCGCAGCAAAGATGTCCCGGCGTGCCGCGGAGCCCTCGAACGAGGGCTCACCGGCACGCGAGGGCTCTCACAAGCGCACTCGCCGCATCGGCGATCGCGATGAGCTGGCGTTGCTGAAGTCCTTGGCCAGCAACGACGACATTCTCGCTGGCCTCATTAAGCAGCAGGAGCTGGTCGACGGCTTGATGAAGATGCTCGAGATCAGCGATGCCTCGGTTGAGAATGTGACCGGCCTCATCGAGCAACTCATGGGTGACAATGCGAAGTTCCTCAAGGCGCTCGCCGAGAAGGAGGAGGAGGCCGCCGGCAGGAAGATGCTGCATGAGCAGAGCAGTGCCTCAGGGATGACGCTGAAAGCGGTCGTCGAGGAACTGATGGGTGACTTGAGGAAGCTCCGGATCGAGGGCGAGCAGGAGGTGGAGGAATCCGTGGCTGCTGTCAAGCAAAGTCGTGAGGAATTGAAGAAGGAGCTGGAGGATGTCGTCACCCGGTGATCCATCGAGGAGTGGAGACAGTAGCGACCCAGATCGCTGTCTGCGATTTCCTTCTTCTCTTGCCCCAGTGTCTTCCGGGCTTTGCCGCATGTGGCATTTTAAATTATCCGGAATATGTAAGACAATTATTATCCGTGCCATTGTAAATTTGTCGTCGTATTATCCGTTGCCCTATGTGGCATTTTAAATTATCCGGAATACGAGTTGAAAACATGAATAAAGCAAATGCTAACATTGAGAGGGGCCATGGGATCACAAGCAAACACCCTCTGTCCAGGTGCTTTAATTAACCGCGTGTTAAACAACGGCTCGGCAGCCATTAATGGAGAAGTTGTGAGCGAGGCGGGCGACTGGTGGACGGAGGTCAAAGAGCTCGCTTCCCGATGAGCATGGGCGGCCTTGCTGCTCGCACATGTCCCGTCAAGCCTGCGAGGTGGACAGGATGCATGTGTCCCATCGAGCCTGCGCGGCGGACTGCTCGCACGCGTCCCGTTGAGCCTGCACGACGGACTTCTTGGCTCGTCCCGTCTAATCAAACAGTTGCACGCATGCCATCGAGTATGGTTAAATTTTGGCACAAAATACAAAGATGACCAATGAACGAGGGCGGAGGTAGTACTATCCCGTAAGAAAAGAGGGACGCGTGGCTGCACTTAAATGGTTACGGGAACACACGGTTCATATAATACAACTTTTTGCGATATTAACGTGTCAGCTGTTTGTTTCAAAAGGACTCCATTGGCTATTACTGTGTGCGCCTTGTCTCAAACTGGATGATTTTTTTACCACGACATATATGTGCCATGTCATGAAACCATGCCAAGTTTCATGTTTTTTGGGTGAGTTTTCGATTTACTGGGATTTAAAAACCGAGATTCTCAATGTTTCAGTACGACGAGACATCTGTAATTCATTCTCATTCCTTCAATGAGACCTAAACATGCACCCAATGACACATGTATGATTTTTCACCCATTTTGCTTCACTGGAGCATGTGCTTGTAGTTCAAATTTGAATTATGGACTACATTAAATGCCTAGAAAACTCAATTAATATATAAAATGGCCAAATGAACCCTAAACAGTTTCAAATTTCAGCACGATACTCCTGTTATTCTATGTTGCCTGTAGAAAACAAAATTCAAGGCGAGAAGAGGCAGTGATTAACGTTTTGCCCACAAGAGGGGCATGTTTCCCTACCGGAACCACGAGGATTACGAGAAGCTTCGGTTTGTAAGAGGCTTGTAGTATAGCTTGGCCCAAATTGACAATTTTTTTACCATGACATATATGTGCCATGTAGTGACACCATGCCAAGTTTCATGATTTTCTGGTGAGTTTTTGATTTACAAAGATTTAAAAACCAAGATTCACAATGTTTGAGGCCGAGCCAGGATGCTGAGACGGTCGAATTCATTCCCATTCCTTCCATGGGACCTAAACATGCACCCCAAGGACACATGTATGATTTTTCTAGCCATTTTGGTGCACTGGAGCATGTATTTGTAGTTCAGATTTGAATTATGGACATTAAATGCCTAGAAAACTCAATTAATGAATAAAAAACATCAAACGAACCCTAAATAATTTCAAAGTTCAGCGTGAATCTCCCGTTGTTCTATGTTGCCTATAGAAGAAAATACAAGGCTAGAAGAGGGAGCGATTTATCGTTTCTCCCACAAGGGGACATGTTTCCGTATCGAAAGCACGAGGGTTCTTGCGACAGGCTCCAGTTTGTAAGAGGTTTGTAACAAAGCTTGGCCCAAATTGGACAATGTTTTTACCACGACATATATGTGCCATGACGTGACACCATGACAACTTTCATGACTTTCTGGTGAGTTTTGGATTTACGGGGATTTAAAAACCGAGATTTCAAATGTTTGAGGACGAGCCAGGATGCCGGCACGGTTGTAATTCATTACCATTCCTTACATGGGACCTAAACATGCACCCAAGGACACATGTATGATTTTTCTAGCCATTTTGGTGAACTGGAGCATGTATTTGTAGTTCAGATTTGAATTATGGACATTAAATGCCTAGGAAACTCAATTAATATAAAAAAGGCCAAACGAACCCTGAGTAATTTTAAATTTTAGCATGGATATCCTGTCGTTCCATGTTGCTCGTAGAAGAAAATACAAGGTGAAAAGAGGTAGTGATTATTGTTTCGCCCACAAGGGGGACACGTTTCCCTATCGGAACCACGAGGCTTCTTGGGAGAAGCTCCGGTTTGTAAGAGGCTTGTAATAAAACTTGCCCCAAAATGGAAATTTTTTTTTCCTCGACACATATGTGCCATGTCGTGACACCATGCCAAGTTTCATGATTTTTGGGTGAGTTTTGGATTTACGGGGATTTAAAAACCGAGATTCTCACGAAATGTTTTCAAATAGCACACGGTTCACTCACGAAAGCCGTGTGCCTGCCAAACCATGACTGATGCCCGCCCCCTGCTGCGCGTGCGATCTGAGTCATGCGTTCTGACTGGCCATAACCCAAACCCCACGGATCGTACGCCTGCACCGTTGGATGCTCCCAGATCAAACGGCAATCCTCATCCCTTTCGACAACACATGCAGTTCTGGTTGTGACTTTATTTATATGGGTAAGCACCATGCGCATGCGTCGTGTAGCTCATGCTTCCTTCTCTACTAAGTTTACCATATTCATGTAAAAAAAAGTTATCCATATTAATGTTGTTATATATCCAAACACGCTACCCTTTCCCGCCACTCCTCCCATCGGTTTCCCGCCTCCTCTCCCATTGTTTTCCCGCTGCCAGTGTCAGTGCTCATAGAAGGCTAGGCGGCGACACATTGGCCATGTAATTATTGCACAAAATTTCTAAAAGCACAAACGTGTGTGATAGTAAGGAGTAGGTCCCATAGGGTGACCAGCGTGAAACACCTTAAAGGCAAGGAGGCAATTCCTATCAGCAAGGAGGCAATTCCTATCAGCAAGGGGCGGCTTCCCATCCGCTAGCCTAGTCGAATAGAATGCAGAAGTTAAGCGTGCTTGGGCTAGAGTAGTCTAAGGATGGGTGACCCTATGGGAAGTTGCATATCTCAAGCTTCATTTAAACACTATGATACGGTCACTATAGAGATAAATGTCTCTATAGTGACCTGTCATGACAATTATATAAACCTTGGGATCCTTGTTTTGCTAATTTGTAGACTATGTTTTTTATTGGTTATTTTTTGTTCTAAAAAATCAAAGAATGATCGACATCTATAGGCCCACACAAATTATCCCTTTGACCCAACGCACGTGAAGGGTTTACTCTTTGCTCCATGTGCTATGTTAGAGCAAATCAAGTTTCAGCACATGCGTTGGACGGCACCCGGCCCCTACCCCCCCACCCGCCTCGAAGTTGCATTCCCAACATCGTACGTCTTTAACCTGTCTGCGGGGGTACGATGTTCAGTTTGTAATGTTACTGATGTAGTTGGTGCCCCATCGAACTTGTGCTTTCGGGATTTGAACAAATCACACACCAGACCCATACTTTTTTTCGGGCCACATGCAGGGTATAGGGGGCCGGGTGTTCTGATCGAGCATGCATGTCTCCCTTGTGCAGTTTATAGATGCCGCACATATATGTGGGCTTCCTGAGGTATATTTATATATATATATCATCCTTGATCGATAACAAGGGGGGCCCACACAATGTATCCCTTTGACCCAACATACGAGAAGGGTTTGACCATGATGGTTTCCTATTGCTATGCATGCCATGTTAGACCAAATACAGTTTGAGCGCATGCGTTGGACGACACCCCCCCGCCTCGAAGTTGGGGAACCGACATCGTACGTATTGAACCTGGCTTGGGGTCGGGTACGGTGTTCGGTTTGTAATGTAGTTGGTGCCCCATCAATGTTGTGCATTCAGAATTTGAACACATCACACACCACTGTACCCATACATATTTTTGGGCCGCATGCAGTGTATAGGGGGTCTTATGATCGGCCACGTCTCCCTTGTGCGGTTTTTTGTGACGACACGCATATCTGTGGGCTCCCCGAGTGTATATATATATATCATCCCTTTGACCGATAACGAGGGGTATGTGTTGGCCATGAATGGATTCCTCCTAGTTCTTGTTAGGGCCGGTCACCGTCACATGTCGTTCAACCAAAGCTCGAGCTCATGTGTTGTCACGATTCCCTCCCACATGCTCGGATTGCTGGGTTCGACCAACACCGTATCCTGCATATCTCGTCCTTAACTACCTGGCTTTCATGGTTGTTGTATGTATCGAGAGGCAGGCGCCACATCTAAATTGTACATTATTCGATATTGAAAACACACAACACCCCTTCCAACGTACATCATTTTGGGCCGCATGCAGGCGGTGCTGGTTTTGTGGTCCCTCTCATGCGATTTTTTATGATGGTTCAATCTATTGGCCCAAGCGGTTTACATATATATTCTATCCATTTTTTATCGACAACAACAGTTGTCGTTTGACCAAGTGATAGATTCACTGGTCCATCTTATGGTAGGTCATGGCGACATGCATGTATGACCAAAGTATCATTACGTGCATCCGCCCCGCTGACACGAAGTGGGAGGTGGGCCAAGCACCCTAGCTAGGTAGCTATGACATTATGTCATTATAGATATATCCAAGGGTGCTTTCGGGTTTGCGAGGCAGGTGCCACCAAAGTTGTGCATTGTGTATTTAAAGTTTTAAACATCAAACCCTATATTCCTACACATATTTGGCCATTTCCAGGTGGTTCTTGACTTCTGGCCCCTCTCATCGATCTTCGATGATGCGCCCAACCGTGGGCCCGCGCGGTCAAAGTTGTGCATTGGAATTTTGAACATCACAGACCACCTTTTTCACTCATATATATTTGGGCCACATGCTGGTGTGGCTGTCTTCTGACCCTCTCTAACATTTTTTTGCTGCAAAGACTCGGATGACGCTCAACGGACACGGTGTACTGGCTTAACCGTGTGTGATGCAAGCGCGCTGTGAATCCCCATGACTGCGCAAGCGCGAGCAAAGGTGGAGGTACTGGCTTAACCATGTGCCATGCTAGTGCGCTGTAAAATCACCACCTGCGCAAGCTAAAGGCGGGAAGTTTATTTAGATTGAATTCCACGTCTGCGTCTGAAAATTAGGACAAACCGTGTGTGATAGACCAGCTAGCTAGAAATCTAAAAACAAACTACCCGCCTTGAGCGTTGCAAAAATCAGCGGTTCCGCCGCTTTTCCTTATTATCATACACGCATATTCTTATTGGACCGTGTGCGATCTTGGGTACTCCCACCCTGCATCAATTCCTTTACCCAAATTTTAGTAGCCTCCGTACTTCAACCGTCACCCCCACTCCTCCAGCACTGACCTTATAGTAAAATTGCAGTAGCCGAGGCATATGAACCGCCGCCCTCCCTCGTCCACCACCATCTCTACCCACCATTACTAAAATTTTCAGTAGTCACAGCGTATCCTCAAACACCACCCCGCCCACCCCCTCCACAGTCCTCCCACCCGGCCCCCTTCCCCCCTCGAACCCTAGCTCACCGCCGCCAGCACCGCCGCCGCCAACCCCTGCCGGTCTGCCCGTTCCTCCTAGCTTAGATAATAAAGTTTAGGTTACCCAGTGATTCCCATACCGTCGCCCACTCCCCTGAGTTTTTAGATGAGGCCTGCGGTGTCCCTCCTCACCAGATCCACATCCCCTGCTCCAGAATGTCGCAGCCTAAGCCCGACCGCGTATCCCTGGGAGCCCGACGAGCGTTCGGCCAAGAAGAGGTTTATCATGGCCTCTCCGGCGGACGTTGGCGAGGTGGCCGCCATTCACCCCGACCTGTCGATCCCGAAGCAACACCTCGCCATGGAAGCCGGCGAAGACGTTGACTACATTTCCATGCCGAAGGCTTCACATCAGCGGGCTAGCATATTACTGTATCTCGGGAAAGCTGGCTATGACATCAAGCTCGTCGACAGCGACGGCTTCACGCGGGCCATGTCACAGGTTAAGTGGTCCATCCCCAACCCCTCTGGTTCAACCGCCGTCGATCTCTTCGACGGCCCTGCCGCTGATCTCCTCCGCCATGCGGACAAGGATCTGCGATCCTTGTACGCCATGAAGCCCATTTTGTCATTTCTGAAGGACACGTTCTACGGCGGCGGCTTGGGATCCTCAATTGCCAAGTCAGATCTCATCGACCACGACCACGAGGAGGGCACCCACAAAGGTTCTTCCAAGGTGAAACAACCCATCCGTGACATCAGAGAGTGCACCATGGGTCTGTGCTCTTCCAACTGGAAGGATCCCGTCCATGACATGTGAGGCAACATCCTATCAGCAAATCTTACCTTTTCTAGCTTGCCAACACGTACCCTTTGTTGTAGTAGCTTTTGCCATGTAGTGTTTTAACTGTGCCGTGTTTAATTATTTCAGTTATGCAAAAATGTAATGTTCAATAGGGCTATGTGATGTTTAAGTATGAATTGTCCACTTCAGTTTCACGAATGGCTATATTTGGTTGTTTATAGTGAGTAGATGCCTTGTTTATCTGTATTTGGTTGTTAGGTTGGTTGCAGTGAGCATTTGTCCAATTATCAAGCAGATGCCTTATTTATCTGTATTTGGTTGTTAGGTTGGTTGCAGTGAGCATTTGTCCAGTTATCAAGCAGATGCCTTGTTTATCTGTATTTGGTTGTTAGGTTGGTTGTAGTGAGCATTTGTCTAGTTTTCAAGCAGATGCCTTGTTTATCTATATTTGCTTGTTAGGTTGATTGCAGCGAGCATTTGGCCAGTTTTCAAGCATATGCCCTGTTTATCTGTATTTGCTTGTTAGGTTGGTTGCAGTGAGACTCTGTCCAGTTTTCAATGGCTATATTTGGTTGTTATACTGATCATTTATGCCTTGTTTAATTAAGTCATTCCCAATGTGATGTTCATTATGTGCAAGTCGGAACTGTGCTGCTCGATTGCATCAATACCAGTTTGAACGGCTATATTTGGTTCCAGTTATGCCTGGTGTAGTTAACACATGCCCTTTATTTCAGTTTTACACATTTATCCAGTGTGATGTTTAAGCATGACCTATGTTCTATTCATTTTCAACAATACCAGTTTGAATTGCAATATTTGATGGCTGTTAAGCCTGTTGTAGGTAACATTCCCTTCCATTTTATATCTGCTTTAACAGCATGCTGAAACCAAAATATTCAAGCTATCATTTGGAGATGATGTTGTTTACCTTTGCTATATTTGTTTGATGTTAAGGTTGCTGTACTTATCATGCCTTTCCACTACTTATGCAGGACAACAATGGGAGTGGCCACTATTTTTCGCCGAGGTTAGTTTCATCCCTCGGCTTGTACTCCCTCCGTCGTTCCATATTGTAGTACATATAGATCCAGGCCTCGACACTTGTTAGCTTCTAATATTGACTTGTTGCTTGTAGGTACATGTTGTGGGAAAACACGGCCACCTATGGGGCCATCAGCCCCTTGTGGTTCGACAGGGGGGAAGGACGCATTGCACAAAGAGCGTAGGGCGCGGAGCAGCACGACGGCGATCACACGGGCAGTTTTTACCCAGGTTCGTGCCGCCGCGAGGCGTAAAACCCTACTCCTACTTTGGTGGATTGATGAGAGGACCGTGGTAGAGACGCAACGCTCTAGCCCGGCAAGGTTGCCTCGAGGCGAGAGCAGCTACGCGCGTATGAGTGTACAAGGGTCCGAATCCTTTCTAAGGTTGCCACGGCCCTCCTTTTATAGATCAAGGGGTCACCACAATGGCAAATCAGTCATTGTGTACTGATTAGATAGCAAACAATGCTATCGTACCTAACTCTGCAGACAGGACAAAGCGCATTAAATGCGCCGCTTAGTGTCACATCGTAGCGTAGCCCGGCAAGCCTTGCCGTGCTGTTTGGCCACCTTCTCGCCTGCCTGCATGACACGTCTCTGGACGGGTGTCATTTGGAGGCGATTTCCTTCGGAAGTGGCTGCCACGTGCCAAATAACACCCACTTAGTCACCTGGGGGCTCGACACCGCACCGATCGGTGACTTGCGTTTGTTGTGAGGTGGAGCGGTGGAGCCTTGGCGGGGTAGTCCGTCTTCAGCGTCCTCGGCAAGCTTGCCGGGGCAGTCTTGAGACTTATCTTCGGGGCAACCTCGACCTCACCAGGCTCGCCTGCCCGGCAAGGGAGGTCTTTCCTTAGTGGTACCTTGCTCCTTTAGCTTGACTTGGTCTTCTTGATCTGCCCTTCGATTTCTCAAAGAGCTATCTCTTCTGCTTGGTCTTGTCTTGGGTGCCGAGTGTTGCCGGACCAGTGGTTTGCTGTCCGTGCACAAGTCAGGGGAAAACATACACCCCTGTTTGTGTACCCCGACAGAAGCCCCCGGGCCTGAGCCATATGTGTCGCCGGGCACGTTGGGTTAGGCCCCAAACAGTGCACGAACACGTGGCAAGAGAATGTTGCGTGTGCAGCAGTTTGTCATGATGACCAGTCAATCCAACATCCACTTCGCGTAATTACCGCGGGTCATGGGGTCGTGGGACTACAACAGTTAATGTAAAATGGTAACTTTCTGAAGAGTCGCGCCCTCCCCCACGTCCTTTCCCTTAAGAGAGAAAAATGCGAAGGGGCACTGCTCATTCATCGTCTGCCTCGCCCTTCCACCATCTTCTCCCGCAAGCCAAGCGACTGCTCTCCCTCCTCACCCACACTTGCCACCGATCCCCACCCAATTCCCTTCCCCCATCCCCACCGCAACTCGAAGAGATGGGGAAGAAAACCACTGCTCCCAAGGGGAAGCGGGCGACCTCCGTGAAGGAGGTGGCCGCCGAGGGGAGCAAGAAGAGAGCTGCAGAGCTGGATAAGAAGCGAAGGGGAGATGTGATCTTCTTCCCGTCGAATCTGGACGGCGATGTATTGAAAGCAAGGTACGGATATCTGTGGGGGAGGGAGGTCCCGAAGGGGCATGGCACACCCAGGGTTCTGGCAGAGGGGAAAGAGGATCCGCCAGATTCATATCGATTCTTTTGCGCATACTTCATCTGCGGCCTTTGTCCTCCCTTTTCGGATTTCTTCGAAGCAATGATGGTGATCTATGGATTCCACCTTCTATACTTTACGCCAAATGCAATGGTGTGCATGGTGATTTTTACCCACTTGTGCGAGAACTTTGTTGGAGTTGCCCCCAATGTAGACCTATTCAGGCACTATTTCGTCCCGCGGGTGGAGAACAAAACCCACCATTCCGGGAACATAAGCTGGATGCCTTGGGTGGCGAAGGAAAATTGGGATTACCTCTCTGGGCAGCAGCGCGGCAGATGGGAGGAGTGGAGGGTAGATTGGTGCTGGATCCAGGACGAGGAGGCCCCAGATTTCTGCGAGGCGCGGACAGAGTGCGTTGTGCGCGGCAACAACTGGAGGGAGTTTGGCCTTACTGATGACAGGCTCCGCCCGACAATAAACAGGATTACCCGTCTAAAGGCTGCCGGGCTGACCATCGGTCATGTGGGGGCCGACTTCCTCCGACGTCGCATCGCGCCACTTCAGAAGAGGGACAGGTTTGCCTGGCGGTACGGAGATGCTGGGGATAGGATGAGATTGTACCCCGACCTGACTAACAATTTGTTGGTTTACGACCATGCTTGGCTGTGCGAACAACTGTTCGGCAGCCTTGGGCCGTTCAGGTTGCTAGCAAATGTCATCCCGTTGAACATCAATTCCGCCCGGGACCAGATTCTGAAATGGATGCCAGATTGCAACGCTCATGGGGTTGCGGGTGACTGGCAGTTGCCCGAGCTTAACGAAGAGCTTGCATGGACCTCCAGCCTGGTGGAAAGGGCTACCAGGGTGGAGACCAATATGTTCAAGCGCACCTCCAAGGTGGAGGAGGCGTTCATCAAGAGGCAAATCGAGGAGGACAAGGCACTCCGAGCCGTCGCAAAGGTGAAGGCCGGGAAAACAGAGGAAGAGGAGGACGAGGCTGAGAACGAAGGCTCTTCCCACGGCAGAAGCGAAGCACATGCCACAGAGGAGGCTGTCGGGGACGATCCTTCCAGGGCGAGCCTGCCAGGATCGAGGCCTTGGAAGAGGTCGGAGCTGAGGAGGCAGAGCAGCCTAAGGAGGAGTGGCTCGCGGCAGGCCCTCAAGCCCCCGAGCCAATCTTGGAGCAGCGCCCTCGTAGGCGGGTGGCTAGCCGGGGGGCAGCGGTTCCTGATCCTGCGCCCGCCGCCAAGAAGGTAAAGAAGACTACCTCCAAGGGTAGCAAACTGGACCCGATGCGCTGACAGTCCTCCCGCCTTTCCGGGGCCAAGACCCCTCCTGCCAAGCAATTGGCAGCCACGGGAGTCGACTCTAGCTCCCAGTCAGGCTCGAGCTCCTCGCATAGCTCGTCTTCGTTGGAGCCCCCTGCGCCTTAGCAGGGCTCGAAGTTGCCGGGGAGCTCTGTCCCTCCGACCCTGAAGAGGAGCAGAGCGCCCTCACCACCCATGGAGTTCGAGCTGAGTTCCATGCTTATCGATGAGGAGTAAGGAAGAACACTCTCCTTTCCTTGCTGCAATTTCTGTGCGTTCGCCTATTTGCTGACTGATCTTGCTTGCTGTCTTTGCCAGGGAGGAGGAGGAGGAGGAAGGAGAGACCCTCATCCACCGGGCCAAGCGGCTCAGGCACGCGGAGCCGCCAAAAGACCGCGGAAGGTGCGGGCCTGGCGGGAAGCAGTACGAATGACCCGACACCAACCCCCAGCTCAGCCCCTGGCCTGAGAGCACAGGATTGGCCCCTCCCGCCAAAAATGATGGAGAAGGGCTTCCCGCTTCCTTGGCCGGAGGAGGGAAGGAGACCACCTAGGGCGAGCCCTTCCAGGAGGGGCCTACCCTGCCCACCGATCGAGTCAAGGGATCCCCGACAAGGGTTCCCACGGAAGGGTTCGCTCAGGACGACGCCGTGGTTACCGAGGGAGGGGACGGTGGCCATGACCCGGTAACTGACATTGCCGGGGAAACCGAAGCTCCCCCACGGCAGGCATCTCAGAGTAATTCAATTGCTCTTTTGTGTCCTGCTGCTTCTACCATTTCGCCCCATGTCCCTGGCTTGCCAATGATTCCGCAACCTTATTATTGTTTGTTGGTCTTGCTTGTAGCCCCCCTGATTGAAGAGCCTGAACTGCTGGAAGAGGTGGCCACCATAGGGAAAGATGCTGTGGAGGAAGCCACCAAGATTGCTGCCGCAGAGGGCCAGGAACATGCTGTCGGGGGTATCCAGGAGCTCTTGAAGGAATCGGAGAAAACCCCCGGCAGCGCGCCGGGGTCGGGGGTTTTGGTTGAAGAGAAAACCCCCCTCCAAACCATGGACCCTCTTCCTTCATTTGGCACCTCGGCGGGCGCCTCGCCGCCAGTTTCGAGGCAATTGGCATTGGTGCTTGCGCAGCCTGGGCTCGGAGCCCCTGGTTTGTCAGCGGCGACGAGCGCGGAACTTGACGGAGAGATTCAGCGCATCTTGGCATCGCTGCACCAAGAGGTTGAAGAGGCAGACGACTTTGTCACCGTCGCCATGGACTTGTGTTTCCTGGAGTCCATGGCGGCAGGCATTAAGAAGATGCAGAGTCGGCACAGCCAGAAATGGCAGGCGCTCAAGGAGCAGCGCAAGTCCGCCAACAAGGTGGACCAGAAGCTGAGGGACAAAGGTAGCGAGCTGCGTGACTAGCACGACAAGCAATTCCAGGTCCTTATGAGGCAGCAGGAGGCGATTTTCATGGCAAAGGAGGATGTCATTGCCCCGGAGGCTCGCTTGGCGGAGTACACGACGCTCTTAGATGCCAAGGAGAAGGATATCTCTTCCCGGGAAGAGAAACTCGAGGCCACCCTCCGCGCCAAGGACGATGAACTGGAAGCCCTCGCACAGCAGTGTACCAAGGAGCAGGAGGACAGGCATAAGGTAGCCCTTGATGCCCTCACTGCTGACTCCACCGTCCAACTGAAGAAGCTTGCTGACGACCTCGCCACTGCATCCACTGCCAAGACCGATCTCGACCAACAGGTGGCCATGCTGATAGAAGAGCTTGCCGGGAGCATCAAGGAAGTTGTGACCCTCAAGGAGGAGGCGCGGAAGGCAGAGATTCTTCTGAAGGAGGTGCAATCGCAGCTCTCCTCCAAGAGCCAAGGCCTTGAGACCGCCAACGGCGCCATTGAAGATTTGAAGGCCAGGATTGGCACCCTGGAGAGCTCGGCCGAGTCTAGTGGGGTTCGTGAGAAGCAGCTGGTGAAGGACCTGGATACCACAAGGCTCCTCCGGAAAGACGCATAGGACAAACTGGCGAACCACACCGAGCAGGTCAACCTCTGGATTAAGAGTTTGACCGACATCGCCGAGCGTCTCACTGCCCAAACTGCAGCGATGGGCATGGAAGGGCCAGTCTTCTCGGCCAGTATGCATGAGGTCCCCAACATCAAGCTAGGGCTCTTCTTCAACGAGTTGATCGACAAGCTGAAGGCACACAAAGAGGGAAAGGCTGGTCGCTTCGCAAGTGAATCCCAGAAGCTTGCCCGCAACACCCTCCTCATGGTCTTGAGCAACATCGCCTACTGCCATCTGGACCTCAACCTTGCCGACGGCTTCAGGAAGCTGTCGGAGGGTGCAGATGTTTCTGCTGCCGAGGAGAAGGCCGCCCCCTACGCCAACAAGGTCCTCGCCGTCCCCATTGCTCCGCGAGGTCGCCAGGCACGGCCTTGAACTATTCTTGCCATCGCGCTGTCCTGTAACCAAACATGATGCATGTCCTGTGTTTAGACATCGTACTGCTTATGCTTGTGTGGAACTGATGTCTTTACTTAATTTCAACTGCATGTCTTATCCCTTTGAGTTCACCCGTTGGTGTTCGCATAATTAGTCTCTGTGCGTATTTTGGTTGCCTGCCGGTATCATACTCCCGCGATTGTCATAAGGGTCGGGCCCTTAGTAGTTATCTTGGCGAGGATACGTCCCGGCAGGTTTTTCCTTGGTAGTTTTTGACGCAGCCAACCATTTCTGCGAGCAAGCTCGGAACAGAGCGGGGGCGCAGACAAAAAACTAGTAAGGTGCCGTCACACGAAAGATTTCCTCATACGAACATCTTGGTACCCAAGGGATAAGCAAATGCAAATTTTAGGTCTAGAACGGAGCAATGATTGCGTGGACTTAGCTTTCATTCTCGCTTCCTTCCACTCCCTTCAGCCGCGGCCACTTGTCGTGTTCGCATGCTTCGAGAAGGGTGGCGCCGCGCGCGTTGTTCTCCGGCTCCCGGCAGGTGCCGGCAAGAATAATATGTATCTTGCGGGCGGTAGGACGCGATGCAAGGCATGACCAGTTTCTCTCTCTCCCTCTTCACAGTTTTTTAAACAATCTAACATCAACTGGCACAAAAGTCACGCCACGCGGACGGCCTTGCCGGAGCGTACTTGCCAGGGCGTCAATCAATGGATTCACACGAGCGCTCCACTCAGGATTTCCCTAAGCAGGGTAAATGCTGGACCGAGTATCGTGGGGGCTCATCGAAATTGATGATGCTAAACCCAGAGTAGCTCGACTGTCGATAAGTGAGAGTGGCAGAGAGAAAAACCTTGTATCGTTACAGCTTGTGCCTTTTCCCGAACGGGGTTTGCATGGTGACCATGCTGCCTGAACCGTTTGTGGCTGTCATGCCGCCACCATTCCTGGTACCCGCCACTGCTGCAACCGTGGCGGAGAAAGGCGACGGAGATTGGACAGGGTGGGGGGGGGGAGCGATATCGTTCCTCTCCCGTCCCACCGTTCTTCGCCTTTTCTTGGGCATTACGGACGATGAAGCCGTCGGTGAAGAAAACGATGATGAAGATGACGTGCTGCTTGCACTCTCGGGTTCGCGCAAGCGCTTCCCCCTACCTGGCGCACCAAAGATGTCGTGGGAAAACACGGCCACCTATGGGGCCATCAGCCCCTTGTGGTTCGGCAAGGGGGAAGGACACATTGCACAAAAAGCGGAGGGCACGGAGCAGCACGACGGTGATCACACGGGCAATTTTTACCCAGGTTCGGGCCGCCGCGAGGCATAAAACCCTACTCCTGCTTTGGTGGATTGATGAGAGGACCGTGGTGGAGACGCAGCGTTCTAGCCCGGCAAGGTTGCCTCGAGGCGAGAGCAGCTATGCGCGTTGAGTGTACAAGGGTCCGAATCCTTTCTAAGGTTGCCACAGCCCTACTTTTATAGATCAAGGGGTCACCACAATGGCAAATCAGTCATTGTGTACTGATTAGATAGCAAACAGTGCTATCATACCTAACTCTGCAGACAGGACAAAGCGCATTAAATGCGCCCCTAGTGTCACATCGTAGCGTAGCCCGGCAAGCCTTGCCGTGCCGTTCGGCCACCTTCTCGCCTGCCTGCGTGACACGTCTCTGGACGGGTGTCATTTGGAGGCGATTTCCTTCGGAAGTGGCTACCACATGCCAAATAACAGCCACTTAGTCACCTAGGGGCTCGACACCGCACCGATCGGTGACTTGCATTGTTGTGAGGTGGAGCGGTGGAGCCTTGGCGGGGTAGTCCGTCTTCAGCGTCCCCGGCAGTCTTGAGACTTGTCTTCGGGGCAACCTCGACTGCCCGGCAAGGGAGGTCTTCCCTTAGTGGTTTCTTGCTCCTTTAGCTTGACTTGGTCTTCTTGATCTGCCCTTCGATTTCTCAAAGAGCTATCTCTTCAGCTTGGTCTTGTCTTGGGTGCTGAGTGTTGCCGGACCGGTGGTTTGCTGTCCGTGCACAAGTCAGGGGAAAACATACACCCCTGTTTGTGTACCCCGACAGTACATATGCCCTTGGCAAAGATCCACGCATCGACCCTTTTTGCGTATGGGGAATGAGATATTCATGAACAAGCATCAAGTGAGGAAACTGATAAGGATTATTCATGAATGGTGGCAAGCAAATTATTTGTTTACGCTCTATCCAACACAATAGTGAGCTGTAGGATGGTAACTACAAACTCTGCAGCCTTCTCTTTTTACTGCCCATAATGAGTTTGTTGGGCCTGTGCATGGTCTGGGCAACAGACCCAGGGTTTGATGCACCGACAGGAGCCCCTGGGCCTGGCCCGAACGCGCTGCCGGGCGTCATCGGGGTAGGCCCTAACTTGTGCACAGGCGTGGGGGAAATAGCTGCTTGTCCTTGGAGATCTTCTTTGCTTCTTCATTAATCTGAGCCCTGGTCAGTTCCCGGTTCTTTCGCCCGTCGCGTAGCGCCAACTGCAGTGGGGCCACTCTTGTAATGGCTCGTGAATGACTTTAACGCACGGGCGAGTAACTGCCAATTCACTCTTCCCACCACGCCGTTATCCCCAGCCACGTATGCTTCATGCATCGAGCGGGGTAGGTAATGGAGGCACGTGGTGCGGGGGAGCGTTAAGGCAGGGGCCTAGTCTTCATGGATTGGTGGAGGAGGACGACGGTCCCCCACAGAGGGAGCGGCTCCCAACCCCGGCCTGTCTATAAAAGGAGGGACGGGGGAGGAGTGGGAGTACTCATCCACTCACCTCCTTCATTCTCTGCTTCCTCCTGAGGTATGCCGGAGAGGAGAGCTTGGGGCCAAGCCTCAGACCCTAGCTTGGGGCCGACGACGTCGAATGCTGGGGCAGAATCCTCTTCCTGTCTTCGCGCAGGCCTCAGGGGGGTGTGCGAGCGGCACGGTGGTAGCACCGGAGGTAGCGACTCTGGTGCGCTCGTCGCCGGGCCGCCCGTAGCTCCAATCTTAGTGGGGGGGGGGGGGGGGGGGGGGGGGGGGGGGCGACACAAGCGACACCACGCCGAGGCTCATAATGGACACGAGGCCTGGTAGTCGATCATGGCCTAGTCCTTCTTTTCCTGTGACGCTAGAGGGAGGCCACAAAGGTGGTTTGGTACCGGTAATGGCGGATTCCTCCTCTCAGGGCACCGCCTGCCCGACATATGGGCGAGCTCCTCGTCCCCATGTGTGCTTCTTTAAAGGGCGGCAGACCCTTGTCTTCGGGTCATTGGAGATGACCATGCTCTCTGTGGGGCTACCCGGAGCGCTTGGTGTTCACCCTGGTTGGCGTGGCGGGAGCTTCAAGCAATAGTGGTAAAGGAGGTGGCGGCGACCCACGACCCGTCAAGAGCGGGGGCGACCGCTCGGACGAGGCGTGCTTGCCGGCGGCACCATCACCACTGGTTGAGCTTCCGGCAGCGTTACCATCCACTCCTGCCCTCCGGTTTCTTCCTCCTAGCCCGGGAATGGCGTCACCCTGATCCCGGGGAGGCATCAAATCCCAGCCAGGCCTTCCGTCCGTCTTCTTCGTTTCCCCCTGTAGTTTCGAAGAAGGGAAGGACGGAGTAGAAAAGGGGATCATGAGCACTTATCTTTTTTTCAATCTAAAATATGTAGGCACTTGCCAAACTTTAGTTCAAATTGTGTAATCTCTTTTATCCATGTTTGTGTTCTGTAAGGTCTGTACTTGTTGATCAGCATATTAATGAAAAAGATAAACCTTGCAGGGCACTTGTGCATGTAATATGTCCATGCAGAGGGAGAATGCCTCTTTACGCTTAAGTAAACAAGTTTTTCCCGGTAGGCTATCCTGCCGGTACCCTCAAGTTGCTGCCGCAGGGCTGGGCCTGCCAGGCACAAGTCATGAAGAGGGACCAGCCCCCCGCCAACTTTCTCGCCAAAGGCCACTACAACCTCCCTGACTGAAGCAACATTCGAGTCAAGGGACGGGAGCACCTAAGTTTTGAAAGCGGCGAGGTTTTCCCATGCACAAGTTTTTACTTACAGAACTCGTATGGATAAGAGAGAGAACTTATCTGTTTGGGCTTGCTGGGGATCATGATGTAGGCTTGTCTTCTCTTCTCCTTTTTCGGAACCGAATCCGTGGTAGGAGCTTGCAGTATGATGCAGATGAAAATGATGCCTCATGCGATCTATTCTACATGAACATGCAATGCTCATGATATGCTTATGCATGCATGCAATTTGTCGGGGGCCCCCCAGCGCTTCATTTATTTCTCTATTGCTCAGGGTCTGCGCCTGGCTTTGTACAAGGGGTTACATGCTATAGAGGCAAGGCTTGTACAAAAGGGTGGCTGCCGGGCAGGGCCCGACAGCCGCGCCTTGTGGGTAGAACTTGCGGAGATGCTCAATGTTCCATGAGTTTTGCAACTAAATGCCATCTCCGGTCTCCAGGCGGACTGCGCCAGGTCTGATGACTCGTACTACCTGGTAAGGGCCTTCCCACTTCGGCGTCAACTTGTTTGCACCCTTGGCAGACTGAACGCGCCTAAGGAGAAGGTCGCCTTCCTCAAAACACCGGGCACGAACCCTGCGGCTGTGATAGCGATGCAGGGCTTGCTGATAGCGTGCGGCACGCGTAGCAGCCCGGAGATGGTTCTCCTCGAGTAGCACAACATCGTCACGCCAGTGCTGATCTTGCACTACTTCATCGTAGGCAAGCACTCGAGGTGACCCGTAAATGAGTTCCGTGGGGATAACTGCTTCTGCCCCATAGACTAGGGAGAAGGGAGTCTGCCTGGTAGCTTGATTTGGTGTCGTTCTGAGGGACCAAAGAACCACCGACAGCTCATCGATCCACTGCCTGCCGCACTTCTGCAGCCTATCGAAAGTTCTCGTCTTGAGTCCTCGCAACACTTCAGTGTTCACCCTCTCAGCTTGCCCGTTGCTCCTTGGATGGGCCAGAGAGGCGAATGAGATTTTGCTTCCGAGGGCATGAACGTATTGCATGAAGGCGCAGCTCATGAACTGGGTGCAGTTGTTAGTGATGATCTGGGAAGGAACTCCGAAGCGGCACACCAATCCTTTCAAGAACTTGATAGCTGACTGAGCAGTCACCTTTCTCACGGGCTCTACTTCCGGCCACTATGAAAACTTGTCAATTGCAACGAACAAGAATTCAAAGCCCCCGGCAGCACGGGGGAAAGGGCCGAGGATATCGAGCCCCCAGACCAAAAACGGCCATGACAAAGGGATTGTCTGAAGAGCTTGGGAAGGCAGGTGGATGTTCTTGGAATGGACCTGGCAGGCTTCACACTTGGTGACAAGCTCGACCGCATCTTGGAGGGCTGTGGGCTAGTAGACTCCTTGCCGGAAAGCTTTCCCAACCAACGCCCTTGATCCAATGTGGGAGCCGCACATACCATTGCGTATCTCCGCCAGCAGTTCCTTTCCTCCTTCCCGGCAAATGCACTTCAATTTCACACCGTTGGGCCTCCTTCTGTACAGCGTGTCATCAACGAACTGATACATACTGGCCCTCCTGGCTACTCTTTCAGCTTCTTCTTGCTCTTCGGGAAGTTCTCCAGTTTGGAGGAAATGGACTATGTGCCGTGCCCAAGGCGGAGCCTGTGGCTCGGCAATGAGGACTAACGGCACCTCCTCATTCGTGAGAGTGCAATCCTTGACCATGGGGACCGGTGGCCTGGCGGGAGGATGCAGCTCAGCGACCGAAGGGGAGTGCCCGACAAGCTTTCTGTCGGGGTCCTCGAGGGGTTCTACTGGGAGAGGCTTGCCGGAGTCCAGTTTCCTCCTCTTTCTGGCCATTGTTGATGGGGATACAGAGGGCTGAGTCAGATGGAGAACAAAAGTTCCTGGTTCCACAGGTAGCTTCTGCGCAACGCACTTTGATAGATGATCAGCGATGCTGTTTTCCGCACGGGGTACATGCTCTGTTTGCAATCCGTCAAAGCGCTCCTCCAACTTTCTCACTTCCTCAACGTATGCCTCCATCAATGGACTTTGGTAATCCTTGTTGACTTGTCTCACCACAAGTTGTGAATCTCCGCGGATGATCAGCTTCTTGATCCCCAGTTCTGTTGCAATTCTGAGCCCGGCAAGGAGCCCTTCATACTCTGCTATATTGTTGGTAGCTTCCTCCCGGGGAAAACGCATCTGGATGACGTACTTCAGGTGCTCTCCGGTGGGAGGAATGAGAAGCACTCCAGCCCCTGCACCTTGTAGGGAGAAGGCACCATTGAAATACATGATCCATTCTTGGAGCGCTTCCTTGCCGGGGATAACTGTCTCCAATACCTCTTCATCAGGAGTTGGCGTCCATTCTGCAATAAACTCTGCCAATGCTCTGCTCTGAATAGTTGATGTGCTCTCAAACTTCAAACCAAAGCTGGATAACTCCAAAGCCCACTCCACTATCCTGCCGGTAGCCTCAGGGTTTCAAAGTATCCGTTGCAAAGGGAAACGGGTGACAACTGTGATCTCATGGGCTTGGAAGTAGTGGCGCAGTTTCCTTGAGGCCATGACAAGGCCAAAGATCAATTTTTACACGCCAGAGTACCTAGATCTAGCCCCCTGCAACAGGGAGCTAACGAAGTATACTGGGCACTGCACCACTTTCTTCTTTGCCGTGACCAGAGAACTGCTTCCGCTGCTTTGCCCTTCTCTTCCTTGATCTGCATCTGACCTTGCTGGGGTGTGTTCGCTTTCCTCCCCGGAAGGGACACCAGCTGCATCTGCTGCTCCATCCACTTCCCTCTGCGCCACCAGTGTTGCGCTAACCACCTGATTAGTTGCCGCCAAGTATAGCAGTAACAGCTCCTGAGGTTTTGGAGCAACCAAAGTGGGCACAGAGGAAAGGTAGGCCTTCAAATCTTGTAGTGCAGCGTCTGCCTCTGGGGTCCATTCCATGGGCCCTGCCTTTTTCAAAACCTTGAAGAACGGCAAGGCACGCTCGGCAGACCTGGAAATGAACCTGCTAAGCGCGGCAACACATCCAGTCAAATGCCTCACGTCCTTGACTGTCTTGGGTGCTTAAATCTGCTCGATGGCCTTGATCTTGTCGGGGTTGGCCTCTATCCCCCGGTGGGACACAAAGAAGCCAAGTAGCTTGCCGGAAGGAACACCAAACACACACTTCTCCTGATTTAGCTTCAAGTTGATCTTGCGCAGATTAGCAAACGTCTCTTCCAAATCCTGAATGAGGGTTGATCTGTCCTTGGTCTTGACCACAATATCATCCATGTAAGCCTCAACATTCCTGTGCAACTATGACCCAAAACCAATCTGGACTGCTCTTGCAAAAGTAGACCCGGCGCTCTTCAACCCGAAAGGCATCCGCACGAAGTAGTATGTGCCACATGGGGTGATGAACGCGGTCTTCTCTTTGTCTTCCTTGGACATGAAGATCTGATGATATCCAGAGTAGGCATCCAGGAAGGAAAGCAGGTCACATCCGGATGTGGAATCCACAATCTGGTCAATGCGCGGCAAGGGAAATGGGTCCTTCGGGCATGCCTTGTTCAGATCCGTAAAATCTATGCACAACCTCCACTTCCCATTGGCCTTGCGTACCACCACTGGATTTGCTAACCACGTTGGATGCAACACTCCTCTAACCAAACTAGCTGCCTCAAGTTTCTTGATCTCCTCGGCAATAAACTGCTGCCACTCCAAAGCTTGCTTCCGGACCTTCTGCTTGACGGCTCGGGCATGTGGGCAGACACCAAGGTGGTGCTCAATTACCTCCCTGGGAACACCGGGGATGTCAGATAGTTGCCAGGCAAACACATCGACATTCGCCCGCAGGAAGGCAACGAGCATGCTTTCCTATTTGTCATCGAGGGTGGCGCTGATAGTGAAAGTACCACCAGCGCCAGCCAGCCCTGCCGGGGCCTGTTTCACAGTGGGTGCAGAAACCTTGGATCTCTTGCTATTGGAACTTTCCGGGGAGTCATCAACAGGCGCTGCATACCCCGAAGAGGTACGCTTCCTGGATTCCTTGCCGGCGTCCCTGTCAGCCTTCTTCTTTCCATTATTTTCCTTAGGATGACTCCTGCTAGGGTTGATTCCTTGAAACGTACCGGTAACCTTGAACTCTTCTTCTGCTATCTAGAGTTTGTTGATGACCTTTGAAGAAATCAGATTCAACCCGGCCCCACCATCTTCCAGCATCTTTGTGACTTTGAGGTTGCGGATTGTTGGTGATACCAACAATGGCAAGCATCCTACCGTGGTGGTGCGGTCAGGGTGGTCCTCTTCATCGAAGATGATGGGCGCGCAGGACCACTTGAGCGGCCTTCGAGAGTCTGCCGCTGGCTCCACGGCATGGATTTCACGTGCCCACCATTTAAGTTGGTGGTGGGAGGAGTGCAAAGATGCACCCCCGTCAATGCACAGGGCGTCAGTGGCTTTCTGGAATTCCTGCTTGCTGGTTTCCTCTTCATCTCCTCCATCACTCTCATCGTTGCAATCCTCCTTCTCACGGCCTCTGGCGGGTTTCCCTTGATTCTGAGGAGCCTTGCCGGGGTGGCTTGCTCCGCCACCCCAGACCTGTCCGCCAGCGCCATTCTGACCTTTCTCTTTATCTCGCTTCTCATATTTAGCCCTCTGCTTCTTGACAAGCTGCTCAACCTGATGACACTCCTGGAGATCGTGGCCCTTGGTCCGGTGGATCTTGCAATACGGGCCATCGCCTTTCCCAGCCTTCTCGGCAGCCACGGCTTCCCGGTAGTCAGTGCACGCGGCAACCTCCTTGCCAGGTATCTCAGCCTTGGCTTTCTTGCCGGTACTAGGCATGCCCGATCCCTCAACGGTCATCACTGCCTTATCCTTGCGCCTTTTGTTGCGCTTCTTGTTCTTCTTGTTTTGACTGGTGGCCTCATCATCATCCTCTGAATCGATGTCGACGCCATCCTCTTCTCCGGGGAGCTTCCTCCCCCCCTCTATTCGAGCACACTTATCCACCAGCGTGTAAAGCTCCTTCATAGTCTTGGGCAATCGAACATTCATCTTGGAACGTATCCGACGATTGTGCACGTTGGACTGGAACGCAGCTACCACAGCTACCGGGTGGATGTCTGGAATATTCCTGTGGACTCTGCTGAATCTTTGCATGTATTTCCGCAGGCTCTCACCTTCCTTCTGCGGGAGGAGCTACAAGTCGCTGGGCCGCCCTAATTCTCGATGGCCGCCCGTGAAGGCGCCAACGAACTCATGGCACAGGTTAGCCCAGGTCGAAATGGAGTTCTCCGGCAGGTGCATCAGCTAAGACCTCACATTTGGCTTGAGCGCCAAAGGGAAGTAGTTGGCGAATACCTTCTCATCTCTCCCCCCGGCAGCTTGAACATCGATGGTGTAGATGCTCAAGAACTCTGCCGGGTTCAGTCTTCCGTCATACTTCTCTGGTATCTCTGGCTTGAACGTGCGAGTGGATGGCCAACGGACTTGCCGCAGCTCGCGGGTGAAGGCAGGGCACCCAGCCTCGAAAGGCAGGTACCCGCCGTCAGCGAGTGCGGGCTCGTCGACGTCGGGGCCATCGCGCCTGTAGGACTGGTGGTGGGCGTCGCGGTGTCGCTCGGTGTTGACACACGCGCCTTCCCTCCGCCTGTCCTCCAGGACTCGCCGTGGGCCTTGACGCCCTTGAGGCTCGGATGAAGCCATCGAGACGTCATCAGGTTCTTGGTCGCGCGGCTCCCGCGCCAGCTGCCGTGGAGGGGATTGCACTGTAGCAGTGGCCCCATCCGCATGGCCAGCAACGTGTGCCGTTGCCGCTGCCTGGGGAGGCCATGGCGGGCCAGCCCGCTGTGATCCTCCTGCCTCGGCGAAGCTAATCAGACTCTGAATGGTGGCTCTCCACTCATCCATCTGATCGGCTGCCGGCGGAAATTTCAACAGTAGCTGAGCCCACGCCATGGCCTTCGAAGTGATGCTTGGCATGGATGTCGATGAAGACCGTAACGGCGCCCGGCTCCTGACGGTGCCGGTAGCAGTCGCGCCGTGCTCTCGTCGTCGTGAGCCAGCCACCTGGATGGTGTGTGGACGAGGTGGAGGTGCTTGAGGGCCAGCGGCTCCGTTTGGCGTAACGGCTAGGTCGGCTTGTTCCGGGGGTGGCGCAAGTTCTACGGCCGCTCCCGCGGCGGAAGCGGTCGAGGAGTTGCGATTCCCCTCAGAGCGAGTACCCCCGCTGCGGCTATGCCCCTCGGCCGGACGGGAAGGTGCAGATGGAATGCTTTCTCCCCCCGTACCTCATGGGGCGTGGCCGCTGGAATGCAGTTGGTGCTGTCCTTCTCCGGTGCCTCCTGCTCCTGCTTCGGCCGCAGGGGAGGTGGTAACGACGCCTCCCGCGCCGACCACGCCCCCCGCAGCGTCCTCACTTCCAGGCGTCCCCGTAGCCCCCGCGGCACCGGCGGGTGCGTGCGGCGGGGCCTTCAAGGTGGATGGATGAGCTGCGGTGCTTGGCTTCTTCTTGGGCGCCATGGACGATGGAGCCGTTGATGAACAAGATGGCGGTGAAGATGACGTGCTTCGTACACTTCTCGGGTTCGCACAAGCGCAGCCCCCTACCTGGCGTGCCAAAGATGTCATGGGAAACCATGGCCACCTATGGGGCCAAGGGCCCCTTTTGGTTTGGCAGGGGGATTGAGCACATTGCACAAAGAGCGGAGGAGCGCAGCATAGCGCGGCAGGGATCACACGGGCAGTTTTTACCCAGGTTCGGGCCGCCACGAGGCGTAAAACCCTACTCCTGCTTTGGTGGATTGATGGTGAATGGTGGTGGAAACGCAATGCTCTTGCCCGGCAGGGTTGCCTCGGGACGAGAGCAGCTACGCGCGTATGAGTATACAGGGGTCCGAATCCTTTCTATGGTTGCCATGGGCCTCCTTTTATAGATCAAGGGGTCACCATAGTGGCAAATCAGTCATTGTGTACTGATTAGATAGTGAACAATGCTATCATGTCTACTCTGCAGACAGAGCATTACGCATTAAATGCGCCACTCAATGTCACATCATGGCCTGCCCGGCACGCCTTGCCGGGCTGTTTGGCCACCTTCTCTCCTGTCTGCATGACACATCGCAGGATGGGTGTCATCTGGAGGTGATTCCTGTAGGAAATGGCTGCCAAGTGGCAAAAGTCAGCCACTTAGTCATCTTGGGGCTTGACACCGTGCCGATCGGTGACTTGCATCGCTGTGAGGTGGGGCGGTGAAGCCTTGGCGGGGTGTTTTTCCTTCGTATGCCCTGGCAGGCCTGCCGAGGCGGTCCTGAGGCTTGCTTCCGGGGCAACCTGCCCTCACCAGGCTCTCCTGCTGGCAAGGGAGGTTTTCCCTTAGCGGTGTCTTGCGTCTTGGCTTGACTTGGTCTTCTCAACTTGCCCTTTGATTCCTCAAAGAGCCTATCTCTTCATCTTGGTCTTGTCTTGGATGTTGCAATCTTGATCTTGGGCCTGTGCAAGGTCTGGGCAACAGACCCAGGGTTTGTTGCACCAAAATATTTCCATTGTTTTTAATTCATTTTTTGATCTTGATTAGCCATTGTGTGGGTTATATAGTAGTTTCCTATAGTTAGTCGTGATGTGTAGTGTGCACTACTTGTGGTCAATAGCATAGTTCGTATGTAGACATTAGTCTTGTTGGCAAGCCTTGATTATCCATCATCAACCTAAACCCTGTCAATTCATTGAGTCCTCTACGTACCTTCCAATCATGCTATCTCCTTTCGGAATATCCATATGATCAATATCTTGCTATCCATCCACTCTTAATTTGCTTTTGGATGTTATTGGAATTTACTTTTGTTTTCCATTTTCTATAGTTATGATGAGTAGGGAGTGGCGATGTTGGACATGGATAGAATCAGGTTACCAAAGAAGGAGTCAAGATTGAAGGCATGCCTCCTTCTTTGATCATGTTTATCCTATGTTTTACAAAATTGCACTGTGTTTATGGTTACTATATGCATGCTATTTTAATTCTCTCAGGTAGCATGTCGATTGACACATTACCTCGATCTGCTTGTCTCCTATTCACTTGACACCTGAGTAGAATTATATATTATTCCGATAGAGTAGAAATGCTTAGCCATGCTCATTATTCTATAGGTACTTATTTGAATGATCTTTGGATTATTGACGCTTGAAACTTGTTGATGAGCTCCCTGAGCTAGGCCGGTTGGCCCTTGTTGATCTCCTCTATCCTATTCTACTCTGGGTGAACTTACCATCTGAATACTGGCATGTGCGACAGCTGGATCAAGGATTGAAGGAGTGATTGGCTGCCCATCATAAGCTGAAGGACGCAATCATTCGTCTGTGCCGCATGAGGCCTAATAAGTCTTGGATTTGAAGATTGTGTAAACAGTACAACCACATCCTATGTGGGCACTGGCTTGGTCAAGTAAGCTAGCTAGACTTAGGTGTCGATGTCATCGTACCACAGATGGGATAGCATCCCTGCAGGGAGTATCCTCGACACAGATGGGGGGGCCCGATTTGAGGACATACTCTCAGTTCCGTGCGCCAGACCCGAATGGCATGTCACATCTTTGGGGGATCTAGTCGAAATACCTTGTCACAATCTCCATGCCGGTATACTAAATGGTGTACTATGCCAGCGGCCACTTGTGGCAATAAGACAAGATTTTGTCATGCGGGTAAAGTGTACAACCTCTGCAGAGCATACAACTATTCGAATAGTCGTGTCCACGGTCATGGAAGACACATGAATCTTTCTTGACATACAAGATCTGTCTTGCTTATTCCCTCTTTGCCCCTATTCTTGGAACCTATGAAGAGTGTGAGTTGATCAAGGATTCTCACTTTGATGAAAGTTATTCTGGAGATAAAACATGTTTTCATCGAAAACTGCTTTTATTCAACTACTATATTTTCCAAACGAAATTAGCTTTTCTGCAAATGAGCCATACAACCTTCCTTTGAAGCCAAATGTAGCTATTAGGACCTTCTTCGAAGGAGGCATGTTGAGTACATAATTCAGTTATGTCAATACTTTTGTTGAACAACAGAGTTTCATGAAGATGAAGGTGATGATTATGAATGCTATGACAATCCGTAGGAGTGAGGTCACGTGGACTACATCGACTGCCTATGGCTGAGATGGAGTCGCTACACATTTTACTTTCCGCTATTTTCTGATTGTAATAAATGTCATGATACATTTCTCTATGTATGCCTTGTGGTAATATTTATTAAACTTGTAATACTTTTATGTATTCTGCAATTATATTATTTCACTGTATTGTCAACAATGATCTTCGGTTGACAATTAAATAGGGGAGGGTCTGGAAGTTATCTTCCGGGTTCTCACAAAACTTCTTGAACTAGACCGCCTCCTTGGAGGCTTCTGAAGCCGCTACATATTCTGCCTCCGTCGTAGAATCCACCAAAGTGTTTTGCTTGGAACTTCTCTAGCACACTGCACCACTGTTTAAAATGAAAACATGGCCTGATTGAGAATTGAAAGCATCTTGGTCGAACATGAAGCCAGCATCAGTGTAACCACTTACATTGAGTCCTTCATCACCTCCTAACACAAGGAGGAAATCCTTGGTCCTTCTGAGGCAATTAAGAATATTTTTAACTGCGGCCCAATGTTCTAATCCTGGAACACTTTGGTACCTATTGCTAACACTTAGCACATAGGAAACATCTGGTCTTGTACATAGCATGTCATACATAATGGAACCAACTGCCGAAGCATATGGAACATCATTCATTTGTACTCGCTCATCAAGAGTACGAGGACATTGATTCTTGTTAAGCACTGTTCCAGGTGACATTGGGAGTAGGCCCTTCTTGGCGTTCTCCATATTAAACCTTTTTAATACCTTGTCAACATACATGCTTTGGCTAAGCTCTATCAAGCGTCTTGATCTATCTCTATAGATTTTGATGCCCAATATATATGCCGCTTCGCCCAAGTCTTTCATCTTTCATTGAAAAACCCTTCTTCAATGAATCTTTTGTTTCACTAAGAAAATTCATGTCATTGCCAATCAATAATATGTCATCTACATATAAGATTAGAAATGCTTTTGCGCTCCCACTAAACTTCTTGTAAACACAAGATTCTTCTTCATTCCTGATGAAGCCAAACTCTTTGACCACTTCATCAAAATAAATATTCCAGCTCCTTGATGCTTGCTTCGGACCATAGATGGCTTTTTGAAGATTGCACACCTTTTAGCATCCTTAGGATTGACAAAACCTTCAGGTTGCATCATGTATACATCCTCATTGAGATTTCCATTTAGGAAAGTCGTTTTTACACCCATCTGCCATATTTCGTAATTGAAATAAGCAGAAATTGCTAGCATTATCCGCACAGACTTAAGAATAGCTACGACCAAGAAAGTCTCGTCGTAGTCAACTCCTTGAATTTGCCCGAACCCTTCCACGACAAGTCTAGATTTAAAGATAGTAATGTTACCATCGGTGTCTATCTTTCTTTTGAAAATCCATTTACAACCAATGGGATTTACGCCTTCTAGAGGCTCTACCAAATTCCAAACTTGGTATTCGAGCATGGATTCCATTTTGAATTTCATGGCTTTGTGCCATTCCCTTGAGCTAGCCCCCGTCATCGCTTCCTTGTAGTGCGTAGGTTCATCATCTTCAAGGGTGAAGATTTTGTTATGAAACCACTCAGGTGGTTCGATAGCTCTACATGACCTGTGCGGTTCAGCCACATACTTGTCTGAAGTTTCCACATTAGATGCGTTGAATTTTGGCTCACTTTTAGGGATAATTTGCGGAATTACTTCCGGTTCCTTAGCCCTATCAACGGTTGCCGAAGATCCACTAATCTCATCAAGTTATACCGTCCTCCCACTCACTTCTTTAGCAAGAAACTCTTTCCAGAGAATGTGTCCATTCTTTGCAACAATCACTTTGTTTTCGGACGGGTGGTAGTTACCCAATAGTCTCCTTGGTATAGCCTATAAAGTAATATTTGTATGATTTGGGATCGAGTTTGTTAGCCTGTAAACGCTTTTCGTATGCTTCACAACCCCAAATTTTGAGATGTGACACTGGCTTTCTTCCCATTCGACATCTCATGTGGTATTGTCTTAACAGACTTTGACGGTGCATTATTTATTGTATAAGCGGCAGTTTCTAGTGCGTGACCCCAAAAAGATATGGGCAGTTCCGTAAGAGACATCATTGACCTTACCATGTCTAATAAGGTTCGATTACGTCGCTCGGACACTCCATTTCGCCGTGGAGTTTTGGGAAGCGTAAGCTATGGAACTATTCCACGGGGACTCAGATGTTGGCTAAGCTCATGACTAAGATATTCGCCTCCACATCTGATCGTAGAAACGTAATCTTTTTGTTACAATGATTTTCTACCTCATTCTAAAATTCTTTATACTTTTCAAAGGTTTCTAACTTATGCTTCATCATGTAGATATATCCATACCTACTTAATTCGTCAGCAAAAGTCATGAAGTAGAAATACCCATCGCGTGCGGCTGTGCTCATTGGACCACATACATCACTATGTATTATTTCCAACAATTCATCCGCCCATTCAAGATGACCTGTGAACGGCGTCTTGGTCATTTTCCCCATCGGACAAGCTTCACATGTGTACAATGATTCAAAATCAAAATACGGTAAAACTCCATCTTTATGGAGTCTTTGCATGCGTTTCTTTCTGATATGGCCAAGACGGCAGTGCCACATGAAAGTGGTGGTGGTATCAGCCTTCTTAAGGCCTTTAGCTTCTGTGTTAAAGACATCATTTTTGAATTTAAGATTTAGGATGAAAAGGCCCCCAATAATGGGTGCACACCCATAATACATGTCCTTACAATAAATCGAACAACCATTGTTCTCAAACTTGTAAGAACATCCATCGCGTATCAAACATTATTCTGAGATAAGGCTTCTACACAATGTCAGAACAAAATAACAGTTATTTAGTTCTAAGATAAATCCTGAAGGGAGACATAGAGGCATGATGTCGATGGCTTGAGCAGCAATAACAACACCATTCCTGACATGCATCATGACTTCATTCTTTGCCAGCTTGCGCACTATCGGATTGCAAATGTGAGCAACCGATCCGATATCAAATACCCATAACTTAGAGTTTTCACTAGCAAGAAAAAAGTCAATGAAATTAACATGTATAGCAGTTATACCTTTCCCAGACACTGAAGACTTCTTCTTATCTGCTAGGTACTTCTTGCAGTTCCTCTTCCAGTGTCCTGGGCCCTAGCAGTAGAAGCACTCTGTTTCAATCTTGACTCCGCCCTTAGACTTGCTTTGTGAGCGTCATACCGGTGCCCTTGCCTTTCTTGGACTTGCCTTTCTTCTTGAAACTAATGTTTTTGTTCACAATCATCACATGCTTGTGGTTCTTCTGCAATCCTGCTTCAACAGTTTTCAGCATAGCAAGCAACTCGTTTGGTTCCTTGTTCAGCATAGCAAGCTCTCTATATGAAACCAAGCGGGTGTGCACCCAACTTACTTGCTCATGAAGACCTCGAGAATTTGAGGAAGCTCATCATCAGAATATGTAGGTAAAGTTCTTATAATGAAAAAAAATCCCACTAGTATATGAAAGTGAAAATCAGAGACTCTCTATATGAAATACATGGTGCTACTTTCAAGCACAAGTTTGGAAAAAGGATAGTATTGTGCCCCCTCTCTATTTTTCTCTCATTTTTTCTTTCTCTCCATTTTTTCATTCATTTTTTGAATGGCCTCATGGACCTCATCCCCTCTTTTTGAGGACTCATAAGTGATGCGGAGCATCCTACAGTCATATCCATGAACCTACCTCCATCTCCCCAAGTGCCAAGTGGACCGATGACACGAGCACGTGCAAGAGCTCTCGAGACCAAGGTGACATCTCTCCTTAGTGACATTCCATATGACCCATGTGAGACATGGCTACTACCTCAATCCGGAATGCTATGTGTGCTTAGGTACCAAGAAGACCCTCTCAGAGATGCTCGAAGTCACGGACAAGCCCCAAGTACAAGGATGAAGGAGCACGATGAGAGGAACCACTACAAGGCTACAATGGTCGGACATCTAGCCCACGGCCAGGACATCCGACGCATGGAGAGCACAACCAGAGCAGCAGCCCAGCAGCCGAAGGAGCTACAGGGCACGAACATCCGGCCCCGCCCTGGACATCCGGCCTGACAGGCCCGGACATCCGGCCCCTGCTCGGAAATCTGGCCGAACAGTACATCACTGAAGCCAGAGCTAGCCCGGACATCCGGCTCGACGTGAAGGCCCGGGCATCCGGCCCCTGTCTGCGCACAGCGAACGGACCAAAGGCCCATATACCCCTCCAACTTGTCCCAACTTGTACTAACACTATATATGGACCTCTCCCTCCTCCTTATAGGGTTAGCAAAGGTTAGAGCTCATTTGAGATAGAGCTTTGTTCATCCACTTACCCCTACTCCCATGGAGTTCAAGACCTCCATGTGATAAGATCCCCCAAATGGATTCAAGACCCATTCATGGGAAGATCCTTCTAGGATTCAAGACCTCTCTCCTTCAAGGATTGGGATGAACTAGTTACCCTTGTTACCTTCTTGTGTTGACTTTGGATGTTGTATCTCCTTATGTGTATGTGGATTTCGCATGTGTGATTAGATCTTGTCTCTTTGAATGTTCATCTTGTGTTTCTCTTGATTTGCCTCTCTTCCCCGCTCCAAGTGTGAAAAGGTCGACCATTAGAGTTCCACCCTACATCATCTTGGATCAGAGCCACGTTGATTCACAACTTGGAGTTCTTCCCCTCCACTTTCTAGCCCCAATTTTGCTTGTTTTTGGCCAATTTTGAAAATCCCCATAAAAATAGCCAATACCAATTTTTTTTGTGATTTATTGGTTGGATGATGTTTTGTTGGTTTTGATCCATGGATTTGCTGTATTTCAAGTGGATCTAGCCTCCGCACACCTTTTCCCCAATTTCCATCCACGAAATTCATGCAATTTTTGCTCGGATTTTTCTTTCCCCCAAAGTTTTCCATGAGTTTGTCCGCGGATCAGAGACCCTGGACATCCAGCCCGTGTCCCCGGACATCTGGCCCGACGCACGGACATCCGATGCCTGGCAGCCAGAAAAGCCTCCACCACCACCATTTTCACCAATTTTGACCGAGTTTCCACCAAATTTTTCGCAAACCACCACCGCTTTCGGCAATCAACACCATGTTTCTGCTACCATTGCAAATTTTGACACGTTTTGCCATTTGAGAACTTGAGTTGCGATTTCCGTTTCCTAGCGTGTTTTGGCTACTTAAGGATGGTTCGTCATCGACATCACCGCCGCTCAACTTCGCCACGAATTCGTCATCGACAACGACCACTTCCCATTTTGACACCCAACCATAAGCAAGGATGGTAACCTCGACAACAACACTTGTACATTTCTCTTGCCATTGCATTGCTAACCCCGAGCCCATTTTGTGTCACTTTCCTATCGAGACTAGCCATTTGAGTATTGCCGGGCAATGCTACTTGTGCACATTAGTGATACTTTTTCCGCATAGCTATCTTAGCATGCATATCCCTTCGTATCATATCTCGTGTCAAACATTGTTCCCACATATACACAAGTGCTATCTTGGTTTGAGCATTTCGCATAAGTGGCCATATCCAAAAAAAGAAAGAAAAGCTTTTAAGGAAGAGAAGAACAAAGAGCTTGTAAGCAATAGCCATAGCATCGCCACATTGCATATCAAATTGTCATATTCGATCATCTTGGATAATCCTGAGAGAATCATCGGGAATCATACATACATAGTATACTTGGGATAGAAGTCGTTATGTTTTGTCTCTCATAGGTTGTGCACAAGTGTTGTATCTCGCCTATTGAGCAATCGTGCTAGCGTCTCTCTAGAGTTGTAAAACAAGAGCATTTTCCATGGTATCCACATCTTGAGCTCATTTCTTGGTTGCACGACCCCATTTATCTATGCATGCATGTGTTTTCGTCTGCCACATATTGCTATTGGTCTACTTGTTTCACTTTCAAATTTGTGAATCTCTTTCAACATTATTGAATCTTGCTAACAATTACATATAAATTTTGTGCCACCATCCTCACCAAGATACTCCAAAAGCTTTACTTGTGTAGGTGTGAGATTGACAAGATCCGGTACCAATTGTGCTACTTCCATAATACCATATTGAGTGATCATTGATCCATCTTAAACATTGGATAAGGTACATTTGGTCTAGTTCTTTCCTTTCTTCCACTCACATATTTGTTTGAGACGATGGATAGGCTGAGCACTTCTACCAACCCACTCTTCGATGAGCAAGAAGAGGAGCCGAACAACTATGTCACCAAGAATCAACTATTCGGCGCACATAGAGCTTTGCATCAAGAGAATGAAGCTTTGGGCGACCGCATCGACCAACTTGCCACCAGCTCATGACAATCCAAACAATGCACAAGGAACTACCTTGACGAGAAGTTATCATCCCAAATGGAAGAGTTCCGTGCCTTGATGGTCAACCGCTCTTCGACATCATCGTCCTCATGAAGACGACGCCATTCAAGCCGACACTCTTCGGACACTTCTTCGGATGCAAGCTTCCTCGAGCTCGTCTGCATCATCGTCAAGACCATGAAGATCATCAAGCTCCTCAAAACCCATTTCATGGCAATGGTTTACAAGATCGCCTTCGGGAAGGTGAACGACATCGCCGCCAAGCAAACGACCCCATGGCACAAGAGCAAGCTCCACGACGCCAACAACAACAAGATAACCAAGATGGTGACGCCCTCCGACAAGAGCAACAACACCGTGAGGAACAAGCCCTTGAAGCCCAATGTGCTCTACGTGAAGCAACCCACGCCGTCAATGAGTGGAACCGCTGTGTGCGTGAACAAGAAAAGGCCCTCCGACGATAGCGACAAGAAGAAGCCGCACGCCTTGAGGAGCGCCATGAAATGAGGAATCATGCAAGAATTCCATGACCTCAACTGCAAGCTAATCAAGCGGATCACGAGGAGCAAGCAGTTGAAGACCCTCAACCACGGCAAGAGCGTCATCGCCATCGCCCCCAACACAATGAAGAGCAACGCTACGACAAGCTCAAGTTCAACATGCCTAAGTTCTCTGGAAGCAATGATCCCAAAGACTACCTCTCATGGGCATTGAAGGTCGACAAGATATTCCGTCTTCATAATTATGAAGAGGAGAATAAGATCGCCATGGCCTCACTTGAGTTGCAAGACTACATCCTCATTTGGTGAGAGCAAGTCATCGAGCGGCACCAAGCTAAAGGCGACCCATCCATCACAACATGGAATCAAATGAAGGAGGTCATGAGAGCATGTTTTGTGCCTACATACTATGGCCGTGATCTCTTCAAGAAATTGTAACTTCTCAAGCAAGGCACCAAGCCGGTTGAAGAATACTACAAAGAAATGGAGATTGCAATGATACGAGCCAATGTCACGGAAGATGAGGAGCAAGCTATGGCACGTTTCTTGAATGGACTAAACCATCCCGCCAAGAAAATAGTGGATTTCCATCCATACACAAACCTCCTCGAGTTAGTGCACCAAGCTACCAAGGCGGAGCGACAAGTGCAAGATGACCTCAAATATGCCAAGTACACTTCCAAGACCTACAGTTCATACACTCAAGCTTCAACGACTACGACTCCGTTAACCTTGACTAAAGCTTCACCAAACAACAACGGCAAGTCAAGCTACAAGAAACCTTTATCATCTTTGACACCTTCGAGTCGCCCTTCAACTACAAGCACCTATAAGCCAAGAGCTTCATCATCACCTACTATAGCCGATGAGACCGTCAAGATGAGTTCCATCAAGTGCTTCACATGCCAAGGCCGAGGCCACAAGACAATTGAGTGCCCAACTCGGCGCACCATGATCGCCAACGATGACGGCACCTATGACTCCATGAGAGAAGAAGAAATGGAAGCGCTTGAGCACGTTGCCATGCATCATCAAGTGAATGCAGATGAAGACGCTCTAGTATTTTGTGACAATGATTCGAGCCCTGCTCTAGTTGTCTCCAAGGTCTTGACACTTCAAAACCAACAAGATGAAGATCAATGATGTCATATCTTCCATACCAAAGAGGGCATCAATGAACATTCTGTCAAGGTCATCATCAACGGTGGAAGTTGCCACAACTTGGCAAGCGATGAGCTATGTTCCAAGCTACAATTGGTCAAGAAGAAGCACCCTCGCCCATACAAGGTCCAATGGCTTAGCAACTCCGGCACCATTCAAGTGGAACACACCGTTCAAGTGTCCTTCAAGATTGGCGTGTATGAAGACACAATGGAGTGTGATGTGGTTCCCATGTCCGTATGCCACCTTCTCCTAGGAAGACCTTGGCAATTCGGCCATGGCGTCATCCACAATGGATGGACCAATCACTATAGCTTCAATATGAAGGGCAAGGAGTACATGCTTCGACCAATGTCGCAAAGTCAAGTGAGCACCAACAAGTAAGCTTCAAACCATCATGGAGAGAATAGTGAGCGAGTGAACCACCACAAAGAGAGTGAGCGCCACAAGCAAAAATTGAGCGACAAGAAAAATCTAGTGCTTTTAGCCACCAAAAGAGACATGAGGGATGTGAGTGAGAGCCCATCGAGTGTTCTTCACTTTGTACTTGTGTGCAAAGATGAGGCAGTGAAGACTAATACTTCACGACATCTACCTTAGGTGTTGTGTCGTTTATTTGAGGAATTCAAGGACGTATTTCCCGATGAGCTACCTCCCGGACTTCTCCCACTTCGTGGAATCGAACACCGCATCGATCTCATTCCTGGCGCACCTTTACCGAACAATGCACCATACGGCGTCAACCCTGACAAGACAAAAGAGATCCGATGACAAGTCCAACATCTCATGGAGAATGGGTATGTACGCGAGAGCTTAAGTCCCATGTGCCGTTCCGGTTATTCTTGTGTGTAAGAAAGATGGAAGTTATCACATGTGTTCCGATTGCCGTCCCATAAATGCTATCACCGTTCGTTATAGACACCCCATTCCACACCTTGATGATATGCTAGACGAACTTAGCGGAGCCACCATTTTCTCCAAAATTGACCTTAAAAGTTGCTACTATCAAATTCACATTCAAGAGGGTGATGAATGGAAAATGGCTTTCAAAATCAAATTTGGCTTATATGAATGGTTAGTCATGCCTATGGGCTTATCGGAAGCACCTAGCACTTTTATGCGTGTGAGGCATTATGTACTTCACAAATATATTGGTATATGTGTTGTGGTATACTTTGCTAATCTACTTGTGTTTAGCGACTCTCTTGAAGATCATGTCATACATCTTAGGGACGTCTTGCAAGTTCTTAGAAACGAGCGACTTTATACTAACATGGAAAATGCACTTTTGGTGTTGACAAGCTTGTTTTCTTGGGATTTGTTGTTTCCTCTAAGGGTATTCAAGTTGATGAGTCTAAAATTGAAGCTATTAAAACTTGGCCACAACCAAGCAATTTGCAACAAGTGCTTAGTTTCCTTGGCCTAGCAGGTTTTTATCGTCAATTCGTTAAGGACTTTAGCACTATTGCATCACCATTGCACGCATTGAGTAAGAAGAATGCACCATTTGTTTGGGACCTTCCCAAGACACCGCATTCCATGAGCTTAAAAATTTGCTTACGCATGCTCCATTACTTGCCTTACCAAACTTTTATAAAACTTTTAAAGTGCATTGCGACGCTAGTGGTAATGGCATAGGAGGAGTCTTAATGTAAGAGAAGCGCCCAATCACATACTTTAGTGAGAAACTTTCTGGAGTGCAACTTAATTACACCATTTATGACAAGGAGTTATATGCCTTAGTGAGAGTCTTGCATGTGTGGGAACATTATCTTTGCCCTCATGAATTTTTCATCCATGCGGATCATGAGACACTTAAATACCTTAAGGCTCAAACAAAATTCAATAAGCGACATGCCAAATGGAGTGAGTTCATTGAGTCATTTCCTTATGTGATCAAGTATATCAACGGTAAGGAAAATGTCGAGGCGGACGCTCTTTCCCGCAAATGCATGCTTGTAACTCAACTTGAATTGAATGTCCTAGGATTTGAGCACATCAAAGACTTGTATGCGCATGATGTTTCATTTGCTATTCCTTATGCAAAATTCCTAACGCATACATCTCGGGAGCGATATTATATGAAGAATGATTATCTAATGCAAGCTAACAAGCTTTGTATCCCTGAGTCTTCTCTTTATTTGTTGCTTTTGCAAGAGGCTCACGGCGGAGGGCTTATGCGACACTTTGGATGCGACAAGACATTTGCTACACTCTCCAAGAACTACTTTTGGCCCAAGATGTTTTGTGACGTCTCATGCTACTCCAACTGATGTTCTACATGTCGCAAATCCAAGTCTACCGCTCAATCCCATGGTCTATATATGACACTTCCTATTTCGTATCACCCATGGATAGATATTAGTATGGATTTTGTGCTTGGTTTGCCTAGGACTCAAAATGGAAAAGATTCGGTATTTGTTGTTGTGGACACTGGGGCCGTTTGGTTTCTACCACAGCCAGCCCCGCCAACGGAAGGCACGCCAAATAATTGCCGAGCGATTTGGCCACCGGTGCCTCACCAAAAAATTGGCACAGATATACACTAGGAGAGCTACGGTGGGCTGGGCGAGCCAAAAAATTTTGGACGGGCAGCTGTGGGCAGCGATCCAAACAGCCCCAGTTTCTCTAAGATGACACATTTCATTCCTTGCAACAAGATAGATGATGCTTCACATATTGGAAAACTCTTCTGTAGGGAAATCTTGAGATTGCATGGAGTTCCCAAGACAATTGTGTCGGACCGCGACGTCAATTCCTCAACTACTTTTGGAAGACACTATGTGCCAAGCTCGGAATCAAGCTACTATTCTCATCGCATACCATCCGCAAACCGACGGCCAAACGGAGGTCACCAACCAGATGCTATCTACTATTCTCCGCATGTTGATCAAGAAGAACATCAAGGAGTGGGAGGAATGCTTACCCATCGCTGAGTACGCCTACAATTGCGCAAGACACTCTACTAACGGCAAGTCCCCCTTCGAGGTCGTCTACGGATTCAACTTGTTGTCCCCATTGGACATCCTACTGCTACCACTACAAGAGTGCATCAACATGGACGTGAGTGCATGAGCGAGCTATCTCAAGAAGGTGCATGACGATACAAGGCACACCATCGAGCGCCAAGTACAACGACTCGCGACCAAGATCAACATCAACAAGCACCCCATGGTATTCAACCCCGGAGATCTTGTGTTTCTACACCTCCGAAAAGACCACTTCCCCAACAAACGCAAGTCCAAACTACTACCTCGAGCTGATGGACCGTTCAAGGTGCTAGCACGCTACAACAACAACGCCTAAAAGATCGACATACCACACGACAAGTACAACACGAGCGACATATTCAATGTCAAGGATCTATCTCCATTCCATGGGGATGAGGTTTTTGATCCGAGGTCGAATCTTTCCCAAGGGGGGCAGAGATGATACAAAGCATCCTACAGTCATCCCCATGGACCTACCTCCGTCTCCCCAAGTGCCAAGTGGACTGATGACACAAGCATGTGCAAAAGCTCTCGAGACCAAGGTGATATCTCTCCTTAGTGACATTCCATATGACCCATGTGAGACATGGCTACTACCTCAATCCGGAATGCTATGTGTGCTTAGGTACCAAGAAGACCCTCTCGGAGATGCTCGGAATCACAGACAAGCCCCATGTACAAGGATGAAGGAGCATGACAAGAGGAACCGCTGCAAGGCTACAGCAGCCGGACATCCGACCCACGGCCCAGACATCTGGCGCCTAGAGATCACAGCCACAACAGCAACCCAGCAGCCGAAGGAGATACAGGGCCCGGAACTCTGGCCCGACGGCCCCAGACATCTGGCCCCTACCTAGAAATCCGGCCGAACCCTACAGCACCGAAGCCAGAGCCAGCCCGGACATCTGGCCATAGTCCCCAGACATCCGGCTCGACGTGAAGGCCCAGACATATGGCCCCAGCCCAGACATCCGACCCTGTCTGCGCAGAGTGAACGGCCCAAAGGCCCATGTACCCCTCCAACGCGTCCCAACTTGTACTAGCACTATATATAGACCTCTCCCTCCTCCTTCTAGGGTTAGCAAAGTTTAGATCTCATTTGATATAGAGCTTTGCTCATCCACTTACCCCTACTCCCATGGAGTTCAAGGCCTCCATGTGAGAAGATCCCCCAAATGGATTCAAGACCTCTTCATGGGAAGATCCTTCTAGGATTCAAGACCTCTCTCCTTCAAGGATTGGGATGAACTAGTTACCCTTGTTACCTTCTTGTGTTGGCTTTGGATCTTGTATCTCCTTATGTGTATGTGGATTTAGCATATGTGTGATTGGATTTTGTCTCTTTGAGTGTTCATCTTGTGTTTCTCTTAATTTTCCTCTCTTCCCCCCTGCAAGTGTGAAAAGATCGACCATTAGGGTTCCGCCCTACATCAATAAGTCTCCTCCATTTCATAACCTCACTGGTAAAGGTACACTCTAATAAAGATGATCATCACGCTTTTATTTTGCTTACAACTCAAAAACATATGAACAACATAATGACTGAAGATGAATGCCTCTAGAAGTGTACCAGGATGTGCAATGATCTAGTGTAACATGTATTATAATGACGAACAGTGGCTTTGACACAAGATATCATGTCAACTATTATGATCATGCAAAGCAATATGACAATGAGTGCTCAAGTCATATGAAAAGTAACAATGGATGTTGCATGGCAATATATCTCGGAATGACTATGGAAATGCCATGATAGGTAGGTATGGTGGCTGTTTTGAGGAAGGATATGGTGGCTTATGTGTGAAAGAGCGTATAATTTCACAGAGTTGGATGCGCCAACAAATTTTGCAGCAAGTCTCAAGGTGAGAGAGGGCAATGCGTGGTACTGAAGAGGCTAGCAAAACATGGATAGGTGGAAGTGCTATCAGACTAAAGGTTCACATTAAACATAAAGAACTCAAGTATTTATTGCGAAAGTTTAGTTAGCCCTCGAAGAAAAGTATAACTTGCATTCCCCTAGGGAGGAGGTTGGGAGAAGTTAACCATCGCGCGCGCGCTGGTCTGAACACACAAAAGTTTATTCAATCAATGATAAATTATACTCCGACCTCACCGCTAATGCCAGCGGCCACCCTTTTCATGCATAAGACTCACAAACTTTAATACCATTATGAATACTTAGCTTTAATTATCTAGGAACACACTCACATATTACCACTTTAATACCACAAAATTATTGCAAGGAATCAAACATATCATATTCAATGGTCTACAATTCCATGCAAGTTTTTATTATACCACCGTTGTATATCTATCATTTTTGGACCAAACATATAACTCATGCAAATTAACACTTCCTATTCAACTCTCAAAATGATATAAGTGAAGCAATAGAGCGCAAATAATTTCTATAAAACATATTGCCATGCTCAAACAAGTATAAGTGAAGCACTAGAGCATTTTCCTCAACTCGAAAAGATATAAAAAGATATAACTGAAGTACGCATGAGCATTCTCACTACAAAAAAAAAGACACATCCATGACATTATGGCATGAATGAATTTTTTTCTGTCATGGTTATGACACTTCTCTGACGATAATTGTGACAAAAACACGTATCATCATAGATGTGGTGGGCTTCTACTTCTATGACAAAAAAATCATGACAGAAAATCGGCTTTTCGTCCTGGGCGGGCCGGGGACGCACCTGCATGACATTCTTTGGGCCGTCCATGACATTAAAAATCATGGTAGAAGTGAGGCGAGGAAATTTTCACGGAGTTCCCGGTTAGGGTTGGTGGTCTGGGCTGAGCGATGCAGTGTGGTTTGCGCGTTTCTCTCTCGTACGCGCGCGTGGTGCGAGCCATGTTCTCTATAACTGAACCCGAGCGAGGTGTTCGCTTTACTGAACCCAAGCGATCGATCGATCCCACTACATACTGAAGCCAATCGATCCCTTCGCTGCTAACTGAACACGAGGGATTCCTTTGCTGCTAACTAAACTGGATCGATCGCTGCTATTGCTTACTAAAGCCGATCAAACCCCCGTGCGAGACGTAGCTAACCGGTTGGGTTGCCTCTGGATGAACAGTGCCCGTTGCTGCCGCGCGCACGATACGTAGAATGAGTCGCGATGTGCTGAGTCTATCCGGTTGGTTGGCTGTGGATGAACAGTTCCCGGTGGGGGTTGGATGAATAGTACCCCCGCCGTGTGCAAGCTGTTATCGCTGGATGAATAGGACCCCGTGGTAGTAGGCGGTTGGCGTTGGATGAACAGGACACCGAGGAGGCCGCCACACACCCCAGCCGATTGGGGGTGGATGAACAGGACCCGGTGGAGGCTGGTTGAAAAGTAGCTGGTGGAGGCTAGATGAACAGTAGCCCATGGATGAACAGTGTTTGGTGAAGGCTAGAGGAAGTCGACGGTGGATGAACAGTAGCAGGTGGAGGTTGGAGGAAGTCGACGGTTGATGAATAGTAGCCCATGGAATGCTGTTTTGTGGTATGCCACACCCCTCCCGATGAACAGGACCCTGTTTCGACCGTAGGCGGTTGGAGAGAAGTCCATTTCCTCCGTTTTGCGGTACACCACACCCCTCCAGATGAACAGGACCCCGTTTCGACCGTAGGCGGTTGGAGAGAAGTCCATTTCCTCTGTTTTGCGGTACGACAGACCCCTCCTGATGAACAGGATCCTGTTTCGATCGTAGCCAGTCAAACAAAAGGTCATTTCCTCTCTTCTGAAGTACGCCAGACCCCGTTTCGGCTGTTCCGTCCAAGCCAGTTGGCTCCTGTTGAACAGGGCGCATTCTGACCCAGTCGGTTGCCTCCCGATGAACATGATGTTGTTTCTCCTTTCCGATCCAGCCGGTTGGCTGCCGATGAACATGACGTTGTCGCTATACGCATTCGAGACCACGCCCGTATGTACATACATGGCCTTCTTTTTTGCAGCGTGGATGTCGTATGTGTACACGATTTAGATGGGACTGCCTGAACTGCTACCTCTCCTTACTCGGCCATGGTTCATCATGGTAGACAGACCGATCGACCGGTATGTATGTACATGTCTGCGACCACACAGACAACGGTACATATGCTTTGACCTGGTGGGTCCTAGATGTCAGGGAGGATAAGGATGCACTTCCTTGCATGCGAAGATATAGCTGGTGGGTCCTAGCTGTCAGGGGGAGGAATCATTTTTTCGCATAATAAGGAGGCTCTTCCTTGCATGCGAAGATGTAGCTGGTGGGTCCAGCTGTTAGCCTCACCATGTACAGTCCTCTTCCCGATGGCTATCGTTCATTGACCACGTTAACGATGCCGTGCCGAGAGCACCAACGCGGTGGATGATGACGAGGCATAGGAAGGGAACGACTCGGAGTCGGGGAAGACATGACAGTGGTTTCCCACGCGGAAGGTAGTATGAGGGTTGACTGGTTCGGCTGCGGTGCGAGGCTGCTGTCATCGAAAAATAACAGGGCGTGAGGGTGAGTAATGGGAAGGCCTGGCCAACGGTGGGAGTAGGGTGGGGCGGTGATGCCTGCGCGGCAGCACAGCCGGCCATGGGAGGCAGGAGCAGGCGGTACGACCGACACTGGTTTGGGTGGCTGGAGCAAGCAGATAAGAGGTTGAAGAAGCAGCACGGCGGTTGGATTAACATTCAACGGTCACTGCTGCTAGAATCATTTGTTGACTAAGTTGACAAAGCCTGCGTACGCGTCAACTTAGTAGGCCCACAAGTCAGCCTCCAAATTGGGTGGGTCCCAGCTAGTAGTGGGAGAAATCATTTTTCTTGCGCGTAATAAGGAGGCACATTCTTGCGTGTAAAGATGTAGCTGGTGGGTCTCAGCTGTCAGGGGGAGAAAACTTTTTTCCGCGTAATAAGGAGGCACTTCCTTGCATGCGAAGATGTAGCTGGAGGGTCCCACATGTTAGTGGGAGGAATCATTTTTTTCACATAATAAGGAGGCACTTGCTAGCGTGTGTTGACAATAAGTTGACAAAGCCTTGCGTAAATAAGTCAGCCTCAAAATCTGTGGCGCGTACAACCCATTTGCTATTATTTTGATAATTTAAAGCCCATTTGCTAATTCATATGGAATTTATTGCAGCCCATTTTCCATTTTTCGAATCACAGCCCATTTTCTGGTCAGGACCAGGGTTAAAAACTTAAACTAAAATTAGGAGCCATATTAAAACTAATTTAAAAATAAATTCATATTATGTTAAAATCCAATGAAATATAAAATCTCAGGGAAGAACAAAAACAAAAAAGAAACTAATTGCCCATTTGTTGTATTTTTTTGGAATGTGCAGCCCATTTCATATTAATTTTAAGATTTATTGCCCATATTCTGGCCAGGCCGAATGCATCCCTCCTCGTCTTGAAAGATTTGCAGTGACTGTGATTGTATTCCGTGAAACAACACATCCGGTACGTGTGACCAATCATCAATCATTCGTCATCGTCTAATCAAGCCAGGAACCACCTGCAACTGCCATGCCGCTTATCTTTGAAAGGTTCTGGGATTAGGAATGGTAGGGAAACCAACGGCCTACAACATCATATCAGTTGGAGTCAAATAAAAAAGTGCATGTTTTGAGCATGAATATTTTTTCAGTAACAATAGTATTTCCCGCCAAAAATGACATTAATATAAGCATGGGAAGGATGATTTGATTTCACCAAAATTCTACTCCATCTCATCACCAATGTGGGACGTTTTGGCAGTTCAATTTAAACAGTCAAAACGTCACACGTTACTGAACAGAGGGTGTATTTGACAGCGTGGTGTTAATTTCTAACAACAATGTCATGATTCTAATTGTTCTCAAACTAATCTCTGACAATAGGAAGCAAGCCATCATGGGAAAGTAGGAGTAACATACTGCTGGAACAACCATTTGTAGCGATGACTGGAGTAGGCCAGCAATATGTCCAGCCATAGAAGGAGTCCACAGCGTAAATGAAGCCCTTGTGTTCAATGGCATCAGAGAGCCATGGAGGATGTATGATCCTGCGATGGACATGGAGATTTATCCACTTACCGCAGTGACCTGTCAGATAGGTGAGACCATGAGTGAAGAACGCAAATAGCCTGAAGTCTTTGTAGTTCGCACATCTTGTGGGCACTTGGCAGATTACAACCTTGATCAAACCAAACTTGGTACATGTTGGCTACTATAAGATTCCAAGTATTCTGGGCCGCGGCGCCAAAGCAGTGCAATGTTAATCGAAGGAAGGGGGATCAATCACCGGGTTTAGACCTCGCCGAGCATCCACCTGCCGTGTTCATCGACGAGCACCATCCAAGACGTGTTCATGCCGACCCAGTACATACCGTTAATGTAGTTGAGGGTGACGGCATCGGGTCACTGTCGAGGGGGTTGATGCTCGCCACCCTATGATCCTTATGCTGCGTGACATGTCGTTTGTGAAGATCAGGCAGCATCAGCAAGCAGGGAGCTGGCTTAAAAAGCTTCGGCCTAAGGGTTTTGACTAAACGATACAGCCCCGAAGAGCACGCGGCCAGTGGCATGGTACTGAGATTGTCCACACATGAAACAATGAGTTTGATTATCACCGTGGGGAGCGAATTCCAGCCACTCTTTTGGCGGACGCTGCTCGGTTCTGCCATTGTTTGTGCTTGGGTTTTGGAACAGGGGGGAGGTGCCTAGCGGGGATGGAAGATTGGATGATTATGTGCGGGTGAGGATGGAGAAGCGAATATGTGCCATGGGAAGTGGACAGGTGATGATGACAATGTAACAACAGCACGCTGCTTGACTTATGAGACACATCCTAGCAGCCTAGGGTCTTATGGATGCCAGACAACTTGACTGATTACAGTATACCAACTATAGTGGAGTAGGACTCTGCTCTACCGAAGTATAGTAGTATAGTAATAAATAGTACAAACTTCAAATGCCTGAGTGTGGAACGACTACGAACCACCATCGGTGCTAACGGCAATCCCCAGCAAACGTTCGTTGGGAGACATGGCCGTTGCAAATGCCCGCGTCGCAGTTACATGTGTAAGGGTGGCAGTTTTGTCAAATACCATGGGCTTAAAAAAAGGCCACCATCGGATGGAAATCTGGCGGTTATGTGGGCATTCGCCAGGATTGTGCTCGAGGCAAACGTTCGCCAGATATCATTACGAAAGAAAATAAGGTTAAAATACCAGCGTGCTAGAACTTGCACCGGCTGACCACTAACATTGATACTAATATACTCCCTTCGTTTCTAAATATAAGTCTTTTTTAGAGATTCCACTATGGACTACATACGGAAGAAAATGAGTGAATCTACACTCTAAAATATGTCTATATACATCCGTATGTAGATTGTAGTGCAATCTCCAAAAAGACTTATAATATTTAGGAACAGAGGGAGTAGTTGTAAAATGGTACTATACTATGTAGTCTGTGTTTCTGGTCAGCGAACGTGTGTAAGTGGTGTTTGGAATTATATGGAAAATAAAAAGAAACAGAGGGAGTACTAGTAAGTACACGATCTACCGCTTCATGTGCTACTCCTGCACTCCATTTAGTGGGCGCGAAGTCCCCTACAGCCACTCCCGTTTCATGGATGGCCTGGTTGATGCCTGCAAGGTGCCCTGCATCTACAAGAGTTTCGGCTGCAAGAGGTACATCGCCTACCACTCGTTGGCAGACCATAGGACCAGATGCATGCACGCGCCCTGCTACTATGCACGTCGCCGTTTGAGGGCTCACCGGCGAGCCTCGTGCATCACCTCATGACACCGTCTGGCAAACACTCCTGGCCCGCGGCGGACATCAGGTACGAGACGTGTTACCCATTCGCCATGCCAGAGTCGATAGAGGATTACCACCGCCTGCTAGTCACGGAGGAGGATAGCAGCGTCTTCCTCTTGGCCGTGGGCACTGGCAAGGCCTGCCCAGGCCACCGCCCCATCTCTATCGTGTGCGTCAGGGGCGACGCCGCCGACGACAACACGAGGCCGCTGTACAAGTGCGTGCTCACTGTTGATGCCCCTCCGGCGTACAAGGTGATCTCGGTGGCTCCCTCACACTAAATGAGACTGTGGCGAGCTGCTCCGCACCCCAAGATGATGTACGGGGACTCCAAGGAGGTTCACCTGGGCATATGCATTACCAAGTTAACTGTTCATCATTAGTTTTCGCTCAATGTAAGCCGTTGTCTAAGCATGCGGACACTTCTTATTTAGTCTAGAACCTTCCATGCATGATCTTGCTCTATTAGAGTATCGCGCTTGAATAAAAGTGTATCTATTTATGGTTTAGTCTAGAATCTTCCATGTATGCTCTTGCTCCATTAGAGTTCTCGCTTGAATAAAAGTGTATCCATTTTTGAGATTAATTATGATTTTTTACTCATGATGAAAGACTTATGATGAACCATTTCTTACAGTGCGTATATCTTTTTCCAGAGAATTTCAACCAAATGCCGCAACACTATACTTGCATATTCACGAATTTAACCTTAAGGTCCATACATATAATGTGTCATATAAACTTGTTGAAACTAAAAAAAAACGGAGAGAGTACAGTACTAGAGTAGAGGGCGACGCTGCACGAAAGTCTCAACTCGGTTGTGGCACGACAATAAGGCCGTCATATCACAAAACCCCACCACTCCAGGAATAAGTGGCCTAGTAAAATGAATGGACAAGCAACCATCACATCAGTCCTGTCTTTTTTTGCATTTCATCTCTGTGCATTTATTTTGTCCGGTTCATCTTGCAGACTCGATCCCTATCGTAATACTACTAGTACTCAAGTTGGAATCTAGTTGCATGGCACAACTTCATAGGGAAAAAATTCGACAGAGGGTGTACGAAGCGGTTTGGGAGTAGTAGTAGTACTTGCAAAAAAATATAGTGCATATAGATTTTTTTGAAAAGTCAAATTTTACAAACTTTGACCAAGTTTATATAGAAAACTACTTATATCTATAGTAGTGAATATATAAATTATGAAACTATATGTTGTGATGAATCTAATGATAAATGTTTTGCATTCTCGATGCAAATATTTTTCACCAAAAACTAGGTCAAATTTAGTGAGGTTTGACTTGTCAAAAAGTCTATATACACTGCTACGTTATGGAACGGAGGGTAGTAGTAGTCGGAGTCACTCGTAGGAGTATGTGTGGCGTGCTTCCAAAGGCCACTACTCCCTCCCCGGTGCATAGGCCATAGATTGAATGGCTGATCTAAGGGATTCACTTGAATAGTAGGAGTACAGTACTAGCTAGCTGCTGATCTCATACTGTTCTGTAACATTGCAAGGGCACTTGTCCGAAAGACTGAAATATATAGCTCGAAATATGAGATGTACTAGTAAACCGGGATGGAAGTAGGAGTATAGAGGACGGCACTGCAGGTGAGTTTCACCCTGCTCGTGGCGCGGCAGTAAAGCCGTCATATCACAAAACCCCACCACTCCCAGTAATAAGTGGCCTGGTAAAATGAACGGACAAGCAACTATCATATCACTCCTGTCTTTATTGTGTTTCATCTCTCTGCATTTTTGTCCAGTTCATCTCTCTGCATTTACGGTTGATCCTAAGTGGCACGCTTGATCCCTTGGAAAAAATACAACTCCACGTCAAGTTGAATTCCAATTGCACTTGCATGGCACACCTTCATACGAAAAAACATGACCGAGGGGGTACGAAGCGGTTTGAGATACTTACAACCGGTTTGGATGGTGGTCCAATAATAGGATAGGTGTCTAGTAATCTTTACCTATTTTCGCTGGTCATGGCAACTTTTTTATGATCTTTGTCAGTTTATTTGAGACTTTGTTCTGGACACGAACCTATTTTATTAACATGGTTGTGTGCATCAGTACATGCAGAGGCTGGGGGCTTTCCTCCTTTTTGAAAAAAGATTGAAGCGGTTTGGGAGTACTAGTAGTACTTGCAAAAAAAACTATTTATATTGTGCTTATAGATTTTTTGAAAAGTCCAACTTTACAAACTTTGATCAAGTTATATCTATAATAGTAGATATATAAATTATGAAACTATGGCTTTGTGATGAATCAAATTATGCATTCTAGGCGTAAATATTTTCTCAGAAAACTTGGTCAAATATAGTCAGGTTTGACTTTTCAAAAAATCCATATGCACTAGTACATTATGGAATAGAGGGTAGTGGTAGTAGGAGTCACTCGAAGGAGTACGTGCTACGTACGGTCACTACTGGAATCAGGGAATTTGCCATCAGCCAGTTCTTTGCCGTTCGCTTACAAAAAACAGACGTCAAAGAACTGGCTGATGGCAAAGATAATGTTTGCCATTAGCAAGTTCTTTGCCGTCTGCTAGCTGACGGGAAAGTGCCCAAAAGCAAACGGCAAAGAGGTGGGTGGGGCCCACTGGAGACCAGCACATGGAGACTGGCTCACCCCCCCTCTTTGTCGTCTGCTTCATTGCCGTTAGCTAGTAGACGACAAACAAAAACCATTCTAACGGCCCTAACGGCCACCCCCACCTCCCACTCCTCTCTCTCTCTTCTCTCTCTCTCCCGTTCCCCGCACCCGCCGCCCCTGACCCCTCGCCGCACCGGCCGCCGCCCCCGAGCCCCACCGCCTCCGCCTCCCGGCGCGCCGGCCACCGCCCCCGACCCCCACCGCCCCGGACCCCCCGCCGCACCGGCCCCCCGCCCACCGGACACGACGCTGCGGCCACCCCGGCGCCCCGCTCCTCGGCACTCCGCTCCGCCGCCCTCTGCCCCGAGCCCAACGCATCCGCCCTCCCTCTGCCCCAACGTCGCCGCCCTCTGCGCCGCCCCGACGCTGCCGCCCTGCCCTCTGCACCGACCACTCCCTCCGGTGAGCCCCCTGCCCCACCCCCACCCCCTCTGTTTTTTCGGTTTTTTTGCATCAATTAGGTTTTTTAGGTGAGCATTCATCTTCTATTTTTTTCTACTGTTAATTGCTACTGTTAAATTAGGTTAGTTCTAGGTTAGGTTAGTGCTAGGTTATGTTAGTGCTAGGTTAGGTTAGTGCTAGGTTAGGTTAGAAAGATGAAAAAAGAAGAAAAGAAGAGAAGTAGAAGAAGAGGAAAAAGGAAAGAAAGGAAGAAGAAAGAAGAGAAAAGAGGGGAGGAGAAGAAAAGAAGAAGAATAAGAAATAAGAAGAAGAAGAAGAAGAAGAAGAAGAAGAAGAAGGAAGAAGAAGAAGGGAGGAGGAGGAGGAGGAAGGAGAAGAAAATAGTAATAATAATAATAATAATAATAATATAATCTAATAATAATAATTAAAGAAGAAGAAGCATAAGAAGAAGAAGAAGGAAGAGAAGAAGAAGAAGAAGGAAGAAGAAAGAAGAAGGAAGAAGAAGAAGCAGAAGAAAAGAAGGAGAAGTAGAAAGAGAGGAAAAAGGAAAAGAAAGGAAGAAGAAGAAGAAGAAGAAGAAGAACAAGAACAAGAGGGGGAGGAGAAGAAAAGAAGAAGAAGAAGAAGAAGAAGAAGAAGAAGAAGAAGAAGAAGAAGAAGAAGAAGAAGAAGAAGAAGAAGAAGAAGAAGAAGAAGAAGAAGAAGAAGAAGAAGAAGAAGAAGAAGAAGAAGAAGAAGAAGAAGAAGAAGAAGAGGAGGAGGAGGAGAAGAAAAAGAAAAAGAAAAATAGGAGTAGAGGAGAAGAAGAAGAAAAACAAGAGAAGAGGAGAAGAAGAAGAAGCAGGTTAGGGGGTTCCTCGGGGCACCCGGGGACGAGCGGGTTAGGGGGTTCCTCGGCGTCGATGGAACCCTAAATGATGGCTATTTAGGTTAGGGGGTGCCTTGGCATCGACGAAAGCCTAAATGACATCTATATAGGTTAGGGGTGCCTCGACGTTGACGGGACCCTGAATGACATATATTTCGGGTAGGGGTGCCTTCGCGTGGACAAAACCTTAAATAACATCAATTATGGTTATGGCGTACGTCGGCGTCGATGGAACCCTAAATTACAGCTATTTAGGTTAGGGGGTGCCTCGGCGTCGATGGAATAATAAATGACAGCTTTTTAGGTTAGCGGGTGCCTCGGTGTCGACGGAACCCTAAATGATAACTCTTTTGGTTAGGGGTTGTTGCGGGGAACGAGCAATGCGAATCATTTTTTTAGAACTTGGCGGTGGCATCCTATTGTAAATATTTAGGTAGGTTGATGGAAAAAACAATAATGCTATGTCACTCATCTTTGGATTTAAATGTGCAGTTGTTTTGTCGCTACGAGGGTCTGGTGTTCAACGAGCTTCGCCCCTGCGTTCATGAGTGAGCACAAATGACATCTCCTCGTCCCCCCTTCATTTGCTCTATTCCGGTCTTCGTGCCGATGAAACTTGCTAGCTATAGGTGTCTTCAATCATCAGTATGCATGACCAGTATGCGTCTCCCATTCGAAAGGGTTACAGTTATAAATATGCATGCATTTGCATATTTATAACCGTGATTCTTTTGAATTGTCCAACGTTATCCATGGACAGCCTGAGTATGTGTAGATTGGGATCATTTTCCCATATGCTCTGCTCTGGATCCGACGCATAATTTCGTCAGTGCCTCCCTGTTGTTCTCCGGGTACACATCCTCTCTGTTTATTGCCGAGACGTGTATCAGGAGAACATCGGGGAGGTGCTGCCGAAATTTTGCGTCGGATCCGGAGCAGAGCATGGGAAAATGAACCCAATCAACACATACTCGGGTGGGACTAGGACCTATCTTTACCTATTAGCGTGTAGGTTGCATGGAAGTAATAAAATTGACAAACTAGATTAACTGATGAATATACATGCTGAATTATATATATATTTCTTGTGTGTCCAGTAGCTAGGCAAGATGAGTGATCGTGCGTGGATGTACACCGGTCACACTAGTCATAAAGACATGACAAATGAATGGTTAACAAAAACCAAGGGGTTTGTGAGAGCCGCATTTGCAAATGGCCAGAGAAAAACCTGGTGCCCCTGTGCTAGGTGCGACAACTTTCAGAAGAGGACAGAGGATGAAATGGGTAAACACCTGCAGAAGTGGTGTTTTACGCTCGATTACACAATGTGGACATTGCATGGTGAGTCTGCCCAACGTGCCAGAGCTGAGGTGGTTCGTCGTTGCATCGACGAGCATGGTACTGGGATGAAAGACATGGTGCAAGACTTTGATGATGCTCGGGATTTGGACGATGAGATGGAGGACTCTGCAAAGGCCTTCAATGAAATATTGGAGTCTTCAAAACGTCCTCTCCACAAGCACATTGAGCTTTGTTAGCTGGATGCCATCTCACAAGTAATGGCTCTAACGGCTCAATTCAACTTGGGCAGAGAATGGTACGACGCGATGATGGCAGTATTTGGATGCTTTCTACCCAAAGGCCATGTAATGCCTGCAAACCTGTACCAGTCGGACAAAATCCTCTGTGCACTTAAGATGCCCTATGAGAAGATAGATGCCTGTGAGAAAGGATGTGCCTTATTTAGGCTTGAGTTTGTGGACTTGAACTATTGTCCTATTTGCAAGTCTTCCAGCTATGTTGTGGTAGACAACGGTATGGGTGAGAAGAGGCAGAGCAAAATCCCCGTTAATGTTCTTCGGTATATGCCAATCGTACCAAGACAACGGTATGCAAACCTGTACCAGTTGGAAAAAAATCCTCTGTGCACTTAAGATGCCCTATGAGAAGATAGATGCCTGTGAGAAAGGATGTGCCTTATTTAGGCTTGAGTTTGCGGACTTGAACTATTGTCCTATTTGCAAGTCTTCCAGCTATGTTGTGGTAGACAACGGTATGGGTGAGAAGAGGCAGACCAAAATCCCCGTTAATGTTCTTCGGTATATGCCAATCGTACCAAGAGTTCAACGTCTTTTCATGGTTGAAGAGACGGCCAGACAGATGACATGGCACAAAATGGGCAAAAGAACCGAACTAGATGCAGATGGGAATCAGATGATGGTTGTTGGCCTTGTCGGATTCAGGGCTTCGCAGACCCAAGAAAGGTTCGAACTCTGGGGCATGTGCGAAGAATTCAACCTATCCAGCCAACCAACTCGCCGCCCAGCCTAGCTCGATGAATCAAGGAAGAAGATGAACATGACAGTTTACCCAGGTTCGGGGCACCTTGCAGTGTAAGACCCTACTCCTGCTTTGTGGTGGATTTGCCTCACGAGGGGCCATGGATGAACAATTACAAGGGATGAACAAGCTCGTGAGGCCTGCTCTTGGGTGTGGATGAGCTATCCTTCAGTTGGATCGGATCTCCCTCTCTACGGTGGTGGCTAACCTATTTATAGTGGCCTTGGTCCTCTTCCTCCAAAATGTAGGCGGGAAGGGATCCCACAACGGCCAATTTGAAAGGGGACAAGTAGTACATCTTATCCTGATGAAAGGTGGTCTTCTCCTGCAAAGCTCCTGGTTGTGACGCTGCGGTGGGCTCGACGATGACATCCTTCCTGCCGTATTGGCGGTCTTGGTCTCGTTGCACGGGAATGGAAACCTTTGGCTGATTCCTAGGGACCCCGCGCCTGCGCTTGCCTCCTTTGCACCAAAGAGGAAACTGTCTTCTCTGTGCCCGCTGGCGCCCGCCTAGCCTTGGTCGTCATGGCTTGCGTCACCGCAACCTCATGAGGTTGGGAACTTGCATAGGAAACTCTGCTCCTCAGGAGTAGCCCTGGGGTGGCCGCTCCCTCTGGAGGTCTTGGCGTCGTCCGCCTCGCGAGGCTTGGCCCCTCGCGAGGGTCTTGTCTTGTTGGTGTTGCAGATGGGCCGTACCAGGCCGTCGATGGAGCCACGCCGTGGGCCGCAGGCAGGTAAGTCTGGGTACCTTGGTTCCCAGAATGCCGACAGTAGCCCCCGGGCCCAAGGCGCGCTTGGACTTGGCTTCGGGGCTAAGCCAAAGGGCAAGGGCGAAGCACCGTGGGCCCTAATCGCCTGCAGACTGAGCCGACGCGTGGCGCTTGATGGGACGTCGGCGTCTCCACTTCCCCACGCCGCCTCGGCAACTGCCCCGGCTGACAAAAGACTGGTGCCCACACAGAGCCATCATTACCTCCTCTTCTCCTTGCTCCAGATCCCCTTTCCTCCTGTCGAGCGCGTCTCCAGATCCGGTCGAAGTCCTCCTCCTCTCCGCATCTCTTCTCCCAAGCTACTACAGATGGCGTCCGGTATGGCGAAGCCGGCCACACAGGCCGCGAGCTCCTCCTCTTCTCCTGTGCCGGCCCTCGACGCGTCGTCCATTACTGAGGAGAGGCACCTCGCTGCCGCGCTTCCGCTGACGGCGAGCAATGACAATGAGTGGAAGGAGACGATGCTCCTGGCAGGCTCCGCTGACCAAAGGACCCTGGCGGGGACGTTCTATCCCTTCTTCCTCCACAGTGTCTTTGCGGGGCTCATCCCGCCCTTCTCCGAGTTCTTCAGCGCCGTCCTCGACCATTACTAGGTTCAGGCTCTGCATCTTCAGCCCAACTCCATCCTTCTCCTGTCGATCTTCGCTTTTTACTGTGAGGCATTCATGGGCGTGATGCCCTCTATTGCGCTCCTCCGCCATTTCTTCTACCTTCGGATGCACGACCCAGCTCAGCGTTCTGGCTGTGTCTCCTTTGCCGTGGTCCATAGTGGCAACACGCTCATGAGGGCCGGGAAGAAGGTGGAGAACTTCCAGCGCAAATGGGTCTTCATCGATGCCAGGGGCCTTCATGCGCGGAAGCAGTTGCCGACCGAGCTGCCGGAGAAGCTCGATTGGTGGGGTCATGAGAAGCTCACCGACCCCCGCGCGGCGTTGGTCCTGAGGAAGATGACGGCGGACATGGAGGCCGGGGTGCTGACGGGGGCGATGCTCGTCAAGGAGTTCCTGACGCAGTGCCTGGCCCCGCTCCAGGCACACTCGCGCCCCATGTGGGAATTTAAGGGCACGGAAGACGACATCTGGCTGCGCCCAGGGATCTTGACGGGCGAGCAGCTGGATAAGGCCATGCACACCCTGCTTGAGAAGGATCCGGGCAGCCTCCCGATGGCCTACGTCCCGCTGTCTTGCTGTGTCGACAGGGCGGCGCTGGTCACCGCCATGCCCATCTTCAAGGAGCTAGGGCTCGTGCCGCCTGAGCTCCCCAACTCCCCGGTGCTGGTGTCTTCTGGTGATGACGCCAGGGAAAACGCGGAGGAGGACTCGGAGGTGACCGTGGACGACGCGGTGGAGACCTCTCCTTCGTCGCGGAGCGAGCTTCTCCGCGGCCTCTCCGATGATGACGACGCCGCCGAGCCCCCGGTCGCGGAATCCCCGCGCTCTACCGCTGTCGTCACGAGGTCCGGGGCCACTCCCTTGCGGATGCTAGGCTGAGCGACCCCGAAGAAGGACGGGGCGGCGCCCCCTCCTTGAGGTGATGCCTCCGCTTTGCCGACCGTTGATGCCGCGCCGAAGCCAGCCGTCGTGCGCCCCGCCAACCCTCAGGACGCGGCGAGGTCCGCGCCCAAGAAGATTGGGGGAGCCCTGGCCCCGGTTCGGAAGAGGGCGTACATCGCCTCTGACGAGTAAGCATCCTCCCTTGTTTTTGCTTGTTACCTTCGATACCGTGCCCACAATGCTCCCTTCCTGGTGGCCAGGATGGACATCGCGGTGAAGAAGAGGAAAGATGGAGCTAAGACCTTGGAGGCACCACCGCTCGCCAAGGCTGGGGTGGCCCTGACTCAGGCGGAGGAGGTTGCCTCGCGCTCCCCCGCGACAGAGCGGGCCCCCAAAGGTACGGTGGTGGAGCCTCAGGAGGAGCCTGCCTTCGTGGGCCAGCAGGCTCCGGAGCCGCCCGTCCCTGTCGTGTCCGCGGGGGGTTCGGAGGCTCCAGAGCTCCAAGCTGGCCTTGCTGCTGCGTCGACGCCAGCCCACGTGCCTGTGCCGCCGCCTCCCCAAGCCCTTGTGCTGGCGGACTGCGGCCCCCTTGTCAGGCCTAGGGCCCTGGAGGAAGCCTTCATCGCACTGGACCAGCTCCGGACCGACCTCCAGGACTCCGACAAACGTGGGGTGAGGGAGCGCATGGGGCTGATCTCCGGGTGGCTCCAGGCTGACGCGTCCGCCAGGGCGGCCTGGAGCCGAGCCGAGGCCGCTGCTGCGGAGAGCAGGAAGGAGGCCGACGAAGTCGCGAGGGCCCGCGACGCGGCGCTGGCTGGCGCATCATCCGCCAAGGAGCACTGCGGCAAGGCGGAGACTGAGCTGAAAGCTCTTCGTGATGCGCAGGCCGCCCATACCCAACGGCTCCGCCAGCAAGAGGAGGAGCTCAAGGCCCGCGAAGGAGCAGTCGCCGACCGCGACGCCAAGCTGGCCCAGGCAACCAAGGACCAAGCCCCAGAGTGGGATGGCCTGGGCAAGCTGAAGGAAGAGGTGGACAAGGGGCAGGCGTCCCATGCCCAGCTTGTCTTTGAGGTGACGACCCAGGTAAAGGCTAGGGAGGAGACTCTTGCCGCCGCCGAGCAAACGGCAGCCATAGAACGCGAAGCCCTGTCCTCCCTTGAGCTCAGGTCTCACACGACGCTGCGTTCCCTTTACGGAGGTGGGTACGGGAAACCGCTGGCAAATTTGGAGGATGGCCCTGCTGGGCTTCTTCCCAAGCTTGCTGAGGAGCTTGAAGGCATCGCCGCCGGGGTAGACTCCATGGTGGAGGAAGAGTGCCGCGCGCTCTTCACCTCGGCCGCAATGCGCGTCTTCAGCCACCTCCACCTCTAGGACCCAAGCTTCGACCTCAGCGTGCTGATCAAGCCGGTAGCCCTTAAGTCTCACACCGCCGCCGCCGAAGTCGTGAAGAAGCAGGTGGAGGACCTGCTGGGGAAGTTCCTCTGCGTCCCCGACCCCGCAGCTGCGGCGGTAGGAGCCAGGGGCGAAGATGGTGGCAGCATCATCAATGACGGGCTTCCCAAGGCGGGCGATGGCGGTATCCAAGGCGGTGCTTCTTCCTAGTTGAACCTGCAACATTCATCGTGCCTCGCGGAGGCTTGAGAATTTCTATTTGAACTTGTGGAACATTATGCTTTGTATTAACTTGCTAGGACTCCGCAATTTCCTTTTCGTGCTCAATTTCCTTCCTCTTTGCCTTAGCGTTCAGCGTCGGCAGGGCCCGGCCCCGCGCATACCTTAGCCGCCGTTGGGGCGTCCGGATCACCAGGACGAGGCCAAGGGTTGAGGGGCTACGTGACCAGTGAGGCCCCTGAGTTGCGATGCTCAGGGGTCCCCCTTGACGTATGAACGACCCACATGAAGGAAACGTGAACAACGTCTGGGTTAATCTGGAGCCCTTCATACCTTTCCTCGCTAGCTTTTGCCGGGGAGGGACGGGAGAAAACCAAGTGTGAGAGACCTAGTGAGGTGGCGTGCGTCAGGCGTGGCCTGAGCGTAGCCCCAGTGCCCAGCCCCCTCGCACGGCCCTCACGTAGGAAAGCTGCGCGGTGGGTGAGGGAGTCCTGGATTAAGGGGTCCTCGGGTGGTCGGGCTATGTAACATGGGCCGGACTGATGGGCCGTGAAGATACAAGGCAGAAGACCTTTCCTCGTGTCCGGGTGGGACTCTCCTTTGCGTGGATGGCAAGTTTGGCGTCCAGATGTATATTTTCCTTCCTCTGTAAACCGACTCTATACAACCCTAGCCCCCTCCGGTGTCTATATAAACCGGAGGGTTTAGTCCGTAGAGGCTATCAGAATTTTCATAGGCTAGACAAACAAGGGTTTAGCCATTACGATCTCGAGGTAGATCAACTCTTGTAACCCCCATACTCATCAAATACAATCAAGCAGGACGTAGGGTTTTACCTCCATTAAGAGGGCCCGAACCTGGGTAAACATCGTGTTCCCTTTGTCCTTTGTTACCTTTGATCCTCAGATGCACAGATCGGGACCCCCTACCCGAGATCGGCCAGTTTTGACACCGACATTGGTGCTTTCATTGAGAGTTCCACTGTGTCGTCGGCAGAAGGATCGATGGCTCGTTTGATCATCAACAACGACGCTGTTTCCGGGGAGACCTTCCTCCCCGGCCAACTTTTTGTATTCGGCGGCTTCGCTCTGCGCGCCAATTCAGTTGGTCACCTTGAGCAGATCGATAGCTATGCCCCTGGTCATCAGATCAGATTTGGGAGCCTGAATTACATCGCTGATATCCGAGGAGACTTGATCTTCGAAGGATTCACGGTCTCGACCACTATTCCTCATCTTCAAGAAGGCAACCCATCGGATCCGTCATCAGGCGCCGCTCAAAGACCAACTACTACCCCTGCCCTGGCCATAGATCCAGGGCAGGCCACCTCATCCGAAGATGGGATCTTAAAACCCACCGGACCCTCTCCTCTCATGGAGCCCTTTGTCGAAGACCCAGAAGCAACTGTATGTTCGGCGAGCCTGGAATCAAGCAGGACCCTCCTTGTCATCGGAGAGCCGAACTCACCTCTGGTGGCCAACTCTAAACTCTCAAGGCCTGCGTCTGGTGAACACAACCTGGAAGAGTCTGCCATCCCCAGCTCCGCAGGCCCTCGGTTTCCCGTTCGGCCTTCACTCTTAAGCGAGGCCCTGGACTTAATGCGACCTCTCGCCATCACGGAGGTATCACCTCCGAATTACGCACAACCTGAACTAGGGGCTGAGTGCAGGGAATTTTATGTCCCACCCACCACCCACTTGATAGCCACTGTCGAGGACTTAACCGATATACTCGACTACCCCTCCGAAGACATCGACGGTATGGATGACGATGCCGGAGCCGAACCCAAAACTTGCCCATCACCGGACGTTGGAGTGCCTCTTCTACATACGACGTGTACATGGTGGATACACCCAAAGAGGATGACGATGGCAATCAAGATCTAATCGAGGACAAGCCCGTCGACGTACCACCGAAGCGTCAACGTCAGCGGCGCCGTTCACGATCGCGGCGGGAAAAAGAAAGTAATACCGGCACCGGAGACATTGACACTCCGGAGAATGCCGAAGACCCCGACAAACCCATTGAGCCTGTCGTAGAGCAGGATAATTGGGAAGAGGGACAAGTTAACCCTGACGAGCCAGTCGGGAATGAGGATTCAGAGGATAGTAACTATCTACCGATCTCCGAGTAGGATGCCAGCCTCGGCAACAAAGACTTCATCGTGCCAGAGGAACCCCTCGAGCAAGAGCGCTTTAAGCGACAGCTCATCACAACTGCGAGGAGCCTAAAAAATAAACAGCAACAGCTTCAAGCCAAACAGGATACACTCAACGACAGATGGACCCAGGTCCTAGCCGCTGAGGAGTACGACCTCGAACACCCAACAAAGAGCTATCTGAAGCGTCGGCTACTGCCACAATTCAATGACGAGGCCCTAGAGCCAATACCGTCAAGATATAATCATGCTGATGAACCAGACCGACCACCACGTGGACAAGACAAAGCGGCCACTCGTACCGAACACCAGCCCGCACCACCTCGCCGTCAAGGCAAAGAGGCAACAGCTCAGGGCTGCACCTACGACTTACGTCAGGACCTGGACAATAGAGCCGGCAAGACCAGATCAATATATGGATCAAGGGAGCATGCTCCGATGAGAGATGACGGCCTTCAAGCTTGGCGCGAGCAGCATAACCGAACTCGGGCCGAAAACCAAACACGGATGTCATCCGAACTCTGTCATGACATTGCCCGATACAGGGGCGCCACACACCCCTTGTGCTTTACCGATGAGGTAATGCAGCACCAATTTCCAGAAGGGTTTAAACCCGTAAACATCGAATCATACGATGGAACGACAGATCCTGCGGTATGGATTGAGGATTTTCTTCTCCATATTCACATGGCCCACGGAGACGATCTCCACGCCATCAAATACCCCCCCCCTAAAGCTGAAAGGACTAGCGCGACACTGGTTAAATAGCCTACCAGAGAACTCTATTGGTAGCTGGGAAGACTTGGAGGATGCCTTTAGAGACAACTTCCAAGGTACCTATGTCCGGCCTCCGGATGCCGATGACCTTAGTCATATAGTCGAGCAACCCGGTGAGTCAGCCCGCAAACTCTGGACTAGGTTCTTAATTAAAAAGAATCAAATCGTCGACTGTCCGGACGCCGAAGCCCTCGCGGCCTTTAAACATAGCGTCCGCGATGAGTGGCTCGCCCGACACCTTGGTCAGGAAAAGCCGAAGTCTATGACAGCTCTTACTGCACTCATGACCCGCTTCTGCGTGGGAGAGGACAGCTGGTTGGCTCGTAGAAGCAATAGTACCAGCGACCCTGGCACCTCCGAAGTCAGGGACGGCAATGGCAGGCCACGACGCAACAAACACAAGCGTCAAAACAATAACGAAGAAACTAAAGACACGGCGGTTAACGCCGGATTCAGTGGCTCTAAATCCGGTCAGCAGAACAAGCCATTCAAAGGAAATAAGGACGGTCCATCTAATTTGGACAAAATACTCGATCGGCCTTGCCAGATTCATGGCGCCCCCGACAAGCCTGCCAACCACTCCAACAGAAATTGTTGGGTCTTCAAACAGGCCGGTAAGTTAAATACCGAACATAAGGGGAAAGGGCCGCCAAGAAAGGACGATGACGAGCCTCACCCACTGAACACAGGGGGACAAAAGAAATTTCCCCCTGAGGTGAAAACAGTGAACATGATATATGTCACGCATATCCCTAAAAGGGAGCTCAAGCGCGCACTAAGGGACGTCTACGTCATAGAGCCTGTCGCCCCCAAATTCAACCCATGGTCGGCTTGTCCGATCACCTTCGATCGCAGGGACCACCCGACCAGTATCCATCACAGAGGTTCGGCGGCCCTGGTCCTCGATCCAATCATTGACGGCTATCATCTGACTCGAGTCCTTATGGACGGCGGTAGCAGTCTCAACTTGATCTATCAAGACACTGTCCGCAAAATGGGTATTGACCCGTCAAGAATCAAGCCTAGTAACACCACCTTTAAAGGAGTGATACCCGGCGTCGAGGCCCGCTGTATGGGCTCATTAACATTGGAAGTAGTCTTCGGTTCACCGAACAATTTCCGAAGTGAAGACTTGATCTTCGACATCGTCCCCTTCTGTAGTGGTTATCACGCACTGCTCGGACGTACTGCCTTCGCCCGCTTCAATGCAGTCCCGCATTATGCTTACTTAAAGCTCAAGATGCCTGGACCCCACGGCGTTATCACAGTCAATGGAAACATGGAACGCTCCCTCCGTATCGAGGAGCACACCGCGGCCCTTGCAACCGAGGTACAGAGCGGCCTTATCAAGCCGAACACTTCATCGGCCATCAAGCCTCCGGACACTATTAAACGAGTCCGGCCTACTCTGCAGAACGACAGCTCGGTCAATCCGGCGCTGGACTAGCAGTTCTGCCTCCGTCCACCGCCCCATCTAATAGCGGCATATGTACCGCGTGTGCATAACTACGCACTCAAAATACCTTGGGCGACGACGGAGGCACTCCGCGGACGAGGTCCATAAATACGGCTCGACACTATTCGGACCTTAATTTCCCTCTTGTTTTTTCTCTTTTCTCTCCTATTACAGGTTCTTTAAAACCTAAAGTCACTTTGCGGTGGCGCAGGGCCCTTTCCCAGGCCCCTACTATATACACGATCGTCGATCTTTTCAAAGGATCCTCCACCAAGGCGAAAAGCGGCGCAGACGTGCGGCAGGGTGTCCAAAGGATCTTCACGATACCTTTTCTTTTTAGGACCTATATACAGCTTTCCCTTGTTCTCAAATTCTTGGCATGTAAAATAGCCCTCATGCTTATAGCACCATCTGTAAAAGCACGTTTTGATGTATCAATCAGACTATAATGGAAAACAGTTTTTACCAACCCTATTCGGTATTGGTTTATTTTCATAATCTGTATTCCCTCTTCATGTCAGATTGGCGTATGCACTTCGGCATAGCTTAAAATGCCAGGGGCTCTATTCGGCCACCTATATTTTCAACAAAAAAAGAAGTCCGAACGCTTTTAGAGTGCACTTCGGCGTCCCGAACATTGCATTATATGCATCAGCTCTGAATCATGTCTTTGGTCAATAGTTGGGTTGCCCGTCTCTTGTGGTTACTACCTTACGTTCCGCTCGTTCGGCTAGGGTAGTAAAGGGAGAACTACTACGATTGTGTTTCTGGTTCGTCCGGTCAAACACCTCAGTAGAGAAAGCCGAAAACTGACTGTCATGGTGTGGCGAGAGCTGGTCAGCTATTCGACGACTTGCTATAAATCTTTTGCGATTTCTTCCATATTATGCGAAGGACTGGCCTCTGTCCGGTCATGTGCTTAAAGCATCCCAGTTCGGATAGCCGCATACGCACCAGGGGCTAGTACTTAGCCCCACCGTCAAACTCCTATGGCTAAGTGAAAGTGATAAAGCCGCATAGTCTGATTGCCTGGTTCGCCTACGCAGACACCTCCTTCACGGACCAAGACGTTGGGTCAAGAGTGATCATGCGTTATTCCGAACCCCCCCGTAGTATCTACGTGGGGGCCGAAGCCGACGACTGGCAAATTTTCAAGATAACAAAATACGGCCGCACAGGAGGCAAGCAATTCCAGATAAAGAAATAAATATATTACAAAGCCTTGGTTTATAAAACAACGTCTGGGTAGCTCGGATACATTCACTCAAATATGATATCCTTTGAGCATTGGCCCTCTATTAATCGGGCACCCTCAAGGACGTCTTCAAAATACCGCTCTGGCTTGCGGTGGTCCTTGCCTTTGGGTGGGCCCTCGACCGCCACGACGGCGACCTTCATCTTTGCCCAGTGCATTTTGACACGGGCAAAGGCCATCCGCGCACCTTCTATGCATGCCGAGCGCTTGACAGCTTCAATCCGGGGCAGCGCGTCGGCAAGTCGCTGCACCAGGCCGAAGTAGCTGCTAGGAATGGGTTCGGTTGGCCACAGCCGGACTATGACGTCCTTCATGGCCAATCCGGACATCCTGTGCAGCTCTGCCAGTGGCATCATGTGGTTGTTCAACAGCGCCGGACGCTCTGACGCGGCGAACTGTGACCAGAAGAGCTTCTCCGTCGTGTGCCCCTCCTGGGCCTGGAAGAACTGCGCGACATCGGCGGCACTCTTCGAAAGATTCGCAAATGCGTCTGGAGAACTCCACAGTCGACTGAGCAAGGCATATCTTTGACCGCCAAATATAGTCTGCAAAGGAAAGGGCTTACCAGCCGCTATCTGTTCGGACTGCCGGATTTCCTCGCGAGCTGCCCGGGACTCGGTCCTCGCCTCCTTGGCCTCTTGGAGGGCCTTGGCGAGTTCTGCCGCCTGGGCCTTATTCTTCTCCTCCAAGGACTCGCACTTGCCGGCGGCGTCCTTGAGCTCTTGCTCCACTTCGGTCACCCTCTCCTCGTACTGGCGGCGGGCGACCTGTTCGGACTTTAAATCTGCAGCCGCTTTGTCTGCGGCCGCTTTGCTTGCCTTCGCCTCCTCCTTGGCTTGGGCAAGGGCACTCTTGAGGGTCTCGACCTCGGCCGCGCTGCCTGCGATCATACACATAGTAGCGCATGAGTCTAAACTCAGAATTTGCATATTAATTCAGGCATGTGCGAGATATTTCAAACATACCTTGTGCCTCATCGAACCGCTTGTTCATGCGGTCGATATCATCATCAGCCAGCTGCAGCCTCCGCTTAAGATCGGAAACTTCAGCGGCCTGGGCGGTTACCACCAACATGGAAGCCTGTTATACAATATAAAAGTACATCACCTCTTCCGAATACTATATGATCCTCTGTCCGGCTTTTTCAAAACCAGACAGAGTCTTAGGGGCTACTATCTACGCACATGTCTGTCCCTTTATAAAAAGCGTCTAGAGCATTATGTCGCATACCTTGAAGCCTGTTAACAGGCTGGTGAAGGCTTCGTTCAGCCCACTCTTGGCTGACTGAATCTTCTCAACCACCACACCCATTAGGGTGCGGTGCTCCTCCACAATGGCAGCACGTCGTAGTGCTTCCACCAAGGTATTCGGCGCCTCCGGATTAGTGGAGGCCGCCGTCGGAGCTGATGCTCCCCCCTCCTTCGAAGGGGGCTGCTCGCCTCACTCCGGGGCCACATTGGTCTCCGGAATGATGTCCGACTGGGGGCCAGATTGCTCAGGACCCCCACCGTCTGTCGCCATGAGGGTCGCCCCCTCCATGTCTTCGGCAGCCGATGTATTGTCCTTGGGCGCCTTCTCGGCAGCCTCGCTCGCCCCTCCGTGGCCAGGAGAGGTCCTTCGGGACAACACCCCGGTGTCATCCATGGCGATTGGTGAAGGGGCTCGCGGTGGCGTCTCGCTCTCTGCCATCTCGGGCGGCAGAGAACTCCCTTCAGACAGCGATGGTTGCGGGAGGTCGCGGGCTTGGCTGAAACACACAAAATGATATGTTATATTACAACCATAACATACCGAATATTTGCTGAGTATCCTTTTCGACACTTATGATTCAGCCAGGGGTTTTTCCCTGAGGCGCCTCTTGGGGGTGTATTCGGCATCCGTATCCGAACCGTCTGAGAGGGTTATCTTCTCCCTCTTGGACGCCCCATCCACCAGGTCTACGGAGGGGGCCCTTTTCTTCTTTCCCCCCTTTAGGGGAGAACCACTTTCCGCCTCCTCCTCCTCTTCATCTTCATCCCCCTCATGGGAGGAGTGGCCTTCGGTTTCTTCGGACACTGCGTCCGAAGTACCTTTTCGGCGGAGGCCGCCCTTGGCCTCCTTGCCCTTCTTTTTGGTCTTCTTCTCCGGCGCCTGATACGGCGCCGGAACCAGCATCCTCGTCAGCAGAGGATTGGCTGGGTCTTCAGGTAGTGGAGCCGGATACTTGATCCACTTTGCCTTCACTGTCCAGCCCTGAATGAAAGAATGAAAATCTCAGTATAAACTTTGATTTATTTACCGAAAATTGTGTTCGGAACTAAAATGCTTACTGGTGTGGCCGGATTCTCGATGTCAAGACCGATGTCTTTGGTCTTCTTCGGCCACGTCTTCTGGGGCTTGAAGAGCAGCTTCCAGATCTCTTCATGCGTTGTACTGAAGAACTGCTGCAGGGTCCGGGGACCTTCTGGATTGAACTCCCACATATGAAGAGGCCGGAGTTGGTAGGGGAGGATCCGGCGGGAAAGCATCACCTGAATCACGTCAGTGAGACTGTATTCTTACTTATCATATTTTTGATGTGCTTCTGCAGCATCATCACTTCCGCGGTCGACCCCCAGTCCAGACCCTTGTTGGTCCATGACGCGAGCCTCATTGGGGGTCCGGATCTAAACTCAGGAGTGGCCGCCCACCTGGCGCCGCGAGGTTCGGTGATATAGAACCACTCCTGCTGCCACACCTTGACGGTCTCCACGAAGGCCCCTTTAGGCTAGGTGGTGTTGGGGAGCTTACTCACCATGGCGCTGCCGCACTCCGCATGTTACCCGTCGACCACCTTCGGCTTCACATTGAAGACTTTTAGCCATAGGCCAAAGTGTGGGGGGATGCGGAGTAGCACCTCGCACATGACGATAAACGCCGAGATGTGGAGGAAAGAATTTGGGGCTAGATCATGGAAATCTAGCCCGTAGTAGAACATGAGGCCGCGGACAAAGGGGTGGAGGGGAAACCGTAGTCCACGGAGGAAATGGGGGATGAATACAACCCTTTCGCCGGGCTCCGGAGTGGGTGTGACTTGATCCTTGACAGGGAGCCTGTGCGCGATCTCCGCGGACAGATATCCTGCCCCCCGGAGCTCCTTGATGTCCTTCTCCGTGACGGAGGAGGCCTCCCACTTGCCCTTCAAGCCAGATCCGGACATGACTGTAGAGGTTGGCGGCGGTGGGAAAGATTGAAGCTTGGGCGCTGGAGCTTGATGATGGGAAAATGGGAGAAGGAAGAAGGCGTGTGGAGAAAAGATGGATCTTTATCCACTTATATAGGCAGTAAATATCAGGCGTCCCCCCTCAAGCCTTAAAACTCTCCTGTTCCCAAGGGGTCGTGCGAATGGCACGGTTGGATTACCCAAACCCGTATTGATGAGGATCCCGCAATAAGTGGGCACGATCTCCGCTTTGACGAGACGTGTCGATAGAGGCCGTATCTCAAAATGCGAAGCGGGAGGCCAAAAAATGGTTCGGAATGATAAAGAGGCTAGATGTGATATTTCGTCAAAAAAGCTGTCAGTTGATGGACATTACCTTGACTAAGCATTTTACCTCCGTGGTTGAGGGTTGTGACTGACATGCAAAGCCAGATATAGTTCTTTTATTCGGAAGATTGCTTTGAAGTATTCAGAGGAGGAACCCGCCTTGCAAAGACAATCTACGTGCCGGATACATTGCCATTGAAGACTGGTTCAGGGGCTACTGAGGGATTCCTGGATTAAGGGGTCCTCGGGTGGTTGGGCTATGTAACATGGGCCGGACTGATGAGCCGTGAAGATACAAGGCAGAAGACCTTTCCTCGTGTCCGGATGGGACTCTCCTTTGCATGGATGGCAAGTTTGGCGTCCAGATGTATATTTTCCTTCCTCTGTAAATCGACTCTGTACAACCCTAGCCCCCTCCGGTGTCTATATAAATCGGAGGGTTTAGTCCATAGAGGCTATCAGAATTTTCATAGGCTAGACAAACTAGGGTTTAGCGATTACGATCTCGAGGTATATCAACTCTTGTAACCCCCATACTCATGAAATACAATCAAGCAGGACGTAGGGTTTTACCTCCATTAAGAGGGCCCGAACCTGGGTAAACATCATGTTCCCTTTGTCCTTTGTTACCTTCAATCCTCAGACGCACAGTTTGGGACCCCCTACCCGAGATCGGCCGGTTTTGACACCGACAGTGGGATCGAGCGGTGAGCCTTTAGCCCTCCTGAGGTTACTGCAGCTGCTAGGGTGCCCTCAGTTGTTTATTCACCAGTGCGGAGCATGGTGCTTCCACTCTAGCGTGGGCATAGCCGCTCCTCTGCAGTGTCATCCGCCAGTGCGGAGCATGGGGCTTCCACTGGTGCGTATGTGGGAGTTCCCTCGAGGGGAGGCTCTGGGGCGTGTACAACCCCGTCCGTACGCATGGCTAGCATGGCAGGACTAGAGGAGGTGTATATGGGCACTCGTGAGCTAGCGCGGGACTCACGAGGCCCTACCTCAAGGTAGGTTGCACCTGAATTTTATTGCGGGGTGCCTGTAAGAATCATGAGAGGTGTTGGGGCAGCCTGCACCGAGTGAACCTCCGGAGGGCATCGCATGAGAAGGCCGAACACCAACGACCCCAGGAGGTGACGTGAACGGGGCCGACCCGCCAGACAGAGCTCAGCCGTTGGGTTTCTCGACGCTGCAGGGATGGGCCTGAGCACAGACGCCGTGCCCAGTCTTCTCATGCAACAATCCTAAAGAAAGACAACCGGCGCGCAGCTCCCGCGGCGACGAGGCACCGGGTCGCGCGCCCTAACTCATCCACTCTCGATTAGCTCATGCGAGAACAAGGCACCAAGGACCACGGGAGGTTACGTGCATGGGAGCTGGCCCGCGAGACAGAGCTCGACCACTTGAGTTTAGCGACGCTGTAGGGACGGACCCGAGCACAGACGCCGTGCCAGTCCTTAATCATGAGGCGGTCTCGGACGGGTTTGTGAGGGCGCACGACATTCATGGTGGCGAAGCACCGGTCATGCAGGTGGCAATTTTTAAGAAACTTATGAAAGGCGAGGCCAGTTCTGATACATGTGCAAAATGATACACGCTGCAAGGATGGGCCCTAGCAGCTTGAGGATAATGCAACCCGAGTGGCGCCCACAACTGAACAAACCAAAAAGTCACCTAGCGCCGTCGTCGTAGAAGTGTCGAGATAGCTGGAGACGCGTGCTGCAGAAGTCGCTCCTCACAAGCCGGCCGGCTCCTGAGTCCCGGGGGGCTCTGGAGGCCTGGGAAGCTCACGAGGGTCCGGCACCTCCTCCAGCGGGACCGCCTGGCGCCTAGCCTCGCGAGCCGCCAGGATGCCCTGCATGTAGCGCTGGTGCAAGGCAGCCGTGTTCAGCAGGCCGAACGGCATGCGGGCGCAACTGCGGGGGCAGCCCCCACTCCGTCCAGCGTGAGACGGCCAGAAGAGCTCCTGAGAAGCAGCTCTGTTGAGGCCTGGGATGTTGACGCAGACGCGCAGCTCGCCACCCACGCCAGGGGCGGCAGCTGCACCAGATGATGCGGGACGACGCTCGCCACGCATGGCTCGCGCCTCCTAAAGCTCCTCGATTGCCTTGGTAATGAACTCCTGAGCGCCAGGCGCCTTGCGCCTTGCTCACGAAGGCGCGCGTCAAAGCACGCCCCCACGTGGTGCCTGAACGCCTCCCTCGTGACGTTGGCCAGGTCAGAGGCCCTCCAGAAGAGAGCCCCCGAGCCCGTCCTGAGAGGGGCGCCGGGCGCGCCTTCCTATGCGAGAGGGAAGGGCGCCCCGACCTTGGGCGCGGGGCCTGAGGCACGGTCGTCGGGCGCTCCAGCCTCCTGACGGCCCTTGGGGAGGAGCTACTTCTTCTTCTTGGGGACGGCTTCAGGAGGCCGAACGGCACCCTCGTCGTCAGAGTTCTTGACCGCTGCAGCCTGGTAGGCACGCTCAAGGGAGCACACCGCAGCCTTTTCATCGCAGGCGACCGTGATGATGCCGCCACTCCCTGGCATCTTGAGGACATTGTAGCCATGGTGCGTCGCCGCCATGAACTTGTTGAGGGCCGGACACCCGAGGATGGCATTGTACGGGAGTCGAATGTGGGCGATGTCGAAGTCGATGAGCTCGGTGTGGTAGTTGTCTCGCTGGCCGAAGGTGACAGGGAGGCGGATCTTCCCTATGGGGATGGTGGAACCATCGGTTACCCCTGAGAAGGGCTTGGTGGGGAGGAGTTGGTCGTACGGCACTTGGAGCGTCTCAAATGTCTCGACGGAGAGAACGTTGAGCCCTGCGCCACCATCGATGAGCGTTTTGGTGACGAGGACGTTGCTGATGGTCGGCGAGCAGAGCATGGGGAGCGTGCCAACGGCAGCTGAGCACTTGAGCTGGTCCATGGAGTCAAAGGTGATGGCGTACATGAACCATCTGAGGGGAAGCGACGCCTCAAGCTTGGGAAGGGCCGCGTTCACCTCGCGAGCGAACTACTTGAAGATGCGATGAGAGGCGGGGGCCTGAGCACCACCCAGGATGCAGGCGATAGCACGCGGCTCCTGGAAGCCCCCAGCCCCATCATCCTGGCGGTTGTCGTCGTTTCTCCTTGGTGGCGGCGGTAGCGGAGGAAGGCCAGCGTTGCCCAGAGGAAGGTCCTCGTGAGGCTGGTCATGCCAGGGGCCATCGCGAGGCTGGCCCTGCCAGCGGTCCTCACGAGGCTGATCGCGCCAGTCTTGGCGGGGGTCGTGGTTGTCCCAGTAGCCACCACCATGGCCTCCTCCATGGCCGTAGCCACGGTTGTTGCGCTCGGGGCGGCGGCCAAGGCGCCCGTCGCGGATTGCCCTGAGCTCCTGGCAGTCGTTGGTGTTGTGGCTGTGGACGTTGTGGAAGACGCAGAACGGGAGGTTGCCCCTGGAGGATTCACTGTGGTCACAGCCGCGCTTCATCTCGGGCTCCGTGGCCAGCATGGTGGGGCCCTTGCGCTTCACTTCCTTGGCCTTGGCGTTCTTGTCTTTAGGGTCAACCTCCGGGAGCTCCAAGAGGGATAGGTGACCTTCTTCTGCCCTCGCGCACCTGGTCGCCATGTTGAACATCTCCAGGGCCGAGCACAGATCCTCATGCATGGAGAGCTGCTCCTTCATCTTGACATCCCGAACGCCTTCAAAGAACGCCGAGATGATGGCTTCGTCCGACACCTTCGGGATCTTGAGGTGGACGTTCATGAAGCGTTGTATGTACTTGTGCAGGGTCTCGCCCGGCTGCTGTTTTATGCATCGCAGGTCGCCAACCGCGGGATAGCGGTCGCGAGTGCCTTGGAAGTTGGCGATGAAGCGCTCACGCAGCACGTCCCAGGAGGAGATCGACCCCACTGGGAGGTTTAGGAGCCAAGAGCGTGCGCCGTCCTTGAGGGCCATGGGGAACCAGTTCGCCATGAATTTCTCGTCGCCGTTTGCCGCCTCGATGTCAGGAGTGCCGTCGTAGCGCAGAGGCAGATCTGGCTTAAACTTGCAGGGCCAAACGACACGACGCAGCTCCGGGGTGAAAGCACGGTAACCTGCCGCACTCACCGGGGCCGGTCGTATGGGGGGAGCTTGGTCCTAGCGCCCATGCACCACCGCCTTTGGCGGCGCATGGTCTTGACACAGCGACGCTGGAAGCGCACGCGCCTCTCCTTGAGGCCGCTGCACCACCTGGCAGCTTTCTTCATCACCCACCGGCGCCCTGCGCGGTGGGTCGCGCTGGGGTGCCTCCCGCCTGGGCTCGGGACCTGCGTCGTGCAGAGAAGGAGGAGGAGGCGCGCCGTGCGCCACGTCGCCTGCCAGTGGTGGAGGACGAAGCAAATGAGATGGTGCAGGGGCCTCGCCAGCAGCGTTGATGACCGCGGCGATGCGCCGAGCTAGTTGTCATAGAGGTTGTTGGCCGGACGATAGCGCAGAAGCTCGCGCACCATGAGCAGCGCAGACTGCGCATTCGCCAGCCCACAACAAACGTGAGAAGACGACGCCATGGCTGGAGTGGGTGACGGAGTCGCAGTGCGGCCGTCGTGACGCACGGACGGTGGCAGCGATGAGTCCTGCTGCTCATGTGTAGCAGGGTCGATTGAAAGGTGGCCACGGGGGGGGGGGGGGGCAGAGCGGCGAGGAACACCATTGCCCGTGGGTGCCGTCTGGGCGACACGAGCGGCCCGGCACTCAGCGTGAACACGGCGAGCATCAGCCATAGGAACAGCGGAACGGCGGCGTAGTGAGCGGTGGGAGAGAAGCTTCGACACGCCCCTACCTCGCGCGCCAAATGTTGGATTCAGGGCTCCGCAAACCCAAGAAAGGTTCGAACTCTGGGGCGTGTGCAAAGAACTCAACCTATCCAGCCAACCAACTCACCGCCCTACAACCTAGCTTGATGAATCGAGGAAGAAGATGAACACGGCAGTTTACCCAGGTTCGGGCCACCTTACGGTGTAAGACCCTACTCCTGCTTTGTGGTGGATTTGCCTCACGAGGGGCTCTGGATGAACAAGTACAAGGGATGAACATGCTCGCGAGGCCTGCTCTTGGGTGTGGATGAGCTATCCTTCGGTTGGTCGGATCTCCCTCTCTACGGTGGTGGCTAACCTATATATAGTGGCCTTGGTCCTCTTCCTCCAAAATGTAGGCGGGAAGGGATCCCACAACGGCCAATTTGAAAGGGGACAAGTAGTACGTTTTATCCTGACGAAAGGTGGTCTTCTCCTCCAAAGCTCCTGGTTGTGACGCTGCGGTGGGCTCGACGATGACATCCTTCCTGCCGTCCTGGCAGTCTTGGTCTCGTGGCACGAGAATGGAAACCTTTGGCTGATTTCTCGGGACCCCGCGCCTGCACTTGCCTCCTTTGCACCAAAGAGGAAACTGTCTTCTCTGCGCCCGCTGGCGCCCGCCTGGCCTTGGTCATCATGGCTTGCGTCACTGCAACCTCATGAGGTTGAGCACTTGCATAGGAAACTCCGCTCCTCAGGAGCAGCCCTGGGCGCTCCCTCCGGAGGTCTTGGCGTCATCCGCCTCGCGAGGCTTGGCCCCTCGCGAGGGTCTTGTCTTGTTGGTGTCGCAGATGGGCCATACCAGGCCATCGATGGAGCCACGCCGTGGGCCACAGGCAGGCAAGTCTGGGTACCCTGGTTCCCAGAACGCCGAGAGGCCTGTATTTGTCATTCCACTCAATCTCCCCCCGGAAAGATTATGCAAAGAAATAACATTTTCCTGACGTTGATAATTCCAGGGCCCAACTATCCGGGGAAGAAAATAAATGTGTACGTGCATCCGCTAAAGGATGAAATGCAAGAAGCTTGGGATAATGTGTTCAAGACATACGATGTCGCTAGCGAACAAAATTTCATAATGCGTGTCTGGTACATGTACTCGATGCATGACTTGCCGGCGTATGTGCTATTCATTGGTTGGTGTGTGCATGGAAGGTTCCCGTGCCCCACATGCAAGGCAGCTCTTCAGTTTCATTGGCTGGAGGCGGGTCGCAAGTTTTCTTGCTTCGACTTGCGTAGACAGTTCCTGGATCCTCGCCATAAGTTCAGAAAAGACAAGAAGAACTTCATCAAAGGTAGAGTTGTGAAAAACTTTGCACCACCTGCATTGATAGGCCAACAGACCCTGGATCAGTTAAATGCCCTCGAGCCTGATCTAGAGCGTCAAAGGTATTTCAAGGGGTATAATTCGGAACACGCCTGGACTCACAAGACATGCTTGTGGGATCTGCCTTACTTCAAAGACCTCCTTTGCCCAGATAACATCGACGTGATGCACCCTGAAAAGAATATCGCAGAGGCCCTTTTTGGTACATTGTTCGGCATAGAGGGGAAGTCAAAGAATAATACTAAGGCTAGAGTCAATCAGGAGGCTCTATATGATAGACCGTTACAAAACATGCAATAAATGAAAGAAAAGCAGAACTGGACGAAGCCAAAGACATGGTTCAATCTTGGAAGGCCAGCTATGAGGGAAATTATCTTGTCGGTGAAAATGCACTTGATGTTCCCCGATGGGTATGCAGCGAATCTAAAGAGCGGAGCGAGTCTTGAAAAATTGAAAATATTTGGTCTCAAGAGTCATGATTGGCACATATGGCTTGAGCGGGTAATGCCGGTGATGTTGCGTGGCTTTATCCCTGATGATGAATGGCTAGTACTGGCAGAGCTGAGCTATTTCTTCCATGTTCTTTGTGCGAAAGAACTATTGCCTGGTGTGCTAGATGAAATGGAAGAGTTGGCGCCGGAGTTGATCTGCAAGTTAGAGAAGATCTTTCCACCGGGCTTCTGTAATCCAATGCAGCATTTGATTTTGCATCTCGCGACCGAGGCAAGATTGGGGGGCCCATGCAAAATCATTGGTGCTACGCAACTGAGAGGATGCAGAAGACGCTTCGAGCAAAATGTAAAAATAAACGTAGAATTGAAGCATCGATGGCCAAGGCATTCATTACCGAGGAGGCGGCAAACTTCGTGACAGCACACTACGAAGCCAAAAATCATCATTTGCATAATCCGAAGCCTCGGTACAATGCTGGCAACCCTAAAAAAGGTGGATCCAACCTCAGCCTATTCAAAGGGATGCTCGCACCAGCAGTGCTTCAAAAGCAATAGCGTTGGATGTCTAATAATGGCGGACCATTTCGTTGTATATCTTCAACAACCTAACAGAAGTGCGGCTGTACATCGAGTAAGTTCTCGGTACATTGTTTCGTAACTTCTAATTCCTATGAACTGCTCTTATTCCCGGATATTTGATACAGTCGATACGTCACCAAATTCTCAGATGGAGCGGTGATACAAAAGGATTCCGTCGAAGAGTATGAGCTTCTGGCAAAGCATGGAGGCGGCTATCCCGGTTTCATCTCTTGGTTCAAACAAACGGTAATTTCTAGTAGGCCATTTCATTTTTCATCTAATTTGCGGCTAATGCAACAATACTTTCGTATTAAACTTCTAGGCTAATTAAGAGTCTATGGACGCCGAATTGAGACAAGTCGCTAATGGTTTTGACTATAAGGTCCGTTCATTTGACAAATATGACATCAACGGGTATCGCTTTTGTACCTTTGGCAAAGAGCTATCTATGGCCGACCGAAAGTCTACAAATTGTTGTGTCTCTGCTATCGGCGAAGGAGGTACCGAGTATTATGGAAGAGTTGAAGCAATTTATGAACTCCTATTCTATGGTGAAAACCCACCGAACATCATAGTCTTCAAATGTTATTGGTTCCAGCCGCAGGAGACTAGAAGGACTCATGAACATATAGGGCTAGTCAAAATCAAACAAAGCACCCATTTAGATGTTCCCGGTGTCTATATTACGGCTCAACAGGTGACCCAAGTTTTCTATCTATAGTGGGCCTGCCAAACTGATCCAAATCTGACTGGTTGGGATGTCGTTTATGAAGTGCCGCCACGTGTTAGACCACCTATCCCCAATGAAGAGGATTATGAACCTCACATTAACCCAGACACATATGAAGGAGAATTCTTCCAAGAAACATGTCTTTCCAAAAAAACATTTCAGGAACCGCTCTACTTCACCCCAGAACATTGAAGTAGACAGCGACAATGAATCCGACTTCACCCCTGAGCCGGAATAAGAAGAGGTTACTGCTGCGGATGACCTGTCAATGCTTGACCGATTACATAAAGGAGGCCTTCCACATGTTGATGCCACTGAACCCGATGAGCACGTCATTCATGATAGTGATGATGATGCATTTATTTATCCCGGAGCATATATAGACGATCAAGATTATTATTAGTTCATGTCAGGTATTCAATTTTTCTTATATACCTATATATTATTAGTTCATGTTAGGTATTCAATTTTTTTATGTTGTACATGATGATGATACACTTAAGTTATATACATATTATTATTCATGTCGGTATTCAATTTTTTTATGTTGTACTAATTTCGTTTACTCTTTGTCATGGCAGGTGTTGAAAGATGGTGGGCGTGGGTCCAGAGCGCTCAGAGGCTCCTTCTTCATCGGCGCGTGGTGGGAGGGGTACTTCCATTCCACCCCAGTCTCTCCTGAGAGCGTTGCTCCATAGTATGCAGACACAGGTGGGCACTTCTTCGTCGGCGTCGTTGCCCACCGGGAGAGGAGGTCGCGGAGGGAAGAAGAGAGGTAGTAGAGGTACACATGGCCGCGGGAGAGGTAGGCAGGCTCCTACGCCTTCCTCGCCGCCACCCCCAGCTGATTCACCCGAGCACTGGACTGCTAGGGTGGACCCGTCTGATGAGGAGGCTACACGGACTCCAGTCCACGAGCCTCGGGTCAACGGGCCTTTAGCCCACGAGACTCCGATCCCAGAGGCTTCGGCCCACGAGACTTTGGCCCATGAGACTCCGGACTAGGCTACATCCCAGGAGACGTTCGGATGGGGTACCTGGCCGGATCCGCCGCCTGAGGGGCCGAGTGGCCATGCTGATGGTGGCGAGGATCGGTTTTCTGATAGCGAGGGCGAGGTGGTTGAGGGGGCCACCGTCTACCAGTGTGGTAGTACACGGCTCCCACCCGTGCCGGCGACCCGCGAGGAGAGGTGGTTGATTAGGCCTGATGGGGAGAAGTAAGTGCATTTACTCTTTTTTTAACCTTTTGCCTTCACGTTTCTTGAAATATCTAATGCGTTGTCCTTGTCATACTGCAGGGGTTGGCTACACGCCAAGGATGTCGGCAGGCCCAACCAAGTCCTTGATGTGATTTGCCGGCAAAACTTCCTGGGGTTTGTCATATTGCCCGGTGAGGGTCAGCTTCCAAAGCTAGGATTTAGCTGGGAGCACTACTAGGCTGCCCCGGCCCCGCCGGAGGAGATGATCGATGGTGTCTTGTGCCACACGAGGGCCGACATGGTGATCAGAAAGTTTTGGGTAATTTCTCCTTTACACAATTAAAAATCAACAATTGCTAGTTATTGTACTAATCAGTGTTGTCTCGTTTCATTGCAGACCTTCTATAGGTGTGAGGAGGGATACGAGGAGGCCGCGACATAGGTTATCGATGTCGAGTGCAAGCGCCTACTACAAAACTTACGACACAAGGCTCGGCCGCAGGCTGTTCGAGACTACTACGCCTCAAGTGGTGTTAAGAAGGACAAGCCGTCGTGCTGTGCAAAGTTTCTGAAGAAGGAGCGGTACATGAAGGTAATTACCTATTCTTAAGGCCTTGTACTTAGTTTCCTTGATTTGATTCGTAGGCGTAGCGCTCAAATTTCTCTTTACTAACTTAGGTGCCCCCGAGATGGTGTGCGGATAAGATGGATTATTGGGAGGCGTTGGTGGATGAGTGGTGCTCAGATGAATGGCTAGCCATCCATAACAATGCCAAGGACCGGCATGCCAAAATGGTTGGTGTGCCACACCATCAAGGCAGCGCCAACTTATATCAGTTCGGGCGGAACTGGGTATGTGGTTTGCTTCATGATTCGTGCAATTCATTCTTCATGCTAGCTAGAGCCCTTTAATCACAAATACTATGTTCCTCTCTTTTAGGCGCGACACAATAACGCGGAGTTGACAGAGGTGTACGACCTCTATGCCATGGCCTAGATTGCCTCGTACAAGAAGGCCAAGGCATTCTCTGCGTCTGACCTCGATCATCCAGAGAGCTTCACCAGCATCTCCTCCCACCACAAGCTCATGAGGTACAGAGATGAGGGGAAGGCGAGGAAAGGGGAGGACTTTAACCCGAGCCAGGGTCCCATTGATCCAGAGCTGGGGATGATATCTGGTGGCGGGAGGCCCCATGGCTTGATAGCCATTAGAGATGTACTTATACATTGTCCTCGCACTCTCCCGGAGATCAAGGCGCGCCAAACGATCTCCTGTCCTGAGATAAGGCCTCATCCACGGCCAGTAGAGCTCGCCATCGAGAATAGTTATATGGACTCAGATATCTTTCCTCCATTACATTGTGTGTGCGGCCATTAATGATTACAATGCTAACAAGGAGTGGTGTTGCAGGCTGCTCTTCAGAAAGAGAAAGAGGCAACCCAGGCGCTTCTGCAGCAGAGGGACCGGTAGGCGGCTGAGAAGGAGATGGATTTGGAGGAGAGGACGGCTACGTTGTTGGAGGAGGAGAGGGCACGGAATGACGCGGTTCACTGGGCCATGTACGAGCTCCTCGTGGTAAGTTTCTTCTGCATATTAGCCAAATCATGCATGTAATGTTCGTTTCATTACTAACTAATATGACTGACTCGTCAAAACGAAATGTGTAGTCTGTGTGCGAGAACACCGGTTAGACCCCTCCGCCGATGCCAGTCATTGCTCCGGGGACCACGGTGAGTTTCATTTGAATGGTCATTACTTACTAGTCTTAACATTTGAGTGTCATCATGCTAACGAGACATTGCAAATGATCTTTGGTGTAGCGTAACTCCAGACAAGCATCACACGATCCTTCTCCAGGTGGTACCGGCACGAGCAACCCCGGTGCTTCACCTCCGTGATGACGGTAAGTTTTCTCTGGTGTTTTGCTTAACAAATGCATAATGACCTATACTTAGCTTTATTTAGTTCCTTTATGACATAATTAGCTTATTTAGGTCAAAAATTGCATAATAACCTTGGTTAGCTCATAAATGTCATATACTTAGCTTATTTTCCTCCAAAATGACATAATAAGCTTACTTAGCTCCAAAATGACCTATTTTACCTAAGTTAGCTCTAAAATGACCTATACTTAGCTTTGTTTCCTCCAAAATGACCTAAGTTAGCTCTAATATGCTAAGTTAGCTCAAAATGCTTAATTACCTAGGTTAGCTCAATAATGACCTATACTTAGCTTACTTATGTAAAAAATGGCATAATTAGCTTACTTAGGTCAAAAATTGCATAATAACCTTGGTAACCTCATAAATGTCATATGCTTAGCTTTTTTCCCTCCAAAATGACATAATAAGCTTACTTAGCTCCAAAATGACCTATTTTACCAAAGTTAGCTCTAAAATGACCTATACTTAGCTTTGTTTCCTCCAAAATGACCTAAGTTAGCTCTAATATGCTAAGTTACCTCTAATATGCTTAGTTACCTAGGTTAGCTCAATAATGACCTATACTTAGCTTACTTATGTCAAAAATGGCATAATTAGCTTACTTAGGTCAAAAATGGCATCATAACCTTGGTAACCTCATAAATGTCATATACTAGCTTATTTTCCTCCAAAATGACATAATAAGCTTACTTATCTCCAAAATGACCTATTTTACCTAAGTTAGCTCTAAAATGACCGATACTTAGCTTTGTTTCCTCCAAAATGACCTAAGTTAGCTCTAATATGCTTAGTTACCTAGGTTAGCTTAATAATGACCTATACTTAGCTTACTTATGTCAAAAATGGCATAATTAGCTTACTTAGGTCAAAAATGGCATCATAACCTTGGTAACCTCATAAATGTCATATACTTCTTCTTCTTCTTCTTCTTCTTCTAGTCTCCTTCTTCTAACTTTCTTATTTCCCATTTTGCAGATTTGATTCATTTCACGGAAGCTTGCATTGATGGAGTGCTTGTGTTTACTTTCTGTTTTGATTTTGTATCGATGAACAATGTGGAACTTGCTACCTATGGATGAAACTATTGTAATATGGGTGAAACTATGTATGTATGGATGAAACTTATGTGTTGGATATCATATATTTGCTGTGAGACTTGCACATATTGTTTGCCCTGTGAAATATATATATATATATCATATATTTGTTGTGAAAATTCTTGGATATAACAAAAAATAGAATAAAAAGGGGCAATACAAGCACTTTGCCGTGTGCCACCGACGGCAAAGGGCTCTTTGCCGTCTGCCACTGACGGCAAAGGTGACACGTGGCAGCAACCTGTGCAACCTAGGAGTACTGGGTCTAACCCATTTGGTCACTTTGTCGTTGGTGGCATACGGCAAAGGTTGGTGTGAATTTGCCGTCGGTGGTAGACGACAAAGTCTGCCAGCCCCCACCTAAGGTCAGCTGACATCACCTGGCAGACGACAAAGGATCTTGTCTCTTTGCCGTCAGGAGGCAGACGACAAAGCCTGTCGTTAGCCACCTAATGGGGCTAACCCCAGTTCTATGCCGTCCACGCACTTGGCCATCTACTTGCCCTCTATGGCATACAGCAAAGGTCTTTGCCGTCCGCTTTATTTATGCAGACGGCAAAGTAGCCCTTTACCGTGGTTTTCTGTGCTGGAAGTGGGGCCGTCTGCCAGTGAACGACAAAGACATTGGCCATCCGTGAACCTGTCCTTTGCCGTCTGCCATGGCAGACGGCAAAATACATGATTCCTGTAGTAGTGGGTGTACCGCCAAAGGCCACTAATCCCTCCCCGGTGCATAGGGCATAGATCGAATGGCTCGCACTTGTTAGAAAAATTTTCATGCCTCCCAACTAGTGAGAGATAGTCAGAGATTGTACTAATACTACTCCTACGATAGAGAATAATCTACAGAGAGATGAAACTAAAAAATCAAATGAGAATGGGTCCCACCATTTATAGCTCATCAAAAACCAATCAATGAATTTTTCACTTCTCATTCTTGCATTTCTTTTGCATTGAATCATTTCAGAAGGTTGTCTATTTCTCTACTTTTACCAAAACCGCATCGTAATGTTCAAACATGCATTTGCACATGTGTATACATACTACACTATATATCGAGAGAGACGTGTACTGCGATATAGTGTAGAACTTCGTGCTATGTACGTACTTACAAAGAGTAACATGCGATACGGATACATAAGGTTATCAAACTTGTTCCTTTTATACATACTTAATTAAGGACACTACAAAGTCCTGAACGTTCGGGATTTATCATTTCCGTCCCAATACCATACAAAACTACGAGTGCTCCTACCTACTAATGGGATCACCGGACAACACTAAATTATTCCTAATAGAAGCCACAGAGCTCGCAGGAGCGCTTGCGGCGCGCCATGAGTGCTCTGGTGTGCGGCCATTTCCCAATGCAGTGACACAACGTGTCTTCCTCGGCCTCGCAACTCGCAAGGTGCTGATTAGCATCTTGCCGCGGGCGAGCGCGATCTCACCCGTCTGGTGATCCGGTGCCAATAGGTACTCCTCCTCGCTCGAAGCGTGCACCCGATCGACGTACCGCCAGGCGTAGATGAGGTGCATGGACCCCACTGTACTCAGGGCTTTGGCACGGGCGTCCTCCACCACCCACATGACCCTCGCATGAGCCTTCTGCCGAAGAGCCAATTGCCTGACTCTCTCGGAGGCGACATAGGCCTGCCAGGCAGCATCCCTCGTGGCATGCTTCTCTTCCTCAACCTTCTTCTCCACCTCTCTTTTGGCGCGCTCTGTCGGAGGCAAAGCCTCCCACAAGGCGACCTCCATTTCTTTCCAAAGCTCCTCCAAGCTAGGGGACTCGGGGGCCAGCACGACGTCCTCCTCGTAGCGGGGCGCCGACGTGTGCTCCAGTGCGTGTGGGGGCGAGACTGGGAATGCCGATGTGTCCGCCTCAACGAGTGGCGGCGAGGAGTGGAACACCGACGCGTCATCCTCGACTGGTGGCAGCGAGCAATGGAATGCCGACGTGTCCCCCTCGACTCGTGGCGGCGAGGAACGGAAAGCAGACTCATGAACCGTTGTGCGGGGCAGTGAGGGGCGCCTAGGGCTAGTGAGGGGTGATGCCATGGTGGTCGACGGGTCCGTAATTGAGAGGGAGGGCGAGGAGATAAAGGCGATGAATATGAGCGTTCTTCCGAATGCGTGGGAGGCGCATTATTTTTATAGCAAGCATTGCCACACGTACGTAAGATATGTTGCGTGATTAATGTAACAGCTAGCTGGGCATATTTTTGTTGGAGGAAATTACAGGGGAAGGGTGGAGATATTGCTTATCACAACGGTTTTGGGTTTCGGCAGGAGGAGATTGGACGAGCATGCGAGGGAGGAGAGTCATGCATGCAGATTGTTTTCACACGGGGAGGAGGTGGGACTGCGAGAGGGAGAAGGAGAGTCAGGCATGCAGATTGTTTTCACACATGGATAGGAAAAGATTTGGAGGCGAACGTGTTTCCTGGTAGGGTGGACGAGAAAAATGAATCGAGAGGCGGTTGAGGTAAACGAGGCACAGTTTAATTAGTACTAATAAATGAAAACTTAGTACGACTGGGATTCGAACCATGACCACTAAAGTGAGGACAACCAACGCCTACCGCTGTGCTAAGCAAAGGAATATGATTTAGGCCGATTCCATAATTTTCTTATATGTTTAGTTTTTTTTTCAGACGGAGGCAAAAGCTTTGCCTCATCTCATTAAATAAGGAGGAGAACATAGTTTTAGTTGTTACAGGGCCACACAGGCCCAGCCAAAAGGGGTTACTCTCCTGGTAAAATGTTTCCCAATGATCTAGCTCCAACAATTACCCAAGTCTTCGCCTCATCCATGATTGTCGCCGCCACCCTAGTGGGCAGGGATGCCTTGTTATAGATATACATTCAGTTTGAAAATAATGAAATAATTTAAATGAAAAAAAATATTTTGAGGACCCTCGAAATGAGCAAAATTTCGTCGATTTTTTCCATTGGCCAACCTTATAGCTAACCTTGTTGTATGAGTGACTATAAGTGATGACTATATATGACATGGCAACATCATATAACCTAACGCACGTGGACGGAGGAAGTAGTATCATGTATGCGAAGTAGGAAAAATAAATTGCTCATTTATAGCGACCGCGCAAGCGAGGCATCGGTCGTGGGAGGCTTGGCGCTTGAAGGAATTAAGTCAAAGTTGCTTGCACATGCCGGCACGGCGTGCACACGCGGATGTTATACCGTTAGGCCTACTAGTTGGTCTACTACTAGTAGACATGACATCTAGTGGGTCCCCCATAGTACTCAAGAAGTCTTTGGGGGCATGCAGCCATTTAACTTACCGGGCAAGCCACTACCCCATGCCGTTCGCACGCCTTACTAAACATTTTTACAATCAGAAAACCGCTAGCAGTTCGCTCCTACTCATCCCCATCTTTTACCTTACAACACTTTGCTCCAGTTCATCCCGTACTTTCACATTACAGTAGTTCTACTTCTCCTAACCCTCCTCCAAAATCCATGGCCTCCCAAATCTCCATGATCGGCAGTGAGTACAAGGTTAAAACCTTCACCGGCGATGAGTTCGACGTCATCTACACCCGTAGATCCGCGACGGTGGAAGCATGCCTTGGTCGCTTCCAACACATGTTCAAAAATTCAAAGGATGAGTGGGTCGCTGGGCTAGATGTTGAGTACACCACAATCCTGGAAAAAGAGAAGCTTCTAAAGGAGGAAGAGAACAAGAGGCCTGCCGTGATCCAGGTTTGCGTACATAAAGTGTGCTTGGTCTACCACATATGCCATGCGGATGTTAGGTGTCAAAATTTTAAGGACTTCCTCAAGGACAAAAGAGCGAAATTCGTTACTGTAGACCTTAGGAATGACAAGGAAATTCTAGGTCGGATAGGCTCGTTATAGGCCAGCACTTCGATCTCCAGAAGGAAAGCCTAGTTGTCGGCGTTCTGGGAACGGGGGTACCCAGACTTGCCTGCCTGCGGCCCACGGCGTGGCTCCATCGACGGCCTGGTACGGCCCAGCTTCAGCGACAACAACTCAAGACCCTCACGAGGTGCCAAGCCTCACGAGGCGGATGACACCAAGACCTCCACGAGGAGTGGCCTCCTCAGGCTGGCTCCCGAAGAGCGGAGATCTCTATGCAAGCCTCACCTCGTGAGGTCCGGATGATGTGAGCCATGACGACCAAGGCCAGGCGGGCGCCAGCGGGCGCAGTGTACTTGTTTCCTCTTTGGTGCTAAAGAGGCAAGCGCAGGCGCGGAGTCCCGAGGAATCAGCCAAAGGTTTCCATTCCTGTGCAACAAGACCAAGACCGCCAGGACGGCAGGACGGAGGTTATCACCGAGCCCACCACGGCGTCACAACCAGAGGCTTTTGCAGGCGAAGACTACTCTTGTCAGGATAGCATGTACTAGTTGTCTCCCTTCGAATTTGGCCGCTGTGGGATCCCTTCCCGCCTTTCATTTGGGAAGAGGACCAAGGCCACTATAAATAGGACTTAGCCACCACCATAGAGGGAGAGAGTTCACATCGAGTAGAGTTCAGATTGAGAGTTGACATCGGATCATTCAGATCACCCTCACTCCACCAGCTCGCTCGAGCTCAAGAACACCTCTCCTCCTGAGGCTGTTCGCCACTGTACTAGTTCATCCTCAGCCCCTCGAGGCCAATCCACCACAAAGCAGGAGTAGGGTTTTACACCGCAAGGTGGTCCGAACCTGGGTGAACTGCCGTGTCTCCTTTCCTTACAGTTCGTCGAGCTAGGCTGTGAGATTAGCGAGTAGGCAGATTGGGGAGGACGAGTTCTTCGCACGCACCCCAGAGTTTCAAACTCTCAAGGGTTTCCGGAACCCGAAATCCGACATTTGGCGCGCCAGGTAGGGGTGCGTCGGAGCCTCTCCCCCGCCGGTCGATCCACCACCACTCCATCGCTTCCATGGCTGATGCTCGTCGAGCTAGCGCTGAGCGCCAGGCCGCCCTCGCCGCCCGCGTCGCTCAGACAGTGCCTACGGTTGATGGCTGCCCTCGCCGGCCCCCGTCTCCAGTGGCGAACGCCGCCACCGGCCCCGCGGGGCACGAGCAGCAAGCTTCGTCGCTGCACCCTTCCGTGCGGCGGGATGGGCGCACCGCCACCCCGTCGCTGACCCCGGCTGGTTTGTTGTCTCATGCTCGTCGCGGGCCGGCGAACGCACAGGCTGCGTTGCTCATGGCGCGCGAGCTCCTGCGCTACCGCCCCGTCGACGACCTCTATGAAGACTGGCTGGACCGCATCGCCGAGCTTGTCAGTGACGCCGGGGACTCTCCTACACCGTCTCGCTCGCTGCCTCACCCGCCGCCTGCTGCGGGTGACGTAGCCCACGGAGCACCTCCTCCACCTCCCCGTCAAGACGTCGCCCTCTGGCCAAGGCGCGAGGCCCCGCGGCACGACCCGCCGCACAGGGCGCCGGCGCGTGAAGATGAAAGCTGCCAGGTGGTGCAGCAGCCGCAAGAAGATGCACGTGCACTCCCAGCACCGCCACGTCAAGACCGCGCGCCGCCTGTAGTGGTGGTGCGCGAGCGCCAAGACCAGGCTCCACCTCCACGATGGGCTCCTGTGACCACATCGAGTTGCCGCGCATTCACTTCAGAGCTACACAACGTCGTCTGGCCGGGGAAGTTCAAGCCCGACCTGCCTCCGAGCTACGATGGCACCCCCGACCCTGCCGAGTTCCTGCAGCTCTACGAGCTGAGCATCGAGGCAGCCAACGGTGACGAGAAGGTTATGGCGAACTGGTTTCCCATGGCCCTCAAGGATGGCGCACGCTCGTGGCTCCTGAACCTGCCCGCGGGATCGATCTCCTCCTAGGAAGAAATGCGAGAGCATTTCGTCGCCAACTTCCAGGGCACTCGCGACCGTCCACCGGCTGCGGGTGACCTGCGGCGCATCTAGTAGCAGCCAGGAGAAACCCTGCAGAAGTACATCCAGCGCTTCAACAGCGTCCGCCTCGAGATCCCCAAGGTGTCGGACGAGGCCATCATCTCGGCGTTCACTGATGGCGTCTGCGACGTCAAGATGAAGGAGGAGCTCGCCATACATGAGGACCTGTGCACGGCTCTGGAGATGTTCAACATGGCAACCAAGTGTGCGAGAGCTGAGGAAGGTCGCCTCTCTCTCCTGGAGCTCCCAGGGGCTGACCCAGAAGACAAGAAGGCCAAAGCCAAGGACTTGAAGCGCAAGGGACCGGCCGTGCTCGCGGCCAAACCAGAGATGAAGCGCGGCTGCGACCACCCAGAGTCATCCAAGGGCAGCCGCCCATTCTGCATCTTCCACAACGTGCACATCCACAACACCAACGACTGCTAGGAGCTCAGGGTCATCCGCGATGGGCGCCTCGGTCGACGCCCCGAGCGCAGTGACCGAGGCTACGGCCGCGGAGGAGGCCGAGGTGGAGGACGCTAGGACGGCCGCGACCCCCGCCAAGAATGGCGCGATCAGTCTCGTGAGGACCGCTGGCAGGGCCAGCCTCGCGAGGGTCCCTGGAGAGACCAGCCTCGTGAGGACCGTCCTCAGGGCAACGCTGGCCTTCCTCCGCTGCCGCCACCACCAAGAAGGAATGACGACCACCACCAGGACGAGGGGGCTCGGGGCTTCCAGGAGCCTCGTGCCATCGCCTGCATCCTGGGCGGCGCTCAGGCCCCTGCCTCTCATCGCATCTTCAAGCAGTTTGCCCGTGAAGTGAACGCGGCCCTCCCCAAGCTGGAGGAAACGTGTCCGCTCAGGTGGTCCAAGTGCACCATCACCTTCAGCCCATCCGATCAGCTCAAGTGCACGACAACTGCCGGCGGTCTCCCGATGCTCTGCTCGCCTACCATCAGCAACGTGCTCGTCACCAAGACTCTCATCGATGGTGGTGTGGGGCTCAACGTTCTCTCCATCGAGACATTCGATCGACTCCAGGTGCCCTACGACCAGCTGCAGCCTACCAAGCCTTTCTCAGGAGTGACCGACGGCTCCACCACCCCGATAGGGTAGATCCGCCTCCCTGTCACCTTCGGCAAGCGCGACAACTACCGCACCGAGCTCATCGACTTCGACGTCGCCCACATTCGCCTTCCATACAACGCCATCCTTGGGTATCCGGCCCTGGCCAAGTTCATGGCGGTGACTCATCATGGTTACAATGTCCTCAAGATGCCAGGGAGCTGCGGCGTCATCATGGTCGCCTGCGAGGAGAAGGACGCGGTGTGCTCTCTCGAGCGCGCCTACCAGGCTGCGGCGGTCGAGAACCCAGACGATGAAGGCACCGTCTACCCTCCTGAGGCTGTCCCCAAGAAGAAGAAGTAGCTGCTCCGCCAAGGACCTCAGGAGAGCGGGGTGTCCAGCGGCACCACCTCAGGCCCTGCGCCCACTGATGGGGCGCCTCCCTCTCTCGCATAGGAAGGCATGCCCGGCGCCCCTCTCAGGCTAGGCTCGGGGGCTCTCCTCTGGAGGGCCTCTAACCTGGCCAACGTCACGAGGGAGACGCTCGGGCACCACGTGGAGGCGTGCTTCAGCGCGCGCTTCCGCCAGGAGGGTACAAGGCGCGAGGTGCCAGGTGCCCAGGAGCTCATCACCAAGGCAATCAAGGAGCTTCAGGAGGCAAGAGCTATGCGAGGTGACCATCGCCCACCACCCGGCGCGGCTCCTTGTCTCGGCGAGGACAGCGAGCTGCGCATCTGCGTCAACATCCCAGGGCTCAATAGGGCCGCATCTCAGGAGCGCTTCTAGCCGTCCCGCGCTGGCCGATGCTAGGGTCCCCCTCACAGCTATGTTCGCATGCCTTTTGGCTTGTTGAGCGCAGCTGCCGCACTACAGCGCCACATGCGTGGCGTCCTGGCGGCTCATGAGGCCATAAGCCAGGCGATCCTTTCAGAGGAGGAGATGGATCCTCGCGAGCCTCCCGGGCCCCCAGAGCCTCCTGAGGCTTAGGGCCTGGGCGGCTCATGAGGAGCGACTTCTGTGGCATGCGCCTTCAGCTACTCGAACATCTCTTCAGCAACGGTGCCAGGTGACATTTTCTGGTTTGTTCAGTTGGGGGCGCCCCTCGGGCTGCATTATCCCCAAGCCGCGTGGGTCCGTCCCTGCGGCATGTATTGTTTTGTGTCTATGAGAACTAGCTCTACCTTACCTATGGGTTGATTTATGTTATCACCTGCTTGCCTGGTGGTCTATCGCCTCCGCGGCCTTCCGCATTGCTGACCAGCCTCTTGCTCATTCCGCAATGGGGGCTACACATGCTGGCACAGTGCTTGTGCTCGGGTCCGTCCCTGCAACGCTGACAAATCTGAGAGATCGAGCTCTGGCTCGCGGCCTGCCCTGCGCACGTCACCTCACTAGATCCTTAGTGCCTTCATCTTTTTGCGGAAAGATCAACGGCAGGACAGCAAGCGCGATTATGAGTTATACTCTCCTCTCGGACTAACCCGCAGGAATCCATGGAGTTTAGCCACGGGTGGCCCCGCCGGCCGTCCCTTTTTCACGCAATTCGCTTGCACGTTAAAGGGAGGCTCCTGAGCATCGCGCCTCAGGAGCTCTTACTGACTCTCCAGCCCTCACCCCCTGGCCTTAACCACGGCATCGCGACCTGGCATACCAGTGGCGGCTGAGCCTCGCTTGAGGGTCGGGACCCAAGGATGTAGAGCACCTAGATGAGCGGGGAGAAGGGGAGGTCGGCGTGAACCCTACCTGGAAGCATCACTGCCAAGGCACAATCAGGCGTTGCGGAAAGGAATCACTTCAGGCCTACTAAGATAAGTCACCCATGCATATCAGAGTGAACCTCATTGTCCGGTATTTTGATTCTCGCAATCTCGCTTCGGCAATGCCGCTTCCCTTTTCGGCCTCCAGGGAGCTGCTTGCATGCCAAAGGGGACCTCTTGAGCATCGCTCCTCAGGAGCTCTTACCGGACCTCGGGCCGCTCACCTCCTGGCCTTGACCACGGCATCGCGACCTGGCATACCAGCGACGGCTGAAGCCTGCCTGGGGACTGGGACCTGCTGGCGTAGAGCACTAAGCTACCGCGAGAACGAAAAGGGGGAACCATGCCGAAGCAAGATGTGCGGCTACAACATCATACTAGGAATAATAAACATTGGAGCAAAAGCATTACAGTTTTTTACATACCCCCACGGGGTTTGTCACAATTCCGCGCAGGGAAACAAAAGAAGGAAACATCAAGGGACCCCGGCTGCTGGGCATCACCGACGATGCCGAGCGGACGCAGCTACCGTGCTCCGGGCACGGCGAGAGCTCGGCGGCACATAGCTGTCGTCACTGGACTCCGGAGAATCGCTGGGCTCGGGAGAGTCGCTGGATTTCCAGGAGTCGTCGCTGCTGCTGGAGGAGCTGCCAGCGAGGCCAGAGGCGGGCTCGACGTCCGCGGCCGCGCCACACGGACTGCTTCCCCCGGGGCAGCACTCCAGACACCGGCCCTCCTCATCGAAGACCTTGAAGAACAATGTAGATGCGCCATCGTACTCAAAATGGATGGCGTGGGCCCCCTATGGACGGCAGGCGTGGGCGACCTTGCCCCATCGTCGGGTCATGAAGATGTCGCCCGGGGGGACGACCTCGACCTCCGCCCCCATGGCTAGGCCGTAGCACCCGGCGTGCTGCAGCCACAGCTCAAGTGGCCCCCTCGGCGGCATTTCCTCGACGAAGAACCTCGGGAGCCGGATCCACGTGCGTGGAGGCATTGCCGCCCACACCACGAACTCGCGTGAGGTCCCCTCGCCATGGGTTTGCCGGCCTGCTGGCCGAGCAGCCTCGATCGGTCCTCCGAGACCCCAGCCCGCGCGGCGCTGGACATTGCCGCCCTGTCCAGAGCCTTGCGCGCGGGCGTACAGAGGAAGCGGGAAGCCAGGCGGAGGCCGCTCGTACCAAGGCCGCGTCACCTCTTGCCTTCGCCGGCGTCATGAGGACGGCCGAGCCTCTTCTTCGGCGGAAGTGGCCCCGGCTCCTCCCGAGGGGTTTTTCCCTTCTCCGTTGAAGAGAATCTCCTGATCGGCGCCATGGATGCTGCTGCAAGACGGCGGGACAAAGGAGAAGAAGGAGCGGGCAGTGAGAAGATGGAGATGAGTGAGGGGGGCTCTGCCCCTCCCCTCATTTATAGCCGGAGGGAGGCCAACCGCCGGCCTCCATGATCCCACGCAGTGATGGTTTTTCTCTGCATGCAAAAGAGTCTCATCAATTCGAACGGTTGTCAAGGCGGTGTGGGGAAGCGGAGACGCCCACGTCCCATCAATCGCCACGCGTCGACCAAGGCCGCAGGCGGTTAGGACCCACGGCGCTCCGCACTTGCCCCTTGGCTTCGCCTCGAAGCCAAGTTCGAGCGCGCCTTGGGCCCAGGGGCTACTGTCGGCCTTCTGGGAACGGGGCTACCCAGAATTGCCTGCCTGCGGCCCACGGCGTGGCTCCATCGATGGCCTGGCATGGCCCAGCTTCAGCGACAACAACTCAAGACCCTCGCGAGGGGCCAAGCCTCGCGAGGCGGACGACACCAAGACCTCCACGAGGAGCGGCCTCCTCAGGCTGGCTCCCAAAGAGCGGAGATCTCTATGCAAGCCTCACCTCGTGAGGTCCGGATGACGTGAGCCATGATGACCAAGGCCAGGCGGGCACCAGCGGGCGTAGTGTACAAGTTTCCTCTTTGGTGCTAAAGAGGCAAGCGCAGGCGCGGAGTCCCAAGGAATCAGCCAAAGGTTTCCATTCCTGTGCAACAAGACCAAGACCGCCAGGATGGCAGGATGGAGGTCATCACCAAGCCCACCACGGCGTCACAACCAGAGGCTTTTGCAGGCGAAGACTACTTTTGTCAGGATAGCATGTACTAGTTGTCTCCCTTCGAATTTGGCCGCTGTGGGATCCCTTCCCGCCTTTCATTTGGGAAGAGGACCAAGGCCACTATAAATAGGACTTAGCCACCACCATAGAGGGAGAGAGCTCACATCGAGTAGAGTTCAGATTGAGAGTTGACATCGGATCATTCAGATCACCCTCACTCCACCAGCTCGCTCGAGCTCAAGAACACCTCTCCTCCTGAGGCTGTTTGCCACTGTACTAGTTCATCCTCAGCCCCTCGAGGCCAATCCACCACAAAGCCGGAGTAGGGTTTTACACCGCAAGGTGGCCCGAACCTGGGTAAACTGTTGTGTCTCTTTTCCTTACAGTTCGTCGAGCTAGGCTGTGAGATTAGCGAGTAGGCAGACTGGGGAGGACGAGTTCTTCGCACGCACCCCAGAGTTTGAACCTCTCAAGGGTTTGCGAAACCTGAAATCCGACACTAGTGTCCTCCTCTCAACCTTCAATGCTGACCTTGACAGGAGCCATGGTTGATCCTTCGTACGGTAAACTGGAGAAACCTGGACACAAGTTTCATCGTGCATGGGAGTCAAAGAGAATAGGTAAAGATCACATCATGTACGCAACAATGGATGCCTACCTTTGTTTAAATATCTACAAGGGTTGGATGAAGAAGAGCCAAGCAAAGAAGTATTAGCGAAGAAGAAGAGGAATAGGAATAGGAAGAGGGACGAGGACGAAGTTGAGGACGTGGACAAGGACTCTGAGTGAGGTGGCAGTGCCGTTGCTCATGCTGGTTCTAATGCAGTGTCAAGTGGACTAGTTGCTTAGTTTTATTGCAGGGTGTGTTGTGTCGAGCCCCCAGAAGAACTATGTTATGTTCTTTCATTATTTGAACTCTTTAGTACGTACTAGTATGTCTTACAGTTCATCTTGTAGTTGGTACTACTACTCATTTCTTCGCGTCCCTATTGTACTTAATACGTACTAGTAGTATTATTTGGGTCAGTCGATTTCTGAAAGAACAAGTTCACCGGAGCAAAGGGAGAAGACGACAGAGAAGCTACTCGAGTATCTATATTAGGGTGGCAGGGTGCCCATGATCTATCTTATGAGTGTTGGGTGTGGGATGCAGTTCGCCGGAAAAAATGGATCCTGCCCGGGGTTAAATGGATGGGGGGTTGGGGGGGAGCATGGCAGTGGGAGGCGGTTCAGGGGAGGGCGGCGGCGGCAGGCGGTTAGGCCTAGGGCGGGCTGGTGACTCGATGGTTGAGAGAGAAGATGAGCAATACAACAATTTTGGAGGTTGAAGAAGCCCTTCTAGCCGTCCATGTTGCATCCAACGGCTCACAAGAGTCGTCTGACCGAAATTGTTCCTTCAGACTGCAGGATCAACATGGCATTCAAGGTTTCGAAGGTAGATCCACGTTTGCACCCGGTTTGCAGGCTCGACGTGGGCGCGACCGGCTTTCGCCGGGACAACCACCATGCGGGCCTCCTTCACGCGGGCAGTGACGACGATGACCCGCTAGCTCCTCCTCGCCGGTGTGCTGGAGCACGCACTCCTCCTCCTCCTCTTTGTACGTTGCAGGCATAGATGTGGCTCCAGCTGCTCGTGTGCTTGGCAGCGCGGCGGCATCGCCCGGAGGGACTGTAGATGATGTAAGCGGGCGGGCCTGCTACTTCATGGAACAGGGATGGCGGGGAGCAGGTGGGCACCATCATGCGAAATGGTGGCGGCGGCATATTGATGAGTGTGCGTATGGGGGCATAGTTTAGTTTTATATAGGGTTGGTCAAACTTAAGAGAACACCGTAATAGTACACGTAAACATTAGACAGAGGCAGCGCTTACACCACATTAGTTAGCACAACATTGATACGGAATCCTCTGCAAGCGCGTGCACCGCGGCCGCACGGTCGATCGAATGGTGCGTCACGTTGTCGCGCTCGAAGGACATCCACCGAACCTTTTGTGTGTGTGAAAAGAATCCCCGAATATTACTCTATAAATTTTTTTTCTTGAAAAGTTCTTCAATATTTCCATATATTTGAATTTAGCTTTAGTTCATGCTTATTTGTATTTGGACATTTTAGGTGCGCCCTAGAATTTTTTTTGATAGAGATTTTGTCTGTGTAACCGAGAGAGAACGTGTGTATGTGTCTATATGTGTGTTGTGGCGGAAGGGCAATGTGGAGACGATGTGCGTGTGATAGAGAGGTGTGAATGTGCAAAGGATCATGTATGAGTGAGACATAGAGAGATGGCGAGATATTGTGTATACATGAGAGAACGGTCATGTATTTGTGTTTGTGTGTGTGTGTGTGTGTGTGTGTGAAAGAGAGAGATAGGAGCATCCGTAACACAACAACCATCTCTCTCGATCGACCCTCGCACACTCGCATGTATCACATACGTCAACGCACACATTTTGACACCCTCACACAGCCCCTGCCCGCCTCAAGGCCCCTACATCTCTCTCTATCTCGCACATACAATCTCTTCCTGAAAACCATATTTAGCATGTACCTCTCTGTCACATACACACCCTGTACCACGCAGACACATTTATCTCTCGCTATGTCTCTATGCCTCACAAACACACTCCCCATAGTCCTCTCTTTGTATCCTCCACACGGTCTCTCTATATTGCTTAAACATTCATGCACACGATGTATCCGTCTCGCACCATTAGCCTCTCTAGCTCTCGTGAGGTTTCTCTCCTACTCTCTCGCCCACGTATATATAGTACAATCTTTCCCGCCCTCTGTCTCTTTCTTCCATGGGGTGTATATCTTGTGTGTTGAGCACACACATCTCTCCCCCGCCATTGCTCCATCTTCACAAACTCTTTCTCTACGCTTCATTTAGACATTGGGATGTGTTCAAAATATCACTTTAGATTGGATCATGTAGGGTTATGGTTAGTTTTGTTGCATCCAACTAATTAATAATTATGAAATGCATTTAGATTTATATTTGAGTTGGATTATGAGAGGTTGAGCATATTGTGAAGTACTATAGACCTAGTATTCATCTTCGAATTCAACAATGATTCTAACTATTGAATTGTATAAACCATTACATTTGAAGTCAATAGCTTAACATATTTATTTCATAATTACAACAAATAATTAATGCGACGACATTAAACCAAGAAAACAGATGTGTACTAGTACTCCTAGTTGCTTAGCCCAATCACCCAACAGGCCAGACGGGGAGTACAGGGTTGCAAATTTTCAGGTCGGCGGCAAAATCTCCATCGAGATCTCCCGCGACCTAAATTCGAGAAATGCAAAGTTACCATCATACCCTTGGTCGAACAGGCCGATGGATATTGGTGGGTCGGGGGCTGTTTTGGTAACTTCACGTTCACCCCACCCAGCCAACCCTACCCCAGCACCCAGAGTACACCTCAATAATCCACATTTTCTATCCCCACCGTTAAATAGACTTCTCCATGGCACCGCAACACCTTCATGCCCCTCCCCTTCTTCATCGACACACTCGTCCACCGCAACGCATCTGCCTCATCGATGATGTCATACGCCGCACTGGAGCCGGTCCACCGTCACCGTCGTACATGGAGCCGCTTCCTCGGTGCCGTCTTCCACGGTCTCGGATATGCTTCCCGGAAGCAGACTTCAAGTGCAGCAGCACCACCATCATCGACAATGAACTGATTCCCGTTGCCGACCATGATGCGCAAACATCGCCGCGACCTTCGTACTCCTCCTCGATTGGTAATGTGTATATTGATTCTCTTAACAGTACATGTGCAGTTCCGATTTTGTTCATACCCACCCTTCAAATTTCCTAGCTGCTATTGTTGCGGTAAAACTAATTGGTTATAGCTAGCATTATCCAACAGAATATCATCTTGTAATTGTTCTTTGCTCCTGTATTGCGCTGTGCTTGGTAGGTTCTTCATCTGTAACCAGTAGCGTTGCAAATGATGAAAAGTTTTTTAGAATAGCAGGGAGGTGACCCCCCTGCTCTATTGACCCAAAATGAAAACAGAACATAGTTCTAGCAAAGTTGAATAGCCACATAGTAGGATATTAAAAATCACTCATGCTAACATGGCAGATGAGTGCTTTAATGTTGCCCACAAGATGTGTGAGTATTACTAGTATATTTTTGTTGCCATGTTGAGATTTAAAACTACGAATGCGAACATGCAGAGGAGCAATGAAGGCCAAATACGGGATGTTGGGGACATCTTCAAGGAACGTCGGAAGTTAAGGACGAGCTGCACTGAACCTGTAAAACGAGCTTTGGTAATTAATAGCCTTTCAATTACTTTGACATTGAGAACCTGACTAGCAGTGGTGGATGGTTTGTGTGTCCTTGATGGTTTCGTTAATGAAATTGGAGGGAGGCCCCTCTTTTGATCATTATTATTTTTACTTTGACATGGTATGTGTCTGGCATCAGTAGTGAACACAGGACCAGGCCAGGCTCTGGGCAAGCCCCGAACCGAAAACAGCGTCAAACCATGTTGTCTGCTTGGATAGGGTTCTTGCCATGCAATCCAGCAGTGTGGCAGATTATTAAACTATAGTAGGCAAGACAAACAATTTCCTGTACACTTGATTAGGCTCTCAATCATTTGTAGGATCTCAATTTACTCACTGGACCCACCATGACGTAGGATGAAAAACTATAAGGCCCTCTTTGATTCGTAGGATTCTCAGAACGCAAGAATAGAAAAAAAAGCATTGGAGTGGCATGCCCACTTGAATCCCATAGGATTAGCATAGAGTGTTTGATGCCATAGGAAAATAAAGGAAGTGAAAAAAGAGGTTGGAGTGGATGCTTGATTTCCAATGAACTTCAGTACACATGATTCCATTGGAAAAGTCCTATAGGATTCAATCCTATGAATCAAATGACCAATGTAGGAAAAAATCCTAAGGATTCTAACCCATAGAAAATCCTATGGAATTCCTTTGAATCAAAAGAGCCCAAACCTTTGTCATTTAATGTTGAAGCTAGTCACTCAAAAGTGGCTACAGACACCCTGGAGATCATCTGGTTGCCGGTTGTTTTGCTGCAGCAAGTCCATGGCTTAGTGCACCCCTCTGCTGGTTTTTGTATTTCTCTTAGCCTTTTGTTCTTTGATATATATGTTGTAGTTTCTATAAGCTGGCTCTGCTTGATATGTAGTAATAAGCAGTCTTAATGGTCCTAATGGTTTCCTTTTTAGCTTGATGCAGGAAGTGGGTGTTCTCACCTTGGAGTCTGTTTTATATTTATCGTTTTGAATTCACTTCTCCTAGTCCTATTTATCAGGCTTCTACTTAATGGATCTCGGGAGCTCTGACTATTTATCTAAAAAAGAAGTAACTTTTTCATGTCAGGATGCAGTTCCTGTGAGGAGGGAAGTTGGTCAACCTCGAGGTCATGTTTTGCGGCTAGTCCTATGTGCCAGTTCCAAACTGATGCTGGATTATACACAAGGTGCCAGTTCCCTAATGATGTCGGATTAGACACAAGGTGCAAATTCCCAAATGATGCTAGAGTACACACAAGCGAGGTGGATTTGTCAAGTGTTCGTGTCGTCGTGGCTCTAGTAAAGGCTGAAAGAAAGCATGCATCAACCTTTGAGAATGTAGCTGAGTTCCTGAAGAAGTGAAAAGAGCAATCAGATGCTTTCCTCACCCAAGACAAAGAAGATATGGAAGAAGCCAGAAAGAAGCTAGCAGAGGTAGAGCAGGGTAGGCGTCTCCTGCTATCTAAAATTGTTGCCAATCCAAATTTTCGTTCATAGTAGCTAGGTTCAAATGTTTATCTAGTCAGCATGCCTGTTGTGATGTCCGTGCATCGACTGAGATGAATGTAAGTCTATGATGCTGAGATGTCGCACAAAATATATATTTTCTGGGTCATGTAATAACTTACATTACTTCCCGAACAATAACAGACGAACCATTGGACATGGTATAGTTCACATGCAAGCCCAACATTTCAAGTTCAACTTTCACATCAAACTCATGTTCACATATATCTTCATAATCATAGATAATGTCCACAACCACGATTCACTTGAAAGCAAAAAAAGTGAGGATAATTAGAAATAAATAAGATTCTATAGTTTTTACTATCAACATCAATGGTTCCCAAAACATCATTTAGTTCAGAGCCAAAACACAAATTCCTTGAGAGATCATTGATGAAAAAGGTGCAATTTCTACCAACGGGGGAGGAGGGACTCACGTATAATTTTGTGGAGTTCTACTAACATTGAGGTATCTGTTCTGTTTGAACAAACATGCTTGAGATGGAGATTTACATCCATGTTTGCAAAAATATGTAAAAGGGTTATCGATGTCATTGCATCATTTTACAAGTGCCATTGGATTTATCGATGGCACTAGATTGACAGCAGCATATTATTCCCACTGTGACATTGCATGATTTGACAAGTGGCACTAGATTGACATCAATAAAACAATGGGAATATAAGGGCATGCCGATATTGGGCGCGCCAACACCATGTAGAGTACCTCCATAGAGGCAATAAATTGGCAAGGCAGAGCTGGTTGCCGAGAGCAAGAAACATATCAGTGCAAGCACAACAAAACAAGACCGTACGAAATTAATTATATTTTGGACATTTTTTTGACTAAATGTGAATAGCTTCTGGAGGCAGGTAATTAATCAAATGCTGGCCGCGGCGGGGGTCCATGATGTTTTGCGCTAAACCGGGCAACAGAACAGGTGTCTATGCCGGTGACGCGGTGGTCTTGGCCTTTGTGGGTTCCAAGCGGCGGTGGTTCCCATGGTATACTATTCCTCAGTGTCGGCGACAGCCGCGGACGTGTTGGCCGCCTCTGCCGGCATGCCGCGGTTCCGCCAATGTTTGTGGCGGATGGCATGGCCAGCCATGGTGCACTGGACGCCGTGCTCCCCCATGTGCCGGCGTGGAGCAACTGGACACTCCTCTGCGAGCAAGATTGGAGCATCGAGTTGATGCACAAGGGGCCAGCTTGGAGCGGCGGCTTGCTCCTCCACTAGCCTGCCTGCAGCCTCGCCCATGGTACTGACAGCCTAGGGCGGGGAGGGAGGTGGAGCAGCGAGTTGTCAGGCTCGTCGGGGGCACCCAACAGGCTTTTATGCCGGAGAACTTGTCTTCCTGTTCGCCGGATGATATGGTGAGTGTGGAGAAAATGGTGCAAGGAGGATATAGGGAGCGGAGGTGTGGTGCGGTTCTTGCCAAACGTCTGGCCTCCTTTAAATAGCAGGCGGACAAGAGGAGCCAACTGGCATTGTGTTCTAATACCGGCCGGATCGCGGAAGGATGTGTTGTCGGCACACGAGCAAGTTTAATGGAGGTAGGTGGGGCAGTCTGAAGCCGGTTGAATGCGGTGACGAGGCCTGTTCAACCTGGCATGCAATGAGTGGGGCTCTCTTGGCCGGCGCACCAGTTCAATGCCTGCGCCAGTGAGAGGTCGCATCTGCTCTGGCACTGTGTGAGAGCAATTACTCCCTCCGCTCCTTTTTTGTTTGGGTATAAGAAAATCTCATTTTGCATTCACATTTTGCAAGTAAAATTCATGGTCAAACTTTGACCCAAAATACGATAGGGACTAGTAAACTAGGACGGAGGTAGTAGTGATGAATTCCATTTTTCGCTCCATACCAATCGTTTTAGAAAATTGTATAACACGATTGAAAATCAGAACTCTTACCCCACTAAAAAATGATTTTTTAAACGTGGAAACTCGATCAGTGGCGACTAGCGAGCCACCACCTCTAGGTCGTTCACCTATGGTCCCCGACCATCAACTCCCGCGGATCAAATTATCACGCGAGCTGACTCTTCCTACAAAGGTGCGCTCCACCACGTACCCGGCACCCGCGGCCCCGCGCATGCAGCAATCATGCACCTATGGGTTTATTTGTTTATGGTGCCACATAACTCTCATGTGTGTGCGACAGCGAGAGAATGACTGTGTGCGTGTGCCTCTTCTCTTCGTATATGTACTCTAGCGTTTGTATGGTGTCCAAAAAATAATAATAACTAGCAATGTGCCAGTGCGTTGCAACACATCCAAAGTAGAGTAATACATATTTACAAATTTGATAGAAAATAGTTTAGTTTTGATATGCATATATCACTAAAAATATCTTATGTTTCACTCAAAATATATTCCTTTGGCTATTTTGATGAGATAAGGGAGGAGTGTAGTTCGTTTCAAGATTTGAGAAGTGGGATATTGTTGCAAAAAGCCCATGTGTGTGTGTGGTGTGTGTGTGAGAGAGAGAGAGAGGGAGAGAGGAGGAGGAGGGAGTGCGTGTGTGACAAAGGCACGAAGAGTGTGTGTGTGTGAGAGGCATCGACATAAAATGAGGCGATAGTGTGTGTGTGCATGATCGAGAAGGCGTGTCTCAAGAAGGGACGAAATATTTACATAGATACAAGGAGCGCAACAGAGACATATACGAGAGAGTGGAAGCGAGAGTGTGCGGTAGATGGATAAACCTATCTAGAGGTTGGTCGATCAATGTTTGTGAGAGAGATATGAGTCGGGGGTGCGAAAGTGATAGTTTTGTGTGTGTGAGAGATAGATGGTAGTCGGGAGGGGAGCAAAAGCGGGAGTTGTGTGTGTGTGTGTGTGAGAGAGAGAGAGATAGAGAGTTTGTCTGATCGGTAAACAAATAAGTAATTTTAGTTTTGGAACGGAGATGAAGATGGAAAGGAGACCCCGACAAACTGTCTGTGTGTGCGGGAGAGAGTAATTTTAGTGGTCGGAGTCATATCTAGAAAAATATAGGGTGCGTGAGAGATCCCTAGAGAGAAAGACAAAGTGAAAGCCGACTGAGAGTGTGTGTGTGGTGGTGAAAAAGAATGCTAGGTAGCTATAGTGATACCAGAGGATGATAGATACGTGAGAGATAATGAAAGTCGTGTAATCTATAAAGATAGAGAGAGTGTGAAACTTCTCGAGAGAGATGGCGAGAGACTGTGTTTGTGAAAAAGGGAGAAACATGTAGTGAGCGTGCGGGTGAGTGATACGTCTCCAACGTATCTATAATTTTTTATTGTTCCATGCTATTATATTATCTGTTTTGGATGTTTTATATGCATCAATATGCTATTTTATATTATTTTGGGACTAACTTATTAGCCTAGTGGCCAGTGCCAGTTTCTGTTTTCCCCTGTTTTTGACTTTTACAGAAAAGGAATACCAAATGGAATAAAACTTTACAGTGATTTTTCTTGGACCAGAAGAAACCCACGAGACTTGGAGAGGATGCCAGAAGCCCTAGGAGGAGGCCACAAGCCGTACGGGCACGCCCCAGGTGGGGGGGGGCGCCCCGGGGTCTTGTGGGCCCCTCGGAAACCTTCCAACCCTAATTCCACCACTATATGTTCTCAAATATCCCCCTATACCAGAGGGCACACAAAAAATACTTTTCCGCCGCCGCAAGCTTCTGTTCCCGTGAGATCCCATCTTGGGGCCTTTTCCGGCACTCCGCCGGAGGGGGATTCGATCATGGAGGACCTCTACACCAACCTTGCTTCCCTTCCGATGATGTGTGAGTAGTTTACCACAGACCTACGGGTCCATATCTAGTAGCTAGATGGCTTCTTCTATATCTTTGATCTTCAATACAATGTTCTCCTCGATGTTCTTGGAGATCTATTCGATGTAATCTTCGTTTGCGGGTGCGTTTGTTGAGATCTGATGAATTGTGGATTTACGATCAGATTATCTATGAATATTATTTGAGTCTTCTTTGGACTCTTTTATGCATGATTAAGATGGCTTTGTATTTCTCTCTGATCTATCGATTTGGTTTGGCCAACTAGATTGGTTTTTCTTCCAATGGGAGAGGAGCTTTGTGATGGGTTCAATCTTGCGGTGTCCTCACCCAGCGACAGAAGGGGTAGCGAGGCACGTATTGTATTGTTGCCATTAAGGATAAAAAGATGGGGTTTATATCATATTGCTTGAGTTTATCCCTCTACATCATGTCATCTTGCTTAAGGCGTTACTCTGTTCTTATGAACTTAATACTCTAGATGCAGGCAGGAGTCGGTCGATGCGAGGAGTAATTGTAGTAGATGCAGAATCATTTCGTTCTATTTGTCACGGACATGATGCCTATATTCATGATCATTGCCTTAGATGTCTTCATAATTATGCGCTTTTCTATCAATTGCTCAACAGTAATTTGTTTACCCACTGTATCTTTTCTTCAAGAGAGAAGCCTCTAGTGAAACCTATGGCCCCCGGGTCTATTTTCCATCATATATTTTCAGGTCTACAAACCAAAAAAACCCAAAAATACCTTGCTGCAATTTATTTATATTTACTTTATTTTACTCTTTTACTTATCTTTTATACCTATCTCTATTAGATCTCACTCTTGTTCATGACCGTGAAGGGATTGACAACCCCTTTTTCGTGTTGTGTGCATGTGTTTGTTAGTTTGTGCAGGTGCAAATATTGGAGACTTGCTTGTGCCTCCTACTGGATTGATACCTTGGTTCTTAACTGAGAGAAATACTTATCTCTACTTTGCTGCATCACCCTTTCCTCTTCAAGGAAAAAAATCAACGCAAGCTCAAGAAGTAGCAGGAAGAATTTCTGGCGCCATTGCCGGGGAGGCTCTACATCAACCCTACCAAGTACCTATCATAAACTCTCATCTCTTGCACTTACATTATTTGTCATTTGCCTCTCGTTTTCCACTCCCACACTTCTAAAACATTTTCAGAAAAACACAAAAATATTTGCCTTTTTATTCGCCTTCTTTCCGTTCGTCTTTTAGTTTGCCTTTTATGTCTTACTTGGTTTGTTTGCTCGTTCGCTTGGTATAATTGTGTGTTTATTGAAAATCAGGAAGCAAAAAGTTTATGGATCCTCATCCACTTGCTAATCTTTTTAAAAGATCCAATCATGATGAACCAATTGCTAGTGAGTTGAGTGCACTAGATTATCTTTATGATGTTTTGCTTGAGATTCATGAATCTAAAAATTGCGATGAAGAAATTTATGAAGTGATTCATGATAGCTCCTTGAATGAAAAGCATGATTGCAATGATTTTACTATAAATTCTATTAATGTCAATTGTGCTAATAATATGCAAAACCCCAAGCTTAGGGATGCTAATTTTGCTATGTCCGCTACTTATTGCAATGATCATGATTGGGGTGATAATGCTTCTTATGATCTTGAAAATTTATTTAAGCATCATGATGAATATGTTTGCAATAATATTGAAAGTGGGTTTGGAAGAGTGTCAACTTTAGGAAATAATGATCCCACTACTTTGGAGTTTGATCAATCTTATATTTTTTTTGATAAAAGTGGGCTCGGAGAAGTAATGACTTTTTTCTATGTTAATCCCACTATTTTGGAAGAGTGTCAAGTTTGCATGCATGTGGATCATGTAGAGAATATGTTATGTGATAGCTATATTGTTGAATTTTAATATTATCCCACATGTAATTATTATGAGAGAGGGAAATATGGTTGTAGAAATTTTCATGTTACTAAATTACCTCTCGTTATGTTGAGATTGCTATTGTTTCTTTCTCTTCCTTGCATATGCTAGTTTTTGCTTGTCTTAATAAATATTTTCCCTATAAAATGCCTATGCATAGGAAGTATGTTATACTTAAACTTGCTTTTCACATGCTACATGATGCTCTCTTCGTGTTTCAATTGCTATCTTTCGTGTGAGCATCATTAAAAATATCAACGCCTAGCTAAAAGGCTTTAAAGAAAAGCACTTGTTGGGAGACAACCCAATATTTTTATTTTCTGTTTTTATGTGTATACACATTATTAACTCTGTAGTAGTTGTGTTTTGGTGTTTTAATTAGTGTTTGAGCCAAGTAAGACCTTTGGGATGGTCTATGGTGATAGTTGATTTGATCTTGCTGAAAAACAGAAACTTTTGCGCTCATTGCCAGAAATTTAAAAAATTACAGAAATGTGCTTTTTATATGGATTTTTTTACAAAAGATTTATATACAAATTGCCTAAGTTTTCCTAATTTTTCAGAATTTTTGGAGCTATAGAATTATACGAAATTTCCAGATTACTACAGACTATTCTGTTTTTGACAGATTCTGTTTTCTATGTGTTGTTTGCTTATTTTGATGAATCTATGGGTAGTATCGGGGGGTATGAACCATGGATAAGTTGGAATACAGTATATATAATACCAATATAAATTTAGAATGAGTTCACAATGGTACCTAAGTGGTGATTTATTTTATTGTACTAACGGATCTTATGAGTTTCTGTTGAGTTTTGTGTTGTGAAGTTTTCAATTTTTGGGTAAAGTTTTGATGGACCACGGAATAAGGAGTGGCAAGAGCCTAAGCTTGGGGATTCCCAAGGCACCCCAAGGTAATATTGAAGTACAACCAAGCATCTAAGCTTGGGGATGCCCCGGAGGGCATCCCCTCTTTTGTCTTCAATCCATCGGTAAATTTACTTGAGGCTATATTTTTATTCACCACATGATATGTGTTTTGCTTGGAGCGTCTTGTATGATATGAGTCTTTTCTTTTTAGTTTACCACAATCATACTTGCTGTACACACCTTTTGAGGGGGACACACATTAATCATGAATTTATTAGAATACTCTATGTGCTTCACTTATATCTTTTGAGCTAGGTAGTTGCTCTAGTGCTTCACTTATATCTTTTTTGAGCACGGCGGTGGTTTTATTTTATAGAAATTGATGAACTCTCATGCTTCACTTATATTATTTTGAGAGTCTTTAAATAGCATGGTAATTTGCTTAGGTTATGAATTTACCTAATATGATGGGCATCCAAGAGGGATATAATAAAAACTTTCATATAAGAGCATTGAATAATATGAGAAGTTTCATTCCTTGCATTTGTTTTGAGATATAAAGATAGTGATATTAGAGTCATGCTGGTGAGTAATTGTGGATTGGTAGAAATACTTGTGTTAAAGTTTGTGATTCCCAAAGCTTGCACGTATGGTGAACCGTTATGTGATGAAGTCGGAGCATGATTTATTTTTTGATTGTCTTCCTTATGAGTGGCGGTCGGGGACGAGCGATGGTCTTTTCCTACCAATCTATCCTCCTAGGAGCATGTGTATTAGTACTTTGCTTTGATGGCTAATAAATTTTTGCAATAAGTATGTGAGTTCTTTATGACTTATGTTGAGTCCATGGATTATACGCACTCTCACCCTTCCACCATTGCTAGCCTCTCTAGTACCGCGCAACTTTCGCCGGTGCATTAAACCCACCATATACCCTTCCTCAAAACATCCTCCATACCTACCTATTATGTCATTTCGATAGCCATTCCGAGATATATTGCCATGCAACTTCCACCTTTCCGTTTATTATGACATATACCATCATTGTCATATTGCTTTGCATGATATCTTTGCTATGCTAGCTCATTGCACATCCTGGTACACCGCCGGAGGCATTCATATAGAGTCATATTTTGTTCTAGTATCGAGTTGTAATTCTTGAGTTGTAAGTAAATAAAAGTGGGATGATCATTATTAGAGCATTGTCCCGTGTGAGGAAAGGATGATGGAAGCTATGATTCCTCACAAGTTGGGATGAGACTCCGGACTTCAAAAAATAAAAAAGAGGCCAAAGAGCCCAAGAAAAAAAAAATGAGAGAAAAGAGAGAACGGACAATGTTACTATCCTTTTTCCACACTTGTGCTTCAAAGTAGCACCATGTTATTCATGATAGAGAGTCTCCTATTTTATCACTTTCATATACTAGTGTGAATTTTTCATTATAGAACTTGGCTTGTATATTCCAATGATGGGCTTCCTCAAAATTGCCCTAGGTCTTCATGAGCAAGCAAGTTGGATGCACACCCACTTAGTTTCTTTTTGAGCTTTCATACACTTATAGCTCTAGTGCATCCGTTGCATGGCAATCCCTACTCACTTGCATCGATATCAATTGATGGGCATCTCCATAGCCCATTAATTTTCCTAGTTGATGTGAGACTTTCTCCTTTTTGTCTTCTCCTCACAACCTCCACCATACTCTATTCCACAATTTTGCTATATCCATGGCTCACGCTCATGTATTGCGTGAAAGTTGAAAAAGCTTGAGAACATTAAATGTATGAAACAATTGCTTGGCTTGTCATCGGGGTTGTGCATGATGAAATATTTTGTGTGATGATGATAGAGCATAGCCAGACTATATGATTTTGTAGGGACTACTTTCTTTGGCCATGTTATTTTGAGAAGACATGATTACTTTATTTGTATGCTTGAACTCTTATTGTTTTTATGTCAATATTAAAATTTTGTTTTGAATCTTATGGATCTGAACATTCATGCCACAATAAATAAAATTGCATTGGTAAATATGTTAGGTAGCATTTCACATCAAAAATTCTGTTTTCATCATTTACCTACTCGAGGACGAGCAGGAATTAAGCTTGGGGATGCTTGATACGTCTCCAACATATCTATAATTTTTTATTGTTCCATGCTATTATATTATCTGTTTTGGATGTTTTATATGCATTAATATGCTATTTTATATTATTTTTGGGACTAACTTATTAACCAATTACCCAGTGCAAGTTTCTGTTTTTTCCTTGTTTTTGACTTTTACAGAAAAGGAATACCAAACAGAGTCCAAACGGAATAAAACTTTACGGTGATTTTTCTTGGACCAGAAGAAACCCATGAGACTTGGAGAGGAGGCCAGAAGCCCTACGATGAGGCCACAAGCCATACGGGCGCGCCCCAGGGGGGCACCCCCAGGGCTTGTGGGCCCCTCGGGGACCTTCCAACCCTAATTCCACCACTATATATTCTCAAATATTCCCCCTATACCAGAGGGCACACCAAAAATACTTTTCTGCCGCCGCAAGCTTCTGTTCCCGTGAGTTCCCATCTTGGGACCTTTTCTGGCACTTCGCCGAAGGGAGATTCGATCACGGAGGACCTCTACACCAATCTTGCTGCCCTTCCGATGATGTGTGAGTAGTTTACCACAGACCTACGGGTCCATAGCTAGTAGCTAGATGGCTTCTTCTCTCTCTTTGATCTTCAATACAATGTTCTCTTCAATGTTCTTGGAGATCTATTAAATGTAATCTTCTTTTGCGGTGCGTTTGTTGAGATTCGATGAATTGTGGATTTCTGATCAGATTATCTATGAATATTATTTGAGTCTTCTCTGAACTCTTATATGCATGATTGAGATAACTTTGTATTTCTCTCAGATCTGTCGATTTGGTTTGGCCAACTAGATTGGTTTTTCTTGCAATGGGAGAGGTGCTTTGTGATGGGTTCAATCTTACAGTTTCCCCACCCAATGACAGAAGGGGTAGCGAGGCACATATTGTATCGTTGCCATTAAGGATAAAAAGATGGGGTTTATATCATATTGCTTGAGTTTATCCCTCTACATCGTGTCATCTTGATTAAGGCGTTACTCTGTTCTTATGAACTTAATACTCTAGATGCAGGCACGAGTCGGTCGATGTGTTGAGTAATAGTAGTAGATGCAGAATCGTTTCGGTCTACTTGTCACGGACGTGATGCCTATATTCATGATCATTGCCTTAGATGTCTTCATAATTATGCGCTTTTCTGTCAATTGCTCAACAGTAATTTGTTTACCCACTGTATGTTTTCTTCAAGAGAGAGGCCTCTAGTGAAACCTATGGCCCCGGGTCTATTTTCCATCATATATTTTAAGATCTATAAAACAAAAAGCCCAAAAATACCTTGCTGCTTTATTTATATTTACTTTATTTTACTCTTTTACTTATCTTTTATACCTATCTCTATTAGATCTCACTCTTGTTCGTGACCGTGAAGGGATTGACAACCCCTTTTTCGCGTTGTGTGCCAGTGTTTGTTAGTTTGTGCAGGTGCATATATTGGAGACTTGCTTGTGCCTCCTACTGAATTGATACATTGGTTCTTAACTGAGGGAAATACTTATCTCTACTTTGCTGCATCACCCTTTCCTCTTCAAGGGAAAAATCAACGCAAGCTCAAGAAGTAGCAGGAAGAATTTCTGGCACCGTTGCCGGGGAGGTTCTACATCAAGCCTACCAAGTACCTATCATAAACTCTCATCTCTTGCACTTACATTATTTTCCATTTGCCTCTCGTTTTCCTCTCCCCACTTGTAAAACGTTTTCAAGAAAACACAAAAACATTTGCCTTTTTATTCGCCTTCTTTCCGTTCGTCATTTAGTTTGCCTTTATGTCTTACTTGGTTTGTTTGCTCGTTCGCTTGGTATAATTGTGTGTTTATTGAAAATCAGGAAGCAAAAAGTTTATGGATCCTCATCCACTTACTAATCTTTTTTAAAAGATCCAATCATGATGAACCAATTGCTAGTGAGTTGAGTGCACTAGATTATCTTTATGAAGTTTTGCTTGAGATTCGTGAATCTGAAAATTGTGATGAAGAAATTTATGAAGTGATTCATGATAGCTCCTTGAATGAAAAGCATGATTGCAATGATTCTACTATAAATTCTATTAATGTCAATTGTGCTAATAATATGCAAAACCCCAAGCTTGGGGATGCTAATTTTGCTATGTCCACTACTTGTTGCAATGATCATGATTGGGGTGATAATGCTTCTTATGATCTTGAAAATTTATTTAAGCATCATGATGAATATGTTTGCAATAATATTGAAAGTGGGTTTGGAAGAGTGTCAACTTTAGGAAATAATGATCCCACTACTTTGGAGTTTGATCAATCTTATGAAATTTTTGATAAAAGTGGGCTTGGAGAAGTAATGACTTTATTCTATGTTAATTCCACTATTTTGGAAGAGTGTCAACTTTGCATGCATGTGGATCATGTAGAGAATATGTTATGTGATAGCTATATTGCTGAATTTGAATATGATCCCACATGTAATTATTATGAGAGAGGGAAATATGGTTGTAGAAATTTTCATGTTACTAAATTACCTCTCGTTATGTTGAGACTGCTATTGTTTCTTTCTTCTACCTTGCATATGCTAGTTTTTGCTTGTCTTGATAAATATTTTCCCTATAAAAAGCCTATGCATAGGAAGTATGTTAGACTTAAATTTGCTTTTCACATGCTACATGATGCTCTCTTCGTGTTTCAATTGTTATCTTTCGTGTCAGCATCATTAAAATTATCAACGCCTAGCTAAAAGGCTTTAAAGAAAAGCGCTTGTTGGGAGACAACCCAATATTTTTATTTTCTGTTTTTATGTGTATACACATTATTACCACTGTAGTAATTGTGTTTTGGTGTTTTAATTAGTGTTTGAGCCAAGTAAGACCTTTGGGATGGTCTATGGTGATAGTTGATTTGATCTTGCTGAAAAACAGAAACTTTTGTGCTCATTGCCAGAAATTTAAAAAATCACAGAAATGTGGTTTTGATATGAATTTTTTACACAATATTTATATACAAATTGCCTAGATTTTGCTAATTTTTCAGATTTTTTGGAGTTACAGAAGTATACGAAATTTCCAGATTACTACAGACTATTCTGTTTTTGACAGATTCTGTTTTCTTTGTGTTGTTTGCTTATTTTGATGAATCTATGGGTAGTATCGGGGGGTATGAACCATGGAGATGTTGGAATACCTGAGTTCACAACAGTACCTAAAGTGGTGATTTATTTTATTATACTAACGGATCTTACGAGTTTTCTGTTGAGTTTTGTGTTCTGAAGTTTTCAAGTTTTGGGTAAAGTTTTGATGGACCACAGAATAAGGAGTGGCAAGAGCCTAAGCTTGGGGATGCTCAAGGCACCCCAAGGTAATATTCAAGGACAACCAAGCATCTAAGCTTGGGGATGCCTCGGATGGCATCCCCTCTTTTGTCTTCAATCCATCGGTAAATTTACTTGAGGCTATATTTTTATTCACCACATGATATGTGTTTTTCTTGGAGCATCTTGTATGATATGAGTCTTTGCTTTTTAGTTTACCACAATCATCCTTTCTGTACACACCTTTTGAGATGGACACACATTAATCGTGAATTTATTAGAATACTCTATGTCCTTCACTTATATCTTTTGAGCTAGGTAGTTGCTCTAGTGCTTCACTTATATCTTTTTTGAGCACGGCGGTGGTTTTATTTTATAGAAATTGATGAACTCACATGCTTCACTTATATTATTTTGAGAGTCTTTGAACAACATGGTAATTTTCTTAGGTTATGAATTTAGTCCTAATATGATGGGCATCCAAGAGGGATATAATAAAAACTTTCATATAAGAGCATTGAATAATATGAGAAGTTTGATTCCTTGTATTTGTTTTCAGATATAAAGATAGTGATATTAGAGTCATGATAGTGAGTAATTGTGGATTGGTAGAAATACTTGTGTTAAAGTTTGTGATTCCCGAAGCATGCACGTATAGTGAACCGTTATGGGATAAAGTCGGAGCATGATTTATTTTTTGATTGTCTTCCTTATGAGTGGCAGTCGGGGACGAGCGATGGTCTTTTCCTACCAATCTATCCCCCTAGGAGCATGCGTATTAGTACTTTGCTTTGATGGCTAATAAATTTTTGCAATAAGTATGTGAGTTCTTTATTACTAATGTTGAGTCCATGGATTATACGCACTCTCACCCTTCCACCATTGCTAACCTCTCTAGTACCACGCAACTTTCGCTAGTGCATTAAACCCACCATATACGCTTCCTTAGAACAGCCACCATACCTACCTATTATGGTATTTCCATAACCATTCCAAGATATATTTCCATGTAACTTCCACCGTTTCGTTTATTATGACATATACCATCATTGTCATATTGCTTTGCATGATCGTAAGATAGCTAGCATGATATTTTCATGGCTTGTCCGTTTTTTGATATCTTTGCTCTACTAGATCATTGCACATCCCGGTTGTCATGGGAAATCACGGCCACCTATGGGGCCATCGGCTCCTTTTGGTTCGGCAGGGGGGCTGAGTGCGTTGCACAATGAGCGGAGAACCGTAGCGCAGCACGGCAGAGATCACACGGGCAATTTTACCCAGGTTCAGGCCGCCGTGAGGCATGAAACCCTACTCCTGCTTTGGTGGATTGATGGTGGATTGTGGTGGAAATGCAGCGCTCTTGCCTGGCAGGGTTGCCTCGGGGTGAGAGCAGCTACGCGCGTATGAGTGAACAAGGTTCCGAACCCTTTCTCTGGTTGCCATGGCCCTCCTTTTATAGATCAAGGGGTTACCACAGTGGAAAATCGGTCATTGTGCACTGATTAGATAGCAAAAAGTGCTATCATACCTAACTCTGTAGGTAGAGCAGAGCGCATTAAATGCGCCGCTCAATGTCACATCGCAGCCTCCCCGGCAAGCCTTGCCAGGCTGCTCGGCCACCTTTTCGCCTGTCTGCTTGACACGTCTCTGGACGGGTGTCATTTGGAGGTGGTTCCCTCTGGAAGTGGCTGCCATGTGTCGAATGACTGCCACTTAGTCAGTTGGGGGCTTGACACCGCACCGATCGATGACTTGTGTCGCTATGAGGTGGAGCGGTGAAGCCTTGGCTAGGTAGTTTGCTTTCGTAGTGCCCGGCAGGCCTGCCAGGACGGTCTTGAGGCTTGTCTTCCAGGCCACCTCGTCCTCGCCAGGCTCGCCTGCCCGGCAAGGGAGGTTTTTCCTTAACAGTGTCTTGATCTTCTTGCCCTGCCCTTTGATTCCCCAAAGAGCCATCTCTCCTTGCTTGATCTGGTCTTGGATGTTGCAACTTTGCTGTTTTGGGCCTGTGCACGGTCTGGGTAACAGACCCAGGGTTTGTTGCACCGACAGGAGCCCCCGGGCCTGGCCCGAACGCGCTGCCGGGCCTCGTCGGGGTAGGCCCTATCCAGTGCACAGGCAAGAGGGTAGCCATCGCTTCGTCCTTCGAGATCTTCTTTGCTTCTTCATTAGCCTGAGCCCAGGTCAGTTTTCGGTTCTTTCGCCCGTCGCGTAACGCCAATTGTGGTGGGGCCATTCTTGTAATGGCCCGTGAATGACTTTAACGCACGGGCGAGTAACTACCAATTCACTCTTCCCACCACGCCCTTATCCCCGGCCATGTATGCTGCATGCATTGAGTGGGGTAGGTAACGGAGGTGCGTGGTGCGGGAGAGTGCCAAAGCGGGGGCCCGGTCTTCTCGGGTTGGCGGAGAGGGACGGTGGTCACCCATTGATGGATCAGCCCCCAGCCCCCAGCCCGCCTATAAAAGGGGGCAGGGGGAAGCTGAAATGCTCATCCACGCTCCTCTTCTCGCCTTTTCCTTCTCTTTTCTGGTAATGTTGAGAGAGAGAGACCGGGGCCAAGCCCTGGGTTCGAGCTTGAGGTCGATGATGTTGGAAGCTTGTGAAGGAGCCTGGGGAGTGAGCCAGGTCTGGGGCAAAAAGGGGTGCGGCGGACATGCCATCCGCAACACAGAGGCGCCAAACCCTTCCCCTGTGGGGGCGCGTTTGTCCCCTCTGCCCTGGCGCTGGAGCTCTTAGGGGTTCCGGCATCTGTGAGGGGTGCAGCGCTCGGGTCCCTTGGTAATCCTAGTACCGCCCCTCTTGGTGAAGTCAGGGTAAATGTTGAAGGTGACGGCATCTTCTTGCCCGCCAAGGTGGGGAGCGATGCCCCTCGGGCGTCTCGGATGCCGCCGCCACCCGCAGCTTCTCCGGGGGAGGCAACGGCTCAAGGAGCCGGCATCCCCTGGAGCGGTGGTGATGGAGAAAAATTGAGGGAAGACGGAGAAGGCGGGTGGCAGGGCGTCAGGTCGAAGTACGATGGCACCGACGCCTTCGTCTCGTATTGCCGACCTGCTGCCTCGTCTTTCTGCTCTTCCCCTCCCTCCCCGGCACCATCATCACCGGCCTCTTGGTTGCCGGGGAGAGGACCGCTCTATTGGTGCCTTTGCCTCCTCCAGCAGTCTTCCAGCTGAGCCCCGGTGGTTCTCCCCGCCGGTGCTTTTTGCTAGAGCTTCTCGTTGGTCCTGGAGGTTGTGACCAAGGCACCGCTGAGCTGCTCCTTCCGCCTCTCTCCTTCGCAGCCTCGCCACTCTCGATCTTGTCAGGCTGCGCCCGACAGGCCCAGACGGGGTCGAGTGGGGCGTCTTGCTCAGGCACTCCTTTTGCCCTCTTTCTCTTCCATCGCAGTGCCTAGGAGGACAGGGACAAGAAAGGGATTACGGGGCACTTATCTTTTTTCAATCTAAAATATGTAGGCATTTGCCAAACTTCAGTCTAAATAATGTAATCTTCTTTATCCTTGTTAGTGTTCTGTAAGATCTATACTTGTTCATCTGCATATTAATGAAAAAGACAAGCTTTGCCGGGCACTTGTGCATGCGTCATACTCATGTAGAGGTGAAATGACTCTATACGTTCAAGTAAACAAGTTAGCTCCGGCAAGCTATCCTGCCGGTACCCTCGAATTGTTGCCGTGGAGCTGAGCCCGCCGGGCACAAATCATAAATATGGACCAGCCCCCCGCCAAGCCTTCTCTATCAAAGGCCATTGCGACCATCCTGACCGAAGCAACGTTCGAGCCAAAGGATGGGAGCACCTAAGTTTCGAAGGTGGCGAGGTTTTCATATGCACAAGTTTCTTACAGAATGCGTAAGGATAAGAAGAGAACTTATCTGTTTGGCTTGCCGGTGATCATCACGTAGGCTTGTCTTCATTTCTTCTCGCTTGGGACCAAGTCCATGGCAAGAACCCTGCAACTTAATGCATATGAAAACAATGCCTCATGTGACCTTATCTACATGATCATGCTATGCTCATGATATGCTTATGTATGCATGCAAGTTTTGGGGGCCCCCCAGCGCTTCATTTATTTCTGTTGCTCAGGGTCTGCGCCTGGCTTTGTACAAGGGGTTACATGCAACAGCGGCAAGGCCTGTACAAAAGGGTGGCTGCTGGGCAGGGCCCGACAGCCGCGCCTTACGGGTAGAACTTACGGAGATGCTCAATATTCCATGAGTTTTGCAATTGAATGCCATCTCCGGTCTCCAGACGGACTACGCCAGGTCTGGTGACTCGTACTACCCGGTAAGGGCCTTCCCACTTCGGTGTCAACTTGTTTGTACCCTTGGCGGACTGAACACGCCTAAGGACAAGGCCGCCTTCCTCAAAACCTCGGGCATGAACCCTGCGGCTGTGATAGCGACGCAGGGCTTGCTGGTAGCGTGCAGCACGCGTAGCGGCCCGGAGACGGTTCTCCTCAAGTAGCACAGCGTCGTCACGCCGGTGCCATTCCTGTGCTACTTCATCGTAGGCAAGCACTCGAGGAGACCTGAATATGAGTTCCGTGGGGATAACTGCTTCTGCCCCATAGACTAGGGAGAAGGGAGTCTGCCCGGTAGCTCGATTTGGTGTCATTCTGAGGGACCAAAGAACCACAGGCAGCTCATCGATCCATCGCCTGCCACACTTCTGCAGTCTATCAAAAGTTCTTGTCTTGAGGCCCGACAACACTTCAGCGTTCGTCCTCTCAGCTTGTCCGTTGCTTATGGGATGGGCGACAGAGGCAAATGAGATCTTGCTTCCGAGGGCATGAACATATTGCATGAAGGCGTGGCTCGTGAATTGGGTGCCATTGTCAGTTATGATCCGGGTAGGGACTCCGAAGTGGCACACCAATCCTTTCAAGAACTTGATAGCTGACTGAGCGGTCACCTTTCTCACGGGATCCACCTCTGGCCACTTTGTGAACTTGTCGATAGCGACGAACAAGAACTCAAAGCCCCCGGTAGCACGGGGGAAGGGGCCCAAGATATCGAGCCCCCAGACCGAGAAGGGCCATGATAAAGGGATCGTCTGAAGAGCTTGGGCAGGCTGATGAATGTTCTTGGAGTGGAACTGGCAGGCTTCACATTTGGTGATGAGCTCAACTGCATCTTGGAGGGCCGTGGGCCAATAGAAACCTTGCCGAAAGGCTATTCCAACCAGGGCCTTTGATCCAATGTGTGAGCCTCACATACCTTTGTGTATCTCTGCCAACAGTTCCTTTCCTTCCTCCCGGCAAATGCACTTAAATTTCACACCGTTGGGCCTCCTTCTGTATAGTATGTCGTCGACAAACTGATACATACTGGCCCTCCGGGCTACTCTTTCAGCTTCTTCTTGCTCTTCGGGGAGTTCTCCAGTTTGGAGGAAATGGACTATGTGCCATGCCCAAGTTGGGGCCAGAGGCTCGGCAACAAGGACCAACGGCACCTCCTCATTCGCAGGAGCACACTTCTCGACCGCAGGGACCAGTGGTCTAGCGGGATGGTGCAGCTCACTGATCAAAGGGGAGTTGTTCCCGCCAAGCTCTCTGCCGGGGGCCTCAGGAGGCCCTGCCTGGTGAGGCTTGCCGGAGTCCAGTTTCGTCCTCTTTCTGGCCATTGTTGCCGGGGATACGGAGGGTTGAGTCAGATGGAGAACAAAAGTCCCTGGTTCCACAAGGAGCTTTTGCGCAGTGCACTTCGACAGATGATCAGCGATGCTGTTTTCCGCACGGGGTACGTGCTCTGTTTGCAATCCATCAAAGCGCTCCTCCAACTTTCTCACTTCCTCAACGTATGCCTCCATCAATGGACTTTGGTAATCCTTGTTGACTTGTCTCACCACAAGCTGTGAATCTCCGCGGATGATCAGCTTCTTGATTCTAAGTTCTGTTGCAATTCTGAGGCCGGCAAGGAGCCCTTCATACTCTGCAGTATTGTTGGTAGCCTCCTCCCGGGGAAAGTGCATCTGGACGACGTACTTAAGGTGCTCCCCAGTGGGAGCAACAAGAAGCACGCTAGCCCCTGCACCTTGTAGGGAGAAGGCACCATCGAAATACATGATCCAATCTTGGGGCGCTTCCTTGCCAGGAATAACTGTCTCCAATACTTCTTTATTAGGAGTTGGTGTCCACTCTGTGATGAATTCTGCTAGTGCTCTGCTCTGAATGGTTGACGTGCTTTCAAACTTCAAACCAAAGCTGGACAACTCCAAAGCCCATTCCACAATCCTGTCAGTGACCTCAGGGTTTCGGAGTATGCGTTGCAAGGGGAAACGGGTGACAACTGTGATCTCGTGGGCTTGGAAGTAGTGGCGCAGTTTCCTTGAGGCCATGATGAGGCCAAAAATCAACTTTTGCACGCCAGAGTACCTCGACCTAGCCCCCTGCAACAGGGAGCTGACGAAGTACACTGGGTGCTGCACCACTTTCTTCTTTGCCATGACCAGAGAACTACCTCCGCTGCTCTGCCTTTCTTCGCTCTGGACCGACTCTGGCCTTGTCGGGATAGGTCCACTTTCTTCTCCAGAGGTAATAGTGGTTGTTGTTGCCACGTCATCCACTTCCCGCTGCGCCACCAGTGCTGCGCTAACCACTTGATTGGTTGCCGTCAAGTATAGCAGCAACGGCTCTTGTGGTTTGGGAGCGACCAAGGTGGGCACAAAGGAAAGATAGGTCTTCAAATCTTGCAGTGCAGCATCTGCCTCCGGGGTCCACTCCACGGCCCCTGCTTTCTTCAAGATTTGGAAAAACGGCAGGGCGCGCTCAGCAGACTTGGAAATGAACCTGCTCAGTGCAGCCACGCATCATGTCAAACGCCTTACGTCCTTGACTGTCTTGGGGTGCTTGAATCTGCTCGATAGCCTTGATCTTGTTGGGGTTGGCCTCTACCCCCGATGAGACACAAAGAAACCAAGTAGCTTACCGGAGGGGACGCCAAACACACACTTCTCCGGGTTCAGCTTCAAGTTGATTTTACGCAGATTGGCAAAGGTTTCTTCCAAATCCTGGATGAGGGTTGATCTGTCCTTGGTCTTGACCACAATATCATCCATGTAAGCCTCAATGTTTCTGTGTAGCTGGGACTCAAAGCCAATCTGTACTGCTCTTGCAAAGGTGGATCTAGCGCTCTTCAGCCCGAAGGGCATCCGTACAAAGCAGTACATGCCACACGGGGTTATGAACGCGGTTTTCTCCTCGTCTTCCTTGGACATGAAGATCTGGTGGTATCCGGAGTAGGCATCCAGAAAGGAAAGTAGGTCGCACCTGGAAGTGGAATCCACAATCTGGTCAATGCACGGCAAGGGGAACGGGTCCTTCGGGCATGCCTTGTTCAGATCCGTAAAATCTATGCAAAGCCTCCATTTCCCATTCGCCTTGCGCACCACCACTGGATTTGCCAACCACGTGGGGTGCAACACTCCCCTGACCAAACTTGCTGCTTCAAGTTTCTTGATCTCATCGGCAATAAACTGTTGCCGCTCCAAAGCTTGCTTCCAGACCTTCTGCTTGACGGGCTGGGCATGTGGGCAGACAGCAAGGTGGTGCTCGATTACCTCCCTGGGAACACCGGGGATGTCAGATGGTTGCCAGGCAAACACATCGACATTCGCCAGCAGGAAGGCAATGAGTGCGCTTTCCTATTTGTCATCGAGGGTGGCACTGATAGTGAAGGTACCATCGGTGCCAGCCAGCCCTGCCGGGACCTTCTTCACAGCAGGTGCAACAGCGTCAGATCTCTTGCTATTGGAACTCTTCGGCAAGTCATCGACAGGCGCAGCGCACTCTGGAGAGGCATGCTTCCCGGATTCCTTGCTGGCATCCTTGCTAGCTCTCTTCATTTTCTTACTCTCCTTGGCGGGAACACTGGCCTCCATGGCCTCTGCCGCGACTGCTTCCCGATACATCTTATCCACGCATATGACTGCATCTTTCTGATCTGACGGAATGGAAATGACTCATATCGGCCCTGCCATCTTCAAGGTGTTGTAGGCATAGTGGGATGCCGCCATGAACTTGGCCAGAGCTGGGCGACCAAGGATTCCATTGTACGGCAAGGGGAGGTCAACCACGTCAAACACGATCTTCTCAGTCCGGTAGTTTAACTCCCCCCTGAGCGTCACCGACAACGTGATCTTTCCTTTAGGACGACTCCTACCGGGGTTGATTCCTTGGAACGTACCAGTAACCTTGAGCTCCTCATCTGCTATCTGAAGTTTACTGAGGACCTTTGGAGATATCAGATTCAACCCAGCCCCGCCGTCAACCAACATCTTTGTGACTTTGAGGTTGCGTATTTTTGGTGAGACCAACAACGGCAAGCACCCTACCGCAGTGGTGCGATCAGGGTGATCCTCTTCGTCAAAGATGATGGGCGTGCGGGACCATTTGAGCGGCTTCCGAGAATCCGCCGCTAGCTCCATGGCGTTGACTTCACGCGCCCACTGTTTAAGTTGGCGGTGAGAGGAGTGCAGAGATGCATCCCTGTTAACGCACAAGGTGTCAGTGGCTTTCTAGAACTCCTGCTCACTGGTCTCCTCTTCATCTCCCTCATCGGTCTCATCACTGCAATCCTTCTTCTCACAGCCTCTGGCAGGTTTCCCTTGATTCTGAGGAGCCTTGCCGGGGCGGCTTACTCCGCCGCCACGGCCCTTCCCGCCAGTACCATCCTGATTTTTCTCCTTATCACGCTTGCCGTACTCAGCCCTCTGCTTCCTGATGAGTTACTCAACCTGATGGCACTCTTGAAGGTCATGGCCCTTGGTCCTATGGATCTTGCAATACGGCCCCTCACCCTTCCCGGCCTTCTCGGCAGCCGCAGCCGCCCAGCAGTCAGTGCACGCGGCAACCTCCTTGCCAGGTGCTTTGGCCTTGGCCTTCTTGCCGGTACTAGGTGTGCTTGACCCTTCGACTGCCATCACAACTTTCTCCTTGCGCTTCTTATTGCGTTTCTTGTTCTTCTTCTGGCTGGTGGCGTCATCGTCATTGTCTGAATCGATGTCGATGCCGTCCTCTTCGCCGGGAAGTCGCCTTCCCTCCTCTATGCGAGCACACTTATCCACCAGTGTGTATAACTCATTCACAGTCTGGGGCAGCCGCATGTTCATTTTGGAACGTATCCGGCGGTTGCGCATGTTGGACTGGAATGCAGCTATCACGGCTGCCGGGTGGATGTCTGGGATGTTCCTGTGCACTCGGCTGAACCTTTGCATGTACTTACGCAGGGTCTCCCCTTCCTTCTGCGGGAGGAGTTGCAGATCGCTGGGCTGCCCTGGTTCTTGATGGCCACCCGTGAAGGCGCCAACAAACTCATGGCACAGGTCAGCCCAAATTGAAATGGAGTTCTCCGGCAGGTGCATCAGCCAAGATCTCATGTTTGGCTTGAGTGCCAAAGGGAAGTAGTTGGTGAACACCTTCTCGTCTCTTCCCCCGGCAGACTGGACAGCGATGATGTAGATGCTCAGGAACTCTGCCGGGTTCAATCTTCCATCATATCTTCCATCGTACTTCTCTGGTATCTCCGGCTTGAATGTGCTGGAAGATGGCCAACGGACTTGCCGCAGCTCACGAGTGAAGGCGGGGCACCCACCCTCACCGAGCGCAGGCTCGTCGACGTCGGGGCCATTGCGCCGATCAGACTGGCGGCGATTGCCACGTCGTTGCTCGACGGTGACGCGCGCGCCTTCCCCTTGCCTGTCTTCCTGGGCTTGCCGCTGGTCCCGACGCGCTCGAGGGCTGGACGAAGCCATCGAGACGTCGTTGGGTTCTTGAGCACGTGGCTCTAGTCATGGCCCTTGCGCAGGCTGCCGCGGAAGGGACTGCACTGTGGGGGTGCCCCCCTCAGCATGGCCAGCTGTGCGGGCCGTTGTCGTCGCATTGGGAGGCCGTGGCGGGCCAGCTCGCTGTGATCCTCCCGCTTCGGCAAAACCAATCAGGCTTTGAATGGTGGCTCTCCACTCATCCATCTGATCGGCTACCGGCGGAAATCTCAACAGCAGCTGGGCCTGCGCCATAGCCTCCGAAGCAGTGCTTGGCATGGATGATGACATAGACCGTTGCGTCGCCTTGCTCCTTACGGTGCCAGTAGTAGCTGCACCGTGCTCTCGCAATCGTGAGCCCGCGGGCACGATGACGTGGTAACGAGGCGGAGGAGCTTGAGGGCCAGCGGCTCCGTTTGGCGCATTGACTGGGTCGGTTTGCTTCGGGAGTGGCACACGCCCCACGGCCGCGCCCGTAGCAGGAGCGACCGAAGGGTTGCGATTCGCCCTAGAGCGAGAACTGCCGCTGCGGCTGTGCCTTTCGGTCGGGCCGAGAGGTGTGGACAGAATGATTTCTCCACCCGTACCTTGCGGAGCGTGGCCGTCGGGATGCTGCTGGCGCTGTACTTCCCCGGTGCCTTCTGCTCTTACTTTCCCGGTGTCATTGTGTACTGATTAGATAGCAAACAGTGCTATCATACCTAACTCTGCAGGCAGAGCAGAGCGCATTAAATGCGCCGCTCAATGTTACATCGCAGCCTCCCCGGCAAGCCTTGCCGGGCTGCTCGGCCACCTTTTCACCTGTCTGCTTGACACGTCTCTGGACGGGTGTCATTTGGAGGTGGTTCCCTTTGGAAGTGGCTGCCATGTGTCGAATGACTGCCACTTAGTCACTTGGGGGCTTGACACCGCACCGATCGATGACTTGTGTCGCTGTGAGGTGGAGCAGTGAAGCCTTGGCGGGGTAGTTTGCTTTCGTAGTGCCCGGCAGGCCTGCCGGGACGGTCTTGAGGCTTGTCTTCCGGGCCACCTCGTCCTCGCCGGGCTCGTCTGTCCGGCAAGGGAGGTTTTTCCTTAACAGTGTCTTGGTCTTCTTGCCCTACCCTTTGATTCCTCAAAGAGCCATCTCTCCTTGCTTGATCTGGTCTTGGATGTTGCAACTTTGCTCTTTTGGGCCTGTGCACGGTCTGGGCAACAGACCCAGTGTTTTTTGCACCGACACCGGTACACCACCGGAGGCATTCATATAGAGTCATATTTTGTTCCAGTATCGAGTTGTAATTCTTGAGTTGTAAGTAAATAAAAGTGTGATGATCATTATTAGAGCATTGTCCTGTGTGAGGAAAGGATGATGGAAGCTATGATTCCCTCACAAGTTGGGATGAGACTCCAGACTTAAAAAAACAAAAAAGAGGCCAAAGAGCCCAAAAAAAGAGAAGCCAAAGAGCCCAAACATAAAAAAATGAGAGAAAAGAGAGAAGGGACAATGTTACTATCCTTTTTCCACACTTGTGCTTCAAAGTAGCACCATCTTCTTCATGATAGAGAGTCTCCTATTTTATCACTTCCATATACTAGTGGGAATTTTTCATTATAGAACTTGGCCTATATATTCCAATGATGGGCTTCCTCAAAATTGCCCTAGGTCTTCGTGAGCAAGCAAGTTGGATGCACACCCACTTAGTTTCTTTTTGAGCTTTCATACACTTATAGCTGTAGTGCATCCGTTGCATGACAATCCCTACTCACTTGCATCAATATCAATTGATGGGCATCTCCATATCCCATTAATTTGCCTAGTTGATGTGAGACTTTCTCCTTTTTGTCTTCTCCTGACAACCTCCACCATACTCTATTCCACCTATAGTGCTATATCCATGGCTCATGCTCATGTATTGCGTGCAAGTTGAAAAAGCTTGAGAACATTAAAAGTATGAAACAATTGCTTGGCTTGTCATCGGGGTTGTGCATGATGAAATATTTTGTGTGATGAAAATAGAGCATAGCCAGACTATATGATTTTGTAGGGATAACTTTTTTGGCCATGTTATTTGAGAAGACATGATTGCTTTATTAGTATGCTTGAAGTATTATTGTTTTTATGTCAATATTAAACTTTTGTTTTGAATCTTATGGATCTGAACATTCATGCCACAATAAAGAAAATTGCATTGATAAATATGTTAGGTCACATTTCACATCAAAAATTCTGTTTTTATCATTTACCTACTTGAGGACAAGCAGGAATTAAGCTTGGGGATGCTTGATACGTCTCCAACGTATCTATAATTTTTTATTGTTCCATGCTATTATATTATCTGCTTTGGATGTTTTATATGCATTAATATGCTATTTTATATTATTCTTGGGACTAACTAATTAACCTAGTGCCCAGTGCAAGTTTCTGTTTTTTCCTTGTTTTTGACTTTTACAGAAAAGGAATACCAAACGGAATAAAACTTAACGGTGATTTTTCTTGGACCAGAAGAAACACACGAGACTTGGAGAGGAGGCCAAAAGCCCTACGAGGAGGCCACAAGCCGTAGGGGCGCGCCCCCAGGGCTTGTGGGCCCCTCGGAGACCTTCCAACCCTAATTCCACCACTATATATTCTCAAATATCCCCCCTATGTCAGAGGGCACACCAAAAATACTTTTCCACCGCCGCAAGCTTCTGTTCCCATGAGATCCCATCTTGGGACCTTTTCTGGCACTCCGCCGGAGGGGAATTCGATCACGGAGGACCTCTATAACAATCTTGCTGCCCTTCTGATGATGTGTGAGTAGTTTACCATAGACCTATGGGTCCATAGCTAGTAGCTAGATGGCTTCTTCTCTCTCTTTGATCTTCAATACAATGTTCTCCTTGATGTTCTTGGAGATCTATTCGATGTAATCTTCTTTTGCGGTGCGTTTGTTGAGATTCTATGAATTGTAGATTTATGGTCAGATTATCTATGAATATTATTTGAGTCTTCTCTGAACTCTTTTATGCATGATTGATATAGCTTTGTATTTCCCTCCTATCTATCGATTTGGTTTGGCCGACTAGATTGGTTTTTCTTGCAATGGGAGAGGTGCTTTGTGATGGGTTCAATCTTGCGGTGTCCTCACCCAATGACAGAAGGGGTAGTGAGGCACGTATTGTATTGTTGCCATTAAGGATAAAAAGATGGGGTTTATATCATATTGCTTGAGTTTATCCCTCTACATCATGTCATCTTGCTTAAGGCGTTACTCTGTTCTTATGAACTTAATACTCTAGATCCTGGCAGGAGTCGGTCGATGTTTGGAGTAATAGTAGTAGATGTAGACTCGTTTTGGTCTACTTGTCATGAACTGATGCCTATATTCATGATCATTGCCTTAGATGTCTTCATAATTATGCGCTTTTCTATCAATTGCTCAACAGTAATTTGTTTACCCACTTTATGTTTTCTTCAAGAGAGAAGCCTCTAGTGAAACCTATGGCCCCCGGGTCTATTTTCCATCATATATTTTAAGATCTATAAACCTAAAAAACCCAAAAATACCTTGCTGCAATTTATTTATATTTACTTTATTTTACTCTTTTACTTATCTTTTATACCTATCTCTATTAGATCTCACTCTTGTTTGTGACCGTAAAGGGATTGACAACCCCTTTTTCGTGTTGTGTGCAAGTGTTTGTTAGTTTATGCAGGTGCATATATTGGAGACTTGCTTGTGCCTCCTACTAGATTGATACCTTGGTTCTTAACTAAGGGAAATACTTACCTCTACTTTGCTACATCACCCTTTCCTCTTCAAGGAAAAAATCAACGCAAGCTCAAGAAGTAGTAGTGAGATGGAGAAAGGAGAGTGATAGCTACATGAACGAGCACACGAGAGAGACCTACAGGGAGATGGGCGTGAAAGGAGATTCAAATATTTAGTTGCGTGTATAAAAGATGTCAACATAAAGGGATTCAAATATTTGAATTATAGATGATGATACATGTAATTCATACTCAAACAAAAATTGATCTATCAAACATGCGTACTCATTTGAATTTATGCGCATGTATGTTATTTAATTTCTTGATATTAGTGATCCACACATTTGAGTTGAACATAATTTGGTTTCAAAAGTTTGAATTCAACCTTATGATTTTGAGATCATTGCATTTGTAAATCATATTATATATAAAGGAGCATAATTCTTTGTTGTGCTTTTGAAAGTACATATGCATATGAATGATGTATATAGATTCATATTTGAATACAAAATGGATCCTGCCCGAAAAAAAAGAATACTAAATGGATTTGAATTGAGTTGGCACGGTAAACGTGGAAAGCTTATTCTGACCTATTGGGGCAACTCAGCCACCTAGATGTCCCCCGATTGGGGCATTCCTGGATATTACCGTAGCTACACCTTTTGATCTTCACTTCAAATAAAATCGTTTTTCATCTCACAGTCAATTTCCTGTCCAATGATGGGTGGGCTCATCTCGCGATTGCATTGGCTGGGTCAGCCGTGCCCACGTGCAAAAGGTTTACTCAGTCCACTCAACTCACGTCGCGCGTGAGACGGGCGCGCTATGCCTGGTCAATTCTCTTTGAACGAAGCGGCAAAACATCTAGTCCCCCCTCGGGTGGAACCGCTCGAAACCAAATTTTGGGAGATGGAAATTACCGCCTATAACTGACATGCAAAGGCTATCAGCTCGATTTGTATATGTGTAGATAGGGGCAGGTTTGTAATTTCACTCAAACATGACATAACCGCCTCTCACCCGGATTCATACATGATGGGCGCCAAAACACATTCTCTCCTCAGCCGAAATCACCTCTCACCCAGATTCATACACGGTGGGTGCCAGATACGTCCCCAACATATCTATAATTTATGAAGTATTCATGCCATGTTTACAACAATTTTATATGGTTTTGGTATGATTTGGATGGATCTAACCCGGAATGACACTGTTTTCAGCAGAACTACCGTGGTGTTGTTTTTTGTGCAGAAATAAAAGTTCTCCGAATGCAATGAAACTTTTTGATGATTTTTTTGGAACAAAAGAGGCACTAGAAGCTTCGTGGGGGGACCAGAAGGTGAAGGAGGTGAGCACAAGACACCTAGGCGCGCTAGGAGGCCCAGGTGGGTTGTGCCCACCTCGAGGCCCATCTTTGCGTGATTCCAACACTGAAAAAATCCTATAAATAGAGAAACCATCAGAAATAACCCTAGATAAGAAGTTTCGCCGCCGCAAGCCTCTGTAGCCACGAAAAACCAATCTAGACCCTGTTCCGGCACCCTGCCGTAGGGGGAAATCATCACCGGCGACCATCTTCATCATCCCGGCGGTCACCATGATGAGGATGGAGTAGTCCACCCTCGGGGCTGAGGGTTTGTACCAGTAGCTATGTGTAATCTCTCTCTCTCTCTCTCTCTTGTGTTCTTGAGATGTCACGTTCTTGATGTATCGCGGGCTTTGTTAATATAGTTGGATCATATGGTGTTTCTCCCTCACTATCTTGTTGTGAATTGAGTTTTCCCTTTGAGATTTCATTCTTATCGGATTGAATACTTTTATGGATTTGAGAACACTTTATGTATGTCTTGCTATGAATACCCGTGGTGACAATGGGGTATCATATTGATTCACTTGATATATGTTTTGGCACTCAACTCGCGGATTCCCGAGGTGACATTGGGTCTATGCATAGGGGTTGATGCACGTTCTTTTCTTTGTTTCTCCGGTAGAAATCTTGGGGCACTCTTTGAGGTTCTTTGTGTTGGATTGAGTATTATGGATCTGAAATTGTTTGGTGTTATGTTAGTACGAACTCTTGATAGTTCGATCAGAAAGAATATCTTGGTGTTATTTTAGTACGAACTCTAGGATAAATTGATCGGAAAGAATAGCTTTGAGGTGGTTTTGTACCCTACAAACAATTTCTTCTTATGTTCTCCGCTAGATAGGAACTTTGGAGTCATTCTTCATCGCTCGTTGAGGGATGGTTATATGATCCAATTATATTAGCACTGTTGAGAGATTTCACTAGTGAAAGTACGGACCCTAGGCCTCATTTTCAAGCATTGCAATACCGTTTGTGCTCACTTTTGTTACTTGCTACTTTGCTGTTTTTTATTGTTCCTATTACAAAAATTAATTCTACTATCATTACTACACTTGTATCACCATCTCTTCGCCGAACTAGTGCACCTATACAAATTACCATTGTATTTGGTGTGTTGGGGACACAAGAGACTCTTTGTTATTTGGTTGCAGGGTTGTTTGAGAGAGACCATCTTCATCCTACGCCTCCCACGGATTGATAAACCTTAGGTCATCCACTTGCGGGAAATTTGCTACTGTCCTACAAAACTCTGCGCTTGGAGGCCCAACATGAGTCTACAAGAACAAGTTGTGTAGTAGACATCAAGCTATTTTCTGGCGCCATTGCCGGGGAGGTGAGTGCTTGAAGGTATATCTTTAGATCTTGCAATTGAATCTTTTAGTTTCTTGTTTTATCACTAGTTTGGTTCGTAAAAGAAAACTACAAAAAAAAGGAATTGAGGTGGCCTCATATTATTCGTCTTTATCATGCCTTTCTTGAAAATGATGGAAAGGAAAATTGTGCTCAATTGATAGAAGAAGAATTCAATAAAATGTTTGGCATAAATGATGAGCATGATTGCAATGTTGTTGGTATGAACTCTTTGAATATCCATGATCCTAACGATATGCAAAGCCACAAGCTTCGGGATGCTATATTTGATGAAGATGATATTTTTAGTCCCCCAAGTTTTGATGAGAAAATTTATTATGATGAGTGCATGCCTCCTATTTATGATGATTATATTGATGAAAGTGGGTTTGGAAGAGTGTCAACTCTAGGTAATAATGATCCCACTATTTTGGAGGGTGTTGAATCTTATTATAATGATAAAAGTGGATTTGGAGAGGTCATGACTTTATTTAGTAATGATTCCACTATTCCGGAACAGGTTTCAATTGACTATGATGAGAACAAAGTTGCTACTTATGATGATTATTGTGATGATACTTATGTTATAAAAGGTAGTGATAATTATTGTCATAATTTTGAATATTCTTTTACTGAACATTACTCTTTTAATGTGGAAACAAATTATAGTATTCGAGTTTCATATGATACTCCCACTATTGTGAATGAGAATAAAATTTCTTATATGGAGAGTAATAAATTTTCTATGCTTTTGGATCATGAAAAGAATGCTTTATGTGATGGTTATATTGATGAATCTATTCATGATGCTACTGAAAATTATTATGAGAGAGGAACTTATGATTCATGATGCTCTTCTTATGTTTCAATTCTTATCTTTTACGTGAGCATCATTGAAATCATCATGCCTAGCTAAAAGGCATTAAAGAAAAGCGCTTGTTGGGAGACAACCCAACACTTTTACCTACTCTTTTTATGTTTTCACATGTTTAGGCTACTATAGTAACCATGTTTTATAGCTTTTGTTTCAATAAAGTACCAAGTAAAGCCTTTGGGATAGTGTGGATGATATTTGACTCGATTCTGTGCAAAAACAGAAACTTTTGCATCAAGTGCAGAAATTTCTATATTTTAATGGAATGTCTAAAAATTCTGAATTTTTAAAGTTGATGTATATACAAATTTTCTACGTTTTCCTAACTTTTCAGAATTTTTGGACTTACAGAAGTATGACTAAAATTCAGATCTTTACGTACTGTTCTGTTTTTACAGATTCTGTTTTCAATGCATAGTTTGCTTGTTTTATGGTTTCTATGGCTTATATTGCTTAATATAAATTGTGGAAATTTTAGAGTACATTAGTAATTATTTGGAAACAATTATGAATCTTATCTTGACAGTACCAAAGTGAATGATTTGTCTTTATCATACTAACCCATCTCACAAAGTTCCGTTAAGTTTTGTGTGATTGAAGTTTTCAAGTTTTGGGTGAGATATCGATATGAGGAGAATAAGGAGTGACAAGACCCTAAGCTTGGGGATGCAGAAGGCACCCCCAAGGTAATATTCAAGGAAGATCCAAGCAACTAAGCTAGGGGATGCCCCGGAAGGCATCCCCTCTTTCGTCTCCAACATTATTGGTAACCTCAATTGGAGCTACATTTTCATTCATGACATGACATGTGTTTTGCTTGGAGCATCATTTTATTTTATTAGGATTTTATTTCTGTTATTTGGAATAATGTTTTATATCTTTTACTTCAATAAAAATGTCAAGTATAGCCTTTGCCATGCTTATTTTGCAAGTCTATGTGTTGCTGTTTGAAAACAGAAAGTTGCACGGTATTGCGTGAATTCTTGAGAAAATTCAGTATGTGATAAAATGTTGAAATATTTTGCCCAATAAGCTATGATAAATTTTATACAGTGTGGTAAATTTTCAGAATTTTTGGATTAGGGAAATGTGAGTAAAATTTCACTCTTTACAGACTATACTGTTTAGACATATTGTTGTTATGTTTGCATTGTTTGCATATGTTTGCTTGTTTAATGATTCTATTTGAGGATAGTACTATTAAATATGCAGAGGCATTTAGTATGCAATGTTAAATAATAATTTTAGTGATTTTCTACAGTAGATAATGATAAGGTTTTTGCATTGATTTATACTAACTTATCTCACGAGTTCTTGTTGAGTTTTGTGTGGATGAAGTTTTTAAGATTTAGGGGAACCGTGATATAAAAGGAATTAAGGAGACAAAAAAATCAAGCTTGGGGATGCCCAAGGCATCCCAATATAATATTCCAAGAAGTCTCAAGCATCTAAGCTTGGGATGCCCCGGTAGGCATCCCACCTTTCTTCATCAACAATTATCGGTTAGCCTCGGTTGAGCCTAAGTTTTTGCTTCTTCACATGAGTTGTGCTATTCTTGGAATGTCATTTAGTTTTTGTTTTTCTTTCTGTTTTAATAAAATACTTATATCTGAAGTTTTTAAACAAGAAAGAGTCCTCACATAGCTACCTATTTACTTAACTACTCGCTTGATCTTCACTTATATCTTTTTGGAGTAGTTTATCATTTACTCTTGTGCTTCACTTATATCCTATGAGTAAATTGTTGAATGAATTGAATATAATGAAGTTGAAATTATATTTTCATATCATGCCTAGTGGTAGCTTCACATTGGGTTTAAAAAGTGAAATCTTTTGAAGCTTGACAATCACAATATTGGTCATACAATAAATTCATGAATGATTAGTATAAGGAAGAGAACTTTCACATACAACTATATTATCTTGGACATCTTCTACGATTCTGAATACCCATTAGTTATTTTCAAACTTGAGCAAATTAGTTGAAGTTGGACAAGGAAGACAACGTAATGAGTTATGGTTTTGTATATTTGCATAGAAATTATATTGTTATGGATCCTCCAACATATGGTGTTTGCCTAGGATCTTTTGCTAGCCAAAAATTCGTACTAAGTAGAGATACTACTTGTGCATCCAAAAACCCTTAAACCCAGTTTCTTGCAATGAGTGTCCACCATACCTACCTATGGATTGAATAAGATCCTTCAAGTAAGTTGTCATCGGTGCATAAAGCAATAAAAATTGCTCCTAAATATGTTTGATCTTTTATTGTAAGGGAAAATTGAGCGTTGTACGAACTTGTTATGGCAAAGTAATAAAAGCGATGGACTGCATAATAAAGGTTGCTATCATAAGGGGCAATATAATGTGACATTCCTTTGCATTAAGAGTTTGGCCATCCAAAAATAAAAAGCGCATGACAACCTCTGCTTCCCTCTGCGAAGGGCCTATCTTTTACTTTTCACTATTTACTTTTATGCAAGGGTCAATAGTATGCATTCTCATTTCAACCTCAATTATCCTCTAGTTGGCAAGCATCATGTGGTGGGGAAAGATCTAGGCACATATGGCCAGTCAAATATATTTGATCATGATTTATTATTGTTGACAATGATCTCTATGATAAATGAGTTGGGAGGCGAAACATTAAGCCCCTATCTTTCTCTGTGTTCTATGGATGCCATTTGTTCTAAGAATATGCTTTGAGTACTAGCAATCATAGAAGACTATATGATGATTGAGTATGTGGAGCTCTTACTTAGAATCTGTTGAATAAGTTGAATTGCAATTTTTTGGTGACTAAGAATATAGGTTGTTGAGTTTCAAGAGAATTCATTCACTACTGCAGGTTGGTCCAAACATGGCAGTCCAATCAGAGACCCTTCTACGAAACTGTGTGCGATGCATTAATCACAAACGGTGATGTAATAAAACCGTCAAAAAAGATACAAAATGTTTGCGATGGCGGTGACATCAAACACGATTGAGATTAGAGTTGCGTGTGCGATACGTGGCAAACAGTTAATCCAACAGAACTGTTTGTGATGAGGCAGAACAACAGAAGCAGGCAGCCAGATGAGGGTGTGTGTGATATACGGCATACAGTTCACTAGGATGATCTGTGTGTGATTAGGCAACACAGTAGAAACGGTCAGCCAGATCAAGGTGTGTGCGATGGAGGGCATATAGTTCACTCGGATGAACTGTTTGCGATGAGCCAAGACAATAGAAATAGTTCAACAGAATAAGATGTGTGTGTACGCGGCAAACAGGTCCGTAATAAGAAATGTGTGCGAAGACCAATATTAACACAGCTGATTTTTGCTAATAAGTCGTGTGATTTGCTCTGTCTACAGAAGAATAACATATATATAACTGAAATAAACATCCAATTACATAAGTGACTATACAGATCATTCGCACACACCTCAATAAACAATTGCATGCATTTTCAACTAGGAGAAACGATCGTCTAGTCATCTACTTCTTGTGACGCTCCTGCCACTACTTTGTGGCTCGATCCCTCGTCTAGGGCAGGAAGAAGACACTTCCTCATGTCAACGATCCGCCTGTACATCTCGTAGCTTGTGTACGTGTCCTTGGCCGCGTACTTGATGTGTTCTTCATCTAGTCTCTGATGCCAGACACTATGCCAGGCTTTCTTGTCCTTCTTGCTCTCATCCTTCATCTTCATGTAGTAGGGGTCAATGATGGCCGAGGCGAGGTCAACCAGGGAGTTCTGTTTGTTGTTGTCGCTGCCCCAGACCTTGTAGTGGTCATGGATGTTGACAAGATTCTGGCAAGGTCAAGCGCGAAACCTTGAGCGCTTTTAGATCGTTGGTGGTGTCCATCATAGCGAAACTGTAGTCAGAGCTGTTGATAAACCTAGAGAAACGCTCGCAAGGCCTTGTGGCCAGGTGGTAGTGGTAGACGAGGACGTCATGTCGCATGCACAACTAGGCGACGACAACCATCTGATCATGCACGGCACGACCGCTGGTGTACTCGAGGTTGAAGCCGACCACTTGGTACTTGTCCTCAGCAAGAACCTGCTCCATAGTTTGGATGGAGCTCTCCAACGAGACTGGCTCGTTCGTGTACACCACCGAGAGGACCTTCCCCCTCACGTGGGTGTCCACTATGTGATGCGTGGTGCACTGCCCCCCGTTGTCGTCGTCGGCCGCTGGGAGCGCCATTGGAACCGCTGGATGTCCTCTCTGTATGTGTCATCGTGGGTGTGCTTATTGTGTCGTGTGGCGCGAGAGATGAAGGTAAATGGCCGCAGGAATAAATGGGGGCCGGGCGGCTTGGATTCTCGGCGCGTCCGCATGGCAGTTTTTGCAGCGGGTAACTGCATCATGGCGTCGCGCCGGGCGCAACCGCATGCATAATGGCAGCACGAACGTACGTGATCATGCGCCGGCCCGAAACACTGGCAGTGCACGTGGAGGGATGAGGGTAGAGCGCTCGGAGGGACGCGAGAGAAGAGCCCGCGCCGCGGGACACGAGCAGAGGGCGCCCCGGCCGCCTCAACCGCGAGCAACCACACGCATAGAGCAGTTGAACACACAGGGAATGGTCATCTACAAGCCGGCCGGTAGTTGTGATGCTGCGTAGAGAGCGGCCGTGTGCTACGACCTCCGTCTTGGTCTATTAGTCCCCTTTATATTCTATGCCATATTTTGACCTTAAATTTAACTAACAAAATGTTAATGCATGTTATAAAAATTATATAATCGGAAACTATGTTCAAATACGAATCCAATGATATAATCTTTGGTGACATGCATTCAATTTTTATTAGTTAAATCTCTAGTCAAAATTTGGCACAAAAATACAAAGACAACTTATAAACCAGGATAGGGATAGTAGGTAATTAAATCGCAAATGTTTTTTTATTAACCGTATGTGTACGTGTCCTTTCGTCCTTCCCTCGCACGTCTTATCACCCAGCTGCCGCAGACGGCTTCGAGCGCAAGCTTGAGCAGCGCGCGGGGGCGTTCTTTTGGTTAAACAGTGGCTCGAAGTGGCACCAATGAATCATCGGTGAGCCCGTTCCCACGCAACCGCGCAGGTTCCCGCGCAAGCTTCTCGCCCGACTCGGTAAAATCCCCCAAAATCCCAATGCTTACCGGCCTGCTATATAAACTCTCACGGCCGGCGAGTCCTGCATCGCATTTTCCCCTTCCTCCTTGTAGCTTATCTCGTCTGCTTCTCCCACAATCACCAATGGCACCGGTCCGTCGTCGTCGCTCAGCCACTCCGCCGTCATCAGAGGACAGCTCTAGCTGGGAGGCTACACCGAGGCGGTGGCTCAGTCCCGGGCGTAGTGTAGTGCGCGTGGCATCCCTGTTGGGTGTGCGCGGAACACCCACCACACGCTCCGCCGCCGTTGTCCGTCGGCAGCTGTTGCCGGCCGCTATTGCCGCCACCCCACCGTCTGCGGCCGTGGCCGCCACACCACCGTCGAAAGCCAGGGCCATCGCCCGCTCCGCCACCGCGGCCCGAAGGCGGGAGGTGGCCATCATGGCCGCCACCCCACTGTCGGCCACCGTGGCCATCACCCGCTCTACCACCGCGGCTTGAAGGCGGGAGGTGGTGGTCATGGCCGCCACACCATTGTCGGCCGCCGTGGCCGCCAGCCCACCGTCGACCGCCGGGGTCATCACCCGCTCCACCACCACCGCTCGAAGGTGGGAGGCGGAGGTGGAGGCCCGGATATGCGTCAGCGACCTTGCGCGCTACATCGAGTTCCTGCGGGAGGAGGAGGAGCGCCTCGTCGAGCACGCAAAGATCCTTACCGCCGCCGTGGCCGCAGCACACGCCGCTGCAGAGGCGAGGAATCAGGACATCTACTAGGAGTCCCGCCGCTTCGAGAGGGGTCGTCTGGAGCAGCAGAGGGCGTTCGAGGTGAGCGTCGCTAAAGATGCAGCAGCGGCAGGCACCATATTGCAGTTGTCTAGCTCGTCAGTAGGCTCCTCCTCCTCTGCCTCTTATTGAGCGCGCTCGGCAGAGGAGAGGCTGCCGGAAGTAGTACAAAGCCCCTCCGTAGTAGTAGTGTTTAGGGGCTATTTTGTTCAGTTCATCTGACTATAGATGTGGTGGAACTATACAACGTACTTAAAATTAGCTAGTATATATAGTTGAACTAGCTATTTTAGTACGTGGTTGGCAACAATTGGGAAAAAGTTTGGTCGGTTCATCTGTAGAGTTGAACTGTTTGTGTAAAGAACGACTGCTTAATCTACGAATGGAATCTATTCTTAATTACTGAATTTTAGTTGCAAAAATTAGATAGTGCTTGTGATTTTTAGCTGCATATTTTGACAAATGGCAGTGTTACAAGGTTGACAAAGGGCAATGTTACTAGATCAACAAATGTCAATCTTTCCAGTTTGACAAATGGCAATATACCTAATATGACAGATGCAAATCTTACCAAATTGTCTGTACGTGGTTGCACGCGGGTCAGCCGAAAAAACCGTTTGCGTTGAAGGGATTTACAAATCCTGCGTGCCAGATTTTCTCTTGGCTTAGCGGCAAAGTCTCGCTTTGCATACCATATTCAATCTGAACCGTTTGCATTAAAGAGATGCACAAATCCTGCGCGGCGAATTTTCCCTTGGCTTACTGGGGAAGACCATAGCTCTCACTTTGCATACGGGTGTTCTATCTAAGACGTTTGCGATGAATAGCTGCACAAATCCTGCTCGGCACATTTTCCCTTGGCTTACCGGGAAGCTGCCGGTTTGCATATGAGTGTTCTATCTAAAACGTTTGCGATCACGAGCTGCACAAATCTTGCTCGGCACATTTTCCCTTGGCTTCCTGGGGAAGCTGTCGGTTTGCATACGGGTATTCTATCTAAAATGTTTGCGATTAGTGTTTTATATTGAAAAACCATTGACGTTTTTTTTAAAGAAAATCGTTTGATAAGTCTGTACATTCAGAGAGAAAAATGCAAGTTCGTTCAAACCATATCTTTCATTCAGTCACACTACGAATTTATATTCATATGATCGAGATACATTATTAAACCCAAAAAAACTAATTCCGGCGACGGCGGAGGCGGCATGCCACGCCGGCGTTGTCGTTATCGTCCTCCGGGACACCGTTGTTGAAGTCTTCAAGGTAGCACAGAATGTTCTTCACTTGGAAATCAAACATCATGTCATCACACAATCAACGGGCGGGGCGCGGGAGGACGGCAACTCGCGGCGCTGTGAGGTAGCAGTCGACGGCGGCGTCTCATGCCGCTGAGGGGGGCGCGCGCACGGGCACCGGTGCGGCGGGTGCAGGCAAACACATGGGGACCTATGCCGCCGTTGGTGCAGGGGCGCGCACGGGCACGGGCGCTGGCGCTGGCATGTCCACGAGCTCGCGCGGGTGCGCGGAGACCTCGCTGACGCCCGCGGCTTCCAGCTCTGCGATAGTGCTTGGTGACCAGCCCGTCAATGCTACATGGATGGTTGGTGGCGCGGGCGCGGGGATGGGAGCTGGGACGGGCGTGAGGGCAGCAACCGCCGCGGCCAGCTCGTTCAGGGCCATGTCCATGAGGCCCCATTCCTCCTTATTTTCTATCTCGTCTGGCTTGGAGTCGACTTCACCAAACTGGAAGGCTAGTGGCAGATGATCCTTCTGCGCCTTGGCGTTGGTGGAGGTTTGCGGGAGGGGAATGGGAGGCGAACAGTAAGGTTGCCTGTATTAAACAGTGGCTCGGGCGCCATTAATGGAGAGAATGCGAGCAAGGCGAGCGGCTATGGAAGTTAAAGGGCTCGCTTCCCAGTGAGCCTGCACAGCGTACAGCTCGCACGCTTCCCGGTGAGCCTGCTCATTGGAGGACACCTTGCACGCCTCTCGGTCAGCCTGCACAGCAGACTGCGCTCGCACGCCTCCCGTTCAGTCAAGCAGCTGTCCGCACGGCACCTCCTAGCCATTAAAAGAGTGACGCGTGGTGTCACGTGAATGGTTAACAGAACGCACATGATTTGAATTATACAAAATGTTTGAGATGTTAAAGTGGCAGCTATTTGTTTCAAAATGCCTTTGTTGGCTGTTATTCGAGTGCGCCTTCTCTCAAATGGACATGAAAAATACCACAACATGTCGGGTGCCATTCCATGATAGCATGCCAAGTTTCATGAACTTTAGACGAGTTTTGGATTTACTAGAATTTAAAAACAAAGTATCTCAACATTTTGCCGGCAATCAACAGTGCCCTGGTGTTTGAAATTCATTCCCATTTCTTGCATGGGACCTAAGCATGCACCCAAGGACACATATTTGATATCTCAACCCATTTTTCTGCACTGGACCATGTGCATGTAGTTCAAATTTGAATTATGCACATAAAATACCTAGAAAACTCAGTTAATGTATAAAAAATGTCCAAACGAACCCTAAAAATGCAAATTTTAACATGACACTCCTGTGGCTCTATGTTGCCACTAGGAAAAAAATTGAAAATAGGAAGAGGCAACGAATATCATTTCATCCACCAAGGAGGCACATTCCCTACCGGAACCATGAGGCTTGTTGTCGGAAGCTCTGGTACGTGAGAAGCTTATACCCAAACCTGCCCCAAATGGGACAAATTTTTTACCACACCATGTTGATGTCGTTCCATGATAGCATGCCAAGTTTCATGAATTTTAGACTAGTTTTGGATTTACTAGAATTAAAAAACCATGTATCTCAATGTTTGCGGCTGAGCGACGGTGGCAGGGTGTTTGACATTCATTCTCATTTCTTGCATGGGACCTAAGCATGCAACCAAGGACACATATTTGATTTTTCAACCAATTTATATGCACTGGAGCATGTGCTTGTAGTTCATATTTGAATTATGCACATAAATGCATAGAAAACTTAGTTAATGTATAAAAATGTCCAAACGAACCCCGAAAAATTCCAAAAATTAACACAACACTCCTGTTGTTCTATGTTGACACTAGAAAAAAAATTGAAAGCAAGAAGAGGCAACAGATATCATTTCGTCCAGAAAGGTGAAATGTTCCCTATCGTAACCATGAGGCTTGTTGTGAGAAGCTCTGCATTGTGAGAAGCTTATACCACAACCTGCCCCAAATGGGAAAATATTTTTACCACGGCATATTGATGCCGTTCCATGATAGCATGTCAAGTTTCATAAATTTCAGACACGTTTTTTATTTACTAGAATTTAAAAACCATGTATATCAATGTTAGCGGCCGAGCGACGGTGGCAAGGTGTTTGACATTCATTCTCATTTCTTGCATGGGACCTAAGCATGCAACCAAGGACACACATTTGAATTTTGAACCCATTTATATGCACTAGAGCATGTGCATGTAGTTCAAATTTGAATTATGCACATAAATGCATAGAAAACTCAGTTGATGTATAAAAATGTCCAAGCGAACCACAAAAAATCCCAAAAATTGACACAACACTCCTGTTCCGCTATGTTGACACTAGAAAAATTTTGAAAGCAAGAAGAGGCAATGGATATCATTTCATCCACAAAGGTGGCACGTTCCCTACCGAAACCATCAGGCTTGTTGTGAGAAGCTCTGGTTTGTGAGAAGCTTATACCCAAACCTGCCCCAAATGGGACACTATTTTTACCACGGCATGTTGCTGCCATTCCATGATATCATGTCAAGTTTCCTGAATTTCAGACGAGTTTTCGATTTACTAGAATTTTCAAACCATGTATCTCAATGTTAGCGGCTGAGCGACAGTGTCAAGGTGTTTGACATTCATTCTCATTTCTTGCATGTGACCTAAGCATGCAACCAAGGACACACATTTGATTTTTCAACCCATTTTTATGGACTGGAGCATGTGAATGTAGTTCAAATTTGAATTATGCACATTTGCCTAGAAAACTCAGTTAACGTATAAAAATGTCCAAATGAACCCCGAAAAATTCCAAAATTTAACACGACACTCCTGTTGTTCTATGTTGACACCAGAAAAAAATTTGAAAGCAAAAAGAGGCAACGAATATCGTTTTGTCCACAAAGGTGACACGTTTCCCTACCGGAACCATGAGGCTTCTTGTGAGAAGCTCTGGTTTGTGAGATGCTTATACCATAACCTACCCCAAATGGGACAATATTTTTTACCCCAACATGTTGATGCCATTCCATGATAGCATGCCAAGGTTCATGAATTTTAGACAAGTTTTGGATTTACTAGAATTACAAAAGCAAGTACCTCAACATTTGCCGGAGGGCCACAGTGCTGTGGTGTTTGAAATTCATCCCCATTTCTTGCATGGGACATAAGCATCAACCCATGGACACATATATGATTTTGCAACCCATTTTGGTGCACCGGAGCATGTGCATGTAGTTTAATTTTGAATTGTGCACCTGAAATGCCTAGAAAACCAAGTTAATGTATAAAAATGTCCAAACGGACCCTGAATAATTCCAATTTTTTTGACGACACACCTATAGTTGCATGTTCACTGCAGATAAAAGTTCTAGCAATTCAAACACCCTCCTTTGCCACTTTGACCCCATTATGTAATTCAAATCAAGACGAAAAATCAAGTAGATCGCACAGAGTTTATTATCACCAACCGTGTGAGATGCAGCACAAAATATCTTGGAGCACCGTCGAAGTATAGTACGCATATGGCTTATGTGAGAAGGTGCATCGGCTACAGTCCATAGCTAGCGTGTCAAGCACACTAGCTCGCTCCCCAAATATTATTTCACTGTCCAATCATCGCCGGTGAAAGATGGGGACTTGGACCCGCGTCGTGAGGGCAACATCGGCGGCCCACTCCGGTGAGAGCACGGCCGCAGCCGCCATGCGCGTGCTAACAAGCTGCGTGAGCGTGGCCGCAATCTACGATTGGGCGGCCAAGGCAGCCCAAACGGCCGCTGTTGCTTCTCAGGTGGCGGAAGCAACATCGGCCTCGGGGATAGCAACTAGCGAGAGCTGCACAGCAGCTGTCCGTTCTGCAGCGGCGGCCTTAGCCCTGATGGAGGCCGCCCACAACCATGTCAAGGCTGCCAACGCCCAGCTCCTGGTGGTCACTGCACAAATCGAACGAAGCTCCTCCGACAATGGCCGGCAACCCACGGCCGAAGAGTTCGCAATCGCCAAGAACATTCGAGCAGCCGTCAGTTCCTCCGCGGCATACCTTGCCACGACGGAGCCCGTCCAAGCCCAGATCGCGGCCGCCCACGCCCAGCTTGTGGTGGCCTTTTCCAAAGAGATGGCGGACGCGGTTGGCGAGATGCTTGCCCAGTATGGTGCGATGGATGCCATGGAGCCCCTTCCCCAGGAGATCGTCAGACGCGAGCTGGACATGGAGGAGGCGGAGGAGATTGACGAGCACCAGCCGGAGTAGTACTCTTTGTTTTGTTTAATTAAGAGCGCCAATCTTTAATTTGTTAGAGTAATGTTCAGGTCAGCTAGCTCTGTTTAATTGCTGAACTTGCTCGATTAATAAGTGTGGGTGTGCTGTAGTCTCCTTTGTGTACCCAAATTATGCAATGACGTGGATGACCACTGTAAACAGGGAAATTCGGACCAAAATTTGCACATTCAAACTCACCACACACGGGGTAAGCTATATGAATCGTTTGTGATGTTCACATATCGTACACAGTGCTGAATAAGGGACCGTCTCTGATGACACTTTGCGCGCCAGTTTTTTCACTGCATCGATCCAAATTTTTGGCTTCGCGGAAATATCTACCTCCCCGCCCCTCCCCCTTACCAAAAGCCACATTTCCCCTATTTTCGCCCTCCTTTACAAGTTGAAACCTTCACTCCTTGCTTGCAGCGCCACCTCCTCACCGGTGACCCTCCTTCACACTGCTCGACCTCGTCGATCCAGGCAGGTAATCCACACCCGACCCCCATCCTCCTTCTCCTTCCACATCCCACATGCCCCGACTGTCAGCGCGACACCTTCCACCCAAATCACTGACCCCTCCCCCAAATAAGCGCCCCCTAAGCCATGGTGCACGCAGTATAACCAGGAGCTCAAGGAGCATTTGGCAGCAAATGAGGTCGCGATGGCTGCCATTCGTGCTGACCCCCAGATCATGGAGGAGCACCTCGCCGTCGAGGCCACCATCGATGGCTCGCGCGCCGATGCCGCGATGCGGTTGGCTGCTTTAAATGACAGTTCGTGGCGTTTTCTCGAGGCCACCGTCGGTGCCTTCGACAAAGACTACGAGGTGTTTTCTCAGCGTGCCCGTGCTTACCTCAACTCGAGAGCCAGTAGGTTGGTGTCCAGAGCGGCTCAGGCAACTCACCACTATGATGAGGGCACCCACGATGTGGAGGCCTCACCGTCTTCCATGTCCAAGGAGCCAATCATCATCGATATCTCCGACGATGAGGAGTAGCTTGTCTTATTAGCTCACTATAAGGACCTATGTTTAGTTTGCTAGCTACGCCGGTTAAGCATGCTCGGTTTACCCGTTGCATGTGCTGCTCTTGCCTTTCCTTAACAAATTCTAGTGAATTGTCCTATCTAATTTTACCATGCAATCTGTTGCTCTAGTGTATATGTTCTATATGTCATGCAATGTGGTGCTCACTTATTAACTGTTTGGTTAATTAGTTGTCATGTTCAGTTAACTGTTTGGTTCAATTCTGCAAATGTGATGTTCAATTCTTCAGGGTGCAATTTTGTATTGTCTTCCATGTGAGAAATAAATCGAATTTATCTTTACAAAATACATGAGAAACAAATACAATTGCTATATTTCCAAGTTATCACGCATGCTTGGTTTGGTTAACGATCTTCTAGTATGTTATATATTGTGCAATGTGGTTCTCAGTTAATGGTTGGTTCATTTGTTGTGGTGTTTAGTTAACTGTTTGGTTCAATTCTGTAATGCGATGTTCAATTGTTGTGGGTGCATTTTGTTATTGTATACCATGTGAGAAATAAATCGAATTTGGCTGTACTAAATACGTGAGAAACAAACATAATTGCTATATTTCCAAATTGTTACGCATGCTTGGTTTGGTTAACTGTCTGATCTTCTATTAGGAGTATGTTATATTGTGCAGTGTGGTGCTCAGTTAATGTTTGGTTCATTTATTGTGGTGTTTAGTTAACTGCTTGGTTCAATTCTGCAATGCAATGTCCAATTATCATGGGTAGAATTTTATATTATTGTGCATGTGAGGAATAAATCGAATTTGGCTGCACTTAATACATGAAAAACATATAAAATTGCTATATTTCCTAGTTCTTAATCATGCTTGCTTTGGATAAATGGGTTTTCCATGTGGCTCGAATTAATCTGATGAACACTACTGGAATCAGGGAATTTGTCATCTGTCTGTTCTTTGCCGTCTGCTAGCGGACGGCAAAGAAGGTCTTTGTCATCCGCTTACAAAAAACAGACGACAAAGAACTGGCTGATGGCAAAGATACTATTTGCCATCAGCCAGCTCTTTGCCGTCTGCTAGCTGACGGCAAATAATCTTTGCCGTCCGCTAGCAGATGGCAAAGAGGTGGGGGTGGGGTCCAGTGGAGGCATGTACACTATAACGGCCCGCCCCACCTCTCTGCCGTTTGCTAGCGGATGACAAAGATTCTTTGCCGTCAACTAGCAGACGGCAAAGAAAACGCTACCTAACGGCTAACGGCCCACCCCCACGCCTCCTCTCTCTCTTCTCTCTCTCCGCCTCTCTCTCCTCACCCGACCCCCACTGCACGCGCCGCCCGCCGCCCCGACCCCCACCGCCCCTGCACCCCCTGACCCGCTGCCGCGTGCCGGTCACGTCGCCCCGCCGTCCTGCCCAGGCCGCCCGCCGCCCCGCCCAGGCCCCGTCGCTGCGGCCGCCCCCTCCCCTACGGCGGCCGCCCGAGCCCTGCCGTGAGGCAGGCCACGGCGCCGCCCCCTCCCCTGCGGCGGCCCTCCACCACCGGCCCCCTCCTCCACCGGCCCCCTCCTCCCCTCCAAGGTGAGCTTCTCTTCTCATCTTTTTTTTGTTTTTTGTTTAGGTTTAGGTTTAGTTTAGATTTAGTTTAGGTTTAGGTTTAGGTTTAGTTTAGATTAGATTTACATAATTAGAAGAAGAAAGATGAAAAAAAAGAAGAAAATAAGAATAAGTAGAAGAAGAAGAAGAAGAAGAAGAAGAAGAAGAAGAAGAAGAAGAAGAAGAAGAAGAAGAAGAAGAAGAAGAAGAAGAAAAGAAGAAGATGAGGAGGAGAAGAAAATAATAAGAAGAAGAAGACGTCGATGGAACCCTGAATGAGATCTATGTAGGTTAGGGGTGCGGCGGCGTCGACGGAACCCTAAATGATAACTCTTTAGTTTAGGGGTTGTTGCGGGGAACGAGTAGTGCAAATCATTTTTTTACAACTTGGTGGCGGCATCCTGTTGTAAATATTTAGTTAGGTTGATGGAGAAAACAATAATGCTATGTTACTCGTCTTTGGATTTAAATGTGCAGTTGTTTCATCGCTGCCAGGGTCTGGTGTTCGACGAGCTCCGCCCCTGCGTTCGTGGGTGAGCACAAATGACATCTCCTCCTCCCCCTTCATTATTTGCTCTGTTTCGGTCTTCGTGGTTATGAAACTTACTAGCTGTAGGTGTCTTCAATCATTAGTATGCGTGACGGGTATGCGTCTCCTGTTTGAAAGGGTTATAGTTATAAATATGCATGCATTTGCATATTTATAACCGTGATTCTTTCGAATTGTCCAACGTTATCCATGGACAGCCCGAGTATGTGTTGATTGGGTTCGTTTTCCTATATGCTCTGCTCCGGATCCGACGCATAATTTTGTCAGTGCCTCCCTGTTGTTCTCCGGGTACACATCCTCTCTATTTATTGTCGAGACATGTATCAGGAGAACAGCGGGGAGGTGCTGCCGAAATTTTGCATCGGATCCAGAGCAGAGCATGGTAAAACGAACCCAATCTACACATACTCGGGTGGGATTAGGACCTATCTTTACCTATTAGAGTGTAGGTTGCATGGACGTAATAAAATTGACAAACTAGATTAACTGATGAATATACATGCTGAATTATATATATATTTCTTGTGTGTCCAGTAGCTAGGCAAGATGAGTGATCGTGCGTGGATGTACACCGGTCACACTAGTCAGAAAGACATGACCAATGAATGGTTAATGAAAACCAAGGGGTTTGTGAGAGCCGCATTTGCAAATGGCCAGAGAAAAACCTGGTGCCCCTGTGCTAGGTGCGACAACTTTCAGAAGAGGACAGAGGATGAAATGGGTAAACACCTGCAGAAGAGGGGTTTTACGCACGGTTATATGGTGTGGACATTTCATGGTGAGTCTCCCCAACGTGTCAGAGCTGAGGTGGTTTATCGTCGCACCGACGACCATGGTACCAGGATGGAAGACATGGTGCAAGACTTTGATGATGCTCGGGATTCGGACGATGAGATGGAGGAATCTGCAAAGGCCTTCAATGAAATGTTGGAGTCTTCAAAACATCCTCTCCACGAGCACACTGAGCTTTGTCAGCTGGATGCCATTTCACAAGTAATGGCTCTGAAGGCTCAATTCAACTTGGGTAGAGAATGCTACGACGCGATGATGACAGTATTTGGATGCTTTCTACCCAAAGGCCAAGTAATGCCTGCAAACCTATACTAGTCAGACAAAATACTCCATGCACTTAAGATGCCCTATGAGAAGATAGATGCCTGCCAGAAAGGATGTGCCTTATTTAGGCTTGAGTATGCGGACTTGAACTATTGTACCATTTGCAAGTCTTCCAGGTATGTTGTGGTAGACAACGGTATGGGTGAGAAGATGCAGAACAAAATCCCCGTTAATGTTCTTTGGTATATGCCAATCGTACCAAGACTTGAATGTCTTTTCCTGGTCGAAGAGACGGCCAAACAGATGACACGGCACAAAATGGGCAAAAGAACTGAACTAGATGCAGATGGGAATCTGATGATGGTACACACATCGGATGGTTCTGCGTGGAAGCACTTCGATGCATTACATGATCAAAAAGTGGCAGATCCAAGGCATCCTCGAGTCGCCATCAGCACTGATGGGTTCAATGTGTTTGGTTTGACAGCAACCCAATACAGTTGTTGGCCTGTTTTTGTCATTCCACTCAATCTCTCCCCGGACAAATTATGCAAAGAAAGAAAATTTTCCTGACGTTGATAATTCCAGGGCCCAACTATCTGGGGAAGAATATGAATGTGTACATGCAGCCACTTAAGGATGAATTGCAAGAAGCTTGGGATAATGGGTTCAAGACATACGACGCCGCTAGCAAACAGAACTTCATAATGCGTGTCTGGTACATGTACTCGATGCATGACTTGCCGGCCTATGCGCTATTCATTGGCTGGTGTGTGCATGGAAGGTTCCCATGCCCCACATGCAAGGCAGCTCTTTAGCTTCGTTGGCTGCAAGCGGGTCGCATGTTTTCTTGCTTTGGCTTGCATAGACAGTTCCTGGATCCTCGCCATAAGTTCAAAAAAGACAAGAAGAACTTCATCAAAGGTAGAGTTGTCAAAAACTCAGCACCACCTGCGTTGACAGGCCAATAGACCCTGGATCAGTTAAACGCTCTCGAGCCTGATCCAAAGCGTCCAGGGTGTTTCAAGGGGTATAATTCGGAACACGCCTGGACTCACAAGACATGCTTGTGGGATCTGCCTTACATCAAAGACCTCCTTTGCCCACACAACATCGATGTGATGCACACTGAAAAGAATATTGCCGAGGCCCTTTTTGGTACATTGTTTGTCATAGAGGGGAAGTCAAAGGATAATACTAAGGCTAGAGTCGATCAGGAGGCGCTATGTGATAGACCATTACAAAACATGCAAGAATCAAAAGGAAAGCAGAACTGGACGAAGCCAAAGGCATGGTTCAATCTTGGAAGGCCAGCTATGAGGGAAATTATCTTGTGGGTGAAAATGCAGTTGATGTTCCCCGATGGGCATGTAGCGAATCTAAAGAGGGGAGCGAGTCTTGAAAAATTGAAAATATTTGGTCTCAAGAGTCATGATTGGCACATATGGCTTGAGCGGGTAATGCCGGTGATGTTGCGTGGCTTTATCCCTGTGGATGAATGGCTAGTACTGGCAGAGCTGAGCTATTTCTTCCATGTTCTTTGTGCGAAAGAACTATCGCCAGCCGTGCTAGAAGAAATAGAAGAGTTGGCGCCGGAGTTGATCTGCAAGTTAGAGAAGATCTTTCCACCGGGCTTCTTTAATCCAATGCAGCATTTGATTTTGCATCTCCCGACTGAGGCAAGATTGGGGGGGAGGGGCAGTGCAAAATCGTTGGTGCTACACAACTAAGAGGATGCAGAAGACACTTCGAGCAAAATGTAAAAATAAGCGTAGAATTGAAGCATCGATGGACGAGGCATTCATTACTGAGGAGGCGTCAAACTTCGTGAAAGCACACTACGAAGCCAAAAATCATCATTTGCATAATCCGAAGCCTCGGTACAATGCTGGCGACCCTAAAAAAGGTGGATCCAACCTCAGCCTATTCAAAGGGAAGCTCGCACCAGCCGGTGCTTCAAAACCAATATCGTTGGATGTCGAATAATGGCGGACCATTTCGTTGTATATCTTCAACAATCTAACAGAAGTGCGCCCGTACATCGAGTAAGTTCTCAGTACATTGTGTCGCAACTTCTAATTCCTTAACTGCTCTTATTCTCGGATATTTGATATAGTCGATACATTGCCAAATTCTCGGATGGAGCGGTGATCCAAACGGAATCCATCGAAGAGTATGAGCTTCTGGCAAAGCATGGAGGCGGCTTTCCCGGTTTCATCTCTTGGTTCAAACAAACGGTAATTTCCATTAGACCATTTCATTTCTTCATCTAATTTGCGGCTAATGCAACAATCTTTTTGTATTAAACTTGTAGGCTAATTCAGAGTCTATGGACGCTGAATTGAGACTAGTCACTAATGGTTTTGACTATAAGGTCCGTTCATTTGACAAATACGACATCAACGGGTATCGCTTTCGTACCTTTGGCAAAGAGCTATCTATGGCCGACCAAAAGTTTACAAATTGTTGTGTCTCTGCTATCGGCGAAGGAGGTACCGTGTATTATGGAAGAGTTTAAGCAATTTATGAACTTCTATTCTATGGTGAAAACCCACCAAACGTCATAGTCTTCAAATGTTATTGGTTCCAGTCTAAGGAGACTAGAAGGACTCATGAACATATAGGGCTAGTCAAAATCAAACAAAGCACCCATTTAGATGTTCTCGATGTCTATATTACGGCTCAACAGGCGACCCAAGTTTTCAATCTACCGTGGGCATGCCAAACTGATCCAAATCTGAATGGTTGGGATGTCGTTTATGATTCGCCGCCATGTGTTAGACCCCAATGAAGAGGATTATGAACCTCACATCAACCCAGACACATATGAAGGAGAATTCTTCCAAGAAACACGTCTTTCCAAAAAACATTTCAAGAACCGCTCTACTTCACCCCAGAGCATTGAAGTAGACAGTGACAGTGAATCCGACTTCACCCCTGAGTCGGAACAAGAAGAGCCGGAACAAGAAGAGGTTACTGCTGCGGATGACCTGTCAATGCTGGACCGATTACATAAAGGTGGCCTTCCACTTGTTGATGCCGCTGAACCGGATGAGGACGTCATTCATGATAGTGATGATGATGATGCATTTATTGATCCCGGAGCATATATAGACGATCAAGATTATTATTAGTTCATGTCAGGTATTCAGTTTGTATTATATACATATATATATTATTAGTTCATGTTAGGTATTCAATTTTTTTATGTCGTACATGATGATGATACACTTAAGTTATATACATATTATTATTCATGTCGGTATTCAATTTTTTTATGTTGTACTAATTTCATTTACTCTTTGTCATGGCAGGTGTTGAAAGATGGTGGGCGCAGGTCCAAAGCGCTCTGAGGCTCCTTTGTCGGCGCGTGGTGGGAGGGGTTCTTCCATTCCACCCGTACCTCTCCAGAGAGCGTTGTTAGATAGTTTGGGGACACCGGCGGGCGCTTCTTCATCGGCGTCGTTGCCCACCGGGAGAGGAGGTCGGGGACAGACGAAGAGAGGAGGTAGATCAGGATGTGGCCGTGGGAGAGGTAGGTAGGCTCCTACGCCTTCCTCGCCGCCACCCCCAGCTGATTCACCCGAGCACATGACTGCTAGGGTGGACCCGTCTAAGGAGGAAGCTACACGGACTCCGGTCCACGAGCGTCGGGTCGACGGGCCTTCGGCCCACCAGACTTCAGCCCATGAGACTCCGGACCAGGCTACGTCCCAGGAGTCGTCCGGATAGGGTACCTGGCCAGATCCACCTGAGGGGCTGAGTGGCCATGCTGATGGTGACGGGGATCAGATTTCTAATAGCGAGGGTGAGGTGGTTGAGGGGGCAACGTCTACCAGCATGGTAGTACATGGCTCCCGCCCATGCCAGCGACCCACGAGCAGAGGTGGTTGATTAGGCCTGATGGGGAGAGGTAAGTGCATTTAATCTTTTTGTACCTTTTTTCCTTCATGTTTCTTAAAATATCTAATGCGTTGGCCTTGTCATACTGCAGGGGTTGGATACACGCCCCGGATGTCCGCAGGCCCAACACAGTCCTTGGTGTGATTTGCTGGCAAAACTTCCCGGGGTTTGTCACGTTACCCGGTGAGGGTCAGCTTCCACAGCTAGGATTGAGCTGGGAGCACTACTTGGCTGCCCCGGCCCTGCCGGAGGAGATGATCGACGGTGTCTTGTGCCACACGAGGGCCGACATGGTGATCAGAAAGTTTTGGGTAATTTCTCCTTTACACAATTAAAAAACAACAATAGCTAGTTATTGTACTAATCAGTGTTGTCTTGTTTGATTGCAGACCTTCTACAGGTGTGAGGAGGGATACGAGGAGGCCGCGGCACAAGTTATCGATACCGAGTGCAAGCGCCTACTACAAAACTTACGGCACGAGGCTCGGCCGCAGGCTGTTCGAGACTACTACGCCTCGCGTGGTGTTAAGAAGGACAAGCCGTCATGCCGCGCAAAGTTTCTAAAGAAGAAGTAGTACATGAAGGTAATTAGCTATTCTTAAGGCCTTGTACTTAGTTTCCTTGATTTGATTCGTAGGCGTAGCGCTCAAATTTCTCTTTACTAACTTAGGTGCCCCCGAGATGGTGTGCAGATAAGATGGATTGTTGGGAGGCGTTGGTGGATGAGTGGTACTCAGACCAATGGCTAGCTGTCCACAACAATGCCAAGGACCGGCGTGCCCAAATGGAAGGTGTGCCACACCATCAAGGCAGCGCCAACTTATTTTAGTTCGGGCGGAACTGGGTATATGGTTTGCTTCGTGATTCATGCAATTCATTCTTCATGCTAGCTTGAGCCCTTTAATTACCAATACTCTGTTCCTCTCTTTTAGGCGTGACACAATCAGAAGGAGGTGCCAGAGGTGTACGACCTCTATGCCATGGCCCATACTGCCTCGTACAAGAAGGCCAAGGCATTCTCTGCGTCTGACCTCGATCATCCAGAGAGCTTCACCAACATCTCCTCGCACAACAAGCTCGTGAGGTACATAGATGAGGGGAAGGCGAGTAAAGGGGAGGACTTTAACCCGAGCCAGGGTCCCATTGATCTAGAGCTGGTGATGATATCTGGTGGTGGGAGGCCGCATGGCTCGATAGCCATTGGAGATGGACTTATACGTTGTCCTCGCACTCTCTCGGAGATCAAGGCGCGCCAAACGAGCTCCTGTCCTGAGATAAGGCCTCGTCCATAGCCAATGGAGCTAGCCATCGAGGTTAGTTATAAAGACTTAGATATCTTTCCTCCACTACATTGTGTGTGCGGCCATCGATGATTACAATGCTAACGAGGAGTGGTGTTGCAGGCTGCTCTTCAGAGAGAGAGAGAGAGAGGCAACCCAGGCGCTTCTGCAGGAGAGGGACCGGCAGGCGATGGAGAAGGAGCGGGAGTTGGAGGAGAGGACGGCTAGGTTGTTGGAGGAGGAGAGGGCACAGAATGACATGGCGAACCTGGCCATGTACGAGCTCCTTGTGGTAAGTTTCTTCTGCATATTAGCCAAATCATGCACGTAATGTTCGTTTCATTACTAACTAATATGACTGACTCGTCAAAATCAAATGTGCAGTCTGTGTGCGAGAAGACCGGTCAGACCCCTCCGCCGATGACAGTCACTGCTCTGGGGACCACGGTGAGTTTCATTTGAATGGTCATTACTTACTAGTCTTTACATTTGAGTGTCATCATGCTAACGAGACATTGCAAACGGTCTTTGGTGCAGCGTAACTCCAGACAAGCATCGCACGATCCTTCTCCAGGTGGTACCGGCACGAGCAACCCCGGTGCTTCACCTCCGTGATGACGGTAAGTTTTCTATAGTGTTTTGCTTAACAAATGCATAATGACCTATACTTAGCTTTATTTAGTTCATTTATGACATAATTAACTTACTTAGGTCAAAAATTGCATAATAACCTTGGTTAGCTCATAAATGTCATAGACCTAGCTTATTTTCCTCCAAAATGACATAATAAGCTTACTTAGCTCCAAAATGACCTATTTTACCTAAGTTAGCTCTAAAATGACCTATACTTAGCTTTGTTTCCTTCAAAATGACCTAAGTTAGCTCAAGGTAGCTCTAATATGCTAAGTTAGCTCTAATATGCTTAGTTACCTAGGTTAGCTCAATAATGACCTATGCTTAGCTTACTTATGTCAAAAATGGCATAATTAGCTTACTTAGGTCAAAAATGGCATAATAACCTTCGTAAGCTCATACATGTCATATACTTAGCTTATTTTCATCCAAAATGGACATAATAAGCTTAATTAGTCCCAAAGGACCTATTTTACCTAAGTTAGCTCTAAAATGACCTATACTTAGCTTTGTTTCCTCCAAAATGACATAATATGCTTAGTTAAATTAAAAATGGCATAATTACCTAGGTTAGCTCAATAATGACCTATACTTAGCTTATTTAGATCATTTATGACATAATTAGCTTACTTAGGTCAAAAATGGGATGATAACCTTGGTAAGCTCATAAATGTCATATACTTAGCTTACTTAGGTAAAAAATGGCATCATAACCTTGGTAACCTCATAAATGTCATATACTTCTTCTTCTTCTAGTCTTCTTCTTCTTCTTCTTCTAGTCTTCCTCTTCTAACTTTCTTATTTCCCATTTTGCAGATTTCATTCACTTCACGGAAGCTTGCATTGATAGAGTGCTTGTTTTTACTTTCTGTTTTGATTTTGTATCGATGAACAATGTGGAACTTGCTACCTATGGATGAAACTATTGTAATATGGATGAAACTATGTATGTATGGATGAAACTTATGTGTTGGATATATCATTTTTTTTTGTGAAAATGCTTGGATATAGCAAAAAACAGAATAAAATGGGGCAATACAGGCACTTTGTCATCTGCCATAGACGACAAAGGGGTCTTTGCCGTCTGCCACAGATGGCAAAGTGGACACGTGGCAGCAACCTGTGCAACCTGGGATGGTCAGGCCTGACCATTTAGTCACTTTGCCGTCTGTGGCAGATGGCAAAGGCTAGTGTGGTTTGCCGTCTGTGGCAGACGGCAAAGTCGGCCAGTAGCCAGCTAAGGTCAGCTGACGTCACCTGGTAGACGGCAAAGGAGGTTGTCTCTTTGCCGTCTACAGGCAGACGACAAGGTCTGCCGTTAGCCACCTAACGGGGCTAATGTATGTGCTATGCCGTCCAACTCCTTTGCCTTCTGTTTTCACTGTATGGCTGATGGCAAAGATCTTTGCCGTCCGCTTAATTTATGCAGACGGCAAAGAGGCCTTTTACCATGGTTTTCTTTGCTGGAAGTGGGGCCGTCTGCCAGCAGACGGCAAAATACCTGATTCCTGTAGTGGAATCTGCAATGTGCTTATTTTTCATCAACATATTTTACTGATAGCATGCGAACCCTCACTTAACCTGATCACTAAGTACCTTATATATGTTGCAGGGAAACAATGGGAAGCACTAAGGTTGACAATCGAGGTTTGCACATGCATGGTCCTTTGTCTAATAGCACATTATTGTGCAATTGCAGGAACCATTCTAATATTTAGGTTTTTAACAATTTGGTCTTGCACATGTAGGTCCTGCTGTCAGAGGTTTTGACCCACTATTCAACCCTTTTTGCATATGGGGAAATGAGTTGTCCATAAATATCAGTCAAGTCAAGAAACTCAGAAAGATTTTTAGGATAAAGAAATTAGCGACAAAAAACAACAAGATCTTTGTCTGCACAATGAAGAAGACATCGGTTCACTACAGGATGGTACTAATTATTATACCTTGGCTTTTTTATTCCTTTGCCCCATTTCCAATCTAGAGAAGATATTTATGCACATCCTTGTTTTCAGGCCTTTCCAAAGCAGTTCACTGATGATTACCTCTCAAACCACCTGTATGGTCAGGAGGCGAGGAAGGTATTCATACCACACCCACAGTTGAATATTGAAGTGTTCTTGAATAGGACCGAGGATGGACGGTCAATCATCCACATGCACTGGCCTAAAGTTGCAAAGACCTTCAGCATCAATGAAGGCTCAATATTCGCCTTCCGCTTCAGCAGTTTTCCAGATGAGATTCATCTGTCTATGTACCATCTATGATGCTAATTTTGAAAGGTTATAGATGTTGCATGTGAAACTTGGTGCTGGTGCAGTTGTGTAATGGGGTAGCTGAGTGCTGAAGCTATATGATGTTGTACTCTGATGTATTTCAATTATGAAATCCTGCTTCCTTAATATGAAAATGAAATGTATTGTGTGCTTAATATGAAATGTCAATTAGATTAATAAATGGATTATTAATAATAGGACAATTAGCCTGCTAATGGCCAATTAGCCTACTAATTGGGTTTTCTATTGCAAACGGTTATTGAGAAAACACTGTGGGTGATGACCTCAGGCAACGCACACAGTTTCTAGGAATAAACCGTGTTGGATCAATGAACAATCACACACGACTTCCTCTTGAAAAGTGTTTGCATTAGGCCACCTTGCGCAAACGTTTACCTCATAAAAAGTGTGTGTGATGGACAAGCTATGCCACACAGCTTCTTCTATGCACCGTGTGTGATGCATTCAATAACTTAAATGGTAAATTTGTTAATATCGTCTGCAATGGCAATGCTATCATAGACAATTTAATGTGGAAAATTGTGTGTGATGTACATGCGAACGAAAATGTTTTCCTTGAAGTGACTGTGTGGGATGTATATACGAATGGAAACATACTTCTTGGACTTACTGTATGCGATGTACATACTAACGGAAACGTATTCCTTGGATTGACTGTGTGGAATGTACCTACGAACGGAAACGTTTAGCCGGGACTGACTGTGTGGGATGTACTTACGGCTGGAAATGATTTTGCCTATATAATTGTATTTTTTAACACAACTGTACGTATAATCGTATTTGATCGCTTGCCCGTCGCACAGGACCTCATTTTGCCGAGCGTGTGTGGCTGGAGGGCCTATCCCTGATGGTTTCTAGTCATGTGGGAAGGACCCCCCCTATGGCACACACTCACTAGGTGACGGTACCAAATGCCGTCGCGGAAAGGGGTTAAACACTGTTTGTATAGCACCTCGTTGTACCAATGATTGTTTGAACCTTAACATGTGAATTGGTTGCTACTTTAACATGAGAAGTTTTATGAGAAAGAGTTGATATTATGATGCTTGGAAAAGTGATTGAATTTATCGTTGGTCAAACTTATGCACTATGCTAGCATTCACACTTCATAAAATATTTCATTTATCATTTACCTACTCGAGGACGAGTAGGAATTAAGCTTGGGGATGCTGATATGTCTCCAACGTATCTATAATTTATGAAGTATTCATGCCATGTTTACAACAATTTTATATGGTTTTGGTATGATTTAGATGGAACTAACCCGGACTGACGCTGTTTTCAGCAGAACTACCATGGTGTTGTTTTCTGTGCAGAAATAAAAGTTCTCCAAATGCAACGAAACTTTTTGACATTTTTTTGGAACAAAAGAGGCACTAGAAGCTTCGTGGGGGGACCAGAAGGTGAAGGAGGTGAGCACAAGACACCTGGGCGTGCCAGGAGGCCCAGGCACGCCCATGTGGGTTATGCCCACCTCGAGGCCCATCTTAGCGTGATTCCAACGCTGAAAAATCCTATAAATAGAGAAACCATAAAAAATAACCCTAGATAAGAAGTTCCGCCGCCGCAAGCCTCTGTAGCCACGAAAAATCAATCTAGACCCCGTTCTGGCACCCTGTTGGAGGGGGAAATCATCACCGATGGCCGTTTTCATCATCCCGGCGGCTACCATGATGAGGAAGGAGTAGTCCACCCTCGGGGCTGAGGGTTTATACTAGTAGCTATGTGTTTAATCTCTCTCTCTCTCTCTCTCTCTCTCGTGTTCTTGAGATGTCACGATCTTGATGTATCGTGGGCTTTGTTAATATAGTTTGATCATATGGTGTTTCTCCCTCTCTATCTTGTTGTGAATTGAGTTTTCCCTTTGAGATTTCGTTCTTATTGGATTGAATACTTTTATGGATTTGAGAAAACTTTATGTATGTATTGCTATGAATACCCGTGGTGACAATGGGGTATCATATTGATTGACTTGATATATGTTTTGGCACTCAACTCGCGGATTCCCGAGGTGACATTGGGGTAATCTATGCATAGGGGTTGATGCACGTTCTTGTCTTTGTTTCTCCGGTAGAAATCTTGGGGCACTCTTTGAGGTTCTTTGTGTTGGATTGAGTATTATGAATCTGAAATTATTTGGTGTTATCTTAGTATGAACTCTTGATAGATCGATCGGAAAGAATAGCTTGGTGTTATTTTAGTATGAACTCTAGGATAGATTGATCAGAAAGAATAGCTTTGAGGTGGTTTCGTACCCTACAAACAATTTCTTCTTATGTTCTCCGCTAGATAGGAACTTTGGAGTGATTCTTCATCGCACGTTGAGGGATGGTTGTATGATCCAATTATATTAGCACTGTTGAAAGATTGCACTAGCGAAAGTACGGACCCTAGGCCTCATTTTCAAGCAATGCAATACCGTTTGTGCTCACTTTTGTTACTTGCTACTTTGCTGTTTTTTATTGTTCCTATTACAAAAATCAATATCTACTATCATTACTACACTTGTATCACCATCTCTTCGCCGAACTAGTGCACCTATACAAATTACCATTGTATTTGGTGTGTTGGGGACACAAGAGACTCTTTGTTATTTGGTTGCAGGGTTGTTTGAGAGAGACTATCTTCATCCTACGCCTCCCACAGATTGATAAACCTTAGGTCATCCACTTGAGGGAAATTTGCTATTGTCCTACAAAACTCTGCGCGTGGAGACCCAACACGAGTCTACAAGAACAAGTTGTGTACTATACATCAGTGCCAAAACAAACTCTCCTCGGTCGAAATCTCCGTCGGCAAATGTTTGGTGTATGCAAGATTACCGTCCTATCCCCAACCGACCAATATTGGTTTGATGTCGGAAATTTTAAATGGGGGCTAAGTTTGTAAATTTCCTCGTATTTGAGACAAGCGCATCCCGAAGACATGGTTCACCCTACCTCTCTCCCTCCATTTCCCCATTCGTACTCCGTGGGCGCCAAAACACCCTCTCCACCCCAATCTCCTTCGTCTACCACCCCATCCCCCGCAGTGCTCCTCCACCATACCGGAGCTAATACCCCGACGCCGTCGTCCATTACAAGAGATCGACCTCTCTCATCCATGGCTCCGGACCAGGATCCTTGCATCACGTCCTCTCACTTCATCCGCACCGTCATCCATCTTGCTGGGGCCGCTCCTATGATTGTCTCGTCCACTGCACCGGGACATATCCCCCGCTGCCACCGTCTGCCCTCCCAAATCTGCTTCCACGCCGCCGACAGCCATTGCTACCGCAACACCCTCAATGTCTCAGCAGATGCTTACATGGCGTCGCACCAGAGGTGGTACTCTTTTGTATCTGCTCAAGTTATTTATCTCAGCAACAAAATAGATCACCACTGCTTCACTGTGATTTCTTGTCCATCACTTAGAATCTTACTTGTTAGTTGAAAGCAAACATTGGTTGTGATGTTGCCTTTGTCCAGTTTGCACCTTCAGATCCGCCATGGCACGCTCAACACTATACTCGCAATGCTTACGGTTTTCCCTTTTGTCTTCCACATTAGCAAAATGATAGTCGACTGAATTTCAATTTGGGGTCAGTCGATTTTTGATAGTTCGCCGAAGGGAAGGAAGGGGCTAGAGGGCTATGCCATTATCTATCTTAGGGTTTCGAGTGGGGACGATGGTTGTGGGGGGCGGTCATCGGGCTGTGGTGGCCTGACAGCTAGGACCCACCAGCTATATTCGCATGGAAATAAGTGCCTCCTTATCCTCCCTGACAGCTGGGACCCACCCGGTCGAAGCGTACGTAGCGTTGTCTGTCTGGTCATGAATGTGTACATACATACTAGTCGATCGGTGTCTCTGCAAGGATGAACCATGGCCGAGCAAGCAGTGGCACGTGTCGTAGTACAGTCCGGCCCCTATGTAGCAGTCCATACAGTTCCGTCTAAATGGAGTACACGTACGTACAGACACGCTACAAAAAATATGGTTACGTATGTACATACAACCAGGGTCTCGAATGCGTACTCGCACATATGTACGAACATGGCTTATGTACATGGATAGGTAATGGACGCCAGCAATGGTCTCCTATTCATTGGCAGCCAACCGGCTGGGTCAGAACGGACGAAACATCGTCGTGTTCACCGGGAGCCAAGCGACTGTGTCGGAATGCGTCCTATTCATCGGGAGCGAAGCGACTCGGTCGAAACACGCCCTGTTCATCGAGAGCCAACCAGCTTGGAAGGAACAGCCAAAACAGGGTCTGGCATACCGCAAAACGAAGGAAACGACCTTTTATTTGACCTTGTACGGTCGAAATGGGGTCCTGTTAAACAGGAGGGGTCTGGCTTACCGCAAAGCGGAGGAAACTGACTTTTATTCGAGTGCCTACGGTCAAAATGGGGTCCTGTTGATCGGGAGTGGTCTGGTGTACTGCAAAATGGAGGAAATGGACTTTTGTTGGAGCGCCTACGGTCGAAACGGGTTCCTGTTCATTGGAAGGGTTGTGGCATACCGCAAAACGGGACTCCACGGGCTACAGTTCATCCACCGTCTACTGCCTCTCGCTCCAGCCTCCACGGGGTACTGTTCATCCACCGTCATCCTCCAGGATCCACCGGTTACTGTTCATAGAGCCTCCACGGGGTCCTGTTCATCCACCCCCAACCGGCTGGGGTGTGGCGTCCTCCTCGGGGTCCTGTTCATCCAGTGGCAACCGCCTACTACCACGGGGTCCTATTCATCCAACCCCCACCGGCTGGGTGGGGCATACACGTACATTCGAGCGGGTGGCAGCAACGGGAACTGTTCATCCACAGCCATCCAATAGGCTGTACTCACCAAACGTCTCGACTCGTTTCTACGTATAGCACGCGCGCAGGAATGGGCACTGTTCATCCAGAGGCAACCCAACACACCGGCTGGCTACATCTCACACGGGGGCTCGATTGGCTTCAGTTAGCAGGGAGAAGGATCGCTCAGATTCAGTTTGGAGCGAAGGAATTGGTCGGCTTCAGTTAACAGCGAAGGAATCGCTCGGGTTCAGTTAGCATCGAAGGGATGGATCGACAGCTTTAGTACATAGTGGGATCGATCCCTCGTGTTCAGTATGTAGCTAGCTAGTGCAATTGCTCGGGTTCAGTAAGAGAACGCCTCGCAAGGGTTCAGTTAGTGAGCGCCTCGCACACACGTGCGTACGAGAGAAATGTGCAAACCACACTACATCGCTCGGTCCCGACTACCCACCGTAACCGGGAACTCCCCGAAATTTTCCTCGCCCTCGCTTCTACCACAATTTTTTATGTGATGGATGGCCCAAAGAATGTCATGCAGGTGCGTCTTCGGCCGGCCCAGGACGAAAAGACCATGTTTTGTCATGATTTTCTGTCATAGAAGTAGGAGCCCACCACATCAATGATGATACATGTTTTTGTCATAATTATCGACTTTCTCGTCATAGAAGTGTCACGGATGTGTCTTTTTTTTGTAGTGATATCTCTCCTGATCAGAGGGGAAAATCCCTCTTGATCGACCATGTCTCGCAGCATGGGTCTGGAAAAGCCCGAAACCTACCTTTGTAACTACCTAGTCACAGAGTAGCGTTTGGTCGGCCCATAGCAGGTGTGTCACCATCCCGAGTACATGCGTCAGCTTAGGTCTTAGGACATAGAACGTATGTTGTACTAGAGACTCACAAATGACATATTGTTGCGTCTCATAGTTGGGTCTGTCCGACTCAGACCTTATCTCGACTCGGATCCGACTATGTCGAATCTGACTAGATCCATCTAAGCCCGTATTATTAGGCTAGCATCCAATGCTCCATGGGTAGTGAGATCGAGCCATCCACCGTGTCATATGCTAGTCTAGTTGGCTGCACGTCCACATAGCCGTTTCAACTAGGGACCTTTTTAGGACAGTCATCATACAATGCATTGTCCCACAAACAAGTCATGTACTTGTTGATACACATCATTGATAATGTCCAAGGACTATCTTTATACATAAACACATAGATCATCATACATGATTGCCTCTAGGGCATATCTCCAACAGTCTCCCACTTGCACTAGAGTCAATCAAATAGACATCGTATGCCCATAGCTCTAACGTGCCCCTCATGCTTGGGTTGTGGAAGCGGCTTAGTCAATGGACCTGCCACATTTGCACCCGTGTGAAGTTTGCATAACTCTACATCACCACTCTTTATGATCTTCCGTATCAGGTGATATTTCCGATCTATGTGTCTGGTCTTGTGGTGATTCCTCGATTCCTTGGCTTGTGCGATGGCACCAGAATTATCACAATAAAGGTCAAACGGTTTTACCGAGGCTAGGAAAATACCAAGATCATCCAGAAAGTTCCGGATCCAAACACCTTCCTTTGAAACTTCACAAGCTTCAATGTATTCTGCTTCTGTGGTAGAACTAGCCACCGTATCGTGCTTGGAACTCGCCCAGCTCACTGCTCCTCCGTTCATGACATACACAAATCCGGACTGTGATTGACAATCATCTCCGTCGGTTTGGAAACTAGCATCAGCGTAACCCTTTACACAGAGCTCCTTCTCAACTTCATAAACTAGGAACATCTCTTTAATCCTTTTCAGGTACTTTAGAATATTTTTCACCGCTGCCCAGTGACTCTCACCGGGGTTGGCCTGGTATCTGCTTGTTAAACTTATTGCAAATGCAACATCAGGCCGAGTACATATCATGGCATACATGATGGATTCGATTGCCAAGGCATACGAAATCCTACTCATCCTGCTTCGCTCTTCAGATGTCGAAGGACTCTGAGTCTCGCTTAGCCTTATACCATGTGATAGTGGCAAGAACCATTTCTTGGCCTCACTCATGTTGAACCGCTTCAATACTTTATCTATGTATGTGGTCTGGCTTAAGCCGAGCAGCCTCCTCGATCTATCTCTATAGATCTTAATGCCTAAAATATACACTGCCTCACTGAGGTCCTTCATTGAAAACTTGCCATTCAATGATTCCTTGACCAAATTCAGCATCAAAACATTTTTTTTCGATCAGCAATATGTCATCCACATACAAGATCAGAAACACTACCGAGCTTCCACTCAACTGCTTGTATAAACAAGCGTCCTCTTCGCTTTTGATGAAACCGAGACCAGTGACGACATCATAAAAAACGAATATTCCAGCTCCGAGATGCTTGCCTCAACTCATAAATGGATCTCTTGAGCTTGCATAGCTTACTAGTGCTTGTCAGATCGACAAAACCTTCGGGTTGTATCATATACACGTCCTCGGTTAAATTTCCATGAAGGAAAGCTTTTTTGACATCCATCTAGCATATCTCGTAATCGAAGTATGCAGCTATAACTAGTACGATCCTCACTGACTTCTGCATCACTGCCGGTGAGTAACTCTCATCGTAGTCAATTCCTTGAACTTGTCCATGTCCTTTAGCAAAAAGCCGAGCTTTATGGATCTGAACATTTCCATCCACATCGTTTTCTTCTTAAAGACCCATTTGCAACCAATGGTTGTTACGCCGGGTGGTGGATCAACCAAGTCCCAGACTTGATTCTCATCCATGGACTTTAACTCGGATCTCATGGCCTGTAGCCATGCCTCGGAATTTTGGGTCACCATCGCTTCCGCATACGTAGTCGGCTCGTCGCTCTGTAGCAAAAAAAACATCACGCACTCTACGCAATCTTTCCAACCTTCGTGGTTCTGGTGCCGCTTCCACTACGGGTTCCCTGACCGACTCCGGTATAATATCATCACCAGCCAAGTTGTCCCCGAGTGGTCCTTGAATTTCTTCGAGCCGGACCGTCCTCCCACTGGCCTCCCGACTGAGAAACTCTTTCTCAAGGAAAACCCCGTTTCGAGCAACAAACACTTTTTTCTCTTCGCGGTTGTAGAAGCTATATCCCAAGGTTTCACTCGGATATCCCACAAATATGTGCTTATCCAACTTGGATGTCAGCTTTTCTGATATAAGTCGCTTGACAAATGCTTCACAACCCCAAATCTTTAGAAAAGACAAAGTGGGACTCTTCCCGGTCAACATCTCATGTGGTGTCTTGTCTATGGATTTTGATGGTACCCCGTTAAGTGTGAAAGCTGCAGTTTCTAGAGCATATCCCTAGAATGACAAGGGTAAATCCAATTTTCCCATCATAGACCAGACCATGTCCAACAAGGTCCTATCCCTCCATTCTGACATGATGTTTCTCTGTGGCGTACCTGGAGGTGTGAGCTGAGGTACTACACCTCGGCTTTTCAGATGATCATCAGACTCCAAGCTCATGTACTCACCTCCACGATTAGATCGTAGAAGCTTTATTGTCTTGCCGAGCTAATTCTCAACCTTGTTCTGAAACTCTTTGAGCTTTTCAAAAGTTTCCGACTTGTGCCTCGTCAAATAGATATATCCATATCTACTCAAGTCGTCGGTAAAAGTCATGAATTACTGATGGCCACCCCTGAAGTTGTGCTCATTGGACCACACACATCACTGTGTATAAGGTCCAACAGCTTGGACGCCCTCTCGCAACTCTTTGCAAAAGGAGACTTAGTCATCTTGCGGAGCAAGCATGATATGCATGTCTCGAGCGACCTAAAGTCGGACGAAGGTAGGAGTCCATCATCATGGAGCTTCTTCATGCGCTTCAGACTAATGTGTCCAAGTCAGCAAAGCCAGAAGTATGTCGGATGTATCTCATTAGGTTTATGCCTCTTGACATTCACATTATAGACTAGTTCCATTTCTAGATTCAATATAAATAGCCCATCAAAAATGGGTGCATAGCCGTGGAACATACCATTCAAATAAAATGAACAACCATTGTCCTTTAAATTGAAATCATAACCCTGACTCATCAAGTATGAGGCATAAATAATGTTTTGACTAAGTGCAGGAATGTAATAACAATTATTCAATTCCAAAATAAATCCAGAAGGAAGCTGGAGTTGCATCGCGCCGACCTCCAGCGCAGAAACTCTTGCTTTGTTGCCGACCTTGATGTCAATCTCCCCTTGTGACACATACCTAGTTCCTACCAGCCCCCGCATCAAGTTGCAAATATGAACAACCGATCCGGTATCAAATACCCAAGAGCTACTAGGTATGTCAGCAAGGTAAATGTCTATAACATATGTAACAAGTGTATCTTTGCCTGAAGAAGCATTTCCAGCCTTCTTGCCATGCTCAGCAAGCCACTTGCTACAGTTCCTCTTCCAGTGACCAGGTTCCTTGCAATGATAGCAAATGGTCCCCGAGTTTGGTCTTGACTTTGGCACAGCGGAGGAGGTTACCATCTCCATGCCCTTTGCCTTAGTCGTGGGGAGCCCGCCAGCGTGGGGAGCCTGCCCGCTCCTAGCACCGACGCCTCAGGACGGCCACCGGACCGAGGAGTTCGAGGCGTGCTTGCCTCATGGCGGCCGGCCGGGGAAGGAGGTAGGTGCAGAGCACGTGGTTTGACAGGCCAATGCTTACGACTTGCAGGACGGCGAGTTGTACCGCAGGCGTCCCAGTGACGCCTCGCTAAGGTGAATTCCAGGGGATCAAGGACGTGAGCTACTGGCTGACATCCGCGGGGGAGATTGTGGGCATCATTCTCTGCCGCGCACCCTCATGCGCAAGATGTCCACGACAGGTTCTACTGGGCCACAGTTCTGCACGGTGGCGTCGAAGTTGGCTCGGTCTCGCGAGACCTACCAGCTCTGCGCGAAACAAGATTCACCAGCCGGCGCAAGTGTTCCAAATGCTCCCACCCCCATCGCCCTTCGCGGCCCCGGGGGGCTAGATGCACTGAGGCCTTCTTCCTCGGGCGGGAAGTGACCACCATTACCTCTGAGTAGCGAAGTGGGCGAGGTGGAGCCCGTATGCGCCATCTTAGCTGGCTCGACAGTCAAATCCGTCAAGAGCCTTGCAGGCCGGCTTGGCGTCCCTAAGCACAAAATCACCAACAACGGTTCCCAGCTTACAAGCAAGTTTTTGTTTGTATTGTGCTAACCTTGGAGCGCAGATGTACTACGCTCCATGCACCCGCGAAGCTGTGGCCAAGCCGGGCGCGCCTACGCAGAGGTCTTCGGGGGCTTTAAGACTAGAAGCTCCAAGAGGGCCTTGAGGCTCGCGGCGGGGGTTGGCTGGACGAGCTGCGGCCCGTGCTGTTGTTCGCCCGCACCATCGCGACTAAGCCACCAGCAAGACCCCGCCCTTCCTCATCCATGGGGCCGAGGTGGACCCTCCGCTTAAGATCAAGTATGGCGCCCCACGAGCCAGGACACTGCACGGGGGGCTAACCTCGCGCTTAGCGAGGAGTCCCGACGCCAAGCCTACCTCCACGCTACAAGATACCGATGGGCCTTGCGGCGCTACCACAGCCGCAACGCTCGCCCTCAGGGCCCTCAAAGTCAAAGACCTCGTCCTGAGGCGGGTCCTCCCCAGAAAGGGCTACCACAAGCTCCCGCTCATGTGGGAGGGCCCGTTCGGGGTCGCCTGCATCTCCAGGCCTGGCGCCACGCGCCTGGAGACAGCGAACGAGTTCCCCGTGCGGAACGGTCGGAATGGCCAGTGCCTCCGCAAGTTCTACCCGTGACACTCTCACGTAATAATGAGTGGGGTTGTACACACCCCGGAGCTTCCGGTGTGCCGCCCCACGGCCCCGCGGGAGCTCCCACCCACGCCCCATTGGAAGCCCCATGCTCCACGCTGGCGGAAATGGTCGAACAACGACTATGCCCACGCCCAAGTGGAGGCCCCATGCTCCGCGCTGGTGGGAAGACTAGCCTAGGTGCTGGACGCGGCATTTTCCTTTGCTTTGTGTAAACCATTTGCGGTTTTCTTGAATAAAGCTTGGAGTTCTCGCGTACTTCTTAAAAAGGGGGGGGGGTGAGGTTTTTCTGTAGTATTTTTTCTTCTTCCTCGAGTTTTTATAAGTGCAGCAACGTCTGCCTGGCACCCGTCTCCCGATCGTCCTGCCAGTAGGGGCTGTGGCCGGGTGTCTGCGTTTGTGTCAGCCCGAGCGCGGCCGCTTCGGCCGCGGGCCTGCCCCTACGCGCACCTCACCAAGACCTTGGTGCCTGAGTCCTCATGCGATGCTCTCGAGCAAGCCAGCAGGCGCACATTGCCCGAGGCCCTTGACCTCAGGAGCACCTACCCCTGGCCTCGACTAGGCATCACGACCCAGCATGACAGTGACGGTCGACCCCTGCTCGGTGGCTGCGGGCATAGAGTGAGCAAAGGGAAGGCAGCCCAAGGGAGTACAACATTACTTCATGCATCGTTAAGGGATCCTTCATCAAATACCCTTTACATCCCCGCGGGGTCATGTTCAAAATCTTGACAGGCAAACAGGAAAAGACAACTAAAGGGGATGCGCTGCCGCCATCGCTGCCATCAGCCCATGTTCCTCGACTTCAGGATGACCTTCGCCGCCGGCAGGGGTGAACGCCGCGATCAGGTCATCCACGTGATCTTCCACCCAGTCCTCCAGGGTGCCCTGAATCACCTCAGGCAAGGGGGCTGTCACAGCCTCGAAGTCAAAGTCGGGGTCGAAGCGAAGAAGGTGACTGAAGACGCGTGACGACGCTCGCGCAAGGAGGTCACGGCTCTTCTCTTCCACGAGCAGGCGTACCTTTTCTGCCCCCTTCAAGACGCTCCACGATCCTGCTAAAGAAGGCAAGGTAGCCAGCGTAGTCAGGAATGAGCTGACTGGAGACGCTCTCGTTGCAGACGAAGCTCAGGGCACGGCGGGCTCTTCCCTCGTGGTCTTGGAACATTGCAGAGCGTATGTGCTGCAGTCCACGAGCCCGGCTCGCGTCGTCAGACGCTCGCTCTGCCAGGGAAGTGATGTCCCCCACCTGCTGATAGAGGAAGGACAGCTTGGCTTGGGCTGCCGTGTGGGCGTCCAACACGGACTTCTGACGCCTTTCCGTGTCGGCCAACCTCTCCTTAAGGTCATCAATTTCGCCCTTCAGCTCAGCACGCCGTTCTCAGAAATGGGTTTCCTGAAGCTTCAACTTCTTGCGATAATCCTTGGTGAGGGCTCGGTGGGCACCCGCAATCACCCGTCAATCTCCGTATGAACCTTTGCCTCCCGAGAGGCCAGGGCGGCCTCGGCGGTCATCACTTGGCGCTCCATCGTCTCCAGCCGATCGCGCTCCAGGTCCTGCTCCGACGGCACCAGCTCCAGCGCCTCCCCTAGAGCGCAGAGCTCCACTTTGCGGTTCGGCAACCCTTCTGAGGGGACGGGCGTGATAACCTCGCGCCCCCGGGCTTGCTGCTCTAGGGTCGTGACGGAAGCCAGAAGCTCCTGCTCACGCTTTTCGGCGGCCTCGCGCCGCCGGTCCATGGCGTCTTCCTCTTTGAAGGCACGGGCATAGGCTTCTTTGGCCGCGGTAGAGGACGCCTCATCCTTTGAGCAAGCGGCCTCGTGCTGGAGGTGGCTGAAGTTGAAAGCTACTTCGAGCCAGCGCCACTCGCGCGCCAGGCACTGGTGCTTGGCCTCGAGGTGAGAGTCGACGTCGCCAAGCTCTGCCTCTAGCCAGTCCAGCGCGCCCCTCGCATCTTGAAGAAGGCTGTGCCGGATGGCACCGCGGCTGCATGCGAGCTCCAAAGCTTGGCCAAGGACTTGCTCCACGCCCCCGGCCATGGCAGAGGCTCCGGAAGGTCTGGCGGCATCAGGCGGAAACCCGAGGCTAGCTGACTTGGTGCCAACTTCCCTAGCCCGAGGCACGACCCAGCGTGAGCCGGGTCTCGGGCCGTTCATTGGGTCATGTCAAACCCAAGTGCCACCAGGTGATAACGGGATGAACGGCGGCACCACCCATGTAAGCCTGACGCTGCCCCCGTCGGAGGACGCCGGGGCCCCGGGGTCGCAGACCGCCACGGGCCGCCTCGGGAGGAGCGTTACCTCTCCTGTGTGTGTGGGCTCGGCCGCTGGGCACATCGACGCTTCGGGGGATGGTGACCGGGGCACCCTTGGTCTTTCGCGTGATGGAAACCTAAGAAACAAGGGCTCAGGAGGGCTTGATGAGCAGAGGTCAGGGAAAGCGGAAGAATTACTCATCGGTGGCGACCCACTTCCTTTTCTTCAAGGTCCGCGGGGGCGAGTCAGCGATGACCTCATGCCGCCTCCTCCTCAAGGAGGTGCGGACCCTGGGGGCTGCCGCCGCGGGGGGCACCTGGCTTCCCCGCGAGCTCGAGGCGATGGCCGCGTCCCCAGGAAGGGGACCACCACCACCATCCGGAGGCGCGGGGGCGGGGTGAACTGCGGCAGATAGTCTGGCGCGTCCGTCAGCCACCGACAGGGGTGCCTTGCCCTTGAGGCCCTCGGGGGCTGGGACCACCAGGAAGGGGTTGTCGCGAGGCCCCTCATGGTCCTCGGGAGGCAACCCCCACTCGTCGAAGCGAGGCATCCCTCTGGCGAAGTCTTTCCCAGTCATATAGTTGTACAAGGGGAGTCCACCATCAGGAAGCGCGCCGGCTCCCCCGCCGGTCAGCAAGCAGAGTATCCCACTCAGCGCGCTAGGGGGCAGGGAGGCCTCCTGGAGCCTCATGGGGTCTTCGAGGCCGGTGAAGGTCCACATCGGGCGAGAATGGCGCTGGAGTGGAGCAATCCGCCGTCGGACAAACTCCCTGACCACCATCGCCACCGTCACGCCTTCAGCCCTCAGGTCAGCCAGCCTCGCAGTGACCCGTGTGAGCCTGGGGTCGACCAGCCTCTCTTGTGCCCATCCTGAGCTCGACATCGCCAGGGAAGACAGGGTTTGGAGCAGGGGCTGCGCTGGGACACATCGATGTACACCCACTGCTTCCGGAATCCTTCCACATCTGGGCGGATCTCCATACTCATGCCCTCACCCGCCATCACACTCACAGCGCGGAGCGATACGCACCTGGAGCATCACTCGCCAGTGGTCAACTACAGGGAGAAGAAATGGCGAAGCAGCGCCATCGAGGGAGCAATGCCCATGAAGGCCTCGCACAAGAATGCGAAGGTGGATAGGAGGGTGATGGATTCAGGGTCGAAGTGCAGCGCGTGGACCTGGTAGTGCGACAGCACGGCGTTGAAAAAGTCCGAGAATAGGGGCAGCAAGCCAGAGAAGAGGGCGTGAAGGTGAAGGGTAACGGTGGTGGCTCGCAATTCGGTGGAGGGCAGGGAAGCAGGCCAGACCCTCGCCGCCTTCCACTCATTGGAATCAGCTGCAATCACGGGTAAGACCTTATCCAACCCCTCAAGATTGATCACAGTGGACTGACCCAGGGCAGGTTCCGACCCTGATCGACAGTCCACCGCCGGCGCAACCCCGCTCTTCTTCCTCCCGCGGGCCATGGCAATGCGATGGGTCCGTGGCAGCACTGGATCCGGCGGGCAAGGTGCGAACTTGCTAAGGAAGGAAAGGGGAGAAGACAAAGGCGTGGTGGAGCAATGATGGCCCCGCGGCACGCTCCAGGCTTTTGTCAGTCTAGGCAGTTGCCGAGGCGAAGTGGGGAAGTGGAGGCGTCCGCGTCCCGTCGCGCGCTACGCGTCCAGCCTGGCCCACAGGTGATTGGGGCCAATGTCGCTTTGCACTTCGCTTCTTGCCCTCGCTTTGAAGCCAGGACGAGCTCTCCTTGGACCCGGGGGCTACTGTTGGCATTCTGGGATCAGGGGCACCTAGACCTGCCTGCCTGCGGCCCAGCGTGTGGCCCTGTCGACAGCCCGGTATGGCCCAGCTACAAGGCTCTGTGAGCAAGAGCCTGGCGAGGGCCCCCTAGCCTCGCAAGGCGAACGACACCAAGACCTCCCGAGGTGCAGCTCCCCGAGCCTGCCTCCCGACGAGCGGAGATTTCTATGTGGGTACCCCACCTCACAAGGCTCGCAGTGATGTGAGCCATGACAACCAAGGCCAGGCAGATGCCAGCGGGTGTAGAGGGGGACAGTTTCCTCTTTGGTGCTAAGGAGGCAAGGACCAGCGCCAGTTCCCGAGGGATCTCCCAAAGGTTTCCATTCCGGTGCAACAAGACCAAGACCACGAGCTCGGTAGGACGGATGTCATCACCGAGCCCACCACCGCATCATGGCCAGAAGCTTTGCAAGCGAAGACCACCTTTCATCAGGATAAGATGTATCTCTTGTCCCCTTTTAAATTGGTCGTTGTGGAATCCCTTCCCGCCTAAGCTATGAGAGAAGAGGACCAAGGCCACTATAAATATAGGCTAGCCTCCACCAAAGAGGAAGGGCTAGATCCGATTCTGGTCTTCTCTAGGCAGAACCATCCTCACCCACTGAGCCCTCATGAGGTCGCTCATCCATTGTACTAGTTCAACCTCAACCTCCTCGTGAGGCCAATCCACCACAAAGCAGGAGTAGGGTCTTACACCACAAGGTGGCCTGAACCTGGGTAAACTACCGTGTCCTTCCTTTCCCCGCTTGCACGAACTCGACGAGGCCAAGCCATGGAGTGATGAGCTTGAGGCAGCAGCTAGGCTAGATCTTCGTACACGCCCCCAAGTTTGAACCTTGCTGGGTCCGCGGAGCCCCGATTCCGACAGCATCATCCTCTCCTCTTCGGGGAAATACCAACTGTCGGTGCAACAAACATGTGTATTTGGTGCCCTGACTTATGCACAGGCACACGGCAGATCATATATCAAGTATCAATGCTTAACACAAAATAAGCCAGAGAAACCACTCTTCGTGAGATAAAGGAGCGCATTAAGAAGACCAACCAGAGGATTCCCAGGAATGCCTCCATTGCCGTGCAAGCGGGACAGGCGGTGTCGAGGCTGCGCCTGGGACCAAGACCAGGCCACCCCGGCAGGGTTTCCGGGGCCGCCAAGGCCAAGACAAAATCCCAAGCCAAAGGATCCGGTAGGCTCAGTGCCGGCAAACCTCTGCCAGGACTCCACCGCTCCACCTCATCAGACCACTAGTCACTAATCAGTGCGGTGTCAAGCTCTCGAGCGGCTAGGTGGATCCTGTCGTGCATGTGGCTGTTAGGAAATATGCAACTTGTATTCCCATGGGGCCATAGGACAGTTTATATACATGTACATGTGTAGGAAATATGCAGAAAACCCCTTATACAATGGGGTAAATACAAAAGGCTACATGGCTATATATATAGTACGCTAACACCCCCCCTCAAACTCATGGTGGATGAACAACACTGAGTTTGGAGAGATAGAAGTCATGCTGCGCTCTAGTCCGGGCCTTCTTAAAGAAATCCGCCAACTGTAACTAGGAAGGCACATACTGAAGAGCAACAACCTGATCCTGCACACCAGCGCGCACATAGAAAGCATCAACACCAATATGCTTGGTGAGCTCATGCTTCACAGGGTCGCGCGCAATGCTAATAGCACCTGTACTGTCAGACAAGAGCATAGTAGGTGTAGTGACAGAAACACCAAAATCCTGAAGTAACCACCATCAGCAAGTCACCTCTGCCATCAAAAGAGCCATAGCTCGCAACTCAGCCTCTGCACTCGAATGCAAAACTGCAGTCTGCTTCTTCATCTTCCATGCAATGAGAGAACCACCAAGGAAAACATAATAAGTAGAAAGGGAACAGCGACCGAGGGATCACTAGCCCATGTAGCATCCGAATAGGCCTAAAGCTGTGAAGAACTGGAGCGAGGAAAGAACAGGCGGTGAGAGATCGTGCCCCTAAGATAACGAAGAACATGAAGGAGGTGACTATAGTGAACCGAAGTGGGGGTGGAGACAAATTGACTCAGAATATGGACCGGATAGGAGATATCAGGACGAGTGACAGCTAGATAGACAAGACTCCCAACAAGATGACGATAACGTGTCGGATCAGGCAAGGGGTCACCATCAGTATCACGAAGGTGAACATTGAGCTCCATAGAAGTCTCAACAGTGTGCTCATCGGTAAGAGCAGCACGAGCAAGAAGATCCTGGATATACTTTTCCTGGGAAATAGAAAAGCCATCAGAGGTAGAAGAGACCTCAATCCCAAGAAAGTAGCAAAGAGGGCCAAGATCAGACATAAGAAACTGCTCACTAAGATGAGCCTTCACAAAGGCAATATACTCGGGGTCATCACCAGTGATGATCATGTCATCCACATAGAGAAGAAGAAGAGTCCGACCACGAGCTGAAAGATGGACAAACAAGGCTGTATCATGAGCACTGATACATCTCCAACGTATCTATAATTTTTTATTGTTCCATGCTATTATATTATCTGTTTGGGATGTTTTATATGCATTAATATGCTATTTTATATTATTTTTGGGACTAACCTATTAACCTAGAGCCAAGTGCCAGTTTCTATTTTTTCCTTGTTTTTTAGCTTCGTGGGAAAGGAGTACCAAACGGAATAAAACCTTCGTGATGATTTTTCTTGGACCAGAAGACATCCAGGAGACTTGGAGATGAAGTCAGAGGAGCTTCGAGGTGGCCACAAGGGTGGAGGGTGCGCCCAGGGGGATAGGGCGCGCCCCCTGCCTTGTGGGCCCCCCGTGACTCCCCTGACCTAATTCTTTCGCCTATATATTCACATATGTTCCCAAACCACCAGAGGCATCACGAAAACACTTTTCCACTGTCGCAACCTTCTGTACCCGTGAGATCCCATCTAGGGACCTTTTCCGGCACCCTGTCGGAGGGGGATTCGATCACGGAGGGCTTCTACATCAACTCTATTGCCCTTCCGATGAAGCGTGAGTAGTTTACCTCAGACCTACGGGTCCATAGCTAGTAGCTAGATGGCTTCTTCTCTCTCTTTGATTCTCAATACCATGTTCTCCTCGTTGTTCTTGGAGATCTATCTGATGTAATATTCTTTTGCGGTGTGTTTGTCGAGATCCGATGAATTGTGGATTTATGATGAGCTTATCTATGAATATTATTTGAATCTTCTCTGAATTCTTATATGCATGATTTGATATCTTTGTAATTCTATTTGAATTATCGGTTTGGTTTGGCCAACTAGATTGGTTTTTCTTGCAATGGGAGAAGTGCTTAGCTTTGGGTTCAATCTTGCGGTGTCCTTTCCCAGTGACAGTAGGGGCAGCAAGGCACGTATTGTATTGTTGCCATCGAGGATAAAAAGATGGGGTTTGCATCATATTGCTTGAGTTTATTCCTCTACATCATGTCATCTTACTTAATGCGTTACTCTGTTCTTCATGAACTTAATACTCTAGATGCAGGCAGGAGTCGGTCGATGTGTGGAGTAATAGTAGTAGATGCAGAATCGTTTCGGTCTACTTGACATGGATGTGATGCCTATATTTCATAATCATTGCCTTGGATATCGTCATAACTTTGCGCTTTTCTATCAATTGCTCGACAGTAATTTGTTCACCCACCGTATTAATTGCTATCTTGAGAGAAGCCTCTAGTTAAACCTATGGCCCCCGGGTCTATTTTCCATCATATAAGTTTCCGATCTACTATTTTCCATCATATTAGTTTCCGATCTACTATTTTGCAATATTTTACTTTCCGATCTATAAACCAAAAAATCCAAAAATATTTACTTTATCTTGTGTTTAGTTTTACCTATCTCTATCAGATCTCACTTTTGCAAGTAACCGTGAAGGGATTGACAACCCCTTTATCGCGTTGGGTGCAAGTTGTTTGATTGTTTGTGCAGGTGCTAGGTGATTTGTGCGTTGTCTCCTACTGGATTGATACCTTGGTTCTCTAACTGAGGGAAATACTTATCTCTACTTTGCTGCATCACCCTTTCCTCTTCAAGGGAAAAACCAACGCAAGCTCAAGAAGTAGCAGGAAGAATTTCTGGCGCCGTTGCCCAGGAGATCTACGTCAAGTCAAGACATACGAAGTACCCATCATAAACTCTCATCTCTTGCATTACATTATTCGCCATTTGCCTCTTGTTTTCCTCTCTCCCACTTCTAAAATGATTTTCGAAAAGATTTGCCTTTTTATTTGCCTTCTTTCCGTTTGCCTCTATGTCTTACTTGGCTTGTTTGCTTGTCTGCTTGATATAATTGTTTGTTTATTGAAATTCAGAAACAAAAGTTTATGGATCCTCATCCACTTGCTAATATTTTTAAGAGATCCAATTATGATGAACCAATTGCTAGGGAGTTTTGTGCACGACATTATCTTTATGAAGTTTTGCTTGAAATTTGTGAATCTGAAAATTGTGATGAAGAAATTTATGAAGTGATTCACGACAGCTACTTGAATAAAAAGCATGATTGCAATGGTTTTACTATAAGTTCTATTAATGTCAATTATGCTAATAATATGCAAAACCCTAAGCTTGGGGATGCTAGTTTTGCTATGTCCACTACTTATTGCGATGATCATGATTGGGGTGATTCTTCTTATGATCTTGAAAATTTATTTAAGCCTCATGGTAATAGTGTTTGCAATAATATTGAAAGTGGGTTTGGAAGAGTGTCAACTCTAGGTAATAATGATCCCACTACTTTGGAGAATGATCAATCTCATGAAATTTATGATAAAAGTGGGTTTGGAGAAGTCATGACTTTATTTGATGATAATCCCACTATTTTGGAAGTGTGTCAACTTTGCATGCATGTGGATCATGAAGAGAATATTTTATGTGATTGTTATATTGTTGAATTTGAGTATGATCCAAATGTAATTATTATGCGAGAGAAAAATATTGTGGTAGAAACTTTCATGTTCCTAAATTACCTCTCGTTATGTTGAGACTGCTATTTTTTCTTTCTTCTTCCTTGCATATGCTAGTTTTTGCTTGCCTCGGAAATTTGTTTGCTTATAAAATTCCCATGCATAGGAAATATGTTAGACTTAAATATGTTTGTCACATGTTTTATGATGCTCTCTTTGTGCTTCAATTCTTGTCTTTTATGTGAGCATCATCAAAATCTCAATGCCTAGCTAAAAAGGCTTTAAAGAAAAGCACTTGTTGGGAGACAACCCAATATTTTTCCTTGCTGTTTTTCAATAAATTTTTCATCTAACCTCTGGTTAGATATGGCTTTGTGTTTTAACTAGTGTTTGTGCCAAGTAAGACCTTTAGGATGGCTTACGGTGATAGTTGATTTGATCTTGCTAAAAACAGAAACTTTTGTTTCCAGTCACAGAATTTTAATAATTCACTGGAGAGTTGAAAATCCCTGAATTGTTTACACGAGATTGATATACAAATTTCCTCTGCTGTCCTAATTTTTCAGAATTTTTGGAGTTACATAAGTATTAGAACAATTCCGATCTTCGCAGACTGTTCTGTTTTGGACAGATTCTGTTTTCTTTGTGTTGTTTGCTTATTTTGATTAATCTATGGGTAGTATCGGGGGGTATGAACCATGGAGAAGTTGGAATACAGTAGATATTACACCAATATAAATAAATAATGAGTTCACAACAGTACCAAAAGTGGTGATTTATTTTCTTATACTAACGGAGCTTATGAGATTTTCTGTTGAGTTTTGTGTTGTGAAGTTTTCAAGTTTTGGGTAAGGATTTGATGGACTATGGAATAAGGAGTGGCAAGAGCCTAAGCTTGGGGATGCCCAAGGCACCCCAAGGTAATATTCAAGGACAACCAATAGCCTAAGCTTGGGGATGCCCCTGAAGGCATCCCCTCTTTCGTCTTCGTCTATCGGTAACTTTACTTGAGGCTATATTTTTATTCGCCACATGATATGTGTTTTGCTTGGATCATCTTGTATGATTTGAGTCTTTGCTTTTTAGTTTGCCACAATCATCCTTGCTGTACACACCTTTTGAGAGGGACATGCATGAATCATGATTTATTAGAATACTCTATGTGCTTCACTTATATGTTTTGAGCTAGGCAATTTTGCTCTAGTGCTTCACCTATATCTTTTTAGAGCACGGCGGTGGCTTTATTTTATAGAAATTATTGAACTCCCATGCTTCACTTATATTATTTTGAGAGTCTCTAAACAGCATGGTAATTTTCTTTGGTTATGAATTTAGTCCTAATATGATAGACATCCAAGAGGGATATAATAAAAACTTTCATATAAAGTGCATTGAATACTATGAGAAGTTTGATTCCTTATGATTGTTTTGAGATATAAAGATGGTGATATTAGAGTCATGCTAGTGAGTAATTGTGAATTGGAGAAATACTTGTGTTAAGGTTTGTGAGTCCCGTAGCATGCATATATGGTGAACCGTTATGGAACGAAGTTGGAGCATGAGATATTTTTTGATTGTCTTCCTTATGAGTGGCGGTCGGGGACGAGCGATGTTCTTTTCCTACCAATCTATCCCCCTAGGAGCATGCGCGTAGTACTTTGTTTTGATGACTAATAGATTTTTGCAATAAGTATGTGAGTTCTTTAAGACTAATGTTGAGTCCATGGATTATACGCACTCTCACCCTTCCCCCTTTGCTAGCCTCTCTAGTGCTGCGCAACTTTCGCTGGTACCATACACCCACCATACACCTTCCTCAAAACAGCCACCATACCTACCTATTATGGCATTTCCATAGTCATTCTGAGATATATTGCCATGCAACTTTCCACCGTTCCGTTTTATTATGACACGCTTCATCATTGTCATATTGCTTTGCATGATCATGAAGTTGACATCATATTTGTGGCAAAGCCACCTTTCATAATTCTTTCATACATGTCACTCTTGATTCATTGCACATCCCGGTACACCGCCAGAGGCATTCATATAGAGTCATATTTTTTTTAAGTATCGAGTTGTAATTCTTGAATTGTAAGTAAATAAAAGTGTGATGATCTTCATTATTAGAGCATTGTCCCATGTGAGGAAATAAAAAAAAAGAGGCCAAAGAAGCCAAACCAAAAGGAAAAAAAATGAGAGAAAAAGAGAGAAGGGGTAATGCTACTATCCTTTTTCCACACTTGTGCTTCAAAGTAGCACCATGATCTTCATGATAGAGAGTCTCCTATTTTGTCACTTTCATATACTAGTGGGAAATTTTCATTATAGAACTTGGCTTGTATATTCCAACGATGGGCTTCCTCAAATTGCCCTAGGTCTTCATGAGCAAGCAAGTTGGATGCACACCCATTTAGTTTTCTTTTGAGCTTTCATACACTTATAGCTCTAGTGCATCCGTTGCATGGCAATCCCTACTCGCTCACATTGATATCTATTGATGGGCATCTCCATAGCCCGTTAATACGCCTAGTTGATGTGAGACTATCTCCTTCTTTTTTGTCTTCTCCACAACCACCAAGTTCTATTCCACCTATAGTGCTATGCCTATGGCTCACGCTCATGTATTGCGTGAAAGTTGAAAAAGTTTGAGAACACTAAAAGTATGAAACAATTGCTTGGCTTGTCATCGGGGTTGTGCATGATTTGAATATTTTGTGTGATGAAGATGGAGCATAGCCAGACTATATGATTTTGTAGGGATAAGCTTTCTTTGGCCATGTTATTTTGAGAAGACATAATTGCCTTGTTAGTATGCTTGAAGTATTATTGTTTTTATGTCAATATTAAACTTTTGTTTTGAATCTTATGGATCTGAACATTCATGCCACAATAAAGAAAATTACATGGATAAATATGTTAGGTAGCATTCCACATCAAAAATTCTGTTTTTATCATTTACCTACTCAAGGACGAGCAGGAATTAAGCTTGGGGATGCTTGATACGTCTCCAACGTATCTATAATTTTTGATTGTTCCATGATATTATATTATTTGTTTTGGATGTTTTATATGCATTAATATGCTATTTTATATTATTTTTGGGACTAACCTATTAACCTAGAGCCCAGTGACAGTTTCTGTTTTTTCCTTGTTTTTTAGCTTCATGGGAAAGGAATACCAAACAGAGTCCAAATGGAATAAAACCTTCGCGATGATTTTTCTTGGACCAGAAGACACCCAGGAGACTTGGAGATGAAGTCGGAGGAGCCTCGAGGCGGCCACAAGGGTGGAGGGCGCGCCCAGGGGGGTACGGCGCGCCCCCCTGCCTTGTGGGCCCCCCGTGACTCCCGTGACCTAATTCTTTCGCCTATATATTCACATATGTTCCCAAACCACCAGAGGCATCCACGAAAACACTTTTCCACCGTCGCAACCTTCTGTACCCATGAGATCCCATCTAGGGACCTTTTCTGGCACCCTGCCGGAGGGGGACTCGATCACGTAGGGCTTCTACATCAACTCTATTGCCCTTCCGATGAAGCGTGAGTAGTTTACCTCAGACCTACGGGTCCATAGCTAGTAGCTAGATGGCTTCTTCTCTCTCTTTGATTCTCAATACCATGTTCTCCTCGTTGTTCTTGGAGATTTATCCGATGTAATATTCTTTTGCGATGTGTTTGTCGAGATCCGATGAATTGTGGATTTATGATCAGCTTATCTATGAATATTATTTGAATCTTCTCTGAATTCTTATATGCATGATTTGATATCTATGTAGTTCTCTTCGAATTATCGGTTTGGTTTGGCCAACTAGATTGGTTTTTCTTGCAATGGGAAAAGTGCTTAGCTTTGGGTTCAATCTTGCGGTGTCCTTTCCCAGTGACAGTAGGGGCAGCAAGGCACGTATTGTATTGTTGCCATCGAGGATAAAAGGATGGGGTTTACATCATATTGCTTGAGTTTATTCCTCTACATCATGTCATCTTACTTAATGCGTTACTCTGTTCTTCATGAACTTAATACTCTAGATGCAGGCAGGAGTCGGTCGATGTGTGGAGTAATAGTAGTAGATGCAGAATCGTTTCAGTCTACTTGACACGGACGTGATGCCTATATTTCATAATCATTGCCTTGGATATCGTCATAACTTTGCGCTTTTCTATCAATTGCTCGACAGTAATTTGTTCACCCATCATATTATTTGCTATCTTGAGAGAAGCCTCTAGTGAAGCCTATGACCCCCGGGTCTATTTTCTATCATATAAGTTTCCGATCTACTATTTTCCATCATATTAGTTTCCAATCTACTATTTTGCAATCTTTTACTTTTCGATCTATAAACCAAAAAACCCCAAAATATTTACTTTATCTTTTGTTTAGTTTTACCTATCTCTATCAGATCTCACTTTTGCAAGTAACCGTGAAGGGATTGACAACCCCTTTATCGCGTTGGGTGCAAGTTGTTTGATTGTTTGTGCAGGTGCTAGGTGATTTGTGCGTTATCTCCTACTGGATTGATACCTTGGTTCTCTAACTGAGGGAAATACTTATGTCTACTTTGTTGCATCACCCTTTCCTCTTCAAGGGAAAAACCAACGCAATCTCAAGAAGTAGCAAGCACTCGCTGAAAAACCAACGGCAGTCACCATAGTGGCAAAACGCTCAAACCATGCGCGAGGAGCTTGCTTAAGGCCATAGAGGGAGCGACGAAGACGGTATACAATGCCATCAGGAACAGAATACCCAAGTGGGGGCTGTATGTAAACCTCCTCACGCAGCTCACCATTAAGAAAGGCATTCTTAACATCAAGCTGAGATACAGACCAGTGGCGAACAGAGGCCACGACAAGAAGTGTGCGAATAGTGGTCATATGGGCCACAGGAGCAAAAGTCTCATCTTAATCACGACCATGCTCCTGCTGAAAACCATGAGCCACAAGACGAGCTTTGTAACACTCAAGGGAACCATCAGAGTGAGTCTTAACCTTGTAGACCCACTTACAAGTGATTGGACGAAAACCGGGAGGAAGAGAAACAAGGTCCCACGTGCCTGTGCGCTCAAGGGCAGCAAGCTTCTCTGCCATTGCAACCTACCATTCGGGATGAACAACAGCTTGATGATAAGAAGTCGGCTCAAGAACAGCAGCACCGGGGCTTGGAAAACCAAGGCGATCAACAGGCGGAAGCGGACGAGGACGCAAGCCATAAGTAGGCTGAGAGGAAGAAGATGGCACATCAGAAGTAGATGGCTCATTCGTAGATGCATCCACCACACGTGGACGACGAGTATAATACTGAGAAAAAGATGGAAAAATATGAGGAGGAATCTCCACGGATGGAGACGAAGAAGTCACCCAGGATGAAGGTGCAGAATCCGATGACAGACAAGGTGAGGAAACCATGGGAGATGGTGAGGACGGATCAGTAATAGGCGGAGAAGCAGGGGTAGCACGATGAATAGACAAGGGCTCGACAGGAGTGATAGGCGTGTCAGGAAAAATGAGGAGAGAAATATCCTCCACTGAAAAGGTCGAGGAAGATGGACACAGATAGAAGGGACGAGACTCATCAAAAGTCACATCCCGAGAAATACGCATCCGACGGCCGATAGGATCCCAACAACGATAGCCCTTGTGCTCGTCACTATAGCCTAAGAAGACACACTCAACGTACTGAGCGGTCAGTTTGGTGCTTTCACGGGGGGCAAGAAGAACATAGCAAACACAACCAAACAAATGAAGCGCCGAATAATCAGGAGAATGGTCAAATAGACACTCGAAGGGAACACCACCTTGTAGAGCAGCGGATGGCTGAAGATTGATGAGATAGGTGGAGGTGGAGACAACCTCAGCCCAAAAATGAGGCGAAAGAGAGGAAGCGATCATCAATGCACGAGCCGTCTCAAGAAGGTGATGATGCTTTCGCTCAGCCACACCATTTTGAGCATGAGCACGAGGACAAGAGAACTGAGAAAGAGTCCCTTGCTCAGCAAGAACACCACGCAACATCTTGGAAATATACTCGCCAGCAGAGTCAGCACAAAACACACGAATGGGCGAAGAGAACTGCGTGTGAACCATGGTAGCAAAATGCTTATAAATGGACAAAACCTCACTGCGAGAAGTCACAAAATAAAGCCAAGTGTAACGAGACAAATCATCTATGAAAATAATATAGTATCGATGGCCCCCTTTCAAAGCGAAGGGAGCCGGACCCTATACATCGAATGGACTAAATCAAAAGGACACTGAGACACTGACTCACTAGTGGGATAAGGTAACTGAATCTGTTTGCCAAGCCTACAACCCTGACACTCTAAAGAGACATCTCCTGAGACAGACCCCAGAAGACCTCGATGAACTAATGATGACAAACGAGAACCACAAAGATGACCAAGTCGATGATGCCACTGCTGGAACGAGCCGGTAGCTGAAGCGACAGAAGCGAATGAACTGGCGATAGTGGTGGCAGCGGAAGGAACATGAAGCCAGTCAAACTCCCAAAGACCCTAAGAGTCACGGCGGCGAGGGCCAGCCACAACCAAAGTGTGCATGCGACGATCCTGAATAGAACAAGAGTCAACATCAAGAATGACGTGACAACCAGAATCAGTAAGTTGACCAGCAGAAAATGGATTCATGGTAAGTCGAGGAACATGAGCCACATCAGGAACAGAATAAGAAGAAGTGGTAAGATTGCCTCGACTAGCAACAGAAAGAGGAGTACCATCAGCAGTGCGTACATGGACAGGAAAATCAAGTGATCTAAGAGAGGACAAATTGGAAGAATGAGAAGACATGTGAAAAGAAGCTCTGGAGTCTAGAACCCATGAGGATGTACCTGACAGTGTGGAGGGTGGTTGCTCAATGCGGGAAGCATCAGTCACAGAACATGCAGTTCCCATCGAAGAAGAGCCTGAAGCTGCAAGCAGACGCTTAAGTCTCACAATATCCTGCTCAGTCAAGGCGGTGGCTGAAGATGTCGAAGTGGAAGTCCCTGAAGCTGATGTCCGCGCCTTACGCACATGCCGCTTCTTCTGGAAGCACTGATACTCAACATGACCACCCTGGTTACAGTAGCCATAGTGAGGACGAGAGCGCCCCTGACCGCCAGTAGGAGTGGGCAAGAGCGGCGGAGCACTGGAGCGGGGAGTAGTCGGTGCAGCATGCGGTACAGCAGAAGCTTGAGTAGCAAGCAGAGAGGGAACGTCAAGTAGACCAGCACCACGTAAGCGAGTCTCCTCAGCACGAATCTCAGAAAGCGCCTCCATGAGAGAAATACAACCATGAGCAAATAACTGAGCGCGCTGGGGCTCAAACTCCTTACGGTGCCGAGACAAGAACTCATAGACACGATGAAACTCCAAATCAGCCTGCACAGCCTGGCAACACTGGCAAGTACGACAACCCGCAGTGCGGAGAGAATCAAGCTGACACCAGATAGCTGAACTCTGTGCATAGAAATCATCAACAGTGGAGTCACCCTGCTGAAGAGCATGCTCCTGGCGGACCACAGACAGGTATAAGGCATCACCAAAAGGCTGATAGCGCTGACGAAGATGAGTCCACATCTCAAATACAGTAGGGAGGCCCAGGAACTCAGAGGCAAACTGAGGCAGAACACTAGCAGTGAGAACAGCGGTGGCATGAGCATCATCATCAAGCCAGCGAGTCTAAGCAGACAGAGCCTCATGATAAGTGTGAAGAGCGTCCTCATAAGCCAAAACCTATTCATCATAAGCATGAACAACAGCATCATCAGCAAGCTTAGTTGCATCCTTCGCAGCCCGATTAGCATCTGCAGCAAGAACCGGTGGCGTTGGCGGAGTAGGGGCCACAGGAGGAACTGGGTGTGGCGGACAGGAGACCTCGCCAAAAAGGATGCCCCAGTGACGAATGCCACGCATATTAATACGCATGAAGCCAACGAACTCGATGTAGTTGGTACTGTCAAAGATCACCAGACACCGAGGAACTGCAACGTAGCCTGACGGTGTAGACATTGTGCCCTTCTTTTTTTTACAGGCACCAACAAGCACTGACGCGAGTACCAGAGGATCCCGACAGGAACCGCAGAGAGACGGCGCTAGCAGCAGGAGACGACTGCAGAAAACCGGCGGTAGCAGCAATGCAAAGCAGCACGCACTCGGGAGACACCAGCAGATCGGGGTACGCCCGTTTGACCAGGACAGGCGGCAGCAGGCGGAGACCCCAGCATGGACGAGCACGCACGGGGATGGGGTCGTGCTTGGCTCGATCAGGAGAATGGCGGGAGGGCAGCAGTCTGCATGATCCGAGCGGGAGGGTAGCGGTCTTCGCGATCGGGAGAAGGGGCGCGGATGGATCGATCCTTGGAAGGAGCAGGCCGAGCGTTGACCTGCAGGAGATTGGAGTGGACGTGGAGAGCCGGCGGCAAGAGATAAACAGCGACGGCCACGGAGGAGAGTGGCGACGCAGGTTAGATCAATAGCACGAGTTGCAGCGTGCAAAAAATTAACCTAGCCCTAATACCATGTTAGGAAATATGCAACTTGTATTTCCATGGGGCCATAGGAAATATATGCATGTACAGGTGCAGGAAATATGCAGAAAACCCCTTATACAATGGGGTAAATACAAAAGGCTACATGGCTATATATATAGTACTCTAACAGTGGCGACCTGCTGGAGAAGAGATTACCTTTAATGACACCCGTCCCAGAGGCGTGTCATGCAAATAAGAGGTAGTTAGGCAAGTGGTGGAGTAACCTTGCCGGGGCTACCTCTCCATATGACACCTAGTGGTGCATTTAATGCACCTTGTCCTAACTGCCAGAGTTAGGTATGATAGCACTGTTAGCTATGTAATCATACTATAATGATTGTTTTGCCACTGTGGTCACCCCTTTAGCTATAAAAGGAGGCCCGAGGCAACCTAGCAAAGGATTCAAACTTTTGATCCCCCAACGCTTGTACGTGCGTAGCTGCTCTCCCGGAGGCACCCTTGTCGGGCTTGAGCGCTCCGTATCTTCATGTTCCTACAGATCAATCCACCAAAGCAGGAGTAGCATGTTACGCTGCTCAGCGGCCTGAACCTGGGTAAAAGAGAGTTGTTCTAGCCGCGCTGCCCTGTTGTCTCTGCTCTTTGTGCAATGTGATCATCCCCAGCCGAACCACAACGGGCCTCTCGGTCCCATAGGTGATCGTGATCCACCACGACATCTTTGGCGCGCCAGGTAGGGGATCTCGCTTGTGCAAATCTAAAGCAGCAGCCAGCACATCGATCTTCATTGCCTTCTACACCACCGATGGCTCACAATAAGAAGGGCGCTGCAGCGGCACACCCTTCCATTTCGCAGGCCCCTTCGCATGTGGCAGCGGTCGCCGCGGGCGCCACAGCCACGCCGGGCGGAGTAGGCACCGTGAGCGGCGTGACCACCGCGGGCGGTGCAACCGTCGCCCCCACCACAGTTGGAACAAGGGCTGGGGCCACTGGAGTTGCCCAGCTCCCCCAACCTTCTGGCGAGCATGGCCACACCGGTGCGGGCCGAGGGGATGCCCAGCTTCCCCCTCCCCGCCGCACCAGTGAGCGCCACCAGCGCAACGCTGACGCCCACTCCGGCGTGAGCCAAGATCCTCTGGCTACGCTGACCAGGGGGCGACATCAAGGCACGCGCTTCGTCTCACACAGGGAGAGCATGACAAGACTCCGAGCGGTGCCGTCTACCCACAGCGACCGCGCCCGCACGGCAAAGGCCCAGCTAACTAGGAGCTTGGCCACCAAGAACAGCCTCGGTCATGCCAGACCGCCCTTGTGATTGGTCCAAGGTGGCGGGAGCACAATGACGCTCCTTCTGGCTTGACCTGGAGTCGACCGATGTCACGCTCTACCTCCCAAGCCATGCCAGCGACGGTGGCCGAAGCAATGGCACGGGCTCAGTTGCAGCTGAACTTTCCTCCAGCAACGGACAAGATGGATGAGTGGAGAGCCACCATCCATGGCATCGTCGGGTTTGCTGAGGCCAACAAGTTGCAGCCTGTGGAGCCCTCGCGACGCCTACAGACGACACTGATAACCCACAAGTATAGGGGATCACAACAATTTTCGAGGATAGAGTATTCAACCCAAATTTATAGATTCAACACAAGGGGAGCCAAAGAATATTTGTAAGTATTTGCAGCTGAGTTGTCAATTCAACAACACATGGAGATTAAATATCTGCATCAAAGTGATCAGTAGCACAGTAAGATGATAGTTTTGATAGCGGTGATAATAGTAACAGTAACGGTAATAGTGATAGCAATGATTTTGTAGCAAGTGTAACAGTAGCAGCAACAGTAGTAACTTAGCAAGAACAATAAGTGGAAAATTCGTACGCATTGGATCGGTGAATTCGTTGGATGATATTCATCATATAATAGTCATAACCTAGGGCGATACAAAACTAGCTTCAGTTCATAAATATAATGTAGGCATGTATTCCGTAAATAGTCATACGTGCTTATGGAAAGAACTTGCATGACATCTTTTGTCCTACCCTCCCGTGGTAGCGGGGTCCATAAGGAAACTAAGGGATATTAAGGCCTCCTTTTAATAGAGAACCGGAACAAAGCATTAACACATAGTGAATACATGAACTCCTCAAACTACGGTCATCACCGGAAAGTATCCCGACTATTGTCACTCCGGGGTTTACGGATCATAACACGTAATAGGTAAATATGACTTGCAAGATCGGATCTAGAACATAGATATAATGGTGAAAACATAAATGGTTCAGATCTGAAATCATGGCACTCGGGCCCTAGTGACAAGCATTAAGCATGGCATAGTCATAACAACATCAATCTCAGAACATAGTGGATACTAGGGATCAAGCCCTAACAAAACTAACTCGATTACATGATGAATCTCATCCAACTCCTCACCGATCAGCGAGCCTACGAAGGAATTACTCACTCCCGATGGGGAGCATCATGGAATTGGTGATGGAGAAGGGTTGGTGATGACGAAGACCGAAGATCCCCTCTACGGAGCCCCAAACGGGCTCTAGATCTGGCCTCCCGACGAAGAACAGGAGGTGGCGGTGGCTTCGTATCGTGAAACGCGATAATTCTTTCTCCCAGATTTCTCTCTCCAAATTTAGGTATTTAAGCAGTCGGAGTCAGGGTCTGCGGGGCCACCAGGTAGGCACAACCCACCAGGGCGCGCCTGGAGGGGGGCGCCCTGGTGGGTTGTGCTCACCCAGGGGCCCCCCTCAGGTGGTTCTTGGCTCCAGTATTTTTCTTTTATTGTAAAATAAATCCATTTCGAGAACTTCTATTTCTGCACAAAAACAACACCATGGTAGTTCTGCTGAAAACTGCGTCAGTCCGGGTTAGTTTCATTCAAATCATGCAAATTAGAGTCCAAAATAAGAGCAAAAGCGTTAGGAAAAGTAGATACGATGGAGATGTATCAACTCCCCCAACCTTAAACCCTTGCTTGTCCTCAAGCAATTCAGTTGACAAACTAAAAGTGAAAAAGAAAAACTTTTACGAACTCTTTTGTTCTTGTTTACATAAATAAGCTTAAGTAGCACCCAGGTTTTCAGCAAAGATTATGACTAACTGTTGGTGCCATGATAGGCCCCTTCTGTTTTGGAGTTTGCTGACATAAACAATATGGGTCTTGTGTGTTTGCTAGTGCACACAGAGTAACAGGTCCCTGAAGTATCGAGGAGTTTGATGCAAACGGCGAAGATAAACTTCCTGCGCAGGAGCGAAGGTTATCACCGAAGATAAAGCTATCAAGAGTGACCCCTAAAAATTGCTGAAGTTTAAGCAATTGGTTCGGTGCATGTTCGAAGCAAATGACTGCGCTCTAGGAAGAAAGAAGACAAAGTGAAGACATAGCATTTATTGCATTGTTCTTCTTCTTTCATTGAGTCATAGGACCATCGTACTATTAAGAGGGGTGTAGTGTTCGAAGCTTTGATTTTCTGATGCTAAACCCAAATCCTATGAAAGCTGTGAGAGAAATCTCTTTGTGCTCCGAGCAAATACTTGCCAGCAAGAGACTGTGATCTTCTTCGCTGCGAGAGATTTGCCTCGGACCAAGGAGTTAGCATTACTTGTTCCTCAAGTAATGTTATCGTTCCTACAATTGGTATCAGAGCAAGGTACTCCTTGACTCTGCTCATTTTAGTCTAACGACTTTGGCGTTTAAGTATGTCTTCAGTGAACTACAAGTCGCATCTCAAGATCCCCATATTCAATGGGACGGACTATCCCTTCTGGAAGAAGATGAAGATCGATCTTCGAGCTATAGATGATGATATGTGGAACATGGTGCACATCGGGTTCATAGTTGTTATTCCTCAAGCTCCTACTGATGAAGAAAAGAAGCTCATTAAACTGGATGCTCAAGCCAAAGATGAAATTGGTGGCCATCTCTCTCGAGCACAATTCCTTCGGTATCGCCAGTGTGAAACTGCAAAGGTACTGTGGGATGTCCTCGAAAAGATCAATGAAGGAGTTTCAACTCAGAAAGAAGCTCGAATTGATACTCTTCGTGAAAAGTTCAATCACTTCAAGCGCATTGGAAATGAAAGCTGTCAGCAAACCTTCGACCGCCTCAGTGACATAGCCAATGAACTTCAAGGACTCAGTGCCAAAGATATCACTGACCATGAAGTTGTGAAGAAATTGCTTCGATCTCTTGACACTTCATTTGACACACTTGTTCTGATGATTCGAGAGCGTCCTGATTTCAAAAGCCTCAACTCCATTGATGTCATGGAAAGATTGAACACACACGAGGAACAATAAGAAGACAAAAGAGATCTGTATGCCTCAACTCAACGCAAAAAATCATGCTCTCAAAGTTGTGGCTGATTCCTCCTCAGATGGAAATGCCGAGGAAGATTCAGATGATCCAGAACGACTCAGCAAAGATCTCGCATTGATCACGAAATGATTCCAACATTTCCACAAGAAGAGCCAGTTCCAGAAAAGAAGTTCAAGCAACTCTGGGGGTTCAAAATCTTCAAAACCTGCCGGAGAATACACCTGTTTCAAGTGCAAAAAGCCTGGACACTTCATTTCGGACTTCCCTCTCTGGGAAGCTGAAATCCATGCTAGTGGGAAATATGATTCGAGCAACTATCGAAGCAAAGGCAAGAGCAAGAACTATGACTCCGATGATGAGAAGAAAAAAAATTCAAGAAGGATAGCTCCACCTCAAAATCTTCGTGAAGATCTTCCTCAAAGAATCCATCCAAGTCCTCCTCCAACCGCAAGAATACCTCTCGCGAGGCCAAGGCATATATCGGAAAGGAAATGGATTCTGATGAAGAAGAATCATTAGGTTCCGAAGAAGAAGAAGAATCCGATGAAGATTCCGACTCCGGCATGGCGGGCATAGCATGTGCCTCCTCTGCTACGACAAACTTCTTCGGGAATCCGTCAAGCAACGACGATTCTCCTGCCTACTGCTTCATGGCCAAGGCTTCGAAAGAAAAGGTATCCTCGAAACATCATAAGGTTTACTCCAGTGATCAATACTCGCCTAATGAGGATGACCATGCTAAGTTGATCAAAATTGCAAATATTCAACAAAATTCTCTTGAGAAAATTGATAAAACCCTCAGAAAATCTAAAGGGTTGTTGGTTGGGGAGATGGAGAAAAACCAGTCGCTGACTGAAGAGTATTCCACTCTCAAGTCATGAATGGATGAACTCTCAACTCGTCATGATTTTCTCTCAGCAGACCACGAGAGATTGACCTATGACTACCTGAAAAGGAAACAGGAACTCGAGGCGCTGAGAGAGACTCATGAGGATTTGATGAGAGAAAATTCTCTTCTCACCCAACAACTTAAAGAGAAACCTGAAGTGTTTGAGCCACCATGTTTAAAATGCCTTGAACAAACTAATGCTGAAACAAATACTGAATCATCTGTGAAGGCTAATCCCTCGACCGAGGAAAATGGTTCTGTTTCTGATGAAAATGCTAGGTTAAATGATCTTCTTCAGACAGGAATGTTCAAATATCTCAAAGGGCATCAAACCCCATGTGATGTTTTGAAGAAATCTATCCTTCACAAAAATCCCAGAAAGGAAGGTACGGTTTCAAAAGGAAACTGAATGAGTATGGTACTTACTGGGAACCACATCAATATCCTCAAACTGTGTGGGTTCCTGCAAAGAGCAAAACGCTCGATCCAGCATTACTTTTGGGATACAACTCTCCCATTCCTGAATATCCAGATGATGATTCCCTGGACAACTATAAGTTGTTCAAAAATCAACATGGTGAGACTGTTGCTCGATATGTTGGACCGAACAACATAAATGGACCCCCTAAGAAAGCTATTTGGGTGCCAAAGAAAATTGTAGATGCTTTGCCTGTTTCTTTATGACTAACTATGTAGGCACAAAGAACTCGACAGAATGAGTACATGCATACTGGATACAATCACTATGCTCATGCGTTTGGAAAGAATTTTAATGCTTACTCTTTCAATTATGCTCGCTCCTCATGGAGTAACAACTATGCTTATCGAAAGAAATCATATCCAGCTTGTTCATTTGTTTCGAAGCCACCTACAAAGATGTGGGTGGTAAAGAAAGCCTAATTCTTCTCCAGGACTATGTCTCCGGGTGCACTGAATGGATTATGGATAGTGGATGTACTAGTCATATGACTGGAGACAAGCCGTTGTTTGTCAACCCCAACTTAACTGCTTCTCCTCTGAAGTATATCACTTTTGGTGACAACAACAAAGGAAAGGTAATTGGGCTAGGTAAATTGCTATTACTAAGGACAAGTCTATTGATGATGTGTTGCTTGTTCAATCCCTTGGATTCAATCTTATGTCAGTTGGCAAGCTATGTGATTTAGGCATGCTAGTCTTATTTTCTATCACCAAATGCATTGTCTTCATGGCCTCTGACCATTCCTTCGTCTTTGAGGGAATTAGAAAGGGTGATCTTTATATTGTTGATTTCTCTAAGGGTCCTTCAGTCCAAACTTGTTTGCTTGCAAAAGCAACCGAAGGTTGGCTATGGCACCGCTTGGTCATGCAGGTATGAGAAATTTCCAGACTCTGCTGAAGAGAAATCATCTCTGTGGCATTCCTGATGTAAAATTCGACAAGAATCGTCTCTGTGCTGCTTGTGAAGCTGGAAAATTGGCTAAGAAGCAGCATTCATTAAAGACAGTCATGACCACAACAAGACCACTGGAAATTCTTCATATGGATTTATTCGGTCCCCAAAATTATCCAAGCTTCAGTGGCAGCCACTATGGTCTGGTTATTGTTGATGATTTCTCTCGATACACTTGGGTATTCTTTCTCGAAGACAAGACTTGTACTCAAGATATCTTTGAAAGCTTCGCTAAGAAGGCCCAGAATGAATATGATGTGCGAATCAAGCACGTCAGAAGTGACAATGGAACTGAGTTGAAAAATACTCATATTACTGAATTCCTCGATGAACATGGTATTACTCATGAGTTCTCTGCTGCATACACTCCCCAACAAAATGGAGTTGTTGAACGAAAGAACAGAACTCTCATTGAAATGGCAAGAACTATGCTCAGTGAGTATAAAACTCCCATTCGCTTCTAGGCTGATGCTATTAACACTGCTTGTCATGTTATCAATCGTGTTTATCTTCCAAGTTCCTTAAGAAAACTTCATATGAGCTTATCACTGGCAAGAAACCAAATGCTCCTTATCTACGTGTTTTTGGTGTACCTTGTTACATTCTTGATATGAATCATTCCTCCAAGTTTGCACCTAAGGCACATGAAGGTTTTCTTCTTGGTTATGGCTCAAACTCGCATACGTATCGTGTCTATAACTCTCACCACATGAAAGTTATGGAAACGGTAAATGTGCGGTTTGATGAATCTAATGGCTCTCAAAAGGAGCACCTGCCAAAAGTGATAGATGAACCGCTCATATCGGATGCTTTTCAGCAAATGGCCATTGGGAGCGTCAAGCCTGTTGAAGGAAATTCACCCGAGTCCTCTGATGATGATGCTCCTATGACTCGAAGCAGAACTTGTCAAGCCACTGCCGAAGCAAATGCTCCTCCGAATGGAAATGGAAATCAAGATCCAAATGCTGATCAAAATGGCAATCCTGAAGAAAATAATGACACAGATACTAATGCTGATGATAATGACCATCAAGAAGAAAATGCTCATCCTCGTGTGGCAAATCGAGTTGATCCTTCACTAATTCTCGATGAAATTGAGAATCCAGGTTATCGACCCACAACTCGTTCTCGCACTTGTTTGGCTAACTACTGTGGAAGTTTCTCCTTTGTTTCATTGGTAGAACCTACCAAGTATGAAGAAGTCGTGAATGATCCAGATTGGATGAATGCCATGCAAGAGGAGATGGTGCAATTCGAATTGAATGATGTATGGGAACTGGTTGACAAACCGAATCCCAAGAAGCACAATATCATTGGCACAAAATGGATTTTTCGCAATAAGCAAGATGAAAATGGTATCGTGCTGAGAAACAAAGCACAACTTGTTGCTCAAGGGTACACACAGGTAGAAGGTATTGATTTCGGTGAAACATATGCTCCTGTTGCACGCCTTGAGGCAATTTGAATTCTTCTCGCTTATGCAAATTGCAATGATATCTTGCTATATCAAATGGATATGAAAAGTGCTTTCCTCAATGGTGAAATTGATGAGGAAGTTTATGTTAGACAGCCACCTGGCTTTGAACACCCTGAGTATCCTAACAAAGTTTTCAAGTTGAAGAAAGCTTTATATGGGCTAAAACAAGCCCCTTGAGCTTGGTATGACACCCTGAAGAAGTTTTTGCTCGACAAAGGGTTCAAACTAGGATCCACAGATCCCACACTTTTCACTCGTGCTGTTGACAATGATTTATTCATTTGTCAAATCTATGTGGATGATATTATCTTCGGCTGTACTAACAATGCTTGCAGCTTAGAATTCGGAAAAATGATGTCCAATAAATATCAAATGTCCATGATGGGTGAACTCAAATTCTTTCTCAGACTGCAAATTCGTCAACAAGCAAATGGCATATTCATTTCTCAGGAGAAATATCTGAAAGTGTGCTTGAAGAAGTTCAAAATGCAAGACACCAAAATGAAGGGCTATAAAACTCCAATGCCCACGAATGGTAAGGTAGATGCAGATGTGTACGGTAAGGATTACAATCAGAAAGCCTATTGTTCGATGATTGGATCTCTTCTTTACCTATGTGCATCTAGACCTGACATTATGTTGAGTGTTTGCATGTGTGCCCGCTATCAAGCTGCACCGAAAGAATCGCATCAGCAAGCGGTCAAGCGCATTCTGAGATATTTGGCTCACACCCCCACCTTAGGTTTATGGTATCCTATGGGAGAACAGTTTGATCTTGTTGGTTATTCAGACTCGGATTGGGCTGGTGACTTGGTTGATAGGAAATCTACCTCGGGGGCATGTCATTTCCTCGGTAGATCTTTGGTATGTTGGTCTTCGAGGAAGCAGAATTGTGTATCTCTGTCTACGGCTGAGGCCGAATATATTGCCATTGGATCTTGTTGCACTCAGTTATTGTGGATGAAGCAGACACTGAAGGATTATGGCATCAAGGTCAAGCATATCCCTCTATACTGTGATAATGAGAGTTGCATCAAAATTGCACATAATCCTGTGCAGCATTCTCGCACGAAGCATATTGCCATCAGACACCATTTTATTCGCGATCATGTGGCTCGAGAGGATATTGTCATCAATCACGTCAAGACCGAAGACAATCTCGCTGATATATTCACCAAGCCTCTTGACGAGAAAAGATTCTGTGCGTTATGGTGTGAGCTAAATATCCTGGACTCCACAAACATGCAGTATGCCGGAGTCAGCACCCGTGCTAACACTTCCACATCTTAGAAGGAATGGGTGCATAACACTCGAAGAGTCTGAAACTTTCGACAAAGTGAATGTTTCCTTCTGAGAGTGAATACATTAACGAAGAACTAGACTAACCGGGTGCCACGATAATTGTGTGACGCTCAGGGTCATACAGTTCTTATACGGTGGGTTATGCCACCACAATTTTCTTTTGTTGGTTTTCTCTTTGTTCGATGGATTTGGTTTCTGTCCGAATGCATTTCTCTCATAGCTATTTGCTCATGTATTTGTGTTTCTGCCTGAGTGAAATGCCTAGGACCCTATTTTTCTCTCTGATCTTTCTCTTCCAGTCTATGTTGTTCCATTGCAAATGCTCAAATTTATCTGGAACGAAACTTATCTGGTGTCCTTGACCACGGCTAGGATTCGGTCCGAACTTTAATCTATTTTGGCGAAAGCCGTCCAAAATTTGGGGTTTCCCGCCCAAGTCAGGACCATGATCTTTGTCGGTTGCCACGTGCAACATATCAACTGCCAGTCCATCATATCCGTTGAATTGCAATCGTCTCTGTCTTGAGACCGTCCGATCAAAAACCTCAGCGTGTGGTTATTTCCATTTGCTTATATATAGACCGCACCGCTCCCTTGTTCCTCCTTTACCCTCTTTCTCCTTGCTCTCTCTCCACCAAAACCCTCGCCGCAGTGCTCCTCCTTGAGCTTGACGCCGATGACCCCTTCACCGCTTAACTGCCGGAAAGAGGTCACCGGAGTCATTCCTCGCCGCCGTGGGACATTTTCTTCCCCGCGCCGCCGTAGTTGCTGCACGTCACTGAGCTAGGGTACGTGTAGTTCATACTCGGACCTCCATCCCTCATGATTCGAGTTCATTCGCGGTTAATTTTCTCCGATTTTACCGCATATCTTAGATCTAGGTTATTACCTCTCTAGTGCGGATGTGGTTTGTAGTTATTCCTCGCATCCGAATCCATCAGATCTAGGGTTTGTGTTATGCTTCATTCGAATGAAATGCCTAGCTCGCTGTCTAGTACTCTTACTCAGACCTACTAGCTCGATCTATATGTTTTATTCTTTCGAACCATCTCTCAAAATCTGTATCTGATTCTTCCTTAAAATGTTTTTGTTCGAGAAAACTTTCGCTATGAGCATTTGTGACCCTGTCCCCATTTCCCTCGTACCTATTCTCTTCACAGGTGAATGCAGTCAGTTGCAGATTCTGCTAAGCCACACAGTATGGCTGATGACGAAGAGACATTCATGGGCACAGCGGACGAATCTAAAGCTCCAAATGCAAAGGGCCCAACGGTAGGCCTGTCAACCAGCAAGAGGAAAAGATCCGAACCAAATGCAGACGAACAAGAGGCAGATGCTCCGAAGAAGAGGAGAGGTGGCAGACAACAACTAAAAAGTACAGCTGTGCTTGTCTCTCATGATGAGTATAACACAGTTCTAGGAGAAGATTCAGCTCAGAGAAAAGGACGTGTGCAAAAGATTCGGCGTCACTGGGTAAGAAAATGGTTTACCTACAAGATGGTTCACCCTCGATATGCCAAGAACTTTGCTTTCCATCCTCCGTGGGGTGACTGTCATGAGATTGGACTCATATGAGCAGGAGAACCTCAGCAAAGGCCTCCACCTCCTCCTGGCGCTCATGAGTCATCCACCATGACTTCTGATTCTTATCCTGAAGAAAAGGCCAAGCGCCTCAAGAAGAAAATCGTCGTCCCATCAAATCAGACGTCGCGAAGAAAAAGGCTGAAGGAAAAGTAGAACACCGGATGAAGATCAAACATGAGCCAAAATCAGCTGCTCTGAAGAAAAAGAGCGCCCCGAGGAAAAGGCCAGCTAAGCCTATTGAAGACCAAAGTGACTCTTCTGATCAAGATGATCCTCCGCTCTCCCGAAAAGAAATTGAAGCAACTCTCTCCGAACAAGTGAATGTCACTACATCCACTATTCTGCCTGACCTTCGTGCAAGTGCAGTACCAATTGCACCTCCGAAGAAGATTCATTTGAAAAGAAAGACTCCTCATACCACTGTCACTATGGTTGACAAAGTGAATACTGATCCTCATCCTGATGCAATTAACATGCAAGATTTGGTGGTTGAAGCCCCTGTTGGCATAGCAAAGCCAGGGGAAAAGCTTCCAAAAGATAAGGTGAAGCAAATCAAACGGCCAACTGCTAAGCAAAAGGTTCCAAGTACTGAGGCTGTGAAAGAAAAAGCTGCACAATTTGCTTCGAAACTGACTCAACCACTGGCTTCTATGCCTTCGACTGAAGTAAATGTGGCACAGACTGCTCCCTCTGCTCAGCCTGCTACATAGACTGAAGATGTCTCTGCTGCCCCACATTCTTTCGATCATCCGTTCATCATGGAGTAGCTAGACAGATTTGTTGATGATTTCTTTGATGCAGAAGTGGCATCTTTGCCCATTCCCACTGAAGTTATTTCTCAAGCATCTGATCTGATTCAAGATTTGAGAAATGATTCGGTTGAGATCAATGACCTCACTGGCCAACTCAAGGAGCTTGACAACCATATGATAGATGCAAAATGGAAGTTTGTCATCAAGCAACTTGAAGAATCGTATGAGGATGTTAATAAGGAGTTGAAAGTCCTTCGACACAGAAGGTTGGGATTTCACTCGGATCTGGATCAAATCATTTGCAAGATTTGCCTTGATCACCAAGACGAAGCAACTGGTTATAATGATCTGGTAAAAGGGCACATTGATCCGTCGAAGCAGAAGAAGAAGATTGCGAAGAAAAATGCTCCTCCTCCTCCAGATGTCGATACACCGAGAGAAAACTCCCCTGAACGAGCAATTCCTTCGCATGTTCATGAACCAGTTGCAGGTGCAACAACTTCGCTAAGGCCAACTGAAATAGTGCATGTGGCTTCTCCAGCTCATGAAGCAAATCCCCCTCAGCATCAAGTGTCCGAAGAAGGTGAACTTCCTCAGTCTGAACATCAAACATCTCTGGTCCATGATGCACCAAAAGATTCGGTTCCTCCCTCTGCTACTCAAGAAACTCCTAAAGAAATTCCACAACAGCTCCCAATGACTGATAAAGCTACGGTGCCTGACTCAGCTCCTGAACAAGTATCATATCCCTCTCCTTTGAGGATACTCTGCACGAAGAACCTCAGATGTTGATCCTTCTGCAGTAAAATCACCGTTAGCTCATCATTCAGATTCTGTCATCTATGGCGAGGAAGTGCTTTCTGTTGAAGATGAACTCAAGTACCCTTATCCTCGCAAGCGACTGCCATTGTTTTCCATCGGCGTTGGCGTCAAAGGGCCTCTGTTCAACAGAAATACTCATCCAATTTTCTTTCGAGAGAATCCTTACAGCAAGCCCAGTACGTCTGAATCTCCTCGGTTCTGGACTCAGGAATAGGCAGTATACTATTGACGAATTATTTATGCCAGTCTAAAGATTTTCCCTCATGAGTTCCCAGACTTTACTGCTAAGAAGAACATTGGCCGTTTTAATCAAATTCTGCAATACATCGAAGACTATGGTCTCACGCATGTCTTGGGCTATCAGCATCCATGGAACAGGGAGATTATCCTTCAATTTTATGCAACATTATATATCTCTGGAGATGAGTCAGATAACACAAAGTGGATTATGGAATGGATGACTGAAGGAAAATGAATCAAACGCTCCGCCATGGACTTTGTATCCCACTTTCATTTCCCTCAGTTTGAACATGGCAAAACTGAGATTCAGGTTCATAACATTGATGCCATCTCTGATGAAGATTTCTGATGCACAATGGATGAAGATAAGATTCGTGACTACAATGGTCCTCCTCTGCTTGAGCACTTGACATTCGACAATCAGACGTTATATCACATTCTCACATACACCCTTTGTCTGCTGGCTGGGATGAATACTGATAATGCTATCTCTGATGTTCTTCGGAACACCATCCATGCCATCTCTCAAGGGTATATCTTCGATGTCGAAGACATGTTTTTGCATATGCTGATGGATTCAGCTCAGTGTCCAAAAACCATCAAGGTGTATGCACACTAGATTCAGAAGGTGATTGACTATGCAATGAAGACCGAATATCTTGCCAAGGTCAGCCATAAAAGCTTCATTCCTCCTGTGCGTGATACACTGAAAGTAATGGAAGATTTCGCTTTGGGCAAAGCTCCAGCGTCAAGTCCTGATTATCATACTACCTTCAATGGACCCAAGCTACCTCAACATGATCATCTGCTGAACACTCAGCCTCCTGCACATCTTGAAGTGAGCATGCGCACTCAACAGCTTCTGCTGAAACATATGGCCGAAGATCGTCAAGAGAAAGAGCACTTAGCTGCCGAACTTAATGCAATTCACAACCGAACAAAAGTTGTGCACATGATCACAAAAGAAAACAAGAAGCATTTATGGATATTTCTTCGGAAGTTTTTCTCAAAGAAGCAACTCAACAACTCACATCTCCAAGAACTCTATCAGTATATTCATCAAGGGTTTACTGATCAAGATTTTCAAGATTGATCTACTCCACCTTTGCCAGCTCATGAACCAACAACGAATTTACTTCGGATTCAGCTACGCAAATTACTCGGCGAATCAGAAGCCACATCACATACTGAAAAACCTGCTGAAGAAAATCCTCTGTCTCACAAGACTCATGATGCTGATCTAAATGTGCCTTCCTCTTCTAAGACCCAAGCTAGTCTCGAAGGATCTGCTGCTGCTGCTGAAGATGAAGATGTTCCAGACACTTCTGAATCAGAAACTTCTTTGGGCAGTTCCTCAGGCGATGCCTCAGAGTGAATCATATTCACCTTTTTCTAGCACTCATGTTTTTCATCACCTTTTTGACACTAGTTGACAAAAAGGGGGAGAATAACATCGAGATTTTTGATAGATTTGCTCTGTTGGATTTTGTCTATGTGTTTTCTCGCTCTATCTTTTGAGACAATTATGCCATTTCATGTGCTCTGATGTAAAACTCCTGTTATGGGCTGTAATATTAATAACCCCCCTTGCTGCATTATATTCTCTTGAAGCTTATTGTTTTGCAGGTGGAATTATTAACAAAAGTCATGAATGATTGCACCATATTCTCGTTGGATTACTTATCATCAGTGCGAATCATTACCTCGTATGACTGAAAATCCTCCTCTCACTCAAACAAATTGCAAGGACTTTCATTGTATATTAATTGACCCTGCATACATCTAGGGGGAGTATATTTCATCATCGAGTCAAGTAACGCAAGTTCACTCTTGTTCAATTCATATTCTACTTATCTATCTTCACTTTGATGATTATCTGTTTTGTCAACAACCGTCCAAAAAGGGGGAGATTGTTGGTGCAATGATAGGCCCCTTATGTTTTGGAGTTTGTTGACATAAACAGTATGGGACTTATGTGTTTGCTAGTGCACACAGAGTAACAGGTCCCTGAAGTATCGAGGAGTTTGATGCAAACGACGAAGATAAACTTCCTACGCAGCAGCAAAGGTTATCACCGAAGATAAAGCTATTAAGAGTGACCCCTAAAAATTCCTGAAGTTTAAGCAATTAGTTTGGTGCATGTTTGAAGCAAATGACTGCGGTCGAGGAAGAAAGAAGACAAAGTGAAGACGTAGCATTTATTTCGTTCTTCTTCTTCTTTCATTGAGTCATAGGACCACCGTACTATTAAGAGGGGTGTAGCGTTCGAAGCTTTGATTTTTTGATGCTAAACCCAAATCCTATGAAAGCTGTGAGAGAAATCTCTTTGTGCTCCGAGCAAATACTTGCCAGCAAGAGACTGTGATCTTCTTCGCTGCGAGAGATTTGCCTTGGACCGAAGAGTTAGCATTACTTGTTCCTCAAGTAATGTTACCGTTGCTCCAAATCCGACCATTGTGAACGTGTCGGTTGGCTATTAGCTGGACCTCGTGTCCAAAATGGTCATTTCCCATCTGGGAAGGCTGCGGCTATAAATAGCCACCCCGCGCCGGCTTTGTCCCGCGGCTCCTCCATTTGATTCTGAGAAGATTGTTGAGCAACCCACTCTCTGAGCGATTTGAGTTTAAAATCCACCGAGAGACAAACCCTAGAGCCAAGAATTAGATAGTGGTTTAGCATCATTAGAATCTAAGTTTAGTACGCTCCGCCTATTACTCTTGAGAGCTGCAAACTCTCTAGACGGTTAGGTGTCAATTTCTTCAGAGACCAAGAGTGATTGTGGTTCTCCAAGAAGAAGTCTGTAAAGGTTCAGAGATTGCCTTCAAGTATCTACCACGAGTGATCGGCATCGGTTGACTAATCGATTGTCGAGGAGAATAGGGTGAAGAGAGTTTATCTTCCGTGTTAAGTCACAGCCCCTCCAACTAGACATAGTCCTTGTGCAGAAGGACGAACTGGTCGAACAAATTCCGTGTCGCCATTGAGCACCTTCGGTTACCTCTGTCTCTTATGTTTACATTCGATGTACTTCATTCGTGTGTTTTACTTTGATGCATGCTTCAGTTTCCCTTCGATTCTCTATAGTAGTTCATCTTAGTCTTTATTTCACTTATTCCGCTGGTGGGTTCTGAGAGATTTAAGTTTTCAGAAGAAAATTTAAAACTCCCATTCACCCCCCCTCTGGTAGATATACTTCATTCCTACACTAACCATGTCAATAATAACTCTTAGAAATTATATTAACTCATATCAATGGCATAAGCAACTCGGGAGCAATAATAAAATATCTCAAATGACAACACTTTTTCAAAACAACCATGATATAATATGACAACAGTGGTATCTCGCTAGCCCTTTTCTGAGACCGCAAAATATAAATGCAGAGCACCTACAAAGTTCAAGCAGCGACTAAACATTGTAATTCATGGTAGAAAAGATCCAGTCATGATACATCCAACATTAACTATGCACAATGCATGAGGATGACAATAGTGCTCTCAGATCTGGCGCTTATTTGAGAAGGTGATGACTCAACATGAAAGTAAATAGATAGTCCCTTCATAGAGGGAAGCAGGGATTTGCAGCGATGCCAGAGCTCAGATTTTAAAACAGAGATAAATGCAATTTTGGGAAATGCACCCTTCCTGTTTTCTTCACGACCAAAAGTTATCGATATCTTCCATGCTAAACACATTAGTAGCGGTTCCCAAGCGATAAAAGTAAAGGTTTACTCCCCCTCCACCAACAAACACACTCCACAGCTAGCCGAATCTATGGGTACCGTTCATACCAACATCAGTCCTGGGGGAGTTTTGTTTAATTATTTGCAATTTTTGATTTCATGACTGGGAATCCCTATTACCGCCCCTCTCGTGCAAGGACAAGTGAATAAACACTCATCATGAGAATAACCCGCTTAGCATGGAAGATACTCACTACCCCTTGTCGCTCTATGAACAATCCAGGCACACAAAAATGGATGTTTATTTGAAGTTTTTAGAGGTGGCACATGCAAATTTACTTAGAACGGCAGAGTAATACCGCATATAGGTAGATATGGTGGACTCATCTGGCATAACTAGGGTTTTAGGATTTTGAGGCACAAGCAGTATTCCCGCTTAGTACAAGCGAAGGCTAGCAAATAGGTTGAGAAGCGGCCAGCTAGAGAGCAAAAACGGTCATGAGCATGCGTTATGCATAATTAACATTGAATACTAGCATGAGTAGGATATGGACACCATGAACATAAATATAGTAGAGGCTATGTTGGTTTTGATTCAACTACATGCTTGAACATGTGCCAAGTCAAGCCACTTGAAACATTCAGAGGAGGATACCATAATATCATACTACATCACAATCATTTTAATGCACGTTGACATCCAAGATAAATCATTATCCACTCCTAGCTACTTAAGCATGGCATGAGAAACTATAATCTCTAATTGTCATTGCAAACATGTTTGATCATAATAGGCTAAATTTTGGATACTAGGTTAAACATATTCACAAAAACAGAACAAGTTGAGTTCATACCCGTTTCTCTCTGCCACAGCCAGTTCATCAAATATCGTCATTATTGCCTTTCACTTGCACAACCGAATGATATGAAAATAATAATAGTGCAAGAGTGCCGTGGACTAAGCTGGAATCTGCAAACATTTTATTCAAAAGGAGAAGACAAGGTAATATGGGCTCTTTATTAGATCTATATCATTGCATATGAGAGCCACTCAACGTTTTCATCGTGGTCTTCTCCTTGGTACGACTCAATAAAAAGAAGAGAATTTCAGGGAAACACACTGAAATATTTTTGGAGTTTTTAGTTTTTCTTGAAGAAAGCAAATTAAAGAAGAAGAAAAATAGAAACGGAAAAACTATTTACATGGGAAAGTTCCCAACAAGCAAAAGAAGAACAAGGAAATCTTTTTGGGTTTTCTTTTTAAGACTACAACTAACTAAACTAGAAAGAAAAATTGAAAAGAAGCAAGAAACACATTTTTTTTGGATTTTCTCAAAGTTTTTCAAACACACAAGAAGAAAGCGAGAAAATAAATCTAACATGGATAATACAATGAAAAAGTGTGAACACCGACAACTGGAATGAAATGTGTGAACATGAATGTAATGTCGGTGGAAATACGTACTCCCCCAAGCTTAGGCTTTTGTCCTATCTTGGTAATCACCATCCGCGGCCTGCATAATAGTCAGAGTGGTAGCTCACAGAGGCTCTTGGTGCAGCCTCCTCGGCCTGCAGAGCAGCCACGACCTCTGCGTTGTGCGCGCGGGCCTCACTCTCAAAAACATAATACCTTCCTTTGCTATGAAAATCAAAGAGAGCAGGCGCAGGCAAAAAGGTATGCACAATGGATTCTTTATTGAACCGCAAGTTATAAGTATAATCATTGATTTTGCCCTTAAGGAACTTACGATGCTTCATGGCCTTAAAGTCTAAGTACTGAGTAGGTAGGATAGTGTCATTAGGCCAAGGTGATACACCCACCTCCTTTGCTAAACATGAAGGATAAATCCCACCATAAAAATATCCACTACCAGCATTGTGTTGCAATCTTCATGCAACGATTACTCCAAGGTTATAACATTTAATACCGGTGAGAGCAGTGTGTATGAGGCTCAAGTCAGGAGCACATAGTGTACTACAGTCTTGTTTGCCTATGATGCATTTGCCATTAAACAGTGCAAAGTATTGAATTGATGGGAAATGAATACTTTTTATTCTACCTTGTGTCACTCCTCCGTCCTCGCCGTAACAAAGATTGATCCAGAATGACTCATACTCAGATCTTTGTGGCTCGTCCAGCGAACCCCAAAATGGAATTTTACACACACCACTAAACATGTCTAGAGGCATGGTAATTGGACGGTCATAAAGTTTAAACGAAACTCTAGACTCACGAGGATGAAATTTAAATTCTTTAGTAAACGATTATGTGAGGTTAAGATGCTGGTTGCACTTATCTTCAATGTAGGGACCGAGCTCGGTGTTGTGAACATATTGCTCAAACTCTTCTTTAATATCTGCACTCACCATAAAATCATTGCACGACCATAGGCATGATTTTATAGCGGCATCCCGTATTGAGCTTGCACTTGGTTCAACATAAGACTGACGCATCGAGCTACTACTAGATGATGCCTCCGTAGACCTCTTCCTCGTAGAACTCCTAAAGAATTGCATTTTTATTTGCGAACAATTTCAAGTAGAAATCCCCAAAACAGTTTCGGAAATGGAGCTTCGAGCAAAGAGATCAAAATCCATGGGTTTGAGCGCAAGAACATGAGAGAGAGAGAGCAATGGTGATTTTTTTCTGGAGGTAGGAGATGACATGGGCTAAAGAGATAAGTGAGGGGGCCCACGTGGGGACCACAACCCACCAGGGCGCACCCCCTCTGATGTTATTTGTACTAAAAATTCAGAAATATTAAGAAAAAATTGTATTAAAGTTTTAGGGCATTCTGAGAACTTTTATTTTTGGGTCATTTTTTATTGCACGGTAAACTCAGAAAAGAGACAAAACATGGCATTTTATTTTTTTCAACTAAGAAAAACAGAAAATAAAAGTTGGGAGCAGAAGGTTGTGCTTATTAAATTCATCAACTTCATACCTCTAAAAAATGATCCATTAATAAGGTTGATCAAGTCTTATTAACAACCACCTTCGATTAGCATGAAACCGAAGAACTTTCGTAAAACACTAAGTTACCTCAACGGGGATATGCAGGTCCCCAACAATAAGCATTTCATATTTCTTTTTGGCAGTAGGTAGAGGTAGTTGAAAACTTTCAATAGTGAGTGTCGGAGATTTTTCAATAACATTAATACCATTCACTTGGAATTGTTTCTTAGGAAAGTGCACCGTATGTTCATTACCATTGATATGAAAAGTGACCTTGCTTTTATTGCAATCAATAACAGCCCCTGCAGTATTCAAAAAGGGTCTACCAAGGATAATCGACATGTTGTCGTCCTCAGGCATCTCAAGTATAACAAAGTCAGTTAAGATAGTAACATTTGCAACAACAACGGGCACATCCTCACAAATACCGATAGGTTTGGCAGTTGATTTGTCAGCCATTTGCAAGGATATTTCAGTAGGTGTGAGTTTATTCAAATCAAGTCTTTTATATAAGGAGAAAGGCGTAACACTAACACCAACTCCTAGATCACACGAAGTAGTTTTAACATAATTTCTTTTGATGGAGCAAGGTATAGTTGGTATTCCTGGGTCTCCAAGTTTTTTAGGTACTCCATCCTTAAAAGAGTAATTAGCAAGCATGGTGGAGATTTCAGCTTCAGGTATTTTTCTCTTATTAGTGATGATGTCTTTCATATATTTTGCATAAGGGGCCATCTTTAAAATATCAGTCAAGCGAGTGCGCAAAAAGACTGGCCTAAGCATTTCAGCAAAGCATTCAAATTCTTCATCATCCTTTTTCTTAGTTGATTTAGGTGGAAAGGGCATGGATTTTTGAACCCATGGTTCTCTTTCTTTTCCATGCTTTCTAGCAACAAAGTCTATTTTATCATATCTTTCATTTTTAGGTTGTGGGTAATCAAGATCAACAGCTGGTTCTATTTCAACATCATTATCTGGTTGTTTATCATTGTCTGGTTGAGTGTCTTCCTGAACATCCTCATTATCTTTTTCATTATCACTAGATGAATGTTCATTACCAGATTGAGTTTCAGCATCAGAAATAGAAACATCATTATCATTATCAGAAGCTTTTTCTACTTCAGGTTCACTAGAGGCATGCAAAGTCCTATCATTTTTCTTTTTCTTCTTATTTCTAGAAGGACTAGGTGCATCCGTATTAATTCTTTGAGATTCTTGTTCAATTCTCTTAGGGTGTCCCTCAGGAGAAAGTGGTTCCTGAGTCATTTTACCTCCTCTAGTTGCTACTCTAACAGCAAAGTCATTTATATTATTATTCATTTCATCAAGCCACTCTCTTTTAGATTTAGCAACTTGTTCTGATTGAGTTTGAACCATAGAAGCATGTTTTCCTACACCTCTTCATCATTGGTAATTCTGAATAACAAGTCACTCAAGCGAGCAATCATATTGGAGTTATATTTCAATTGTTTCATAACATTTTCATTGAAGTGATGTTGTTTCTAATGTAGTTGTCAAACTCATAAAGGCATTGACTAGGATGTTTATTATAAGGGATATCACTTTCATCAAATTTCATTAAAGAATTTACCTCTACCACCTTTGGTGGTGGTGTGTCAAGTCCATGTATCTCTTCAATAAGAGGTAAATTTTTAACATCCTCTGCTTTAATACCTTTTTCCTTCATACTTTTCTTTGCCTCCTTCGTATCTTCTGGACTGAGATATAAGATACCACTCTTCTTTGGAATGGGTTTAGGCGGTGGTTCAGGAAGAATCCACTCATCATAATTTTTCAGTATATTATTCAATAATTCCTCAGCTTGTTCAATAGTTCGTTCCCTAAAAACACAACCAGCACAACTATCTAGGAAGTCCCTAGAAGCATCGGTTAGTCCATTATAGAAGATATCAAGTATTTCATTTTTCTTAAGAGGATGATCAGGCAAAGCATTAAGCAATTGGAGAAGCCTCCCCCAAGCTTGTGGGAGACTCTCTTCTTCAATTTGCACAAAGTTAAATATTTCCTGTAAGGCAGCTTGTTTCTTATGAGCAGGAAAATATTTTTCAGAGAAGTAATAAATCATATCCTGGGGACTACGCACACAACCAGGAGCAAGAGTACTGTACCATATCTTAGCATCACCCTTTAATGAGAACGGAAATAATTTGAGAATATAGTAGTAGCGAATCTTCTCATCATGAGCAAATAGGGTGGCTATATCATTTATTTAGTAAGGTGTGCCACAACGGTTGTAGTTTCATAGCCATGGAAAGGATCAGATCCAACCAAAGCAATTAACTCTGGGTCGACAGAGAATTCATAATCCTTATCATCAACAAAGATAGGTGAAGTAGCAAACTTAGGATCACATTTCATTCTAGCATTCAAGGATTTCTCCTTTAGTTTGCATAATAATTTCTTAAGATCATCTCTATCATTGCAAGCAAGAAAATCTCTAGCTGTCTCCTCATCCATAACATAACCTTCAAGTATCTTAGGCAATTCATATCTAGGAGAGCTAGGCCTAATAGGTGTTTCAAGATTTTCAGTTTCAAGTACTTCATCACTTTCGATAATTTCATTAATTTCAGCGTTCTCAATATCTTTAGCTCTAGCAATTTGTTCATAAAGAAATTCACCTAGTGGCATATTATCATCAAGTAAGGTACTAGCATCATCATGAGTAGCATTCATAGCAGAAGTAGCATCATCAATAACTTGCGACATATCAGGATTAATAGCATGTGGTGGTGTTGCAAGTCTACTCAAAATAGAAGGTGAATCAAGTGCAGAGTATGACGGCAGTTCCTTACCTCCCCTCGTCTTAGAGGGAAAAAAATTAGTCTTGGTCTCCTTCAGATTCTTCATAGTGAATAATTAGATAATAATCCCAAGTGACTCAAAAAATATAGCTATGCTCCCCGGCAACGGCGCCAGAAAAAGGTCTTGATAACCCACATGTATAGGGGATCACAACAGTTTTCGAGGGTAGAGTATTCAACCCAAATTTATAGATTCGACGCAAGGGGAGCCAAAGAATATTTGTAAGTATTAGCAGCTGAGTTGTCAATTCAACACACCTAGAGATTAAATATCTGCAGCAAAGTGATCAGTAGCATAGTAATATGATAGTTTTGATAGCAGTGATAATAGTAACAGTAACGGTAATAGTGATAGCAATGATTTTGTAGCAAGTGTAACAGTAGCAGCAATAGTAGTAGCTTAGCAAGAACAATAAGTGGAAAATTCGTAGGCATTTGATCGGTGAATTCATTGGATGATAATCATCATATAACAGTCATAACCTAGGGCGATACAAAACTAGCTCCAATTCATAAATATAATGTAGTCATGTATTCCGTAAATAGTCATACGTGCTTATGGAAAGAACTTGCATGGCATCTTTTGTCCTACCCTCCCATGGCAGCGGGGTCAATAAGGAAACTAAGGGATATTAAGGCCCCCTTTTAATAGAGAACCGGAACAAAGCATTAACACACAGTGAATACATGAACTCCTCAAACTACGGTCATCACCAGAAAGTATCACGGCTATTGTCACTCTGGGGTTTACGGATCATAACACGTAATAGGTGAATATGACTTGCAAGATCGGATCTAGAACATAGATATAATGGTGAAAACATAAATGGTTCAGATCGGAAACCATGGCACTCGGGCCCTAGTGACAAGCATTAAGCATGGCAAAGTCATAACAACATCAATCTCAGAACATAGTGGATACTAGGGATCAAGCCCTAACAAAACTAACTCGATTACATGATGAATCTCATCCAACTCCTCACTGACCAGCGAGCCTACAAAGGAATTACTCACTCCCGGTGGGGAGCATCATGGAATTGGCGATGGAGAACGGTTGGTGATGAAGAAGACCAAAGATCCCCCTCTCCTGAGCCCCAAATGGGCTCCAGATCTGGGCCTCCCGATGAAGAACAGGAGGTGGCAGCGGCTCCGTGTCGTCAAACGCAATAATTCTTTCTCCCTGATTTTTCTCTCCAAATTTAGGTATTTAAGGAGTCAGAGTCAGGGTCTACAGGGCCACCAGGTGGGCACAACCCACCTGGGCGTGCCTGGAGGGTGCGGCGCGCCCTGGTGGATTGTGCTCACCCAGGGGTCCCCGTCCGGTGATTCTTGGCTCCAGTATTTTTCTTTTATTGTAAAATAAATCTCCAAAAAATTTTATTCCATTCTGAGAACTTTCATTTCTACACAAAAACAACACCATGGTAGTTCTGCTGAAAACAGCGTCAGTCCGGGTTAGTGTCATTCAAATCATGCAAATTAGAGTCCAAAACAAGTGCAAAAGCGTTAGGTAAAGTAGATACGACAGAGACGTATCAGACGCCGGCAGCCCACACTGGTGGCCGCGTGGAGAGGACTACACCCACCATGTAGTCCCGTCCGTGGCAACCCTCCCAGGAGCAGCCATGGCGGGCTCAGCAAACCCAGCGTGTCGAAGAGCCTAAAGAGATATCAATGGCCTCATCCGACCCGCAGGCTCGGCAAGATCAACATCATGTGTTGAAGGACAGGAAGAAGGAAGACACGCACCATTGAGCGTCGCCGCGAGGCACGCCGTCAATCAGATGGGCACAATGGCCCAGAAGTTGACAAACCCGCGCCCAGTGTCGGGGGGTACTTGCCTTACGAGGTAGGTTGCCCCGCCTTCACTCGCGAGCTGCGAAAAGTCCGACGGCCATCGCCTCGCACCTTCAAGCTTGACTTGCCAGAGAAATACGATGGAAAGTTGAACCCGGCGGAGTTCTTGGGCATATATACGATAGCTGTTCAAGCTGTCGGGGGAAGGGATGAGAAAGTGCTCACCAACTACTTTTCCATTGGTGCTCAAGCCCAACGTTAGGTCTTGGTTGATGCACCTGCCTGAGGATTCCATTTCATCATGGGCAGAGCTGTGCAACGAGTTCGTTGGCACCTTTACAGGCTGCCATCAAGAGCCCGGGCAGCCCAGCGACCTGCAGGCCCTTCTGCAGAAGGAAGGGGAGAGCCTGCGTAAGTATCTTCAAAGATTTAGTCGAGTACACCGCAACATTCCGAAGATACATCCGGCAGCTGTGATTGCCGCATTCCACATGAATGTGCGCAATCGGAGGATGCGTGCTAAGATGAATGTTCGACTGCCAAAGACCGTCAATAAACTCTATACGTTGGCGAACAAGTGTGCTCGTGCTGAGGAAGTGAGGAGACTCCCAGGGGAGGAGGTTGATGTTGAAGTTGATTCAGAGGATGATGAGGACGCCACCACCCCAAGGAAGAAAAATCGGAAGCGCAACAAGAAGCGCAAAGGGAAAGCAGTGATGGCCGTTGACAGCTCTGGTGATCCTAGTGCCAGCAAGAAGGCAAAAATTGAGACGCCCAGCAAGGAAGCTTCTACATGCGCTGATTATCAGGCGGCTACGGCCGCTGAGAAAACTAGCAAATCCGACAGGCCGTACTGCAAAATCCACCGAACCAAGGGCCACGATCTCCAAGAATGCAGACAAGTTGAGCAGCTCGTTGAAAAATAGAAGGCTGAATATGAAAAACGTAATAAGGAGAAAGGCCAGGATCGCGCTGGCGAGAAAGGCCGCAGCGGCCATGGTCGACACCGCGGTAAGACCAACCAGCAGAAGGAGAATCCCACTAGGGGCCGCGAGAAAAAGGAAGGTGAAGATGACAGTGAAGAAGGGGACGATGATGAGTCCAGTGAACAGGAATTTCAGAAGGCTACCGAGGCAATGTGCATTGACGGGGGCACATCTTTGCACTCCTTTCACCGCCAACTTAAGAAATGGGCACGTGAAGTCAATGCGGCAGAGCCGACAGCAAATGCTCGGGAACCACTCAAATGGTCCCGCACGCCCATCATCTTTGATGTTGAAGACCATCCAGATCACACCACTATGGTAGGATGCTTACCGTTGTTGGTTTCACCAACAATCCGCAACCTCAATGTCACAAAGATGCTGGTTGATGTCAATGTCACAAAGATGCTGGTTGATGGTAGCAGCAGAGGCCATCGAGGCCCTGCTCCCGCCAAGGAAGGGAAGAAGAGTAATAAAACTAGCAAGGACACTGACAAGGTCCCCGGGAAGCGCGCCTCTTCGGAGTGGGCTGCGCCCGGCAGTGACTTGCCGGAGATTTTAGCTAGAAAGAAGCCCAAGGCTGCTCCCCCTGCAACGAAGAAGGTTCTGGCAAGGCAGGATGGCACCGATGGTACCTTTACCATTAGTGCCACCCTTGACGACAAATAGGAAAGCACGCTCGTTGTCTTCCTGCGGGCAAATGTCGATGTGTTTGCATGGCAACCATCTGACATCCGCGGTGTTCCTAGGGAGGTAATCGAGCACCACCACAAGCAATGATGAATATGATGCATGATGCAAAACAAAAAAACACACAAGCACGAACATAACACAAGATAATGGAGGTCTCGGTCTTGGGCTGTCACATGTCCTTAGGCGTGTTCAGTCTGCTAAGGCTGCAAACAAGTTGACGCCAAAGTGGGAAGGCCCTTACTGGGTAGTACGAGTCACCAGACCTGGCGTAGTCCGTCTAGAGACTGAGGATGGCATCCCAATGCAAAACTCATGGAATATTGAGCATCTTCGCAAGTTCTCCCTGTGAGGCGCGGTTGCCGGGCCCTGCCTCGGCAACCTGTTTTGTACAAGCATAGTCTCCAAGGCTTGTAACCCTTTGTACAAAGCCAGGCACAGACCCTGTGCCTAGCAGAGTAAAACCAAGTATTTTTACAAAACTTGCATAGTCTCCAAGTATTTTTACAAAACTTACAAAACTTGCATGTATGATCTTAATGTGATTACACTAGTTTTGGATAAGATGACTAATATGTCGTAAAGGGCTTCGTGCTACCTTCTTCCCTTTTTCTGACAATGACAGAAGGACCCTCGCGAGCAACTTCTCCGGGAGGGTGGAAGTAGGTCGTACGTTTTTGATTCCCAGCAACCCCCCTTATCTAAAAGGATAAGGAGTACAGCAAAGGAAGATAAGTTTGTTTCATCTGTAAACTTTCCGCCATCCCATGTTGTGCCTACGTATGAAAACCTTGCACGCGAGAGAACCTTGCCGCGTCTATCATTCGCGCTCCTATTCTTGACTCGAGCCTACTCGATAGGATTAGTTGCAGATGCGTTTGGAAAGACCGGTAAGGGACTGGCCTCTGTTCGCGCTCCCAACCCATCTTGACCTCACTTGGTGAGGTTTTGTAGTAGCTCCGTTAAGGGCCGGTGAGAAAATTTGCCGGGAACTTTACTTGCAAAAGGGTGTTGAAGGCTAGTCCTTCAAAACATTTAAAAACATATATGAGTATCCGACAAGTTCTCTTTCAAAAATCACGTGAGGCAAACATGTACAGATCATACAAGCGTCAACATGGATGAAGGATTACATAAATTGGATTCAAACTTGGCAAGTGCCTACATTTTTTGATTTAAAAAGATAAGTGCTCCATAATGGCTTTCTTGACCCTCTCCTCTTAGGGATTACATTGAGAAGAAAGGAGGGCTAAAGGAGCGCCTGGGCAGAAGCCCAGCCTGACCCCGTCAGGACCAGCGGGATGCAGCCTGACAAGATCGGGAGAGCGCCCCCCCCCCAGCAAGGAAGAAGAGGCCAGAGACGAAGAGAGTGGCTAGGCGATGTCGTTGTCACCCCCGCCAGGACTTGAGGGGCGCAGCTCGGCAGGGACACCGGCAGAGAAGACGAAGCCGGAGTCCATGAGCCTGCCGGAGTCCAGCTGGAGGTGGTGGTGATGTCCAGGCCAAGCACCCCTGGCAAATCACTCTTCGGGGTCCAACTGCAGATGATGGTGCTGTTGGCGCCTAGCTAACGGTGATGGTGCGGTCGACGCTCAACCAAAATCCGAGTCATCGTCGTCGTGCTTGACGATCGGGGGCTCGTCATAGCCGTCTTCACCGCCGGTGTCCTTCTTGAGCGACATGTCGTCGCTCGAGCTTTCCACGCAGCACCCAAGGCGAGCACCTGAACGCTCGAAGACCTTGATGGAGAGTAGATCATGCTCCACCATCTTGAAGCGGAGAACATGCCCCGCCGCAAGGGTGTTGGCGCGGGCAAAAGTTTTCCACCCGTGCCTGAGAAGCATGATGCGTGGTGCGGGGAACTCGACGTTCACCCAAATAGCTCCGTTGCAGCAGCTGCTCATGCACAACCACAGCCCGAGCATTTGGTCAACCTTCATTAGCCTGGCAAAGGGGCGAGGAAGCCATAGGCGGCTGCGAGGAGGATCGCGCAGCTTGACGATGAACTCCAGCACCGTGTCCCCTGCGTGGCCTTCTGTTGGTATTGGAGCAGTTGGAGGAGAAAGGTCGAGTGTGCCACTCTGTCCACCTCGACCGTGGGCGCTGCATCGACCCTGACCGCACCCCGTAGCTCCACCTTGTGCACTGGATCTAGCCTCTGCAGCTGCAGTGGAGGCAGGAACAGGGTGTCGAGGAGAAGCTCTTGTCGCTATGGTTGAAGCATGAGCATGACCTCTTCCTCTCGCCATGGTGGGAGCTGGGGTATGATGGGAGAAGGAAGAGATGGTAGATGAGCATCGCCACTCTCACACACACCTCCTTTTATAGTGAGAGCGAGGGGGGCTGGCTCTCCACTACTCCGGGGTAACCGCCCCGCTCCCCCAATCCAGCCCTCTGTGTCCCTGTATGGCGTCCTGATTCATCGGCCGCCCCACTACACCAATCCGAGGCGTTGCGTATTCTGCCAAAGCACACGTTCCCGCACCTTGTGTGTCCATCACCAACCTTGCGCAATGCATGCGGCGCGCGTGGCGGAAACGACAGGCGTAGTGGGTGAGCTAAAGGTAAAATGGCAGTTACCCCGGCTCGCGCGTGGGCGCCCTAATGATTTCCCGTGGACGTGGGCGTCCACTGGTTTACGACATGGACGACGCATGCCGTCTAAGTGTTGAAGATATCATGGGAAGCCTGGGGGCAGGCCCAGGCCTAGATTAATGAAGAAGCAAAGATCTCAAGGATACTACATCAATTTCGGCAAGTTCAACACGAGCGCCTGTGCATTTGTTGGGCCTACCGCAACGATGTCCGGCAGCACGTATGGACAAGGCCCGGGGGCTCCTGTCGATGCAACAAACATGTGTATTTGCCGCCTTGACTTATAAACACGTGCGCGGTAGATCATACATCAAGTATCAATGCATAACACAAAATAAGCTAGAGAAACCGCTCTTCATGAGATAAAGGAGCGCATTAAGAAGACAAACTAGAGGATTCCCAGGAAGGCCTCCCTTGCCGGGAAAGCAGGGCCGACGGGGTCGAGGCTGCACCTGGGACCAAGACCAGGCCACCCCGGCAGGGTTTTCGGGGCCGCCAAGGCCAAGACAAAATCCCAAGCCAAAGGACCCGGCAGGCTCCGTGCCGGCAAACCTTCGCCAGGACTCCACCGCTCGACCTCATCAGACCACCAGTCACTAATCAGTGTGGTGTCAAGCTCTCGAGCGGCTAGGTGGATCCTGTCGTGCATGTGGCGACCTGCCAGAGAAGAGATTACCTTTAATGACACCCATCCGAGAGGCGTGTCATGCAAATAATAGGTAGTTAGGCAAGCGGTGGAGAAACCTTGCCGGGGTACCTCTCCACATGTCACCTGCGGTGCATTTAATGCACCTTGTCCTAACTGCCAGAGTTACGTATGATAGCACTGTTAGCTATCTAATCATACTATAATGACTATTTTGCCACTGTGGTCGCCCCTTTAGCTATAAAAGGAGGCCGAGGCAACTTAGCAAAGGATTCGAACTTTTGACCACCCAATGCTTATACGCGCATAGCTGCTCTCTCCGAGGCACCCTTGCCGGGCTTGAGCACTCCGTGTCTTCGTGTTCCTATAGATCAATCCATCAAAGCAGGAGTAGGGTGTTACGCTGCTCAGTGGCCCGAACCTAGGTGAAAGAGAGTTGTTCTAGCCGCCCTGCCATGCTGCCTCTGCTCTTTGTGCAATGTGATCATTCCCAGCCGAACCACAAGGGGCGTCTTGGTCCCATAGGTGATCGTGAACCACCACGACACCAACACAGATACAAGCAATCAGAACGTCGAGGTCCTCAAGGGCCTTAAGACAAGGAGCTTCAAGAAGAAGCTCGAAGCTTGTGGCAAGGGCTGGCTGGACGAGCTGCTGTCAGTGCTGTCATCCATCCACACAACAGCGACTAAGCCCACCTGCGAGACCCCCTTCTTCGTCGTCTACAGGTCCGAGGCGGTCCTCCCATCAGAGCTTAAGCATGGCTCCGTGCGAGTCCTGTCGTTTTATGAGGCATGCCAGGATGGCTCGCGGGAGGCTGACCTGCTCCTCCTCGAGGAGGCCCGCCGTCAGGCCGCCCTTCGCACCACGAGGTATCAGCAGGCCTTGCACAGCTACCACAGCCGCAACATCCGCCCTCGAACCCTTGAGGTCGGGGACCTCGTACTCCGTCGGATCCTCTCTAGAGAGGGGCTCCATAAGCTCTCGCCCATGTGGGAAGGACATTTCAGGGTTTCCCATATCTCCAGGCCAGGCGCTGCCCGCCCAGAGATGGAGGACGGAACCCCTGTGCTTAACGCGTTGAACATCCATCACCTCCAAAAGTTCTACCCGTGACCCCCTGGCGTAAGAATGAGGTGGGGTTGTACACGCGCTGGGCCCCCCATGCGCCCATCTCATGGCCTCGCGAGGGCCCCCGCCCACGCCCTAGTGGAAGCCCCATGCTCCGCGCTGGTGGAACGATCGAACCGCGATCATGCCCACGCCCAACTGGAAGCCCCATGCTCCGTGCTGGCGAAATGATCGAACCGCGATCATGCCCACGACCAAGTGGAAGCCCCATGCTCCACGCTGGTGGAACGACCGAACCGCGATCACGCCCACGCCAATGTGGAAGCCCCATGCTCCGTGCTGGTGGAACGATCAAACTGCGATCATACCCATGCCCAAGTGGAAGCCCCATGCTCGGCGCTGGTGGAACAACAAGCTGAAGTCGCCCTCGGGCTGCACCTGCCTTAAACCTTTTTCTATGTTGTGTAATGGATTTGGTTTTCTAGCCTCAATGAAATTCTCGGTTGTTTGCTATGGTTTTACCTTGTGCGTCCCACCCCTGTCGGGACCCTGATCCTAAGTCACACCGATCTAGCATGTAACACATCATATCACTTTGCGGCCTCACGCACGGTATTCCCACGGTTGCAGCCTTACCTTGGCCGGGACCGTTTGCGCCTTTTCGCTCACGTATATGATTGTGTCGCTAGCATCCATATGACAGAGAACCCGGGCCGACATGACTAGTCGTAAACCCAAGGTAGCACAAACTTACAGGGACAGGCATACATGACCCAGCAATGCACGTGTCGGTCAGCAGCGACTGTAACCGGGCTGTAGCAAGCTATCAGGACTCCAGTAAACACCGCGTGACATTTCCCCGTAGGGACAGACACAGGAGCAAAGAAGGACACATGCTAATCAATCCATGTGTTCCGGTGGAAACACTAGGAGACATTTCCCCATAAGGAAGGCTACCAAGAATAAACAACTAGGTGTCGGATCCCACACATACCAAAGCATTTCAATAACATACACACAATATGCTCGATATGTGAAGATACAACATGGCATCACAACATAACTCTATGACTCAAAGTATTTAATTAAAAGGCTCCGAGGTGCCATACATAGTATGATATTACAAACAGGGGTCACATGATCCAACATACAGAGCATACAAGCAATGGAATCATAACATGTCTGAGTACACACATCTATGTCGGCGTTCTGGGAACCAGGGTACCCATACTTGCCTGCCTGCAGCCCACGGCGTGGCTCCTTCGATGGCCTGGTACAGCCCACCTCCAAGACCGCCAAGACAAGACCTTGCAGGGCCCCTGGCCTCGCGAGGCGGACGACACCAAGACCTCCGAAGGGAGCGGTCTCCCCAGGCTACCTCCCGAGGATCGAAGATTTCTATGCAGGTACCAGCCTCATGAGGCTGCGATGACGCAAGCCGTGACGACCAAGGCCAGGCGGGCACCAGCAGGCGCAGAGGAGGCAGTTTCCTCTTTGGTGCTTAGGAGGCAAGGATAGGCGTGGGTTCCCGAGGAATCTACCAAAGGTTTCCATTCCGGTGGTACAAGACCAAGACCACTAGCATGGCAGGGTGGATGTCATCGCCTAGCCCACCGCTGCGTCGTGACCAGAAGCTTTGCAGGCGAAGACCACCTTTCGTCAGGATAAGATGTACTACTTGTCCCCTTTCAAATTGGCCACTGTGGGATCCCTTTCGGCCTATGTTTCGGGGGAAGAGGACCGAGGCCACTATAAAGATAGGATAGCCACCACGATAGAAGGGGTCGACTCATTCTCACCCCTGAGCCCTCACGAGGTTGTTCATCCTCTGTACTTGTTCATCCTCAGCCCCTCGTGAGGCCAATCCACCACAAAGCAGGAGTACGGTTTTACACCGCAAGGCGGCCCGAACCTGGGTAAACTGCCGTGTTCATCTTCTTCCTTGCTCACGCGAATCCGGCTAGGCTAGGCTGTGAGGCGACGAGCTTGTAGGCTGGATAGGTTGAGTTCTTTGCACACGCCCCAGAGTTTGAACCTTCTTGGGTCTACGAAGCCCTAAATCCGACATTTGGCATGCCAGGTAGGGGCGTGGCGAAGCCTTGACTCCCTACTCATCACCCGCGTACCATCCTCGCTTGGCCATGATGAGGTCTGGCCGGGCTCGCGCCGAGCGATGTGCCACGCACTCCGATCGGGCGGCGCCATCCCGCCGCGGCACTCCTCGTCGCGCCCCGCCTTCCTCGGCGCACCGTCACCAACGACAGGGTTCACCGCCACCACCCCTCACGCGACGCAACGGGCGAGCCACCGCGTGCTTGGTTGGCATCGCCGTGGCTTCACCCCTTCGCGCCAGCCAGGGGTTGATGGGCGCGCAAGCTACGCTTCTTATGGCACGCGAGTTGCTGCACTACCGGCCAGCCGGTGACGATTATGACGCTTGGCTCGGCCGGGTAGCTAAGCTCCTCGACGCCGCCTACAGGGGCATAAAGATTTTCCGTCCCCCACCGATGCCGCGGCGCTTGCACAGGGCCCGCCCGTGCACGTGATGCGTCTGCTCGTCTTTCAGGAGGAGCCCTAGGGGGCTCCGCAGCAGAGAAGGGGCGAGCAGGATTTCCCGTCCAGCCTCAGGGGCGTTGCCCCGGGCCCTGCATGGAGGAGATGGACCTTTCGGAGGGCTGCCTCTATGGGTCGCCTCGTGGCCATCGTGACCCATCAGTAGGGGTGGTGATCGGCAAGGTCAAAGAGCAAGCGGGTCGATAGAAGGCAGGCCCCCGTCGACCGAGTCCTTGAGGTCGACAAGGCCTCACGGTGCCTGAGGGCTGCAAGCAGGCCTGCGCAAGGGCATTTGCTGCCTCGTAGGGTGATTCTCCCCGCCGCAGCAAATATTTTTTGGGACATGTATGTTAATGTTGTGGGCAGGTGAACAGCGCAGCCGTAGCACGCTGGAGAGGCAGCAGCAGGACAAAGCGCGCCGAGGCGTGCTTGGCGCGCAGCGGGGCCCTCACCAAAGATGGGGCCCCGAGGGGGACCCAATGACCTGAGGAGACCATGAGGCCAGGGCGCCTCATGAGGGCCTAGGGTCTCCCGAGCCGTGGCTGCTCGACGATGGTGGCGCGAAGGCCCAAAGGCTCGGGAGGGACCCAGCGACGCCCCATGAGCCGGGTAGGTGACTTGTGGCCGCCGCGGGAGTGCGCCATACTGCGCGCCGGTGGTTTTAAGGCTGGAGACCCCGCCTAGGGCTGCCGCCACATCAAGCTCACCGGCACGCAGCCGGGGGCAAAGGGTGGGGTCCCCGACCATAAGGCAGGCGACCGCCTTATGCCTCCCCAAGTCTCCGCCCATGACACTATCACGTAATAATGAGTGGGGTTGTACACGCCCCGGAGTCTCCTGAGTGCTGTCCCTGAACCTCACGGGGGCTCCCACCCATGTCTCAATGGAAGCCCCATGCTCCGCGCTGGCGGATGACACGGTCCCCCAATGACTATGCCCACGCCCAGTGGAAGCCCCATGCTCCGCGCTGGCGGGAAGACTAGAAGACTAGCATAGGTGCCGGACGCAGTTGTTCTTGGCTTTTTCTTGTAACCAAATTTGCTACTTCTTGGGATGAACTTGCAGTTCTTGCGTTTTTGTTTAAAAAAAGGGGGGGAGACTTGGTTTTTCTTCTTCTAGCCATTTTCCCTTAGCTTGATTTTTGTCTTTGCGAAAGATGACGGGCACCCATGGCTCCCTCCACGCGAGCGGGGGCTGGGTGCAGGGTGCACGCTTGGGTCGGCCCAACGGCGCTAAAGATGATGCCCTAAGGGCCCAGGCCACAGCAACCACGGCCTTGCCCGTGCACACACCTCTCCGGATCCTCGCGCGGCGCTCTCGAGCGAGCTGGCGGGTGCGCATTGCCCAGGGCTCTCGACGGGCGCCCTCCTTCGGACCTCGAATCGGGCACCATGACCCAGCATGACAATGACGGGCACCCCTGCTCATGGGTCGCAGGTGCGTGAAAAATAAAGGAAGGGCTACATCAGGGAGTGCAATACTATTTAATACATCATAGAGAAAGTTCTTCCAAAAAATGCTTTTGCATCCCCATGGGGTCACATTCAAAGTCTTGACAAGAAAATAGGGAAATACAAGCCTAGCGAGACGCACTATCATCGTCTCTGCTGCCATCGTCGTCATCTTTGGCTCCGCGTTCTTCGGCCACAGGCGCACCCACGTCATCAGTAGGGGCGAGCTCCGCGATCAGGGCCACTATAAATAGGACTTAGCCACCACCTTAGAAGGGAGGGGATCGGACCCCCGGACGGATCATTCAGATCACCCTCACTCCACCAGCTCACTCAAGCACAAGAACACCTCTCCTCCTGAGGCTGTTCGCCACTGTACTAGTTCATCCTCAGCCCCTCGAGGCCAATCCACCACAAAGCAGGAGTAGGGTTTTATACCGCAAGGTGGCCCGAACCTGGGTAAACTGCTGTGTCTCTTTTCCTTACAGTTTGTCGAGCTAGGCTATGAGATTAGCGAGTAGGCAGACTGGGGAGGACGAGTTCTTCGCATGCACCCCAGAGTTCAAACCTCTCAAGGGTTTGCGGAACCCGAAATCCGACATTTCGCGTGCCAGGTAGGGGTGCGTCGGAGCCTCTCTTTCGCCCGTCGATCCACCATCGCTCCACCGCTTCCATGGACGACACTCGTCGAGCTCGTGCTGAGCGCTGGGCCGCCCTCGCCGCCCGCGTCGCTCAGCCAGCGCCTGCGGGTGATGGCTGCCCTCGCCGTCCCCCGTCTCCAGTGGCGAACGCCGCCACCGGCACCGCGGGGCACAAGCAGCAAGCTTCGTCACTGCACCCTTCTGTGCGGCGGGATGGGCGCACCGCCACCCCATCGTTGACTTCGGTTGGTTCGTTGTCTCATGCTCGTCGTAGGCCGGCGAACGCGCAGGCTGCGTTGCTCATGGCGCGCGGGCTCCTACGCTACCGCCCCATCGACGACCTCTACGAAGACTGGCTGGACCGCATCGCCGAGCTTGTCAGCGCCGCCGGGGACTCTCCTGCACCGTCTCGCTCGCTGCCTGACCCGCTGCCTGCTGCGGGTGACGTAGTCCACGGAGCACCTCCTCCACCTCCCCGTCAAGACGTCGCCCTCAGGCCAAGGCGTGAGGCCCCATGGCGCGACCCGCTGTGCAGGGCGCCGGCGCGTGAAGAAGAAAGCTGCCAGGTGGTGCAGCGGCCGCAAGAAGATGCCCGTGCACTCCCAGCACCGCCACGTCAAGACCACACGTCGCCTCCATGACGGGCTCGTGTGACCAGGCTCCACCTCCACGACGGGCTCCCGTGACCACAGCGGGTTGCCACGCATTCATTCCGGAGCTATGCAGCGTCGTCTGGCCGGGGAAGTTCAAGCCTGACCTGCCTCCGCGCTACGACGGCACCCCCGACCCTGCCGAGTTCCTGCAGCTCTACGAGCTGAGCATCGAGGCAGCCAACAGCGACGAGAAGGTTATGGCGAACTGGTTTCCCATGGCCCTCAAGGATGGTGCGCGCTCGTGGCCCCTGAACCTGCCCACGGGATCGATCTCCTCCTGGGACGAAATGCGAGAGCGTTTCGTCGCCAACTTCCAGGGCACTCACGACCGTCCACTGGCTGCGGGTGACCTGCGGCGCATCAAGCAGCAGCCAGGAGAGACCTTCCAGAAGTACATCCAGCGCTTCAACAGCGTCCGCCTCAAGATCCCCAAGGTGTCGGACGAGGCCATCATCTCGGCGTTCACTGATGGCGTCCGCGATGTCAAGATGAAGGAGGAGCTCGCCATACATGAGGACCTGTGCACGGCTCTGGAGATTTTCAACATGGCAACCAAGTGTGCGAGAGCTGAGGAAGGTCGCCTTTCTCTCCTAGAGATCCCAAGGGCTGACCCAGAAGACAAGAAGGCCAAAGCCAAGGACGTGAAGCATAAGGGAACGGCCGTGCTCGCGGCCGAACCAGAGATGAAGCACGACTGCGACCACCCAGAGTCATCCAAGGGCAGCCGCCCATTCTGCGTCTTCCACAACGTGCACAACCACAACACCAACGACTGCCAGGAGCTGAGGGCCATCCGCGATGGGCAACTCGGTCGTCGCCCCGAGCGCAACGACCAAAGCTACGGCCGCGGAGGAGGCCGAGGTGGAGGACGCTGGGACGGCCGCGACCCCCGCCAAGAATGGCGCGATCAGCCTAGTGAGGACCGCTGGCAGGGCCAGCCTCGCGAGGGCCCCTGGAGGGACCAGCCTCTTGAGGACCGTCCTCAGGGCAACGCTGGCCTTCCTCCGCTGCCGCCACCACCAAGAAGGAATGACAACCACCACCAGGACGAGGGGGCTGGGGGCTTCCAGGAGCCTCATGCCATCGCCTACATCCTGGGCGGCGCTTAGGCCCCTGCCTCTCATCACATCTTCAAGCAGTTTGCTCGTGAGGTGAACGCGGCCCTCCCCAAGCTCGAGGCAACTCGTCCGCTCAGGTGGTGCAAGTGCACCATCACCTTCATCCCATCCGATCAGCTCAAGTGCGCGGCAACTGCCGGCGCTCTCCCGATGCTCTGCTCGCCTACCATCAGCAACGTGCTCGTCACCAAGACTCTCATCGATGCCGGTGCGGGGCTCAACGTTCTCTCCATCGAGACATTCGACCGACTCCAGGTGCCCTATGACCAGCTGCAGCCTACCAAGCCTTTCTCAGGAGTCACCGACGGCTCCACCACCCTGATAGGGCAGATCCGCCTCCCTGTCACCTTCGGCAAGCGCGACAACTACCGCACTGAGCTCATCGACTTCGACGTCGCCCACATTCGCCTTCCATACAATGACATCCTTGGGTATCCGGCCCTGGCCAAGTTCATGGCAGTGACTCATCATGGTTACAATGTCCTCAAGATGCCAGGGAGCTGCGGCGTCATCACGGTCGCCTGCGAGGAGAAGGACGTGGTGTGCTCTCTCGAGCGCACCTACCAGGCTGCGGCGGTCGAGAACCCAGACGATGAAGGCGCCGTCTACCCTCCTGAGGCTGTCCCCAAGAAGAAGAAGCAGCTGCTCCGCCAAGGACCTCAGGAGAGTGGGGTGTCCAGCGGCACCACCTCAGGCCCAGCGCCCACTAACGGGGCGCCTCCCTCTCTCGCATAGGAAGGCGCGCCCGGCGCCCCTCTTAGGCTAGGCTCGGGGGCTCTCCTCTGGAGGGCCTCTGACCTGGCCAACGTCACGAGGGAGGTGCTCGGGCACCATGTGGAGACGTGCTTCAGCGCGCGCTTCTGCCAGGAGGGCACAAGGCGCAAGGTGCCAGGTGCTCAGGAGTTCATCACCAAGGCAATCAAGGAGCTTCAGGAGGCAAGAGCTATGCGAGGCGACCATCGCCCACCACCCGGCGCAGCTCCTTGTCCCGGCGAGGACAGCGAGCTGCGCGTCTGCGTCAACATCCCAGGGCTCAACAGGGCCGCATCTCAGGAGCGCTTCTGGCCATCCCGCGCTGGCCGGTGCGAGGGTCCCCCTCACAGCTATGTTCGCATGCCTTTGGGCTTATCGAGCGCGGCTGCTGCACTCCAGCGCCACATGCGGGGCATCCTGGCGGCTCATGAGGCTAGAAGCCAGGCGATCCTGTCAGAGGAGAAGATGGATCCTCGCGAGTCCCCTGGGCCCCCAGAGCCTCCCGAGGTTCAGGGCCTGGGCGGCTCATGAGGAGCGACTTCTGCGGCACGCGTCTTCAGCTACTCCAACATCTCTTCAGCAATGGTGCCAGGTGACATTTTCTGGTTTGTTCAGTTGGGGGCGCCCCTGCGGCATCTATCAGAACTAGCTCTACCTTATCTATGGGTTGATTTATGTGATCACCTGCTTGCCTGGTGTTCTATCGCCTCCGTGGCCTCCCGCATTGCTGACCAGCGTCTTGCTCATCCCGCAACGGGGGCTACACATGCTGGCACGACGCTTGTGCTCGGGTCCATCCCTGCAACGCTGACAAATCTGAGAGATCGAGCTCTGGCTCGCGGCCGCCCCACGCACGTCACCCCACCAGATCCTCAGTGCCTTCATCTACTTGTGGAAAGATCAACGACAGGACATCATGCGCGTCTATGTGCTATGTTCTCTTCCCTCGACTAACTCACAGGAACCTCCGGAGTCAGACTACGAGCGACGCCACCCCCACCCCAGTGTGTGCAAGCCAGAAGTAGGTCTTCTCCTGGAGAAGGCGCCGGCGAGCCCTCTCCCCTGGAGGAGGCCCACAGCCCCCTCGCCACCGCTCGCGTGGCCCCTTGCCCCTTGGTCCTGTCCTGGTTTCCGGACGCCCCAACGGTGGCCGGGGGATGCGCGGAGCGAGGTTCCTGCCCAGGGGGTGGGGAGTGTTCCTCAACTCACCGGTGTGTGCAAGCCAGAAGCCGGCCTTCTCCTGAGGAAGGCGCTGGCGAGCCCTCTCCCCAGGAGGAGGCCCACAGCCCCCTCGCCACCGCTCGCGTGGCCCCTTGCCCCTTGGTCCTGTCCTGGTTTCCGGACGCCCCAACGGTGGCCGGGGGATGCGCGGAGTGGGGTTCCTACCCAGGGGGCGGGGAGTGTTCCTCAACTCGGCAATGAGCAAGGCCCCGCGCCTGTGAAGGTCTCCGCTCGTGACCTGCGATCGCCGATGGCACCGCTAGCGTCCCTGTTGCCCCTTGGTCCCGTCCTGGTTTCTGGATTCCCCAATGGTGGTCGGGGGAGGCGCAGGGCGGGGCCCTCATCAGGCGACATGAAGCAAGGCCCCACGCCTGTGAAGGCCTCCGCTCGTAACACTCTCACGTAATAATGAGTGGGGCTCTACACGCCCCAGAGTCTCCTGAGTGTCGCCCGCGGGCCTCACGGGGGCTCCCTCCCACGTCCTAGTGGCAGCACTTAGCTCCGCACTGGTGAGAAGACTAGACTAGGTGCCGGATGTGGTTGTTCTTTTGCTTGCCTTCTGTAGTGTGTTTGCAACTTCTTAATGGAATTTGGAGTTTTCGCGTTTCTCGTTTTCCAGAGCTGGAACTTTCTTTTCCTCTTGTTTGTTCGCCTCTCCAGCCTTGTCCCAGGAAGAGCGGCAGTTGCCCGTCGCTCCTCCTCACGTGTCGCACGCGCGGGGGCTAGGTAGGTGTGTGCGCTCGGTGCTCGCCACGAGCACACCTCACCAAAGCCCTGTCGCCCCAGAGCTTCGGTCCTTAAATCCTTGCGAGACGCTCTCAAACGAGCTCGTGGGCACGCGTACCTTCTCAAGTCCGTGCCTCCGGGCATCGCGACGCGGTGCACTAGCCACAACCAACCCACACTCGAGGGCTCGCGCAAGGAAGGGCATGACACTCTGTGAAGTTTTCTAATAATTCTGCAGCTGTACAATGCCTCCTGAGGCTCGACGGCTCCTGAGTCATTAAAGAAGCAAACTTCGCCAGATGTTGCTGGAGAGGTGCACCCTCCTGAGGCGGGAAACTACAGCAAGCATATCAAGCTAAGTTATTCTAACTGCACCTAATCAGAATATTGGTATCTTGGCACAATATCAAAATAACAAACATAGCATAATGGCGCGAGTGCCTTGGTTCATTACACGCCCCAGCGGGGCCCTCTACTTTTTTCAAGTGCAGGAGAAAGGAAAGGTTAAACAAAAGTGGCCCGCACGACAGCAGCAGCTCCCAAGGCCAGGCTCCGGTGGCCCCCGGGCTCAGTCCGAGTCTTCCTCCCGCTTCACCGGAGCGCGGCGACGAGACAACCCGTTGCCTTCCCCGATGCGAGCCCGACGGTGTGGTGGTTGGTCGTAGCAGCCGCTGCTGGTGCTCTCGCCGGAGGAGGAGCCGCCGCTGCTGAAGGAAGCGCGGCCGTCGCCAAGGGCAAGCTCACCCTCGTCGCCGTTGCGGCCGTCGTCAAGGCCAAGCTCATCGTCGTCGCTGCGGTCTTCCGGGCAGCACCCTGCACGACAGCCGTCCTCCCCAAACATTGTCACATAGAGGGTCGCGAGGCCGTCATACCTGAAATGAAGGGTGTGCCTCCTGCTCAGGCCTCGCGCGCGGGAAAACGCCTGCCAACCATGGGTCAAGGATATGCTGCCCGTCGCGGTGACTTCGACCCCAACCTAGGAAGCCTTGCTGCAGCAGCCGTCAGCCTGCAGCCAGAGGCCGTCAAGCCCCACGACCGGCAGCTCACTCATGAAGAAGAAGAAGGAGCGGGCAGCGAGAAGATGGAGATGAGTGAGGGGGGCTCTGTCTCTCCCCTCATTTATAGCCGGAGGGAGGCCAACCGTCGGCCTCCACAATCCCTCGCAATGATGGTTTTTCTCTGCATGCAGCAGGGTCTCGTCAAGTCAAGCAATTGCCGAGGCAACGTGGGGAAGCAGAGACACCCACGTCCCATCAGTCGCCACGCGTCGACCAAGGCCGCAGGCGGTTAGGGCCCGCGGCGCTCCGCACTTGTCCCTTGGCTTCACCTCGAAGCCAAGTTCGAGCGCGCCTTGGGCCCGGGGGCTACTGTCGGCGTTCTGGGAATGGGGGTACCCAGACTTGCCTGCCTACGGCCCATGGCGTGGCTCCATCGACGGCCTGGTATGGCCCAGCTTCAGCAACAACAACTCAAGACCCTCGCGAGGGGCCAAGCCTCGCGAGGCAGACGACACCAAGACCTCCACGGGGAGCGGCCCCCTCAGGCTGGCTCCTGAGGAGCGGAGAGTTCTATGCAAGCCTCACCTCATGAGGTCCGGATGATGTGAGCCATGACGACCAAGGCCAGGCAGGCGCCAGCGGGCGCAGTGTACCAGTTTCCTCTTTGGTGCTAAAGAGGCAAGCACAGGCGCGGAGTCCCGAGGCGTCAGCCAAAGGCTTCCATTCCCGTGCAACAAGACCAAGACCGCCAGGACGGTAGGACAGAGGTCATCACCGAGCCCACCACGGTGTCACGATCAGAGGCTTTCGCAGGCGAAGACTACTTTTGTCAGGATAGCATGTACTAGCTGTCCCCTTTGAATTTGGCCGTTGTGGGATCCCTTCCCGCCTTTCATTTGGGAAGAGGACCAAGGCCACTATAAATAGGACTTAGCCACCACCATAGAGGGGGAGGGGATCGGACCCCCGGACGGATCATTCAGATCACCCTCACTCCACCAGCTCACTCAAGCACAACACCTCTCCTCCTGAGGCTATTCGCCACTATACTAGTTCATCCTCAGCCCCTCGAGGCCAATCCACCACAAAGCAGGAGTAGGGTTTTACACCGCAAGGTGGCCCGAACCTGGGTAAACTGCTGTGTCTCTTTTCCTTATAGTTCGTCGAGCTAGGCTGTGAGATTAGCGAGTAGGAAGACTAGGGAGGACGAGTTCTTCGCACGCACCCCAGAGTTCGAACCTCTCAAGGGTTTGCGGAACCCGAAATCTGACATCAGTAGTGGCCCGAGCTTCCCCAGCGGCTTTCTCGCGCTGCTCCGCCACAACTAGCTACTTCTTGAGGGCGTCGGCCTTGCCCTGCAGCTTGTCGTGCCGCATGCAGAAACGAGCTTCCTGGAGCTCTAGCTTCAGGCGTATTCCTCGGCAAGGGTCCTGCGGATCCCCGCCACCTTCTCGTCGACCTCTCACTGGGTCTTCGCCTCCTGAGAGGTGAGGGCATCCTCGGCAGCGGCCACTTAGCACTCCATCACTTCCAGCCGCTCACGCTCCAGGTTTTGCTCCATCGCCTCTAGCACCAGCGTGTCCTCGAGCGTGCGGGGCCTCGAGCGTGCGGGGCCTCGCCTCGCTCGCGGGCAGCCCGACCGCGGGGGCGGCGAGTGTGGCCGCGCGCGCCCGGACTTGTTGCTCAAGGATGGCATTTGAAGCTTGGAGTCCATCTCGCGCCCCTCCGCCGCCTCACGCCGGTGATCTGCGGCTCGGGCCTCCTCCAGGGCGCAATCCCGAGCCTCCCTTGCCGCGGCCAGGGGCCCCTCCGCCTCCACTCTGGCATGCTCATGGTGCAGGTGACCGAAGTTGATGGCGACTTCTAGCCGGTGCCATTCGCGCGCCAGACGTAGGCGCTCCGCCTCAAGGCGGGCGTCAACGTCACCAAGCTCCACCCCGAGGCACCCCAGCGTGTTCGATGCCTCTTGAAGAAGGCCATGCCGGACGGCGCTGCACCCGCGTGTGAGCTCCAACGCCCGGCCTGGGCTTTCCTCCACGCCCCAGTCAGCTGGGGAGGCGCACGAGGACTCGCCCACCTCCAACAGGAGTCCGGGGGCTGGAACTCCCTCGCCCGCTCCTGTGGTTGGAGGTGGGGCCCGACGCGGACTCGCCCCGCTGCTTGGGGATGGCGCCGTCCCGCAGGGCGCCCAGCTACCGGCAAGGATCAGCGGGGGAGCCCTCGGCATGGCCCCCGCGCTCCGGAGATCGCCCCGGAAGAAGGACATCGGGAACGCAGGCCTAGGGCCCCCTAGGGACAACCTTGGCTTGGGCACAGGCGCCACCCCTCGCGCAACTGCTCGGCTCGTGAGGCCTAAGGTCGCGACGGGACCGGTGCCCTCCGGAGGCGGCGCTCGGGACGCGCTCACTCCCTCGACGGAAGGGGTCCTGAGGGGCAAAAGTCAGACGGAGACGTGATATGCAAGAGTCAAGAGGAAGGCGACGTACTTACTCATCCATAGCGATCCACTTCCTCCTCTTCAGGGTCCTTGGGACAGGGTTGCACCGGCTCCCGGGCTCTTTCCTCTTGCGGGATGCCCCGGGATCCAAAGGAGACGCGCTGGGGGCTGGCGTAGAGCCCTCCATGGCGGGGACAATAGCTGCATCGACGGGCTAGACTCCTCCCCCGCCGCCCGTGGGGCTGCGAGCGGGTGCCTCGGGAGCGCACAATGGTGCCCGCTCCCCCGCGACCACCTCGGGAGCGCGCACCTCGGAGCCTTCATGCCCGGGAGTCACCAAGAGGGGGTTTTCACGAGGCCCCTCGTGGCCCTCAGGGAGCAGCCCCCACTAGTTGGAGCGTGACATCTTCTTCGTGAAGGCTCCCCCCTTTGGGTGACGTACAGAGGGAACCCGTCCGGAGGGAGCCCGCCGGGTTCTTCGCCGGTCAGGAGACAGAGCACTGCGCGTAGTGTGCTGGAAGGAAGAGGGGGCTGCTGAAGCCTCATGTCGTTTGTGGGGCCGGTGAAAGCCCGCATCGGGCGGGAAATGGCGCTGGAGCGGGGCGATGCACCGCCGGGTGAACTCCCTCACCACCATCGCCATCGTCACCCCTGCCTTCCTCAGGTTAGCCAACCTGGTCATGACTCGGGTGAGCCGCAGGTCGACCAGCCTCGCGTGCCCCCACCTGGAGCTCGGCTTCATGGGGGCGGATGGTATTAGGAGCAGGGGTCTATACACGGTGGTGTCTACATACACCCACTGCCTCCGGAACCACCTTGCGTCCGGGCGGAGCGTGGAGTCGATGCCGGGGCCTGTGGTCGCCGCCACCGCCTGGAGTGACATGCACCCTGAGTGTTGCTCGCCGTTAACCAGCTGGAGCGAGAAGAAGTGGCGGAGCAGAGCCACGGATGGAGCAATGCCCATGAAGGCTTCGCATAAAAACACGAAGGCGGAGAGGAGGACGACGGATCCGGGATCCAGATGCAGCTCGTGGATTTGGTAGTGCGAGAGCACGACGTTAAAGAAATCAGAGAACGGTGGCAACAGGCCGGCGAAAAGGGCGTGGAGATGAAGGGGGATCTCGGTAGCCTCCATGTCAGCCAAGGTCCGGGAGGCGGGCCAGATCTTCGTTGCCTTCCACTCGCTAGAATCCGCGGTGATGGCATGCCGGACCTTATACAACCCCTCATGGTTGATCACCATGGACCGGCCCAGGGCTGGTTCCGGCCCCGGCGAGGGCTCCGCCACCGCAGGGATCTTTCCCTTCTTCTTCCTAGGAGCCATGGTAGCAAGATGGATTGGAGCTATTGTGGAATCTGGCCAAGAGGACGCGAGTTCGCGGGGTGGAGAAGAAGCATAAGGCAAGCGCATAGCAGGGCAATGATGGCTCGGGTGCGTGCAGTAGGTAGTTGTCAAGTAGAGCGGTTGCCGAGGTGGCATGGGGAAGTGAAGACACCCATGTCACATCAAGCGCCACACGTCAACTCGGCCCGCAGGCGATTGGGGCCCGCGGCGCTTCGCCCTTGCCCTTTGGATTCGCCTCGAAGCCAAGCTCGAGCGCGCCTTGGGCCCGGGGGCTACTGTCGGTGTTCTGGGAACCAGGTTACACAGACTTGCCTGCCTGCGGCCCATGGCGTGGCTTCTTTGATGGCCTGGTACAGCCCACCTCTAAGACCGCCAAGACAAGACCCTCGCGGGGCCCCTGGCCTCGCGAGGCGGACGACACCAAGACCTCCGGAGGGAGCGGTCTCCCCAGGCTGCCTCCTGGGGAGCGGAGATTTCTATGCAGCTACCAACCTCATGAGGCTGCGATGACGCAAGCCGTGACAACCAAGGCCAGGCGGGCGCCAGCGGGCATAGAGGAGGCAGTTTTCTCTTTGTTGCTTAGGAGGCAAGGACAGGCATGGGTTCCCGAGGAATCTACCAAAGGTTTCCATTCCGGTGCTACAAGACCAAGACCACCATTACGGTAGGATGGATGTCATCGCCGAGCCCACCGCTGTGTCATGACTAGAAACATTGCAGACAAAGACCACCTTTCATCAGGATAAGATGTACTACTTGTCCCCTTTCAAATTGGCCACTGTGGGATCCCTTCCCGCCTACGTTTCAGGGGAAGAGGACCGAGGCCACAATAAAGATAGGTTAGCCACCACCATAGAAGGGGTCGACTCATTCTCACCCCTGAGCCCTCGCGAGGTTGTTCATCCTCTGTACTTGTTCATCCTCAGCCCCTCATGAGGCCAATCCACCACAAAGCAGGAGTAGGGTTTTACACTGCAAGGTGGCCCGAACCTGGGTAAACTGTCGTGTTCATATTCTTCCTTGCTCACGCGAGTCCGGCTAGGCTAGGCTGTGAGGCGACGAGGTTGTAGGCTGGATAGGTTGAGTTCTTTGCACATGCCCCAGAGTTTGAACCTTCTTGGGTCTGCGGAGCCCTGAATCCAACAATCTACAAATGAAAAGGGCTGAGAAGCTTGAGTATCTACAAGACCCTCCCAAAGGTACAAGATCGTAGGTTAGGTAACAAGCTACTCGTCGAAGTCCAAGCGGAACTACTAGTGAGACAGAAGTCTCCTCTACAAAACATAAATTAAGCAAACATGAGTACAAATGTACCCAGCAAGACTTACATCAGAACTATCTACTTATGCATCAGTATCAACTAAGGGGTAGTGGAGTTGGACTGCAGCACGCCAGCTTTGACTCAGTGGCTAACCTATACTACGTCTACCAGTATTCTTTGAGGTGGCGCACACGAGTCCACATATTCACCACATCAATACACCACTATGGATCCCCTCCCGTCTCCCTACGAGAAGGCCATCCATAGCACTCACACTTATCTTGTGCATTTTAGATTATCCACTTCAAGTTATGTATGAACAATGTAGGCTTTCCATGTAGTCCATATCCGTGGACGCGACTATTCGAATAGATCATGTTAACCCTGCAGGGGTGTACTTCTTCGCACATGCTCTCGCCACTTACCGCAATGTACACGTCGTGCATCTCGGCAACCTTCAGGCGGAAGCCTGGCGAGGGTGTCTGCCACAACTTGACTAACCACACAAGTCTCTAGTCCAGGTTTATCGCCTATTTGAGTTCCATCCGCAAGGAAGTCCGGCCGAGGTTTCCACTACGGCCCCAAATGATGTGTGCAGGGTTCCCAAGTCCACCATCCGGGTGACACTTGGTACACCGGGCCATGGTGCCTAGTCTATCCCAAGCCCACCTGTACCGGGTGCCACTTGGTAGACTACTAACACAACCTACAAACACCAGAAACTAGTTGCAACTCCTGGACAGAGATCGAGGTGATTAATAAGCTGAGAGGGGTCGAGTTACCGGAACCCAATGTGTGGTAGTAACTGTCTTGGATCACAAACACAGAACTCGGTTCCTGAGGACGGTTTCAATGAGACAACCACCATGTACTCCTACATGGCCTCTCATCGCTACCTTTACCAAATCATGTTCACACACTTAGCTCTCAATAGTAGGACAAGTTCATCACCATCCCAATCCATCCCAGATGAACCAGACCTGACACAACTCTAAGCATAGCAGGCATAACAAACAAGCATGAATTAGTAGGCACATCATGGCTCAAACAACTCCTACTCATGCTAGTGGGTTTCAACTATTTACTGTGGCAAAGGCAGGTCTTGCAGAGGAATGGGTTCAACTACTGCAACATGTAACAGTTGAATCGTTGTTGTCATAATGCAGTAAAAGGGAGCAGGAGTGAGAGAGTGGGATTGTATCGGAGTGATCAAGGGGGTTTGCTTGCCTGACACTTCTGAAGATAGCATTGTGTCTTCATCAGTGGCATCGATCACATCGTCGGAACAACGTCTACTCAGAGGGGACAAACACCGGCAAACATAGAAAGGAACAACATTTAATGCAATGCTCAAACATGTATGATATGATAGGTTAAAAGGTGCTAAACTTGAGCTAAGCTAATTAGAAACAGGGTTAGATGATGTTGGTTTGAACCAAAGTTGCAAAACCAAACTCCACATTTGAAATTTCAAATGCCATTTAATTGAATTGACCTAAATAGTTGTGTTAGTTTGCTCAAACATGCATGAACATGGCATAAACAGATTCTTTGGGTTTTTCTGATAATTTGTCATATATAAATTATTTTCATCTGAGTTACGGTTGAATTTCTATGATTTTTAGAAGTTTTAAACATTTTCTGGAATTTCCTGGATTATTTTTAATCCAGAAAATGATTAACTGCGTCAGCACTGCATCACTATGACATCATCTAGTCAACAGACCGGTCCAGGTCAAACCTGACCAGTGGGGCCCACTGGTCAGTGACATAGGGAGTTAAACTGGTTTAACTAAAACCTAACTAATTAGCAGGAGTTTAGTGGACGGGCCCACATGTCAGTGGGTCGGGGGTTAATTAGAACCTAATTTAATTGTCGCCACGTCAGCTAAACTGAGTTTAGCCACCGATGAACGTAACTGATGGCGGAGGTATGCCTGGAATCGCTGCTCCGGCGATGGTTTTGTGGGCGGACGGGCTCTACGGGGAGCTAGGGTTGAACCGCATCCATTGGTGCAAACAGCTTCACCAGGTGCGGCCGGAGTTGACGGCAGCGAGCACTTAGGCGACTGCTGGAGCTACTGCTGTGCTCGGGCGCGGCGATGCATGTAAGGAGCCCACTCGACTTGTGGAACACGATCTAGGGTTTACTTCAAATCGAATCGAGAATTCTGTTTATCAGTAGCTGACTGCCCAACCACCCTCACTGCTAAACAATACACGAGGTTCGGCCGAAGCCGCCGTCCATTTCCTTCCTATCCTCTTACAATGACAATAGCTAGCTATTTAAAGGAGGCGACCATTAACAAGGTTAACGGGCCCAAGCTGGATCAGCGAATCGCGCTGGTGTCCTCTTTTGCCTCATGGGCCGGGTCGTCGTTGTCCCATCTTCTGTTTTTGAATCCTCAGCGCCTCCGTCGCATGCCGGAACAGCTGCAGTACTGCTGCCTATTGCCGGGCCGCTGACATCCCCCTTCCTTGAGACCGGCTTGACCCCAAGCTAGAGCTCTCGGGAACTGCTGCTTTAGTGAGTCCAGATCTTCCCAAGTGGCTTCATCAGCTGAGCAGCCACTCCACAAAATCAAACCCTGGGCCACAAGTTTATGGCCAACCTGACGAACGCGCTGCTGGAGGATCTGAACTAGTACTTGCAGAGAAGCTGTGACTGAATGTAGACGACCCTATACTTGCACAGAAGGAGGAACAAACTTCTTCAGTTGAGAAACATGAAAGACTGGGTGTACCTTACTTCCATCCAGCAATTGAAGCTTATAAGCCACCTCACCAATCTTCTCTAAGATATGAAAAGGCCCAAAATACTTGAAGGATAACTTGTGATTCGCTCGAACCACCACTGGAGACTGCACATATGGTTGCAGTTTGAGAAAAACCAATTCTCCTTCAGCAAAGACACGTTCTGTGCGATGTTTGTCAGCTTGTTGTTTCATGCGATGCTGTACATGCACTAAGTGTTGTCTGACAGATTCCATAACCAGCTGCCTGGAGTCCAACCATTGTTGCAGTTCTACTGGGGCAAGAGTGTCAGATTCAGAAATGCCAAAATAGCGAGGAGCATGCCCATAGATAACTTCAAATGGAGACTTGTTAAGAGCAGAGTGCCAATTACTGTTATACCAGAATTCACAAAGAGAAAGCCATTTGCTCCACTGGTTAGGATGTGCACTTATGAAACACCTCAGATAGCATTCAACTTGTTGGTTAACTCGCTCTGTTTGTCCATCAGTTTTAGGATGATAGGCTGAACTCATGTTCAATTCTGCACCAGTTTTAGAAATGAGCAATCTCCAAAAATGACTGGTGAATATAGGAACTTTGTTAGAAACAATGAGTCTAGGCATTCCATGTAACTTGTAAACATTATCCAGAAAAATCTCTGCTACTTTCTGAGCATTAAAGGGGTGCTTGAGGGGAATAAAATGACCATATTTGGAGAATTTGTCAAGGGCCACCAAAATTCAGTCATAATGGGAGGAAGGAGGAAGACCAGATATAAAGTCCATAGTCACAGTATCCCAAGCTTTCTTAGGAACAGGCAGGGGAGACAAAAGGCCAGGGTAATTCACTCTCTCAGGTTTTGCTTGCTGGCAAATCAAACAGGATTGTACTTGAGTTTTAATAAATTGCTTCATACCATGCCACTTGAAAAGAGAATGAATTCTCTTATATCTCATAGGGAAACCAGAGTGACCCCCAAGAGGACTAGCATGGAAAGCAGAGAAGATTCTGAGATGTAAAGCAGGATCCTGCCCTATCCAAATGCAAGACTTGTATCTCAGAAGACCATTAAGAAGAACAAAGTTAGGTTTAGACCCAGGAGCAACTGCTAACTGCTGCAAAATGGCTTGAGCCTTGTTGTCACCAATATAACTGCGAGCAATGTCAGTCAACCAAGAAGGTTGAGCTCCAGAGATGAGAAACATTTGAGAAGAATTAGGTGGTCTCCTGGATAAAGCATCAGCAGCAGAATTAGTGGAACCTTGCTTATACTGAATCTGGTAGTTTAACCCAAGGAGTTTGGTCAAGCACTTCTGTTGCCAGGGAGTGTGCAGTCTCTGATCCTGTAGATGTGCTAGACTTTTCTGGTCAGGTTTAGTAGTGAACTGCTGGACTTGCAAATAAGATCTCCACTGATCAACTGCCATTAATATAGCCAAGTATTCCTTTTCATATACAGATAACCCTCTATTTCTTGGGCCCAAAGCTTTGCTGACAAAAGCTAGAGGGTGACCTTGCTGCAGCAACATAGCTCCAACCGCATAATCACATGCATCAGTCTCAATAGTGAAAGGTTTGGAAAAATCTGGTAGAGCCAACACTGGGGTAGAAACCAAAGCCTATTTCAAAATAGAGAAAGCTTCTTCAGATACATGTGTCTAGACAAAAGGTACACCTTTCTTTAATAGCTCTGTAAGAGTTTTAGCAATAATTCCATAGTGCTTAATAAATTTCCTGTAATAGCCACTAAGACCAAGAAATCCTCTGACTTCCTTCACATTAGTAGGAGTGGGCCAATTTTGCACATCAACAATCTTACTAGGATCAGTAGACACTCCCTTGTAGCTAATCACATGGCCTAAATAAGAGATCTCCTGTTGGGCAAAAGCACACTTTGATAGCTTCACTTTCCATTGTTCTTTCTGCAAAATTTCCAGTACTTGCCTGACATGCTTCAAATGCTCAAGATAAGTTTTGCTGAAAACCAGAATATCATCAAAGAAAACCAATGCACATTTCCTCAATAGAGGGGATAAATCAAAATTCATAGCCCCCTAAAAAGTACCAGGAGCTTCACTTAACCCAAATGCCATGACAGTGAATTCATAATGACCATTATGTGTCTGAAAAGCAGTTTTGTATTTCTCTCCTGGGGCAAGCCTGATTTGATGATAACCTGGTTTCAAATCCAATTTTGAAAACCAGCAAGCCGCAGCAAACTCATCCAAAAGTTCATCAATAACTGGAATACGGTATTTTCCTTTCAAAGTGATTGCATTCAGGTTTCTGAAATCCACAACCAGCCTCCAAGTACCTTCTTCCTTCCTTTTTACTAGTAACACAGGAGAAGAAAATGGAGTATTACTGAATCTGATCATACCCAAGGAGATTAGCTCCCTAATCTGTTTCTCTAGCTCATCCTTGAGCTGAGGAGCAATTCTGTAAGGTATGACAGAAACTGGTCTAGCTCCTGGGATGAGAGGAATATGGTGATCATGGGATCTTCTTGGAGGAAGACCAGTGGGAGCTTCAAATACAGAGGAAAATTCATCTAGTACTGCTTGCATATCAGGAGCAACACCCCCCTCTCCAGGACAGACAATAGCACTGATAGATACCATGGTGCAAGTAAATTCAGAAGGTAACAGTCCTTGCAGTGTAACAACAGTACCTTTGTGACGGAATGACAACCACTTCTGTATCCAATCAACTTGCATAGGACTATGGAGAGCTAGCCAATCAAAACCCAAAATCCCATCATATGAGGCCAATGGCAAAATCCTGAAATCAGACACAAATGCAGTACCACAACAAGACCAAGAACAATGCTTCAGACAATGAGAGCAAGATAAAGTATCACCACCAGCAACAGTCGCTGAAACTGTAGGTGTAGACTGAACCCCCTATAGTTGTGCAACAAACTTACTGTCCACAAAAGAATGAGTGCTGCCAGAGTCGACCAAAAACACCAGCGATAGTCCTTGCAACTGAACTTCAAGTTGTAAGGTAGGAGCATTAGGATCCTTGCCCACTTCAGCAGCTGACAAGTGCATAGCATGGATAGATAAAGTGTCATCCTCTGACTAAGAGGGAAAAACTTCCAATGATTGCACATGATCTATGAGTTCTTGCACAAAATGTAACTGCACTGTAGATTTACAGACATGATCCTTGGCCCATTTTTCTCCACAGACAAAACATAATCCCTTAGCTCTTCCTCTAAGACCCGAGTGCTGACCACTTATCCTCATTCTGCATTGTCTTGGGAGGTTCAGAAACTTTGCGATCGTCAGACATGCGTCCTTTAGGAGGGAGAGGCAAGGGTAGCGCACCCGACTTGAGCAGAGAAGAAGAATTAATGGGAGTGAGGCCCTCACCTAATTCCTCATGTAACAGAGCCAAATCATAAGCAGCATCAAGGTCTTTAGGTTTCTGCAACACAACAGAAACACGGACTCCTGGCTTCAGTCCATCGAGGAAACGCATAGTATAGTGCAGAGAATTTGGAGCATCTTCATAAGCAGAGAGCTGATCATACAAGTCAGCAAATCGATCAACATAATCAACCACTGAACCCGTTTGAGCAATTCTGAACAGTTGCCTGAGTAAGGTTTGGTGCTGGTTACGACCGAAATGGCTCTGTAAACTGCTGCAAAATTCAGGCCAGGTTGCTTGTGGCTCTCTACGCTGCATTGATTCCAACCAACGAGCAGCCGCACCTTCAAATAGAGCAGACGCGAGAGAAATCCATCGATGGGATGGAGTACCCCAAAGCCTAAACTGATCCTCACAATGATTTTGCCACAAACACGGATTGGATCCATCAAATCGAGGCAGTTCAGAACGAACACCCAGCGAAAAGGCTTCCCCCACATCAACTAAAACCGGATCACGAGAACTGTTGGCACGAGGAACTAATTGGGTTTCACGGACACCACGAAACGGGGGAGGGAAATAGGGCAGACCTTTTCCATGGAGATCTGACTCGGGGTTACTGCCATCAGAAGGAATCTCCCCACGCCCAGAAGAGCGCACGCCCACTACAGGCTAGCCTTCCATCCTCGGCGGTGGCTCCTTCGTCTGTTCCGCACGGATCTGCTCAAGCTCCATGTTCATCTCCGCTCGAATCCCATCAATCCGTGCAAAAATTAAACCATCTAGAGCCATAGTATTGGTATCGATCAACTTGCTCATGGCTTCAAGGAGGTGCTCACCTTGATCCTTGAGTCGCTGGCTTAGATCGGTCGCGAAATCGGCGCGGAGAAGCTTGTAAACTCCATGCCCTTCCTCCGACAGCCGATCCATGGCCGCCGCTCGTCGCCGATACGGCCACCGTGTGCTGTGATTGTGCCGTGGAAGCTCCAGGACCGTTGAATCTGATACCAACTGTAAGGAGCCCGCTCGAATTGTGGAACACGATCTAGGGTTTACTTCAAATCAAATGGGGAATTCTTTTTATCAGTAGCTGACCACCCAACCACCCTCACAGCTACATAATACACGCGGTTCGGCCGAAGCCACCGTCCATTTCCTTCCTATCCTCTTACAACGACAACAGCTAGCAATTTAAAGGAGGCGACTGTTAACAATGTTAACGGGCCCAAGCTCAATCAGCGAATCACGCCGGTGTCCTCTTTTGCCTCATGGGCTGGGTCATCGTTGGCCCATCTTCTGTCTTTGAATCCTCAGCGCCTTAATCGCGTGCCGGAACAGCTACAGTACTGCTGCCTGTTGCCGGGCCGCTTACAATGCGGCTCGAGGGCCAGCAACAGGGGGGCTAGGCGGCACCTATAGGGCAGCAGGAGGACACCGGTTCCACGGGGGGAAGCAGGGGGAGCTCGAAGCGCGGGCTCACCGGCCATGGCGGACGGTGGCCTCGGGGGCTCACGGGGAAGCAGCTTGAGGAAGAACGTGATAGGGAGAGGTGAGGGGAAAGGGAGAGGACCTCACGGCGGTGAAGGAGGGCAGCTCGGTGTGGCCAGGGATGCGCCGTGGCCGACGAATTGACGATGGCAGTGACGAAACAGAGGCGGCGATGGAGATGACGGGGGCAGTGCTCTACTGCTCCTGGCATTGCATGCATCGATGAGGAGAGGAAGAGTGGGATGACGGGGCTCGGGAACATGTCCACGAGGCAGGGGAATGGCGGTGGGCACGGTGGCTTTGGACGGCGGCGAGCGTCCGCTCTCAGGCGTCTCGGGGAAGAGGACAGAGGAGGCGAGCTGTCGGTGTACTAAGTGTTGGGCCACTAGTACCCCTTACTTGTGCACGGGCAGTTGTAGCCGTCCTCGTGGCAAGGCTTGCCGGGATCAGCCCGAGGTCGATTTAAGTCATCAAGGAAATCATCAAGTCAGAGATCTGAGAATCAACAAATAAGCAATGCTGGTAATCGAAGGCCAGCCTCCCCGGCAAGATCCTTGCCGGGATGGCCCGTGGAGCCCGGCAAGCCTCGGCGCCCGAGAAGGCTTGGTTCCCAGCAAAGCTCGGCGCCCGGCAAGCCCTGGCGCCCGGCAAGGATTGGTGCCCGGCAAGGATCGGCCCCTGGCGAGATTCTGCCACTGTGCCACCGCTTCGGCACAGTGACAAGTCTGACATTCTGGCTCCTTCCATGGATGCGTGGCGGCGCGCCAGTGGAGGAGAGCTTAAGCGGTGCTGATGGGATGGCCCCTTTTTCCATCCCCAAGAAAGTGAGGACACCTAAACGGACACCTCACGGTGCATTAAATGCGCTTGTCCTAACCCGTCAGGGGTTAGGTATGATACCCTGTAGCTACCTTACACCTCAATGTATGTATGTTTTGCCACTGTGGAGACCCCTTTGAGCATATAAAAGGAGGCCCAAGGCAACTGCTACAGGAGAGGAGGACTTCTGGCCCATTCTGCATGCGTAGCTGCTCTTTGAACGTACTGTTCATCGCGAGCGCTCCTGAAGGCTGGGCTCAAGAACATCAATAAGAACACAAAGCAGGAGTAGGGTTTTACGCTGATCAGCGACCCGAACCTGGGTAAAAACTTCCCGCGTCGATCACTGGTTCTGCTCTTTGCGTATACCTTTCCCCCCGCCGAATCGTAAAGGGATCTCTCGGGATCCCATAGGTGTCGTACGTTGACACGAGCGAGGCTAGAGAGCGAGGGGAAGGAGAGAGGGGGTTGCGGGCACATCTTGGCGCCGATAGGCTCAAGGGGGAGGCCATGAAGTAGGTAGGGAGGAGGTGGACGCCTCGGGCGCGCGCGTGCTGCCACGCCTCTGCCTACTGGCGAGGGATGGAAGAAGATCCCTTCGCCCCTGGTGGCCTGGGCTGCACCTAGGCCAAGTGGGCTACACAGGTAAGGCCAGGTAGTTCTCCTACTCTATTTTAATTCTATTCTATTTTCTTTTTATTTATTTATTTGCCACTGTTTAGAATTGAAACAAATTCAAACAATGCCAAATATCCTCTAAATAATTTTATGTTGCTAGATGGACTTTTCCAACAGCACATAAAACATTTCAAAGTTATTTTAAAATATATCCTATATATTATGAATATAATTCCAAATTTAAATACAATAATGACTTAAATTCAATGCCTAAAATATTCCTTAAAATGTTCATTATTTTTGGTTTGGTGCAAAAGCCTTGCCAAAAATATCAAGCAATTAATAAGAACATTTTGGAAAACATTGAGTGCAATTTCCCAGGGTTCTTTGCCCTTCTTTTAATTAAGATTTTGAGTCTTTCAAATTTCCTCAATTCAAGTTTCTTAAATTTAAACATGATGCATGATGCTCTCTGATGCAACTACTTACAAGCAAACTCTAGGGCTGTGACAACTCACCCCCACTAAACAAGAATCTCGTCCTGAGATTCAAAATGTGAGGTAAGAAGATAGAGGGGACACAAAACTACACAATCTTCATGATCCAACTGCCCTTCTCAGAGATGTTGATTGGTTGCATCATATTGATCTTGACGTCTTTGCTTCGAGATCTTCACCCAGCACAACTACGAAAAGAAAGGAAAACCCTACATCAATCGATCGTCTCGAAGATCGAGCAACTCAAGATCAACTCATGGAATGAGATGTTGAAACATCTCTTGAGCTGAGACACAAAACATACATCGAGAGGGATGGAAAATAACAGATGATGAAGGTTCAAATTGGTAGGCAACAATTCGACACTTGAGTAAGATGGTGCATGGTTTCAAAGTAGCGAGGAAATAATTGCCATGATTCCATAACAGGGCACCTTAGGGAAGGTGACTCATAGAATTATTCTCTTAAGTGGCAAAAAGAATTACTTTTGATATAGAGATCATTGAAACTCTTCATACCATCCTGAGGCAATCCACAAATGATCATTTGAAAGAATGGCATACTCGGCTGGAAAGGAAACTAGAGTTATAGAACAACTCGGTAAACGAAAGGCACATTCCAATTGATATCGAGGATATAACTTAGTGTCTAAGCGTGCTCTCAAGAACTTGAGCATTTCCATATTCATCAAGGTTTTACCAACATCTGTGCTAAGGATTCTGGCAACACATCATACTACCATGATGAACAATGATGGAGAATGCAGATGCAAAGGAAGACAACACTTTCTTAGATTTCACCTTATCAATGCCAAGGAACGAAACATGGATGATCGACCGAGAGACATTTAGCACTCCGCTTCTAATGTTCTCCTTGATGTACTAGTGTAACCCAATTATAGGTAGTTTGATATCTAGAACATCAAGTAAAAGTTCGGACTTCGGGAGCAAAAGAATCCATAAGGAGCAACTTCTAGAAAAGTCACATGAAATCCTCATGGGGAAGCGGCCAACTTTTCAATCAAGATACTACAATAATAGGTCTTCCGGCTAGGTGTGTTGGCCATAACTTCCACTTTACCGGTTTAGAAAGACCAATATTATAATTCTTGGGATATGTTCCAACCATCATATCTGCCTGAGATTCAGATCTGGTTGGTGACAGGATACTCCAGACTCAGCATGTCTGAAAGAAAGTTTGCAACACAAATCGATGGGATGCTGTTGCGAGATTCTCGGGAAATGAGGTACGGTAGCAAGCTCCAAAACATGAGCTGGTCTGCAATATACATGTGAACAGAATGTCCAAGACAATCGTGACCATGTAGAAGTCGTACAACAAAATACTATCGAGCTCTGGTTGGGAACCATCATCAAGGATATCGAAGTCTTTATGCAAGTCCATGGGTTAGATCCCAAGCATAGACTTCTCCTCCTTGAACAATTCAATCAGTGGCTTGGTGTGCTAGGAAACGCATATGGAATGGAGGCGACCAACCTATCAAACCATAGAGTACTTCGCACGTATGCGTGACTAACTTGGGATGATTCCAGAGGAAGCAAAAACAATCTTTCTCGGATCCACAGCGGCAACTTACACCAAGTCCACGTGGATTAGAGGAAGTCTCTTCTTCCATCCAACATATACCTCATGAACGGGACACGAAGGCAACGCTTACAAAGTTTCCAACGCTAGCTTTAATGTTCATCATGAATCATGGAGAAGATAAAAAATTTGCCGATGGGCTCAACAACAATTCATCTAGGTTTCCATATAAATGGAATTCCACAATCAAGTGAATGCGATGATAGCATTGGTCAGAACAAAAGAATATAATGATGCATGCCCGAGGAATAACCATGAGTAACACAACATTACGAAATTCGTTGGTACTGATTTTGATTTGACGTAGCCCACACTCAAATCAAAGATTGGATAAGACAATAGCTCCAACAATTGACCACGAGATCAATCGATGAATATATCATCTTTCTTCAACACTCACACAAACACAAAGATATCCCTTTGGAATGAACTAAGTTAGATAAGGCTTTTATCTTCCAACTCTCCAAGTTATTGTTTAGCTTAACCATCTAGCTCAGTGGTATCCGACACAGATTCTTGGAGAAATGGTGGTTTACCTGAAAAAACAACTTGATCGCGAACTCAACATAACGGTCAGGGGACTACCTGGTAATACTTCCGAGAAGATATTCGAAAAATCACGAACCACCGATATGTCATTAAGCTTGAGAACAATCTTGCTTTTCAGGGCAAGACAATATGATCAAATAAGCAAGGGACTGACAGAATCCTGACTCATTGATAGAAGAGTGCACCAGGAAATATGGACTAGGTAGCACGATCAATCTTAGGATGATGATTCAATAACCAACATGCTAAGAATGAGAATATTGTCCATTAACTACCACCGTTGCTAGGAATATTGATTTCACACATCACGATTCACTTGTCGACATTCCGGTTACAATAACACGGGAACCGAGGAATGAACAATGATGGCAAGAAGTATCACTGCGTCAAGAATTCAGAAGAGGTGATGCAATTCTCATGACAATCCTGACATAAAGGGGGTAATACTCCAGGGTAGAATAGAACAAAAGCTGGATTGGCATTTTGATCTGCGGAATACAACTGCTTTGGCCTAATCCTAGAAAATGGATGAGGTACTGGAGTTTGTTTCTCCTACTCATTCCAAAATAGAATGGCTTGACGGACCACAAGAGTAAAAGGCATCGATGAACACAAATGCACAACTACTCCTGACTATCAATTGATAGACGAGGGTCAGAATACAGCTACAAATGGAACAAAGGAACACATGATTTTCTGAGTTGTGAATGCATGAATTAGCATGTCGAACAACTTCAACATATTTCTTCCGAATAACCCATGTAGAAGAGGAAGGATTGGAAGATTCACAATGTAGAATGGAGAACTCATCAAGAGCACTCTGGTTATGATCTTTTGGTTCAAAAGAACTATTGCTGGTTCATGGTATTTGGAAGAATGATATACCACAGACCTCGAAGACTATCACAAGGTTACTAATATCCTAAAGGAATGAGCAAACACTATCAACATGAGGTAAGTAGAATGAATCTTGGGTTCAAGAACCCAAAAATAGAATACCTACTAACTAAATGGCATCACGAGATGCTTTTGAGAATGGTGGCCAAAATGATCACACTAGGAACACAAAACATGGCCAGATTACTGGGTGGTTCTCTAGGATACCCTATTGTCATAATAATAGATCCAACATATATGTCAAGGCAATGAAGTACCTCATAACACTGATTAGTGTGGTTAATCTAGCCCAAATGAACATCGAGAACAGGGAGGAAAGAGTGCAATTGCATCCAATTATTTAGAAACCTGGGACAACTCGGATAGCCTAACGGCTATAGATGCTCAAAAAAGATTTTGAGACATCCTGCAAAATGGTGGCATAACCACTCAACATCATAATATCAAGGTTCCAAGGCAAACTGGTAAAACATGGAAGTACTAGACACAGAACTGAGACTTGAAACCATCAATCCTATAAGTCTCCAACATAGTAACTCGTCATCCTAATAGATAGATGAGAAAGCCTAGTTTCTTAACCCCGTAGAAAAGATGAGGGTGACTCAGAATAGAATGACACAAGGTAAGGAGTAAAAAGAGCCTTACGTTCCCTTCCACAATCAATGCCCTTATATAACTAAAGCATTTCTAGACTCGACTTCGACCAGTTTGGCTTGGTAATCCTATAGGCAGTCAGGCTCTGATACCAAAGCTGTCGGGACCCCAATCCTAAGTCACACCGATCTTGCATGTAACACATCATATCACTTTGCGGCCTCACGCACGGTATTCCCACGGCTGCAGCCTTACCTTGGCGGGGACCGTGTGCACCTTTTGGCTCACATATATGATTGTGTTGCTAGCATCCATATGACAGAGAACCTGGGCCGACCTGACTAGTTGTAAACCCAAGGTGGCACAAACTTACAGGGACAGGCATACATGACCCAGCAATGCACGTGTCGGTCAGCAGCGAGTGTAACCGGGCTGTAGCAAGCTATCAGGACTCCAGTAAACACCGCGTGACATTTCCCCGTAGGGACAGACACAGGAGCAAAGAAGGACACACGCCGATCAATCCATGTGTTCCGATGGAAGCACTAGGAGACATTTCCCCATAAGGAAGGCTACCAAGAATAAACAACTAGGTGTCGGGTCACACACATACCAAAGCATTTCAATAACATACACACAATATGCTCGATATGTGCAGATACAACATGGCATCACAACATAACTATACGACTCAAAATATTTAATTAAAAGGCTCCGAGGAGCCATACATACTATAATATTACAAACAGGGGTCACATGACCCAACATATAGAGCATACAAGCAACGGAAGCATAACATGTCTGAGTACAGACATCTACAAATGAAAAGTGCTGAGAAGCCTGACTATCTACAAGACCCTCCCAAGGGTACAAGATCGTAGCTGAGGTAACAAGCAACTCGTCGAAGTCCAACCAGAACTACTAGTGAGATAGAAGTCTCCTCTACAAAACATAAATTAAGCAAACGTGAGTACAAATGTACCCAGCAAGACTTACATCAGAACTATCTATTTATGCATTAGTATCAACAAAGGGGTGGTGGAGTTGGACTGCAGCAAGCCAGCTTTGACTCAGTGTCTAACCTATACTATGTCTACCAGCATTCTTTGAGGTGGCGCACACGAGTTCACATATTCACCACATCAATACACCACTATGGATCCGCTCCCGTCTCCCTACGAGAAGGCCATCCATAGCACTCACACTTATCTTGTGCATTTTAGAGTATCCACTTCAAGTTATCTATGAACAATGTAGGCTTTCCAAGTATACCATATCCGCGGACGCGACTATTTGAAAAGATCATGTTAACCCTGCAGGGGTGTACTTCTTCACACACGCTCTCGCCACTTACCGCCATGTACACGCCATGTGTCTCGGCAACCCTCAAGCAGAAGCCTGGCGAGGGTGTCGGCCACGACCTGACTAACCACACAAGTCTCTAGTCCAGGTTTATCGCCTATTTGAGTTCCATCCGCAAGGAAGTCCGGCCGAGGTTTCCACTACGGCCCCAAATGATGTGTGCAGGGTTCCCAAGTCCACCATCCGGGTGACACTTGGTACACCGGGCCACGGTGCCTAGTCTGTCCCAAGCCCACCTGTACCGGGTGCCACTTGGTAGACTACTAACACAACCTACAAACACCAGAAACTAGTTGCAACTCCTGGACAGAGATCGAGGTGATTAATAAGTCGAGAGGGGTCGAGTTACCGGAACCCAATGTGTGGTAGTAACTATCTGGGATCATAAACACAGAACTCAGTTCCTGAGGATGGTTTCAATGAGACAACCCACCATGTACTCCTACATGGCCTCTCATCGCTACCTTTACAAAATCGTGTTCACACACTTAGCTCTCAATAGTAGGACATGTTCAACACCATCCCAATCCATCCCAGATGAATCAGACCTGACACAACTCTAAGCATAGCAGGCATAACAAACACGCATGAATGAGTAGGCACAACATGGCTCAAACAACTCCTACTCATGCTAGTGGGTTTCAACTATTTACTATGGCAAAGACAGGTCATGCAGAGGAATGGGTTCAGCTACCACAACATGTAACAGTTGAATCGTTGTTGTCCTAATGCAGTAAAAGGGAGCAGGAGCGAGAGAGTGGGATTGTATCGGAGTGATCAAGGGGGTTTGCTTGCCTGACACTTCAGAATATAGCATTGTGTCTTCATCAGTGACATCGATCACATCGTCGAAACAACGTCTACTCAGAGGGGACAAACACCGACAAACATAGAAAGGAACAACATTTAATGCAATGCTCAAACATGTATGATATGACATATTAAAAGGTGCTAAACTTGAGCTAAGCTAATTAGAAACAAGGTTAGATGAAGTTGGTTTGAACCAAAGTTGCAAAACCAAACTCCACATATGATATTTCAAATGTTATTTAATTGAATTGACCTAAATAGTTGTGTTAGGTTGCTCAAACATGTATGAAGGAGGGCAGCTCGGTGTGGCCGGGGATGCGCCATGGCCGACTAATCAACGACGGCGGTGATGAAGCAGAGGCGGCGATGGAGATGACAGAGGCGGCGCTCTGCTGCTCCTAGCATTTCATGCATCAACGAGGAGAGGAAGAGCGGGACGGCGGGGCTGGGGAACATGTCCACGAGGCAGGGGAATGGCGGTGGGCACGGTAGTTTTGGATGGCGGCGAGCGGCCGCTCTCGGGCGTCTCGGGGAAGAGGCCAGAGGAGGGGAGCGAGGCCAGAGACCGAGGGGAAGGAGAGAGGGGGTTGCAGGCACCTCCTGGCACCGATAGGCTCGAGGGGGAGGCCATGAAGCAGGCAGGGAGGAGGTGGACCCCTCGGGCGCGCGCGTGCTGCCACGCCTCTGCCTACTGGCGAGGGGTGGAAGAAGACCCCTTCGCCCCTGGTGGCCTGGGTTGCACCTTGGCCAAGTGGGCTACACAGGTAAGGCCGGGTAGTTCTCCTGCTCTGTTTTAATTCTGTTCTATTTTCTTTTTATTTATTTATTTGGCACTATTTAGAATTGAAACAAATTGAAACAATGTCAAATATCCTCTGAATAATTTTATGTTGCTAGATGGACTTTTCCAACAGCACATAAAACATTTCAAAGTTATTTGAAAATATATCCTATATATTATGAATATAATTCCAAATTTAAATACAATAATGACTTAAATTCAGTGCCCAAAATATTCCTTAAAATGTTCATTATTTTTGGTTTGGTGCAAAAGCCTTGCCAAAAATATCAAGCAATTAATAAGAACATTTTGGAAAACATTGAATGCAATTTCCCTGGATTCTTTGCCCTTCTTTTAATTAAGATTTTGAGGCTTTCAAATTTCCACAATTCAAGTTTCTTGAATTTAAACATGATGCATGATGCTCTCTGACGCAACTACTTACAAGCAAACTGTAGGGCTGTGACAACCCCTGCGACCTGTCTCCTCAGCCTTTCGCGAGCAGGGGCTAGACACGCTGCCTGTGCTCGGGTCAGTCCCAGCAGCGCTGAAAAACCCTAGTAACAGGGCTCTGGCTCACGGACCTAACCCCGCGCACGCCACCCCACCAAGGACCATGGTGTCTTCTCTCCTAGCGAAACGCTCATCAGCGGGGCGGCAGGCGTGCTCTGTCGTGTCACGTTGCAGCCACTCACACGTGGTTGCCCCGGTGCGCGGCTCGGAGCGCTCACCGCGGCAGCGGATGCCTAAGTTTAAGTTCGCTCAAGATAGCGTCTCCAGGCTTTGTTCTGGCAGCACGGCCTGATGCACCAGCGGCAACGAAAGTTTGCTGGGGGCTGAGTTTGACAGTATGAAACATAAGGCAAGCAGACAAAATGAGCCCCGGGAAACAGCCTCGCAAGAGCGCGAGCATCTTTTACATTGATAAGTGATTAAATAGAAGCCACTGTCCCAACACCCCCATGGGGCCAAGGCCAGTTACAAACAAATGTACATGAAAAGACCTAAGAAGGGAAATCGCCATCACTAGTGCTACCGTCAGCCCCGCCCCCATCGGTCTTCTCCATCGGTTTTCATGAGCGAATTGCGCATTCAAGGCATCCATGTGGTCCTCCATCGCCCTGCCCAGCACATTGCGGAGGTCCTCCGAGACGGGAGCTATCACAGGTTCGAAGTCGAAGTTGGGATTGGTGCGAAGGAGGTGGCTGAAGACATGCGTTGCCGCTTGGGTAAGGAGATCGCGACATTCTTCTTCAATGATTTTACCCACCTTCTTAGCACCGTCCTTGAGCCGCTCCACAACTTTGGTAAATAAGTCAAGATAGTGGGCATCGCTGGTCTTGAGGGGGTTGGCGACGTCCTCCTTGCAAATGTAGCCCAGAGCCCGGCGGGCTCGCAACTCGTGAGCCAGAAACATCTTGGAATGCTCATGCTACCGCCCCCGAGCCCGGTTCGCCTCCTCCTCTGCTTGCTTCACGACAGACACGATGCCCCCCACTTGCTTCTGGAGTGAGGCTAGCTCAGCTTCAGCATGGGCTTGTGCGGCCAGCGCAGTCTTCCATCGCTGCTCCGCTACAGTCAGCGTCTCCTTGAGACCGTCAATCTCATGTTGTAATTCCTCACGCTTGGTCTTGAAGTGGCCTTCCTCCAGCTTCAGACTCTTGCTGTGCTCCTTGGAGAGCGCTAGGCGGTCCTCCGCGACCTTCAAATCGGTGTCTGCTCAGATCTTCTTCTTCTTGGCCGCCATGGAGGCATTCGCCTTGTCCATGCGCCGGGTGTAGGAGCTCTTGGCGGCGGCCACCTCGTGGTCCCACGCCTCCAGCCGCTCGCGCTCCATGTCTTGCTCTGACACTGTACGTTCAGGCTCTTGCTCGAGGATCTTGATGTCCACCTCATGGGCGGCCAGCTATTCCTCGCGTGCAGAGATCGCGCCCTTGCGCGCTTGGAGCTACTACTCGAGTGCTACGTTCTAGGCTTGGAGCTCCCGCATGCGGGCCTCCGCTGCTTCACGGCGCGAGTCCACCGCTTCGTCCTCTTTAAGGGCGTGCAAACTGGCTTCCTTCTCCTCGGCGGCTGACTTGTTGCTCTTCGCGCAGGCATCCTCATTTTGGCAACGGCCCGACTTGACCGTGACTTCAAGCTAGTGCCACCCGTTACTAGGCGCAGGCGGTCCTTGGTGAAGCGAGCCTCGGCGCCTTGAAGCTCTGTCTCGAGCTGGTTTAGCAAGCTCGCAGTGTTCTCCAGTAGGTCACGCCTGACGGCGATGCGACTGTTCATGAGCGCCAGGGCCCAGTCCTGACTAGGCCCCTCATTGCTGCCTGCCGACGAAACCTACGAGGCCCCCGTCTCGCCCGACAAGGGACGAGAACCGGCGCCGCTTCTGCCCCTCCTGGGTGAGGCGACACACCCTGCAAGCGCAGAGCCCTCTCAGAGACGGCCAGGGTCCCAAGGCTGCCCCTGGCACCAGCGTGAATGGGCGTCGTGGCCTAGAGCTCCGCCTGCACCAACTCAGCATCTGCCTTGGAGGTAGGTGCCCCAGGGGCCGGGAAGTAGTGTCCTGAGGGCGCCTCTGGAGGGGTCACCAGCTCTCCCCCGCATGCAAGCTCGTCTTTGGCGGCCGGGGTGTTCGATCACTTCGCACCTCATGCCCCCGGAGGACAACGAAGAAATCTCGACCGGGCGCAGGGGCCCCTTCTGTTTTTGCTTCAGGATGACCTGCGTGAAGAGAAAATTCATGCTTAGGGAGGTCCATGAGACGCAAGAGGAGCGAGGCAGATGGCGCTTACTCGTCCATGGCCACCCATTTCCTTTTCTTAAACACCCTCGGGAGTGCGCCATCGTCGCCACCCGTGCAGGACCCTTCTTTGCGGCTGGCCGCCGGGAGGAGACCCAATGGACCCCCGGCCCTGACTCCGGCATCAACAACCCCCGCGGAGAGATCCTGTGAGTCTCTCCCAGCACCGTCCCTAGGACCCTGCGGCCCGTCAGCCGCCGCCCGACGACCACCCGCGTCAGGCGAAGCATTGGGCGAGGCGGAGTTGCTGGCACCTGCGAGCGTGGGGGGAGGTTGATGAGTAGGTTGCCCAGGAGGGCAGTCGTTGCCCCCCGCATAATCGACCTACGCCCCGCTGGCGCCAGGGCTCCCCAAAATAGGAGTCAGTAAGAGGGGGTTGTCGTGGGGCCCCACATGGCCTTCCAGATGCAGCCCCCTTTGGTCGAAGCGCGACATCATGGCGACGAATGCCTCCTTGCTCTTGTAACGGTACAGGGGGAGCCCACCCTCGGGAGGCTCGCCCACGTCCTTGCTGGTCAGAATACGGAGTATCTCGCGCAGCACTTTTGGGGACAGAGCGCCCCTGTCAAGCCACATGGGGTCCTCGGGGCCGGTAAATGCCCACATCGGGCGGGAGTGGCACTGAAGAGGAGTGATGCACTGACGGAAGAACTCCCTCACAATAGTAGCCACTGTGACCCCTGACGCCTTCAGGTCGGCCATCCTCTTCCACACCTTTGTGAGCCTCAGGTCGGCAACCCTATCGTGCTCCCACCCAGAGCTCCATTCCGTCGGGTGCGTCGGAGTTTGCAGCAGGGGGCTGAATTGGGCTGCATCCACAAATGCCCGTTCCCGCCTGAAGCCTTCTATTTCATGGTCGAGCCTCATGTCGACACCCTCGCTGGCCGTCACGTCCATAGTGCAGAGTGAGGCACACCCCAAGCATTGGTTCACCGCGGTTAGTCGCAGTCAAAAGAAATGGCGAAGCAGTGCCACTGATGGGGGCACACCCACGAAGGCCTCACATAGGAAGGCGAAGGCTGAAAGGAGAACAATGAACTTCCGGTCCAGGTGCAACACGTGGACCTGGAAGTGAGAGAACATAGCGTTGAAGAAATCGGAGACAGGCGGTAGCAGGCAGGCGAAGAGCATCGGAAGGTGGATGGCGATGACGGTGGTGTCGAGCTCCCGAGGTGGACGCGAAGCCGGCCAGATCCGAGTAGCCCCCCACTTGTTGCAACCGGCCACGGTCATCGGGATGACCTTGGCAAGCCCCTCGGTGTTAACATTGGTGGACCGGCCCAAGGCGGGCTCCGGCGAGGTGGCCGTAGGGGCTGCCACCACCACTCTCTTCTTCATATTGGGGGGAGACATGGAAGCACGGATGAGATCGGGGGCGATGAAGTCGCGATGGAAGGGCGAAGCCGTATGCAAGAAGAAAGGCGCTGGGAGACGGAGCCATGATAGAGGAATAGCACTGATGGCCCGCGCTGCGTGCGGGCAGGTTTTATGTCAGCCGGGGGTTTGCCGAGGCGTCATGGAGGAAGTGGGGGTGTCCTGCACCCTGTCATGCGCCACGCGTCAAGCCTGGCCCATAGGCAGATGGGGCCCGCACCGTTTCACACCCTCCATGCAAGCGGGATCATGCTCACCAAGGGCCCGAGGGCTACTATCGGGCCCGTGGGACTGGCGGTACCCAGGCTCGTCTGCCTGCGGCCCAGGAAGTAGGTGGCCCACTCCAGGACTTCATGAGCAAGAACCCTCGTGAGGCCGCCGCCTCACGAGGCACACGTTAGCAAGTGTCACCATTGGCCTCACGAGGCCCCCTCGCGGGGCAATTTCCCAAGGCCCCTCGCGGTGAGTAAGGTAGGAGGGGCTTGGCTAGTTGCACGGTACCGCATCTCCACGTGGGTGACGCGCGCGACGACGAGCGGCGACAGAGCCTGTGCCAGCAGGTGCGGATACGAAGGCTTTCTTCTTTCATGCTAAGGGAGCAAGGACAGCGCACCGGTTCCCAAAGCAGTCCCCAAAGGTTACCTGATGTGACACTGCCTATGGAGACAAATGTTTCAGTGCCGGAGAAGTATGTCATACCAGCTAAACGCACCGGCAAAAGAAATCAATTTGTTACTGTCGATTCAATACATAAACAAAGTTTGGCCATGATGCGCATAGCACCGGAGATACAGGTATTACAGATTGGCACAATGACGTTTCAAATTGTACAGTGAAAGGAAGTGAAGCCCACTATTCGAACTCCATCCAATCATGATACAAAGAGAAAGATGCAAGGCAAATTATTTTGACATCAATCTCAAAGTCTAAATCTATTAAGGATTCAGGAAGATGCATGTGTTTTCCTTCTCGTTAGTACTAGTTCGTTTCCTTTTCAAAGTACTAGTCCGTTTTGTCTTTTGTGATCAACATACCAGACTATTAAATTAGTTAAGATGTGATTAGGAAAATAGGAGAGAGAGCCCGTGTAGTATTTTTCTTGTTTAAGTCGGTTTTGCCTGGTCGTTTTCCTCACCGATATAAAAGGCCGGCTTCGGCCATGTACGGGGCAGTTTTTGTTTTAGATCGGTTTTCCATCATCATGGACAAAGTCAAGTCGGGGTATCTTCCCTTGACCAATTAATACTAGTTGATGAGTTGAATATTTTGTGCATTCCGGCAAGGAGATTGGAGGCATCAACTTCTAATTTGTTGCTGATCTTTTGAAGATCGTCCACGTACTTCCTCTATCAGGTGTGCATGTTGTTTTTGTGGTGATTGCATCTACAAGATCGCGAGCGCCACGTCGTTTCAGGTGACATTGTACCGTGGAAGAATTGGGAAATTTATTCATGCCGTCGACTGTCTGTCGAAGGTCGCATAAAGTGGTATTCAGAGCAAGGTTGATCATGGTATAATTTTTTCTGCTATTTGATTCAATTGTTTGAAAGACGGTGAACTCATAGCATGAGAAATCCGATCATGAGGAGGGCGATGAACTTCCGGAGGATCTGGAATAAGTGATTATTTGCGTATCATCTGATATCGATCAAGGGAGCCAACAAGAAGCTTGGGACAAGGGTTGGGGAGTTGTTCTGCAAATATTGTAGGCGTCAAGGATAGGTTGAACGAGCGTTTGACTGCCAACGACCGACAGCGCACTGATAGTCTACAGGTGGTGACTGAGAGTCTTAATCGGCTCACCGCAGCAGTTAAGCGCCTTCAGGCGAGAGATGCGGCACCCCGACAGTCCCGCTCACCACGACGACATCGTGACCGCGACAATGAAGATGATTGTGATTTGAGGGCTCAGATGCCCGTGGAGGCTTACCTCATCGACCATGACATGAGGCTGGGGCTCACAGCCATGCTGGGCGGCACCGTGACCATGGCGGCAATGGTGCCCACGAGGATGATGGTTTGGCTCGAATCAAGATAACCATACCTGAATTCTAGGGACGTTGTGCTGATCCGGAGAAATATTTGGAGTGGGAGATGCGCGTAAATCAGATTTTTGATGGTCACAACTACTCCGAAGAGAAGAAGGTTCGTCTTGCATCGACGGAATTTACAGAGTATGCTCTTATATGGTGGGATAATAAGAGCCGTACTCACGAGCGACCAGCGACATGGGCTGACATGAAGCGAATCATGAGGGAATGTTTTGTGCCTGTTTATTACACTCGCCAGCTTCATAGTGGACCGTGTCGTCTAGTGCAAGGTACAAAATCAGTTGATGAGTACTATAAAGAGACGCAAGTTTTGATGATCCGTACAGCTGTGCGTGAGTCTGTGGAGACGACCATGGTACGTATCTTTGAGGGGTTAGAAGAAAACATTCGTTACCATGTTGATTTAATGCAATATAATAATATTCATGAGTTGCTTCATCAAGTGGAGCATGCTGAATGTTGGGTATTGGAGAAGCAAGCTTCAGAAACTCGTCCAACTTACAACAGTGGGCAACGTGGTTCTTCTCCTATTGATGGTGGGTTTAGTGCTAAACCGACTCCTTCTTATATGTCGGGAAGCATTGAACAGAGCAAAGTGGAGGCTGCACCAAAGGAGGTTTCTCAGGTTTCATCTAATGCGACTTCATCTCGTCATCATAATATTATTTGCCACAAGTGTGGAGGACGTGGACACATGAAGAATGAATGTTCCAATCAATGAAGGGTTCTACTTGTTGATGCGGAATATATTTCAGAATGTGAAGATGAGACCCCTAAGTTAGAGGATGGAATAGAAAGAGGTCATGGTGATGCCATACTATGTTATCCTCAAGATGATCCTGATATGGAGAGTTTGCTAGCACATAAGGTCCAGCGAGATGACAAGACCATTGTTGAACAAGGACAGCGGCGGAGTATTTTTCAAACAGCATGTACCATCAAGGGAGAAGTTTGCAAACTGATAATTGATGGTGGCAGTGCTAGCAACATGATTAGCAAGGATGTGGTGGAGTCTTTTTCGTTGCCAACATGGGAGCACCCAAAACCATACTAGCTATATGAAGTGGATAAATGATGTGGGCAAAGTGAACGTAACACATAGGGTGAAGGTGCCTTTTGTGTTGATGGCTATGTTGATAAAGTGGAATGCGGTGTTATGCCACTGCATGTTTGTCATCTTATTTTGGGACGTCCATGGCAGCACGATGTTAATGCTCTTCATCATGGAAGAACAAACAAGTACACTTTTATGCATAAGGGTGAGTTCTATACTATTCTTCCCAAGGACGAGAAGGATATAATGTCTACCGTTGAAGTATTCAAAAAAGAGTCAGCAAGGCATAGATCAAAATCGAGGATGGTTTTCTTTAAAGGGAGGGAGGATGATGTGACACTGCCTATGGAGACAAATGTTTCATTGTCGGAGAAGTATGTCGTACCAGCTAAATGCACAGGAAAAAGAAATCAATTTGTTACTGTCGATTCAATACATAAACAAAGTCTGGCCATGACGCGCATAGCTCCAGAGATACAGGTATTACAAATTGGCACAATGACGTTTCAAATTGTACAGCGGAAGGAAGTGAAGCCCACTTTTCGAACTCCATGCAATCATGATACGGAGAGAAAGATGAAAGTCAAATTATTTTGACGTCAATCTCAAAGTCTAAATCTATTAAAGATTCAGGAAGATGCATGTGTTTTCCTTCTCATTAGTACTAGTTCGTTTCCTTTTCAATAAGTACTAGTCAATTTTGTCTTTTGTGATCAACGTGCCAGACTATTAAATTAGTTAAGATGTGATTAGGAAGAAAGGAGAAAGAGAGTCCGTGTAGTATTTTTCTTGTTTAAGTTGGTTTTGTGTGGTCGTTTTCCTCGCCTATATAAAAGGCCGGCTTCGGCCGTGTACGGGGCACTTTTTGTTTTAGATTTGGTTTTCCATCATCATGGACAAAGTCAAGTCGGGGTATCTTCCCTTGACCAATTAATACTAGTTGATGAGTTGAATACTTTGTGTGTTCCGGCAAGGAGATTGGAGGCATCAACTTCTAATTTGTTGCTGATCTTTTGAAGATCGTCCACGTACTTCCTCTATCGGATGTGCGTGTTGTTTTTGTGGTGATTGCATCTACAAGATCACGAGCACCATGTTGTTTCAGGTGACATTGTACCGTGGAAGAATTGGGAAATTTATTCGTGCCGTCGATTTTATGTCGAAGGTCGCATAATTACCCGTTCAGTGCAAGAGGACCAAGACTATGGGCTCACTAGGACGGAGGTCATCGCCGAGCCCACTGGTGCATCACGACAGGAGGCCTTTTTGCAGGTGAAGACCGCCTTTAGTCAGGATAAGATGCAACCTTGTCCCCCTTCGAATTGGCTATTGTGGCAACCCTTCCCGCCTTGTGTTTTCCGGGGAAGAGGACCAAGGCCAGTATAAGAGAGGGCAGGGTGCCACCGTAGAGAAGGGATCGACTCATTGCAAGCAGCTAGAGCTACACGCTTGTACTTCATCTCCCCAAGCAATCCCAACCAAGCAGGAGTAGGGTATTACACCGCAAGGCGGCCGGAACCTGGGTAAATGGCCGATGTCGGAAACGGGGCTCCGGTGACCATAGAAAGGTTCAAACTCTGGGGTGTGCTCACAGAACTTTGCTAAGTCCGGCCTCTCAGCTCACTATCTCACGGCGATGCTCCGACATGCCCGAGCGGGAAGGGAGAAGAACACAAGCACAACAGTTTATCCAGGTTCGGGCCACCTCGCGGTGTAAGACCCTACACCCGCTTTGTGTGTGGATTGCCTCACGAGGGAGGATGAATGGGTGAGTACAAATGGCCTCGGGAGGCTTCAGGAGTAGCTCTGGGCTTGGGGGGGTGGATGAACTCGATTCTCTCTAAGGTGGCAGCCTAGCTATACTTATACTGGCCTTGGTCCTATTCCCCTCAAAACACTAGGCAGGAAGGGTTGCTACAACAGCCAAATTCGAAGGGGGACAGCAGTACAGCTTATGCTAACTAAAGGTGGTCTTTGCCTGCTGAAGCTGCCTGCCATGATGCATAGGTGGGCTCGGCGATGACCTTCGTCCTGGCGAGCTCGCCGTCCTGGTTTTCTAGCACCAAACTGGCAACCTTTGGGGATTGCTTCGGGAACCGGCGCGCCGTCCCTGCTCCCTTAGCATGAAAGAGGAAAACATCATTATCCGCGCCTGCTGGCGCCCTTCTGGCTCAGCTCGTCATGGCTCGCGTCACCCATGTGCAGCGCGAGGCGGGCTTGGTGAGCCTAGACATATCTGCCCCGCGAGGGGCCTCAGGATGCAGCTTAGGGAGGCTGCCCTGCATGAGGCCTTCGGGGAACTCTTGATGGCACCTGCTAGGACACACCTCGCGAGGCGGGGGCCCTAGCGAGGGTCTTGCTCGTGAAACTTAGAAGGTGGGCCACGTTGGGTCCACGACATGTGCCATGTCCTAGGCCGTAGGCATATGAGCCTGGGTACCCTCAGTCCTACAGGCCCAACTGTAGCCCCCGGGCCTGCGGCGTGCACGACTCCGCCCGTTGAGGAAAAGAAGGGGGGAGAAGCGGTGCGGGCCCTAACCGCCTGGGGGCTAGGCGTGACGCATGGTGCATGACGGGGCGCATGACACCCCCATTTCCCCACGACGCCTCGGCAACTGCTCAGGCTGACATAAAGCCTGCATGCAGTGCGTGGCTACCATTGCTTCGAAGGAGAAGGGGCACAGGCCGGTCTCCTCCGAGTGCTATAAAAGGGCGAGGGGCCGAACCTCTTGTGGTGTTCTTTCCCAGTGATAGAAGGGGCAGCAAGACACGCATGTATCGTTGCTATTAAGGATAGCAAGATGGGGGCTATTCCTACATGAATAGATCTCGTCTACATCATGTCATCATTCTTATTGCATTACTCCATTTCTCCATGAACTTAATACACTAGATGCATGCTGGATAGCAGTCGATGTGTGGAGTAATAGTAGTAGATGCAGGCAGGAGTCGGTCTACTAATCTTGGTTGTGATGCCTATATATTGATCATTACCTTGGATATCGTCATAATTATTCGATCTTCTATCAATTGCCCAACAGTAATTTGTTTACCCACTTTGTGCTATTTCTTGAGAGAAGCCACTAGTGAAATCTACGGCTCCGGGGTCTATTCTTTATCATATTTCCTTTGAGATCTATTTTTATTTGCTTTTGCTTTCAGATCTATTATTCCAAAAACCCAAAAATACCTTGCTGCACTTTTTTGTTACTTATTTTATTTCACGTTTTATCGAGATCTCTTTATCCAATCTACGCAATTTTTATCCCGTCAACTTGACAATTTCTGGCATCGTTACCCGTAGAGGGATTGACAACCCCTCCTAATCGTCGGGTCGCAAGTATTTGTTCTTTGTGTGTAGGTACCGTTTACATAGTGTTGCTTGGTTCTCCTACTGGATTGATACCTTGGTTTCATAACTGAGGGAAATACCTACCGTAACTATGCTGCATCATCCCTTCCTCTTTGGGGAAATACCGACGTAGTTCAAGCGACATCAAAAGGAATTTCTGGCGCCGTTGCCAGGGAGACATCGTCAACATCTATCAGGTTCCTAATCACAAATCTCATCTCCTTGCAATTTACATTATTTTCCATTTGCCTCTCATTTTCATCTCCCCCACTTCACAAAAATATTTGCCTTTTTATTCACCTTCTTTTTGTTTGCCTTTTTCTTGTTTGATCTTTTGTTTGCTTGTGTTGCCATGTGCCTTCTATATGCTTGCATCTTCGCTTGCTAAAAATCTATTGATATGGATCCCCATCCACTTGCTAATATTTTTAAAAGATCCAATCATGATGAACCAATTGCTAGTGAGTTGAGTGCACTAGATTATCTTTATGAAGTTTTGCTTGAGATTCGTGAATCTGAAAATTGTGATGAAGAAATTTATGAAGTGATTCATGATAGCTCCTTGAATGAAAAGCATGATTGCAATGATTTTACTATAAATTGTATCAATGTCAATTGTGCTAATAACATGCAAAACCCCAAGCTTGGGGATGCTAATTTTGCTTTGTCCACTACTTATTGCAATGATCATGATTGGGCTGATTCTTCTTATGATCTTGAAAATTTATTTAAGCCTCATGATGAATATGATATTGATAATAATGTTTGCAATAATACTGAAAGTGGGTTTGGAAGAGTGTCAACTTTAGGTAAAAATAATCCCACATATTTGGAGAGTGTTCAATCTTATGAAATTTTTGATGAAAGTGGGTTTGGAGAGGTCATGACTTTAGTTGATGTTAATCCCACTATCTTGGAAGATTATGAAACTTTTATGCATGTGGATCATGAAGAGAAAATTTTATATGATAGCCATATTGTTGAATTTGATTATGATCCTACATGTAATTATTATGAGAGAGGAAAATATGGTTGTAGAAATTTTCATGTTACTAAACTACCTCTCGTGATGTTGAGATTACTATTGTTTCTTTCTTCTTCCTTGCATTTGCTAGCTTTTGCTTGCCTTGATAATTTGTTTTCTTATAAAATGCCTATGCATAGGAAGTATGTTAGACTTAAATGTGTTTTTCACTTGCTCTCTTCGTGTTTCAATTATTATCTTTCATGTGAGCATCATTGAAATCTCGAGACTATCTTAATGGCTATAAAGAAAGAGCTTGTTGGGAGACAACCCAATAGTTATCTTTTCTGTTTTTGTGTGTTCACACAATTATGCCTCTGTTATGATTGTGTTTTTTATGTTTGAATTAGTGTTTGTGCCAAGTTAAGCCTGTAGGATAGCTTTGGGTGACAGTTGATTTGATCCTGTTGAAAAACAGAAACTTTTGCGTCCAGTAACAGAATTGTTAAAATTCACAAAAGCGATGAAAAATTCTGAATTTTTACACAAGATTGATATACATATTGCCTCTGTTGTCCTTATTTTTTTAGAATTATTGGAGTTGTAGAAGTATGAGAACAATTTGCATCTTTACAGATTGTTCTGTTTTTGACAGATTCTGTTTTCTTTGCATTGTGTGCTTATTTTGATGAATCTATGGATTGTATTAGGGGGGGGGTATAAGCCATGGTAAAGTTAGAACACAGTAGATATAATGCAATAACAAAATTTTAATGGGTTTGCAACAGTACTTATAGTAAAGATTGGTTTTCTTATACTAACAGAGCTCATGAAGGTTTTGTTAAGTTTTGTGTGATTGAAGTTTTCAAGTTCTGGGTGAGATCACGATGGATGAAGGAATAAGGAGTGTCAAGAGCCTAAGCTTGGGATGTCCCGTGGCACCCCAAGTTAATATTCCAGGAGAACCAAGCAACTAAGCTTGGGGATGCCCCGGAAGGCATCCCCTCTTTCTTGTAACAACCATCGGTATTTTACTTGGAGCTAGATTTTTATTCGTCACATATCATGAGTTTTGCTTGGAGCGTCTTGTATTATATGAGTCTTTGATTGTTTTGATTTTTAGTTTGTCACAAGTATCCTTTCTGGACACACCTATTTGAGTGAGCCAAAATTATGCTATGATTTGTTAGAATTGCTCTGTATGCTTCACTTAAATTTTTTAGCTATGGAATTGCTCTAGTGCTTCACTTATATCTTTTTGAGCATGGTGTGCTTTAATATTTTTGAAGAAATTCTCTCATGCTTCACTTAGATTGATTTGAGAGTTAGTAAATTTTTGAAGAAATTCTCTCATGCTTCACTTATATTATTTTGAGAGATGAAAATTTTTATGCTCGTGTTCTTCACTTAGATTTGTTTGAGCTTGTCAAAAGCAAATGCAATATATGAAATTAGTCCCAAAGTGATAGATATTCAAGAGGGATATGATAAAAACTTTCATGAAGATCATTGGACAAAATAAACTTGATTCTTTGTAATAGTTTTGAGATATGATGATTGTGATATGTGAGTCATGTTGGTGAGTAATTATGCTTTAGTAAGAATATTGGTGTTAAGGTTTGTGATTCACTATGCAAGCACGAAAGTCAATAGTTATGCAATGAAATTACATCCTACTTGTGGTGCATTATTCGGTGTTAGTTATGCTTAATGCTCGCTTATGTGATTTTTTGTTTCTTCGTTGGTTGCTTCTCAATCTTTTTGCTAGCCTCCACTTGTACTAAGTAGAAATACTACATGTGCATCCAACATATTTTAACCCAGTTTTGCCATATGAGTCCACCATACCTACCTATATGCGGTATTTCCATGCCATTCTAAGCAAATTTGTATGTGCCATCTCTAATTTTCAAAATAAATTTCCTTTTTGTGTGCCCGCACCGCTCATGAAGTGGCAGGGGGTGGCCAATATTTTCCATGCTAGATGTGTTATTCTCAAGATGAGTGTTTATTCACTTGTCATTGCACGAGAGTACGGCGGTAATAGGGATGCCCAGTCCCGAAATGAAAAGGAAATTTACTTTATGTTGTCAAATAATAAATACCTTCGAAAGTGTTGGTATGGACGGTACCCGTGGATACGGCTAGCTGTGGAATGTGAAAGAATCGTGGAAAAAGGAATAAACTTTATTTTCTATTTGGGAATCGCCTATGATATATCTAGCATGTGGAAAGTGTTGGGAATTACTCGGTCATTTTCGTTGACGGGAAAAGTATGCCTCTCAAATTTTTTTATCTCTCAATTTAAGCTTTGAGCTCTGGCACCTCTACAAATCCTTACTTCCCTCTGCGAAGGGCCTATCTATTTACTTTATGCAATTTTATTTTTATTTGAGTCTCCATCTTCTCTTATAAAGCACCAACTAAGGGGCACTATGATCGTACTTGAGCATTGGATGTAGCTAATATGCGAGTGTGTTTCATGAATGGATCAATAATTGAGCATGATGGGCTAGAGATAAGTTTCTTTAGTGTTGATATTTTGAAAGACATGGTTGCTTGTTGATATGCTTGAGTATTGAAATCTTCATGTCAAAACTAGACTATTGCTTTGAACCATATAAAAGTCCAAATGTCCATGCTACAAAAGAAAAGAATATGTGATGAACATGTTAGGCAGCATTCCACATCAAAAATTCTGTTTTTATCATTTGCCTACTCGAGGACGAGTAGGAACTAAGCTTGGGGATGCTGATACGTCTCCAATGTATCTATAATTTTTGCTTGTTCCATGTTGTTATATTATCATTCTTGGATGTTTTACAATCATTTTATAGCAACTTTATATCATTATTTGGGAGAATGCCCCGTGCCAGTTGCTGTTTTTTGCTTGTTTTTTACTTCGCAGAATATCAGTACCAAACGGAGTCCAAACGCAACAAAACTTTTTGGAGAATTTTTTTGGACCAGAAGACACCCAGTGGGCCAAAGATGTACCAGAGGGGAGGCCTGAGGTTGGCACAACCCACCAGGGCATGCCTGGAGGCCCAGGCATGCCCAGGGGGGTTGTGTCCCCCTCGGTGACATTCCGCACCGCCTCTTCGCCCTATAAATTGCCAAATATTCCATAAACCCTAGGGGAGTCGACAAAACACAATTCCAGCCGCCGCAAGTTCCAGAACCACGAGATCCAATCTAGACACCATCACGGAGGGGTTCAACATCCTTATTGGTGCCTCTCCGATGATGCGTGAGTAGTTCATCATAGACCTACGGGTCCGTAGGCAGTAGCTAGATGGCTTCCTCTCTCTATTTTGATTCTCAATACAATGGTCTCTTGGAGATCTATTTGATGTAACTCTTTTTGGCGGTGTGTTTGTTGGGATCCGATGAACTTTGAGTTTATGATCAGATCTATATCCATGAATATTATTTGAGTCTTCTTTTGATCTCTTATATGCATGATTATTTATAGCCTCGTACTTATTCTTCGAATCTTTAGTTTAGTTAGGCCAAGTAGATGGATTTTTCTTGCCATGGGAAGAGGTGCTTTGTGATTGGTTCGATCTTGTGGTGTTCTTTCCCACTGACAGAAGTGGCAGCAAGACAGGCATGTATCATTGCTATTAAGGATAGAAAGATGGGGGCTATTCCTACATGAATAGATCTCATCTACATCATGTCATCGTTCTTATTGCATTACTCCGTTTCTCCATGAACTTAATACACTAGATGCATGCTGGATAGCGGTCGATGTGTGGAGTAATAGTAGTAGATGCAGGCAGGAGTCGGTCTACTAATCTTGGACGTGATGCCTATATATTGATCATGGCCTTGGATATCGTCATAATTATTCGATCTTCTATCAATTGCCCAACAGTAATTTGTTTACCCACCGTGTGCTATTTCTTGAGAGAAGCCACAAGTGAAATCTACAGCCCCCAGATCTATTCTTTATCATATTTGCTTTGATATCTATTTTTATTTGCTTTTGCTTTCAGATCTATTATTCTAAAAACCCAAAAATACCTTGTTGCACTTTTTTGTTACTTATTTTATTTCGCGTTTTATCGAGATCTATTTAGCCAATCTACACAATTTTTATCCCGTCAACTTGACAATTTCTAGCATCGTTACCCGTAGAGGGATTGACAACCCCTCCTAATTGTCGGGTTGCAAGTATTTGTTCTTTGTGTGCAGGTACCCTTTACATAGTGTTGCTTGGTTCTCCTACTGGATTGATACCTTGGTTTCATAACTGAGGGAAATACCTACCGTAGTTGTGCTGCATCATCCCTTCCTCTTTGGGGAAATACCGACGTAGTTCAAGCGACATCACAGTACGACGCGTGTGCGCTCCCCACACCGCCACGCCAGCACCAAGACCGGGCAGCTCTGGGGGCTGCAGTGCATGGGCATCAGGATCATTCTCCACTCGCGCGGGCCGCGCCTGTAAGCGCGGTGGGTTGCCGTGCCTTCACCCGTGAGCCGTGCCGCATCGTTTGTCCCGGCAAGTTCAAGCCAGACCTGCCCCCGCGCTATGATGGCACCCCAGACCCAGTGGAGTTCCTCCAGCTCTACTCACTGAGCATCGAGGCGGCGAATGGCGACGACAAGGTCATGGCGAACTGGTTCCCCATGGCTCTCAAGGACGGCACACGCTCCTGGCTCTTGCACCTTCCGGAGGGTTTGATCTCCTCGTGGGACGAGCTCCGCGAACGATTCATCGACAACTTCCAGGGCACCCGCGACCGCGCTCTCACCGTCAACGACCTACGGCGTGTGAAGCAGCAGCCCGGTGAGACCCTCCGCAAGTACGTTCAACGCTTCACCAACGTTCGCCTCAAGATCCCAAAGGCCTCGGATGAAGCCATCATCTCGGCGTTCACCGAGGGCATCAAGGATGTCAAGATGCACGAGGAGCTCGCCATCCACGACGACCTATGCTCGGCTCTGGAGATCTTCAATCTGGCAGACAGGTGCACCAGGTCTGAAGAGTGCCGCCTTTCCCTCCTCAAGCGTCCCAATGTTGATCCCGAAAAAAAGAAGGCTAAGGCCAAGGAAGCAAAGCGCAAGGGCCCCACCATGCTGGCTGTAGAGCCTGAGTTGAAGCGCGGCCGCGACCGCGATAAACCAGCCAAGGATAACTGATGCGGAGCATCCTATGGTCATCCCCATGGACCTACCATCGTCTCACCAAGTGCCAAGGAGACCGATGACACGAGCATGAGCTAGAGCTCTTGAGAACGAGGTGACATCTCTCCTTAGTGATATTACATATGATCCTCTCGAGACATGTCTACTACCTAAGTCCGGAATGTTGCGCATGATCAGGTACCAAGAAGACCCTCTAAAGATGCACCTGAAGACGGACAAGTCTACAAGTTCATGGATGAAGGGAACCAATGAAAGGAACCGAGAACAGCTTCCAGGACCCGGATATCCGGCCCCTGGACGTGTCGACAGCAGCAACGGCCCCGCAGCCAAGTCTAAAGGGCCCGGACATCCGGCCTCTAGCCCGTAAATCCGGACTCCAGCCCGGACATCCGGACAGCGCCTATCCAAAGGGCACAGAAACCGGACCCCGCCAGCCCGGACATCTGGCCCCCGCGCCCGGACATCCGGCACCTCGCGACGGCCCGGACATCCGGCTCGACGCCCGAATGTCCGGCTCCCCCTATCTGCGCACAGTGTAAAGGGCCGAAGCCCATTTATCCCATCGCCCCCCTAGACTATATATACTCTTCTTCCCCCAACGTTTTAGGGTTAGCATTGGTTTAGCTCATTTGAGAGATAGAGCTTTGCTCATCCATTCGGTTCTACTCCATCGAGAGACCGCGACCTCTATGGAGAACATCCATCGATTGGATTCAAGACCCCTCATGGGAAGATCCCTCAAGACCTCCTCTCGGAGAAGAACTCGCTACCGATTGTATCGTCTTTTGTTGCATTTGCATCTTGTATCACTCTTTATGTTCATGGATCTAGCACATGTGTGATCTCTCCCATTGATTTGAGTGTTTCCCCTCGTGTTTCCCCTCGCGTTCGTCGTGTTCTTCGTAGGATCCACTCCATTTCGTGAAAGATTGGGCATCTTGGGTCTACCCTACATCATCTTGGTATAAGAGCAAGGTTGATCACGAATTTGGCGCCCCTACCCTTTGTTTTCTAGCCTAGTTTTGTTGATTTTGTCCCAATTTCGAAAATTCCCCACAAAAATAGACCCCCAATTTTTTTTGTGATTTGTTGGTGTGATGATGTTTTGTTGGATTTGATCCGTGGATTTCATGTGTTACTCGTAGATCTAGCTTCCCCTAACTTTTTCCCCAATTCCATCCACAAAACCCTCGAATTTTGCCCCGAAAATTTCTCTACCCACGAGATCCACCGAGTTCGTCCACGGAACCAGGTCCCGGACATCCGGCTCGTGACCCCGGACATCCGGCCACCCCGAACATCCGGCCCACAAGCCCGGACATCCGGCCCCTGGCAGCAACAACTCCTCCACCACTCGTTTCTTCCGCCTAACTTTTGCCAAATTTTGCCAGGCCTACACCAAACCTTCCACAAACCACCATCGTTTTCCACAACCACCACCGCTTACCCGCTACCAACTTCGACAATTTTGCCTCATTTGGTCTTTGAGAAATTGAGTTGCGGTTTCCATTTCCTAACGTGTTTCGGCTACTTAGGGACGGTTCGACGACATCACCGCCGCTCATCCTCGTCATCGACCACGACCACATCCGTCTTGCTTACACACGACAAACCATTGACGGTAACTTCTATATCATCTTGGTATCGTGGTATCCCATCATTGTACATTCTTGCCATTGCATTGATAACCCCATAGCCCATTTTCGCGTCACTTACCTATCGAGACTAGCCATTTGAGTATTGCCGGCAACATTACTTGTGCACATTAGTGGTCATTGCATATATCACATCATTGGTATACATATCTTGGTATCATCTCTTGTGTCACAAGGTTGTCATCGCAAATACCCAATAGCTACCTTGGTTCGTCAAGTTTTGCATTAGAAAGAGCTCAAAAGAGAAAGAGCCAAACAAGCTTTTAAGCAAAAGAGAAAGATAAGCAAAGAGCTTTTAAGCAAGAACCATAGCATCATACGACATTAAGATTTTCATACTTGATCATCTTGGATCATATCACCGGAACACCATACATATAGCATACTTGGGATAGAAGTCGTTGCATTTTTGCTTTGTAGGTAGTGCACAAGCCTCGTATCCGCCTATAGTGCAATCGTGCTAGCGTCTCTCTAGCGTTGTGCAACAAGAGCATTTTCTGTGGATTCCACATTTTTAGATCATTTTTGGTTGCACGACCCCATCTATCTTTCCGTGTGTGTGTTTCCATGTGCCACATTTTGCTTGGTCTACTTGTTGCATTTGCAAATTTGCGAATCTTTTTCAACATTATTGAGTCTCACTAACAATTGCATAAATTTTGTCCACCATCCTAACCAAGCTCCACCAAAGGCTTTCTTTGTGTAGGTGTGAGAAATTGACGGGAACCGGTACCAATTGTGATATTTCCTTGTTACATCATTGAGTGATCTTTGATCCATTCTCAACATCGGTCAAGGTACATTTGGTATATTCTTCTTTTTCTTCCACTCACACATGTACTTGGAATGATGGATAGGCCAAGTACTTCTACCAACCCACTCTTCATAGAGCAAGATGAGGACCCGAACACCTACATCACCAAGAACCACCTCTTTGGCACGCAACAAGCTTTATATCAAGAACAACAAGCATTGAGCGACCGCATCAACAACCTCGCCTCCGACTTGCGACATTCCGAGCAAGGTATAAGAGACTACTTCGACAACAAGCTCGACGAACAAAAACAAGAGAGCAATGCAAGAATAGACGAGATTTGTGCCTTGTTGGTCAACCGCTCTTCTACCACTTTGTCATATTCAAGGCGGAGCCACTCGAGTCGACATTCCTACAACACCATCTTTGGTTCAAGTACACCGACATCAAACACTCTTCGTCGATCCGCGCGCCAAGACCGTCAAGCAAACCGCAATCCTCTACACGGCAATGATCCACAAGAGCAACTTGAAGAGCAAGAACATCGGCACCATCTCAATCAAGCTACCCTTGCGCAAGCACAAGAAAGGCAACACCAACGCCAACAAGAGGAAGCGCAAGAACGGCAATGACTACGAGAGCAAATGCAAGAGCGAGCATGTCAACACCAAGACGAGCAAGACGCCGAAGCTCTCCATAAACAACAACAACGGCATGAATCACAAGCCCTTGAGGCGCAACGTGCACTCCGCGACACCAATCGTGCCGTCGCCGCCCGTAACCGACATGTTCAATAAGAAGAAGAAGCACTTCGCGAGGAAGTCCAAAAGAGACGACATCAAGCACGATTACAACGACAAGCTCCTCCACAAGCTCGACAAGAACCACAAGTATGCCATGAGCAACAAGACAATGGAGATCCTCCACGCCAAGAGCAACTAGAGGGTGACAATCCTCCATGTCAAGGGCATCATCACCCCCGGCCCCAACACAATGAAGAGCAATGCTACGGCAAGCTCAAGTTCACCATGCCCAAGTTCATTAGAAGCAATGATCCCGAAGAGTATCTTTCATGGGCATTGAAGGTTGACAAGATCTTTCGTTTACACAACTATGAGCAAGAGAAAAAGATCGCCATGGCATCCCTTGAGTTCCAAGACTACGTCCTCATTTGGTGGGAACAAGTCATTGAGCGCCGTGAGGCAAGAGGTGAACCACCCATCACTACTTTTGCGCAAATGAAGGATGTCATGAGAGCGCGCTTTGTGCCAACCTACTACAACTGCTACCTCTTCAAGAAGTTACAACTCCACAAGCAAGGAACAAAGAGCGTTGAAGAGTACTACAAGGAAATGGAGATTGCCATGATACGAGCCAATGTCATGGAAGATGATGAGCAAACTATGGCACGTTTCTTGAATGGACTCAATCATCCTATCAAGAAGATCGCCGACTTCCAACCTTACTCCAACCTCATCGAGCTAGTGCATCAAGCCACCAAGGCGGAATGAAAAGTGCAAGATAACTTCAAGTACACCAAGTACTCTTCCAAGAACTACGACTCCAACAACCAAGCTTCAACGACTCCAACACCTTCTACCAAAACCAAACCTTGTACAAGCAATGGCGACAAGTCAAGTTACAAGAAAACTTCGACATCCTCAAGTCGTCCTCCTACTACAAGCAACTTCAAGCCGAGAGCTTCATCATCTACGACTCCACCGGATGTGACCATCAAGACAAGTTCCATCAAGTGCTTCACATGCGGCGGACGAGGCCACAAGTCCTTCAAGTGTACCAACAAGCGCACCATGATCCTCAACGACGACGACTCCTATGACTCCATGAGTGAAGAGGAAATGGAGGCCCTTGAGCAAGTGGCCATGCACCAGCGCGTGTATGAGGATGAAGATGATCAAGTCTTTTGTGATGAAGATTAGACCCCCGCTCTCGTTGTCTCCAAAGTCTTGACACTTCAACATCAACAAGATGAAGACCAAAGATGCCATATCTTCCATACCAAGGCGGGCATCAATGGAAGGTCCGTGAAGGTCATCATCGATGGAGGAAGTTTCCACAACATGGCGAGTGAAGAACTATGCTCCAAGCTCCAATTGGTCAAGATGAAGCATCCTCGTCCCTACAAGGTCCAATGGCTTAGCGACTCTGGCACTATCCAAGCAGAGCACACCGTGCAAGTTTCCTTCAAGATAGGAGCATACGAAGACACTTTGGAGTGTGATGTCGTTCCGATGTCCGTTTGCCATCTCCTACTTGGACGACCATGGCAATTCTACCGCGGTGTCATCCACAACGGGCTTACCAATCACTATAGCTTCAAGATGAAGGGAAAGGAGTATGTGCTACAACCTATGTCACCATGTCAAGTGATCGCCGATAAACAACAAACCACACATCATGGAGAGAATAGTGAGAGAGTGAGCCACCCAAAAGGGAGTGAGAGCCACAAGCCGAAAATGAGTGCCTCCACGATGAGCGACAAGAAAAACCAAGTGCTATTTGCTACCAAAAGTGAGATGAAAGAAGTGTGTGAGAACCCATCATGTGTTATGCACTATGTCCTTTTGTGCCAGGACGAGGCAACAAAAACTAACACCTCTCACAATCTACCTTTAGTGTTATCTTCTCTATTGCAGGAATTCCAAGACGTATTCCCCGACAAGCTACCTCCGGGTCTACCTCCTCTTCGAGGCATCGAACACCGCATCGACCTCATCCCCGGAGCACCTCTTCCTAACAAGGCACCATACCAATTAAATCCTGAAGAAACCAAGGAAATCCAATGGCAGGTACAGCAACTCATCGACAATGGCCATGTACGAGAAAGCTTGAGCCCGTGTGCCGTCCCGGTAATCCTTGTTCCCAAGAAAGATGGTACATATCGCATGTGTTCCGATTGTCGTCCTATCAATGCTATCATCGTTCTCTATAGATATCCTATTCCACACCTTGATGATATGTTAGATGAGCTTAGTGGAGCCACCATTTTCTCTAAAATTGACCTTAAGAGTGGCTATTACCAAATTCGCATCCAAGAAGGTGACGAATGGAAAACCGCATTTAAGACCAAATTTGGCTTATATGAATGGCTTGTTATGCCAATGGGCTTATCCGAAGCACCCGGTACTTTCATGCGCGTCATACATTTTGTTCTTAGACCCTACATTGGTGTATTTGTTGTGGTCTACTTTGATGATATTCTTGTATTTAGCAAATCTCTCAAAGATCATGTCACCCATCTTAGAACCGTTTTGCAAACTCTTAGATAAGAGCGCCTTTATGCTAATATGGACAAATGCCTTTTTGGTGTAGATAAGCTCGTTTTCTTGGGTTTCGTTGTGTCTTCTAAGGGTGTTCATGTAGATGAATCTAAGATCAATGCTATTAAAACTTGGCCACAACCAACCAACTTCCAACAAGTGCGTAGTTTCCTTGGCTTAGCCGGTTTCTATCGTAGATTCGTGAAGGATTTTAGCACCATTGCATCCCCTTTACATGCTTTAAGTAAGAAAAATGCACCCTTTGTTTGGAGACCATCCCAAGATACCGCATTTAATAAACTTAAAAATTTGCTTACTCCTGCTCCCGTGCTTGCATTACCCAATTTTGACAAAACTTTTGAAGTTCATTGTGATGCTAGCGGTAATGGTATAGGAGGTGTGTTAATACAAGAGAAGCGCCCCATAGCTTACTTTAGTGAGAAACTTTCCGGCGCGCAACTCAATTATCCCATCTATGACAAAGAGCTATATGCCTTAGTGCGAGTTTTGCGTGAGTGGGAACATTATCTTCGCCCCCATGAATTTGTCATTCATAGCGACCATGAAACGCTTAAGTACCTTAAGGGTCAAACTAAGTTGAACAGGCGTCATGCTAAGTGGAGTGAATTCATTGAGTCTTTTCCCTATGTTATCAAGTACATCAAAGGCAAATAAAATGTTGTGGCGGATGCGCTTTCCCGCAAATGCATGCTTGTTATTAAACTTGAATTGAATGTAATTGGTTTTGAGCACATAAAAGACTTGTATGCGCATGATCCTACTTTTGATATTCCTTATGCCAAATGTTTGACGCATACATCTTGGGAACGCTATTACATCAAAGATGATTATCTTATGAGAGCTAACAAACTATGTATTCCCGAGTCTTCTCTCTTCGTTTGTTACTTTTGCAAGAATCTCATGGAGGAGGACTTATGGGAAACTTTGGACACGACAAGACATTTGCTACGCTCTCCAAGAACTACTTTTGGCCCAAGATGTTCCGCGACGTCTCATGCTTCACCAACCGATGCTCAACATGTCGCAAAGCTAAGTCTAAAGCTCAATCTTATGGTCTCTGTATGCCACTTCCAATTCCATATCACCCATAGGAAGATATTAGTATGGACTTTGTGCTTGGTTTGCCTCGAACTCGAAATGGCAAAGATTCCGTATTTGTTGTTGTGGACCGATTCTCCAAGATGGCTCATTTTCATCCCATGCAACAAGATAGACGATGCTTCACATGTTGCGAATCTTTTTTGTAGGGAAATCTTGCGTCTACATGGAGTACCCAAGACTATCGTATCGGACCGTGACGTCAAGTTCCTTAGCTACTTTTGGAAGACACTATGCCCCAAGATCGGAATTAAGCTTTTGTTCTCTTCGGCATACCACCCACAAACCGACGGCCAAACGGAAGTCACAAACCGGACGCTCTCTACTCTACTACGCGTGTTGATCAAGAAGAACATCAAGCAGTGGGAGGAGTGTCTAACCATCGCCGAGTACGCCTACAACCGTGCAAGACATTCAACTACCGGCAAGTCCCCCTTCGAGGTCGTCTACGTCTTCAACCGTTGTCCCCATTGGACATTCTACCTCTAGTGCTACAAGAGCGCATCAACATGGACGCGAGTGGATGAGAGAGCTACCTCAAGAAGATGCATGAAGATACAAGGCACACAATCGAGTGCCAAGTACAACGACTCACGACCAAGCTCAACACCAACAAGCAACCCATGATATTTAACACCGGAGATCTTGTGTGGCTACACCTTCGCAAGGACCGTTTCCCCAATGAACGCAAGTCCAAGCTTTGACCATGAGCCGATTGACCCTTCAAGGTGCTTGAATGCTACAACAAAAACGCTTACAAGATTAACATCCTCGCGACAAGTACTCCATGAGTGACATCTTCAATGTCAAGGATCTCTCTCCCTACCATGGTGATGAGGCTTTTGATCCGAGATCGGATCTTTCCCAAGGGGGGGGATGATGCGGAGCATCCTATGGTCATCCCCATGGACCTACCATAGTCTCACCAAGTGCCAAGAGGACCGATGACACAAGCATGAGCTAGAGCTCTCGAGAACGAGGTGATATCTCTCCTTAGTGATATTCCATATGATCCTCTCGAGACATGGCTACTACCTAAGTCCGGAATGTTGTGCATGATCAGGTACAAAGAAGACCCTCTCGAAGATGCAGGTGAAGATGGACAAGTCTACAATTTCATGGATGAAGGGAACCAACGGAAGGAACTGAGAACAGCTTCCAGGACCCGGACAACCGGCCAGGATCCTGGACATCCGGCCCCTGGAGGTGTCGACAGCAGCAGCAGCCCAGCAGCCAAGTCTACAGGGCCCGGACATCAGGCCTCAGGACCGGACATCCGGCCTCCAGCCCGGACATCCGGACAGTGCCTATCCAGAGAGCACAGAAACCGGACCCCACGGTCCCGGACATCCGGCACCTCGCGAAGGCCCAGACATCCGGCCCGACGCCCGGACGTCCGGCTCCCCATGTCTGTGCACAGTGTAAAGGGCCGAAGCCCATGTATCCCTTCGCCCCCCTAGATTATATATACTCTTCCTCCCCTAACGTTTTAGGGTTAGCATTGGTTTAGCTCATTTGAGAGATAGAGCTTTGTTCATCCATTTGGTTCTACTCCATCGACAGACCACGACCTCTACGGAGAAGATCCATCGATTGGATTCAAGACCCCTCATGGGAAGACCCTGTCGGCGTTCTGGGAACCAGGGTACCCAGACTTGCCTGCCTATGGCCTACAGCGTGGCTCCATCGATGGCCTGGTACGGCCCATCTGCGACACCAACAAGACAAGACCCTCGCGAGGGGCCAAGCCTCGTGAGGCAGACGACGCCAAGACCTCCGGAGGGAGCGGCCACCCCAAGGCTGCTCCTGAGGAGCGGAGTTTCCTATGCAAGCGCCCAACCTCATGAGGTTGCGGTGACGCAAGCCATGACAACCAAGGCCAGGCGGGTGCCAGCGAGTGCAGAGAAGACAGTTTCCTCTTTGGTGCAAAGGAGGCAAGCGCAGGCGTGGGGTCCCGAGGAATCAGCCTGAGGTTTCCATTCCCGTGCAACGAGACCAAGACCGCCCGGACGGAAGGAAGGATGTCATCGTCGAGCCCACCGCAGTGTCACAACCAGGAGCTTTGCAGGAGAAGACCACCTTTCATCAGGATAAGATGTACTACTTGTCCCCTTTCAAATTGGCCGTTGTGGGTCCCTTCCCGCCTACATTTTGGAGGAAGAGGACCAAGGTCACTATATATAGGTTAGCCATCACCGTAGAAAGGGGGATCCGATCCAACCCAAGGGTAGCTCACTCAGACTCAAGAGCAGGCCTCGCGAGCTTGTTCACCCCTTGTACTTGTTCATCCTCACCCCCTCGTGAGGCTAAACCACCACAAAGCAAGAGTAGGGTCTTACACCGCAAGGTGGCCCGAACTGGGTAAATTGCCATGTTCATCTTCTTCCTCGATTCATTGAGCTAGGCTGTAGGGTGGCGAGTTGGTTGGCTGGATAGGTTGATTTCTTTGCACACGCCCCAGAGTTCGAACCTTTCTTGGGTCTGCGGAGCCCTGAATCTGACATTTGGCGTGCCAGGTAGGGGCGTGTCGAAGCTCTACCGCTGTCATCAGCCGCGCGCCACTCGCACTGCACACCCCCATGGCTAGCGCCGCCTCACCCGTCGAGCCGCTGGGCGCTCTTGGAGCCGCGGCGGGCCACCGGGCCTTTTCCCCCGCCCTACGACAGGTGCAAAGGCCACCGAAGTTCAGGCCAACGCTACCCCCGCGGTACGATGGCACAGGGAGCCCCGCGGAGTTCCTTCGCCTGTACGAGTTAATCGTCGAGGCGGCGGATGGCAACGAGAAGGTCATGGTGAACTAGCTCCCCATGGATCTCATGGGCGTGCCGCATTCCTGGATGCTTAGCCTGCCGGAGTTGTCGGTGGCCTCCTGGGAGGAGCTGCGCAATCAGTTCATCGTGCGCTTCATGGCACCGGCGCCCCATGCCGTAGCGGCCCTCCTAGGTGGGTCGCAGGCGCTGGCCTCGGGCCGCCAAGCCAAGCAGTTCTTCCGACAGATAGGGGCCACCCAACAACGGCGGGAGGCTTCCTCGGGCCGGGTGGTGCCTGAGACTGACATCACCTTTGACTCCAGGGATCATCCCAAGACTACGGTCAGCGCAGGCGTGCTCCCCTTGCTGTGCACGCCCACCATCAGCAATGTCGAGGTCACCAGAACCCTCATCGACGGCGGCGCTGGCCTCAACATCCTCTCCGTGGAGGCCTTCAACCTGCTCCAAGTGCCTTACGACCGGCTCGCCCCCACCATGCCCTTTTCAGGGGTGCTCGATGGCTCCATCATTCCCCTGGGGCAGATCCGCCTCCCCGTCACCTTGGGCACGCATCGCAACTACTGCACCGAGCTCATCGACTTCGACGTCGCCCGCATTGGCCTCCCGTACAAGGCCATCCTTGGGTATCCGGCCCTTGCCAAGTTCTTGGAGGCAACGCACCCTGGCTACAATGTCATCAAGATGCCTGGGAGCAGTGGCATCCTTACTGTGGTGGGAGACACCAAGGATGCCTTCCTGGCCCTCAGGCTTGCTTTCAAAGCCGCGGCGGCCGCGCGGTCGGATGCGGAGGGCGCTCCGGAGGTCCTGGAGGCCGTGCTCGCGAAGAAGAAGCAGTTGTTCTCTCAAGACTGGGCTGAGACGAAGCAAGTGTCAATCGATGACTGGGGCTCAGACCTCACCTTCACCATAGGCGCCGGCCACCCACCAGACCAAGAAGAAGCGCTGGTCTACTTCCTCCGTGCGAACAAGGATGTGTTTGCATGGGAGGCGATGGACCTGGTTGGCATCCCGCAGGACGTGATTGAGCACCATCTGATGGTGTGCCCCGGCGCGCGCCCGGTGAAACAAAAGGTGCGACGACAAGCCCAGGAGAAGAAATCGTTCATCGTCCAGGAGGTCCGCAAGCTGCAAGAAGCCGGCGTCATCCGGGAAGTGCGGGACCCGGATTGGTTGGCCAACCCGGTCATCGTCCCCAAGAAGGGGGGAAAGGAGCGCATGTGCATCGACTTCACGAGCCTCAACAAAGCTTGCCCTGAAGACCCATTCCCTCTTCCGCGCATCGACCAGATCATTGACTCCACCGCAGAGTGCGACCTGCTGTGTTTTCTGGACGCCTTCTCGGGCTACCACTAGATCAAGATGGCGGTGCAAGACATCGAGAAGACGGCCTTCCTTTCCCCGTGCGGGGTGTACTGCTACACCTGCATACCTTTCGGATTGCGCAACGCCGGCGTGACCTTCCAGCGATTGATGCACATCGCCCTAGGCAAGTAGCTCAGGAGGAATGCCGAGGCGTCCGTCGATGACATAGTGGTCAAGTTGCGGGAAGCAAGAACTCTTGTCGAAGATCCGGAGGAAACATTTGCCAACTTACGCAAAGTGAACCTACAGCTTAATCCGGAGAAGTGTGTGTTCGGCGTCCCGTCTAGCAAGCTGCTGGGTTTCTTGGTGTCACACAGGGGAATTGAGGCTCACCCAGAGAAGATCAAGGCGATAGAAGGAACGAGCCCGCTGCAGACCCTCAAGGAAATGCAGAAGCTCGCGGGCTGCATGACCTCGCTGGGGCATTCCATCTCCAAGCTTGGTGAGCGCGCCCTCCCGTTTTTCAAGTTGATGAAGAAGAAGGGCCCGTTCGAATGGACTCCGGAGGCTGAGGAAGCTTTTCAAGACCTCAAGAGGTATCACACCAGCCCCCGGTGATGGTGGTGCCTCGACCTCTTGAGCCCCTGGTGCTTTACCTGGCCGCCACACCCCACTCGGCTAGTGCGGCACTCGTGGCGGTTCGGGAAGAGCGTGCGGGTGCAGGTGCGCGGCGTGGCACCCTGTCTTCAGCCACGCCATTGCCACCTCAGGACGGCGCTCCCGAGGCCTCGATTACCCCGACAGAGGGAGAGGCTCCTGAGGCCCCCATGCCTCATTCAGGGCCGAACGCCATCGACTCCTCTTCCCTCGTCGAGCACCCTGTGTACTTCGTCAGCATCGTGCTGCGCGACGCGCGCGCACGCTACCCCATGCCGCAGAAGCTCCTGCTCGCGCTCCTCGTCGCCTCCAGGAAACTGCGGCACTACTTCCAAGGCCACCCCATCAAGGTCATCTCCATGTACCCCCTGGAGAGGGTGCTCCACTGCCCCAATACCGCAGGGAGAGTGGCCGAGTGGAACATCGAGCTGTAGGCATTCCAGCTGGGGTTCAACACCACTAGGGTCATCAAGGGCGTGGCCCTCGCTGACTTTGTGGCGGAATGGACTGACGCCCCTGACCGAGGGGAGGGTGAAGACCGCTCCCTCATGCTTGGAGATGAGGCGCCCGATGGCTGGGTCAAGTACTTCGATGGTGCGTTCACACGCCGAGGCGCAGGGGCTGGAGCCGTGCTCATCTCGCCTACCCAGGACAAGCTCTACTACGCCGTGCAGCTCTGCTTCCAGCATGGCAAGAAGGTCTACAACAACATCATGGAATATGAAGGCCTGATCGCAGGCCTCAGGGCTGCGGCGGGCCTGTGGATCAAGCGCCTCACCATCAAGGGCGACTCTCAGCTCCTCGTCAACTTCTCCAACAAGGAGTACACGCCCAAGGACGAGCACATGGAGGCGTATCTGGAGGAGGTACGCAAAATTGAAAAACGGTTCTTGGGTTTGGAGTTGCAGCACATCCCGCGTGGCACGAACAAGGAGGCGGACGACATCACCAAGAGAGCGTCACGGCGCGACCCCCAGAAGCCTGGCGTCTTTGAGGAGCGGCTCTTCAAGCCATCGGCGGTCCCCTCCGTTGTGGGCCCGGCGTTGCTCCGGGAGGAACTGCCCCTGGCCCCCTCCTCGGGCGCCCCGGCCTGCGGCCCGACCTCCGGAGCCCGCCTGCTCCTGGCCCTCGAACCTCAGGAGGGGTGCTGGACCGAGGAGTTCAAGGCGTACCTGCTCCAAGGCACCTTGCTAGAGAAGGAGGAAGACGCAGAACGCGTGGCCCGTCAGGCCACCACCTACTGCTTGCAGGATGGCGAGCTCTACCAAAGGCGCCCAAATGACACTTCGCTGCGGTGCATCTCCAAGGAGCAGGGATGCGAGCTGCTGGCTGATATCCACGGCGGGGATTGTGGGCATCACTCTTCATCGCGCACCCTCGTGGGCAAGGCGTTCCGCAGCGGTTTCTACTGGCCACGGCGCTCAACGATGCCACTGAGCTGGTGAGATCCTGTGAGGCCTACCAATTCCACACCCAGCAGATCCACCAGCCCGCCCAGGGCCTCTAGACCATTCCGCTCTCGTGGCCGTTCGCTGTCTGGGGGCTGGATATCTTGGGCCTATTTCCCCGAGCGGCCTGGGGCTACTGTTACCTCTACATCGCCATCGACAAGTTCACCAAGTTGGCGGAGGTGGAGCCCGTGCACACCATTCCGGCGGGCTCGGCCGTCAAGTTTATCAAGTGCCTCGTGAGCCACTTCAGGGTCCCCAACCGTATCATCACTGACAATGGCTCTCAGTTCATGAGCAACCTCTTCAAAACATATTGTGCTAACCTTGGAACGCAGATATGCTACGCTTCAGTGGCGCACCCGCGGAGCAACGGCCAAGCCGAACATGCCAACGCGGAGGTCCTGAGGGGCCTCAAGACGAGGAGCTTCAAGAAGAAACTCGAGGCCTGTGGCAGGGGTTGGCTCGATGAGCTGCAATCCGTGCTGTGGTCCATCCGCACCACCGCTACTAAGCCCACCGGCAAGACCCCGTTCTTCCTCGTCTACGGGGCTGAGGCGGTCCTCCCGCATGAGGTCAGGCATCGCTCCCTGCAGGTCTTGGCATTTGACGAGGCATGCCAGGATGCCTCGCGGAGGATGGACATCATGCTCGGGGAGGAGGGCCACCACCAAGCCTCGCTCCGTGCCGCGAGGTACCAGCAGGCGCTGTGGCGGTATCATTGCCGTAGCGTCCGCTCCAGGACCCTCGAGGTGGGTGACCTCGTCCTGAGGCGGGTGCTCTCCAGGGAGGGGCTTCACAAGCTCTCGCCCATGTGGGAGGGCCCGTTCAGGATCTCCAGGCCTGGTGCCGCGCGCCTGGAGACGCAGGACAGGGTCCCCATCTAGAACGCCTGGAACATCCAGCACCTCTGGAAGTTCTATCCGTGAACAAGGCCATGCGCCTCTCAAGTCTCCGCCCGTGACACTCTCACGTAATAATGAGTGGGGCTGTACATGCCCTGGAGTCTGCTGAGTGCCGCCCCTAGGCCTCACGGGGGCTCCCACCCACGTCCTAGTGGAGGCCCCATGCTCTGCGCTGGCGGGAAGACTAGTCTAGGTGCCGGACGTGACTATTCTTTTGCTTGCTTTCTGTAGTTGGTTTGCCACTTCTTGGAATGAAATTTGAAGTTCTCGCGTCCTTATTTGAGAGGGTTGGGAATTTTTCACCTCGCCGCATTCGCTCTTTCAGGCCTTGTTCTAGGGAGAGTGCCGGTTGCCCGTCGCTTTTCCTCGCGCGTGTCACGCATCGGGGCTGGGCACGGTGTATATGCTTGGGCCCGCCCACGAACGCACCTTGCCAAAGCCTCAGTATTTGGCCTTTGGCGTCTTAATCCTTGCGTGACGCCCTCAAACGAGCTAACGGGCACGCACGCCCTCCTGAGTCCATGCCTCTGGGCATCGCGACACGGCGTGCTAGTGGCCCACGCTCGGGGGCTCGCGTGGGGCACGGCACCTCCAGAGGTCCCCTGACCTCGCGGCCGTCGGCTGCCTCCCGAGGCCTAAAGACCGTTGAACCCTCCAAAAGAAAACCCTGGGCGTGCAGGAGGCTCCGAAGAAGCGCGCCCCCGCGGCATGGGAATCTACCGCAAGCACACTAAGCTAAGTCACCTCAATCACAATCAGCAAAATCTCATCAATGAGCAGCAACACGGGTAACAGGATGCAATATAAAACAATAAAATAGAGGCGTGAGCACCATGGTTCATTACATGCCCCCGCAGGGCTCTCTACTTCTTGATGCAGGCAAAAGAAAGAAGGTCCCAGCTCTAGCCACGCCCGCGCTCAGTCGAAGTCCTCCTCCTACTTCACCGGGGCACGGTGGCGAGGCGGCTCGTCTCCTTCCCTGGTCCGAGCTCGGTGGCGTGGTGGCTGATCGTAGTTGCTGTCGCTCATGCTCTCCCCAGAAGAGGAGCCGCCGCCGCTGGAGGTGTTGTGGCCGTCGCCAAGGGCAAGCCCATCGCCGGAGATGGTGTTGTCCCTCCGGCCATTGTCGTCGGAGGGGTGGACGTTGTCGTCGTTGCTGTCGTTCTCCGGGCAGCACCCCAGGCACCTGCCATCCTCCCCGAAGACCCTGACGAAGAGGGTCGCAACACCGTCATACCTGAAGTAGAGGGTACACCTCCCTTGCAGGCCGCGTGCGCGGGCGAATGGCTGCAACCCGCAGTTCAGGAACACGTTGCCGGCAGGGGTGACCTTGACCTCCACCCAGGAGGCCTTGCTACAGCAACCATCGGCTTGCAGCCAAAGGCCGCCAGGTCCCCCGGCCGGCAGCGCATTCATGAAGAAGCGCGGGAGCTGGAACCAGACACCAGCGGGCCTCTCCGCACACACCACAAACTCCGAGGACGCGTTGCCTGAATGAGATAGCGGGCGCGGTGACCGGACAGCTGCCACACGCCTCCCTCCTTGGTCGTGGCTGCCCCGGCCACAGGAGCCCCCACCGCGGGAGGGAGCGCCCCCACGACTGCCGGTGGCAGTGCCAGCCTTCGAGGAAGTGCGCCTGCCCCCTTGGGGTGCCACCGCTGGCATCGCGACACGCTTGCGGGGGCGGTCACGGCCCCTCTTGGGCGGCGGCGAGTCTGGCCCCTCCTTGGGAGCCTTTCCCTTCTCCGTGGCAGAAAACCTCCTCACTGGCGCCCTAGATGCTTTGGTAAGATGGCGGAGAGAAGAAGAAGGAGAAGCGAGGGGCGAGAAGATGAAGATGGCTGGGGGCTCCGCCGCCTTCCCCATTTATAGGCGAGGGGAGGCTAATCGCCGGCCTCCCACGCTCCGAGCAATGATGGCCTATCTGCATGCATCAGGCAGTTGTCAAGTTGTGCGGTTGCCGAGGTGGTGTGGGGAAGTGGAGACGCCCACGTCCCATCAAGCGCCACGCGTCGGCTCGGTCCGCAGGCGATTGGGGCCCGTGGTACTTCGCCCTGGCCCTTTGGCTTCGCCCCGAAGCCAAGTTCGAGCGCGCCTTGGGCCCGGGGGCTACTGTCAGCGTTCTGGGAACCAGGGTACCCAGACTTGCCTGGCTGCGGCCCATGGCATGGCTCCATCGACGGCCTGGTATGGCCCATCTGCAATACCAACAAGACAAGACCCTCACAAGGGGCCAAGCCTCGTAAGGCGGACGACGCTAAGACCTCCAGAGGGAGCAACCACCCCAGGGCAGCTCCTGAGGAGTAGAGTTTCCTATGCAAGCGCCCAACCTCATGAGGTTGCGGTGACACAAGCCATGACGACCAAGGCCAGGCGGGCGCCAGCGGGCGCAGAGAAGACAGGTTCCTCTTTGGTGCAAAAGAGGCAAGCGCAGGCGCAGGGTCCCGAGGAATCAGCCAAAGGTTTCCATTCCCGTGCAACGAGACCAAGACCGCCAGGATGGCAGGAAGGATGTCATCGTTGAGCCCACCGCAGCGTCACAACCAGGAGCTTTGCAGGAGAAGACCACCTTTCGTCAGGATAAGATGTACTACTTATCCCCTTTGAAATTGGTCGTTGTGGGATCCCTTCCCGCCTACATTTTGGAGGAAGAGGACCAAGGCCACTATATATAGGTTAACCACCACCGTAGAGAGGGGGATCCGATCCAACCCAAGGGTAGCTCACTCACACCCAAGAGTAGGCCTCGCGAGCTTGTTCATCCCTTGTACTTGTTCATCCTCAGCCCCTCATGAGGCTAATCCACCACAAAGCAGGAGTAGGGTCTTACACCGCAAGGTGGCCCGAACCTGGGTAAACTGCCACATTCATCTTCTTCCTCGATTCATCGAGCTAGGCTGTAGGGCGGCGAGTTGGTTGGCTGGATAGGTTGAGTTCTTCGCACACGCCCTAGAGTTCAAACCTTTCTTGGGTCTGCGAAGCCCTAAATCCGAGAGACCCCTCAAGACCTCCTCTCAGAGAAGAACTCGCTACCGATTGTATCGTCCTTTGTTACGTTTGCATCTTGTATGTTCATGGATCTAGCACATGTGTGATCTCTCCCGTTGATTTGAGTGTTTCCCCTCGTGTTTCCCCTCGTGTTCATCGTGTTCTTCGTAGGATCCACTCCATTTCGTGAAAGATCGGGCATCTAGGGTTCTACCCTACATCAATAACCGCCCATTATGCATCTTCCACAATGTTCATACCCACAACACCAACGACTGTCAGGAGCTCAGGGTGCTCCGGGACGAGCGCCTAGGCCGCCACCCTGAGCGCGGCGATCATGGCTTCGGCCACGGAGGAGGCCGCGGTGGAGGCCGCTGGGACAACCGCAACTGTCGTGGCTCGACACGATCACCTATGGGGCCGTCGGCCCCTTTGTGGTTCGGCAAGGGGGAAGGGCGTGTTGCACAAAGAGCGAAGGTCGTAGAACAGCACGTCAATGGTGACGCGGGTGGTTTTTACCCAGGTTCGGGCCGCCACAAAGCGTAAAACCCTACTCCTACTTTGGTGGATTGAGTGGAAGACCGTGGCGAACACGCAATGCTCAAGCCCGGCAGGGTCGCCTTAGGGAGAGTAGCTACGCGCGTATGAGTGTACAAGGGTCCGAATCCTCTCTAAGGTTGCCATGACCCTCCTTTTATAGGTCAAGGGGTTACCACAATGGCAAAACAGTCATTATCCTATGATTAGATAGCCACAGTGCTATCATACCTAACTCTGCAGACAGGACAAGGTGCATTAAATGCACCGCTTAGTGTCACGTCGTGGATGCAGCCCGGCAAGCCTTGCCACGCCATTCAACTACCTTCTCGCCTGTCTACGTGACACGCCCATGGACGGTTTTCATTTTGAGGTGATCTTCATCAGAAATGGCTGCCACGTGCTGAATGACTACCAATTATTCACTTGGGGGCTCGACACCGCACCGATAGGTGACTTGGGTCACTGTGAGGTGGAGCGGTGGAACCCTGGCGGGATAGCAGGCCGCCAGTGTCCCGGCAACCCTTGTCGGGGAGGTCTTGGGACTTGCTCTTGGGGTGGCCTCGACCTGACCAAGCTCGCCTGCCCGGTAAGGGAGGCTTTTCCCTTGGTGATATCTTGCTGTCTAGGCTTGTCTTGGTCTTCTTGATCCGCCCATTGATTCCTCAAAGAGCTCATTTATCTCTGGCTTGGTCTGGGTGAAGCTTGCTTCATTGCTGCCATGCCAGAGACGTGCCTGTCCGTGCACAAGTCAGGGGGAAACATACACCCCTGTCTGTGTACCCCGACAGAAGCCCCCGAGCCTGATCCATACGTGTTGCCGGGCACGTTGGGTTAGGCCCTAAATAGTGCATGGACACGCGTCAAATGAGTGCTGCGCATGCAGCGGTTGTGATGACTAGTGAAACCAACGTCCACTCCGCATAATTACCACAGGTCGTGGGGTCGTGGGACTGTTGCAGTTAATGTAAAATGATAACTTTCCGAGGGAAAGCAGCGAAGAGTCGCCCCTTCCCCCATGTTCGTCCCTCATAAAAAGGAAAAACGTGAAGGGGCGCGGCTCATTCGCACCCGTTCTCCACTATCTTCCTCGTCAAGCCAAGCCACTGCTCCCGCGCCCACATTCACCTCCGACGCCTCACCCAACCTTCCATCCCTTCCAGGGCTCCTGAGGATGGGAAAGAAAGCCGCCGCCGCCAAGGGGAAGCAGGCGGCCACCGTGAAGGAGACGGTCGTAGAGGGGAACAAGAAGAGGGCGGCGGAGCTGGACAAGAAGCGACGGGGAGATGTGGTTTTCTTCTCGTCAAGCTTGGATAGCGATGCTCTGGTTGCAAGGTATAGATACATGTGGGGAAGGGAAGTCCCACAGGGGCATGGCGTGCCCAAGGTTCTGTCGGAGGGGAAAAAGGATCCGCCGGATTCTTATCGATTTTTCTGCACGTATTTCTTCTGCGGCCTCTGTCCCCCTTTCTCAGATTTCTTTGAAGCAATGATGGTGGTGTATGGATTCCACCTACTGGACTTCACGCCGAATGCAATGGCGTGCATGGCGATCTTCGCCCATTTGTGCAAGAACTTTGTCGGGGTCACCCCCAACGTAGACCTGTTCAGGCACTTTTTCGTCCCGCGGGTGGAGAACAAGGCTCATCGCTCAGAAAACATAAGTTGGATCCCCCGGGAGAGGAGGGAGATTTGGGATTATCTTCCTGGTTAGCAGCACGACAGATGGGAGGAATGGAGGGCGGACTGGTGTTGGATCCAGGATGAGGAAGCTCCAGAGTATTGCCAGGCACGGACGGAGTGCATCGTGCACGGCAATGACTGAAGGGAATTGGGCCTCACTGACGACAGGCTTTGCCCGGCGTTGAACAGGATCGCTCGCCTCAAAGCTTTCGGGTTAACCATCGAACAGGTGGGAGCCGATTTCCTCCGGTGCCGCATTGCGTCGCTGTAGAAGAGTGATAGGTTTGTCTGGCGATACAAAGACGCCGGAGACAGGATGCGGCTGTACCCAGGCCTTACCAACAATTTGTCAGTTTACGGACACGGCTGGCTGTGCGAACAACTATTCGGCAGCCTGTGGCCGTTCAAATTGCCGGCAAGGGTCATTCCGCTAAACAGCAACTCTGCCCAGGATCAGATCCTGAAGTGGATGCCCGACTGCAACGCCTATGGGGTTGCGAGCGATTGGCAACTACCCGACACCGACGCAGAGGTCGAGTGGTTCTCTGGCCTAGAGGAAAGAGCTGTCAGGGTGGAGGGCAATATGTTCAAGCGCACCTCCACGGTAGAGGTGGAGTTCATCAGGAGGCGGATCGAGGAGAACAAAGCAGCCTGGGCCGCCGGGAAGGCAAGGCCCAGAAGGGTGGAGGAAGAAGAGGAAGGGGAGGCCAAGGGCGAGGTCTCCTCCCATGGTAGGAGCGAGGTGCACGCCATGGAGGAGGTTGCCGGGGCTGAGCCTTCCGCGATTGAAGCCTTGTATGCCAAGGCAGCGGAAAACCAGGAATGGGACAAAGCCGAGGCGGTGGAGCAGCCCGAAGAGGAGTGGCTCTCAACAGGCCCACAAGCCCCCGAGCCAGACCTAGACTAGCGCCCTCGTAGGCGGGTGGCTAGTTGGGGACCAGCGGCTCCTGCCCCTGTGCCTGCCGCGAGGAAGGTGAAGAAGATCGCCTCCAAGAGCGATAAGCCGGACGTGGAGCGCCATCTTTCTTCTCACCTTTCCGAGGCCAAGACCCCTCCCGCCAAGCGACAAGCAGTCACGGGAGTCGACTCCAGCTCCCAATCAGATTCGAGCTCTTCGAGCAGCTCGTCTTCACCGGAGATCCCCCCGCCCAAGCAAGACTTGAAGTTACTAGGGAGTACTATTCCCCCGGTCCTGAAGAGAGGCAGAGCGCCCCCGCCACCCATGTAGTTCGAGCTGGGCTCTATGCTCATGGACTCGGAGTAAGGAAAATACTTTCTGCTCCCATCCAAGTCTTGCATATTTGTTGGTTTGCTGATTCCATTTTGTTTGCTGCTTTCGACAGGGAAGAGGAGGAGGAGGAAGCCCTCATCCATCGGTCCAAGCGGCTCAAGCAGACGGAGCTGTCGGGGCCTTCGGAGGGCATGGGCTTGGCGGGGAGTAGCATGAGCGATACGGCGCCAAGCCCCCAGCTCAGCCCTCGGCATGGACGCACGGGGCAGGCCTCCCCCGCGAAGAGTGGCATGGAGGAATGCCCCCCATCCCCAGCTAAGGAGGAAGGAGAGATTCCCTTGGGTCAGGTTCTCCGAGAGGGCCCCACTCTTCCTGAAACCCGAGCCGAGAGGTCCCCGGCAAGGGCCTCCACAGAAGGATCGGCCCAAGCCGATGCCGTGGTAACTGAGGAAGAGGGCGGTGGTCGCATCCCGACAACTAATACTGCCGAGGAAACCGAAGTCCTTCCATGGCAACCAACTCTGGGTAATTCGCTTGTCCTTCTGTTTTCTGCTGTCTTCATTATCTTGCTTCCAGTCCCTATCCTTCTGACGCATATTCTCTCCTTGCCATGGCTTGCTGATCTCGTTTGCAATCCTGATAGCCGAGGAACCAGAGATGCTGGAAGAAGTGGCCAACATCGGCATGGATGCTGCTGAAGAGGCAGCCAAGATTGCCACAGCGGAAGGCCAGGGAGACGTTGCCGGGTATATTCGAGAAGTCCCAGGGGAGCCCCCAGCAGCATGCCAGGTCTGGGGGTGGTGGTCAAAGAGAAACTTCCCCTCCAGACCATGAGCCCCCTACCCAATTTGGCACCTCGATCGTAGCCCCGCAGCCATCTTCGAGCAGTCTGGCGTTGGTTCTCGCCCAACCTGGACTGGGAGCCCCTGGCTCATCCGCGGTAGTGGGCGCAGATCTTGACGAGGAGATCCAACGCATCATAGTGCCACTGTCCCAGCGAGTTGAAGAAGCTAACGATTCCATCAGCGCAGTCATGGACCTGTCCTTCCTGGAGTCCGTGGCGGCGGGCATCAAGGAGATGCAGAACCGGTACGGCCAGAAGTGGCAGGCACTCAAGGAGTAGTGCAACTCTGCCAACAGCGTGGATCAGAAGTTGAGGGACAAGGGTAGCGAGCTGCGCGAGTGGCATGGCAAGCAATTCCAAGTCCTTATGCGGCAACAGGAGACGATCACCATGGCGAAGGAGGATGTCGCCACCCGGGAACCCGCTGGCGGAACGTATAGCGCTCCTGGATGCCACGGAGAAGGATGTTTCTTCCCGGGAAGAGAACCTCGAGGCCACTCTCCGCGGCAAGGATGGAGAACTAGAGGCCCTTGTCCAGCAACGTACCAAGGAGCTGGAGGACAAGCACAAGGCGGCCCTGGATGCGTTCACCCTTGATTCCATTGCTCAGCTAAAAAAGGTCGTCGATGAACTTGCCGCTGCATCCACTGCTAAAGCTGATCTTGATCAACAAGTGGCCAAACTGATAGAGGAGCTTTCCGGGAGTACCAAGGAAGCTATGGCCCTTAAAGAGGAGGCGCAGAAGGCGGGGATTCTCCTGAGAGAGGTGTAATCACAAGGTGGCAAGCTTAGCATTCAAATCCTCAATGGTGCCAGAATCAGTTTTCAGGCCCTGGTCCTTGGATGCAAGGTGTGACTGCAGCCCCTCTAGCGTGGTGGCTGCCTTCCGCGCTTCTTCCCGGAGGGCCTCGGCCTCTTTCCTGATCCCGGCAAGCTCTTCTTCCAATTTCCCCATTCAGGACTCAAGCTCTGTTTTGGCTTTGGAGGCTGCGGCCAGGTTATCGGAGACTTCCTTGAGTTTGGCTGCCGCGTCCTGGGTCTGTGCGTCGATGGATATCTTGTGGCCATCCTCCAGATCCTTAACTCATTGTAGAATAAGACTCTCCAGCTCGTCATCCTTGCTGCGAAGAGTGTCTGCCAGGGCCTGCTCACGAGCAGCGAGATCTTTTGCTTTGGCATTGAGCTGCGCCTCACACTCTGCTAGCCTGCCATCACGAGCTCTTGCTCTATCTGCTGCGGTGGCCATCTTCTCCTCCTGGTCCTTGAGCATGCAGGATCGGTTGTTTTACCAAGCGCGCAACTCTTCCGCCTTGTCCTTCAAGTGCTGGGTGGCCACGTCCTGAGTCCTATGCTCTTCTTGGACTACCTGCCACCTCCGGCCATACCTCTCTTGCACTTCTTTGAGCCTGGTAGCCATCATCTCCAGAAAAACCAAGTCCTTGGAGCTGTGGCCAGGGTCACTTGCTTCTTTAGCCCTTTGGGTCAAAGGAGCCAAGATGCGGCCGATCTCTTCATCAAAGTTTGCCCCAGCAAGAATTGATGAGCCGGGGGCTGTCGGGGTGGGGTGATCGACAATCATCGCCAAGCTGCTTGCCAGGAAAGTCACCCTCGCATGTGAAGCGTCACTTTGAAGAGGTGTTTTCTCTTCAACATACATGATGGGGCCAGAAATGCTGCCGGGGATTCCCTCCGGTCCTTCCGGGGCTTCATGGGTATCCCTGGGGGCTTCTGTGTGCCCCTCATCAGTGGCAATCTTGAGGGCCTCCGCGGTGGCATCCTTCCCTATGTCAGCCACTTCTTCCAATAGTCGAAGTGCTCTCAAACTTCAGTGCAAAACTTGACAACTCTAATGTCCACTCCACTATCCTGCCAGTTGCTTCCAGGTTTCTCAAAATACATTGCAATGGAAAGCGAGTGACAACGGTGATCTCATGTGCTTGAAAGTAGTGGCGCAGCTTCCTTGAGGCCACGAGGAGGCCGAAAAGCAGCTTCTGCACACCAGAGTACCTTGACCTAGTCCCCTGTAGAAGAGAACTAACAAAGTACACTGGTCGCTGCACCACCCTCTTCTTTGGCACCAGCTGTTGATTGGTTTTGTTTGCTTGTGTCATTCCTGTCCCGCCAGCGTTGGACCTTGCTAGAGAGGATTCTGGTTCATCGTGGGATGGGCTTGCTATTGTTGCTCCCTCATTATCAGCTTCTCTCTGTCCCACTAGTGCGGTACTGATCACTTGGTTTGTCACTGCTAGGTATAGCAAAAGCGGCTCCTGTGGCTTAGACACACCAAATGTTGGCTCAGAGGACAGGTACTTTTTCAGGTCCTACAGCACAGCCTCCACTTCCGGAGTCCATTTTACTAGACCTACCTTTTTCAATATCTTGAAAAACGGCAGGGCGCGCTCGGCGGATCTTGAAATTAACCTACTCAAATCAGCAACACAGCCGGCAAGGCGCCGCACATCCTTGACGGTTTTAGGTGCTTGAATTTGCTCAATAGCTTTGATCTTGTCAGGGTTTGCTTCTATCCCATGCTGAGACACAAAGAACCCAAGGAGTTTGCCGGATGGAACACCAAGCACACACTTCTCAGGGTTGAGCTTCATGTTAATTTTGCACAAGTTTGCAAATGTTTCTTCCAAGCCTTGGATGAGGGTTGATTTGTCCTTGGTCTTGACCATTATATCATCCATGTAAGCTTCTACATTTCTATGCAGCTATGGTTCAAAACCAATCTGTACTTCTCTTGCAAACATTGAACCAGCACTCTTTAGTCCTAAAGGCATACGCACGAAGCAATATGCGCCACTTGGAGTAATGAATGCTGTTTTCTCCTCATCTCCCTTGGCCATGAATATCTGATGGTATCCAAAATATGCATCAAGGAATGAGAATAAATCACAGCCAGCAGTGGAGTCTACAATTTGATCAATGCGTGGCAGGGGAAAGGATCCTTTGGGCATGCTTTATTGAGATCAGTGTAGTCAATACAAAGTCTCCACTTCCCATTCGCCTTGCGCACGACCACCGGGTTTGCCAACCAAGTTGGATGTAACACTCCTCTAACCAAACCAGCAGCTTCAAGTTTCTTGATTTCTTCTGCTATGAACTATTGTCGTTCCAAAGCTTGCTTTCTAACCTTCTGCTTGATGGGTCGAGCATGGGGACAGACAGCAAGATGGTGCTCAATTACCTCCCCGAGAATGCTAGGGATGTCAGATGGTTGCCATGCAAACACATCGACATTCGCCCGCAGGAAGGTAATGAGCATCCTTTCCTATTTACTATCAAGGGTGGCACTGACGATGAAAGTACCGCTAGTGCCGTCCTCCTTCACTGGCATCTTCTTCATTGCAGGGGGAGTGGCTTTGGATTTATTGCTGGCGGAGCTCTCCGGCAAGTCTTCAACAGGTGCGCAACACTCCGAGGAGGTGTGCTTCCCAGAATTCTTGCTAGATGTCTTGCCGGGCTTCTTGCTCTTCTTTTTCCTGGCGGGAGTTGCCGCCTTGGTGGCTTCTTCTACAACGGCATCCCTATAAAGCTTGTCAACGCATATGACTACATACTTCTTATCTGAGTTGATGGAAATGACGCCCATCGTCCCTAGAATCTTCAACCTGTTATAGGCATAACGAGACGCCGCCATAAACTTTGCCTGAGCTGGGCGGCCAAGAATTCCATTAAATGGCAAGGGGATCTTAACAACGTCAAAAACTATCTTCTCTGTTCTGTAGTTTACTTCCCTGCCAAACGTCATCGATAGTGTGATCTTCCCCTTGGGCTAGCTCCTCCCTGGTTTGATTCCTTGGAATGTCCCCATTTTCTCTAGATCTTCATCAGAAATTTGTAATCCCTCGATTACTTCTGGAGAGATCAAGTTCAAGCTGGCCCCTCCGTCAACTAGAACTTTTGTGACCTTGAGGTTGTGAATTGTTGCTGAAACCAACAATGGCAAGCACCCGACCGCAGTTGCGCGATCAGGTTGGTCCTCGGCATCGAAAATGATAGGCATGTGTGACCACTTGAGGGGTTTCTGGGCATCTGCTGCTGGTTCCGCTGCATTAACCTCACGCGCTCACTGTTTGAGCTAGCGGTGAGAGGAATGCAAAGATGCACCCCCGTCAATGCACATCGCTTCTTTTGCCTTCTGGAATTCTTGTTAAATAGGCTCATCATCATCTTCCTCTTCACTCTTATCTTCTTCTTCTTTCTTCTCGCGGCCTCTAGCAGGTTTCTCCTTCTGCTGAATGGCCTTGCCATCGCGCCCTCCTCGGCCATCTCAGCCTTTCTTGCCGGGTCCAGCTGTACCATCTTGGCCCTTCTCCTTATCGCGCTTCCCATACTCAGCCTTCTGCTTTTCGACTAGCTATTCAACTTACTGGCACTCCTGGAGGTCGTGACACTTGGTACAGTGAATCTTGCAGTATGGCCCGTCACACTTGCCGGCCTTCTCGCCCGCCACGGCTACCTGGCAATCAGGGCATGCAGCATCTTCCTTTCTGGAGCTCTCTGTTTTGGTTTTCTTGGCGGGACTGGAGTTGCTGGATCCTTCTACGACCATAACTACCTTGCCTTTGCGCTTTCTATTGCGCTTCCGGCCTTTCTTTTTCGGGGTGGCGGCGTCATCATCCTCAGAATCAACTTCAGCGCTAGCATCTTCCCCGGGAAGTCTTCTCCCCTCTTCAGCCTGTGCTCATTTGTCCACCAACATATAGAGCTCGTTGACAGTCTTTGATTGCGCATGTTCGAGTGAAAGGCGGCAATCACAGCTGCCGGGTGAACATCGGGTATGCTGCGGTGCACACGGCTGAACCTCTGTATATACCTGCACATATTTTCACCTTCTCTCTGTGGGATCACTTGCAAGTCACTAGTCATCTCGGGCCTTTCTGGCCTCCGGTAAGGGCACCAATGAACTTGTTGCATAGATCTGACCACGAGGAGATAGAGTTCTCTAGCAAATTCATCTACCAAGACCTCATATTAGGCTTGAGCACTAATGGAAAGTAGTTGGTGAGGATCTTTTCATCCCTTCCCCCGGCAGCTTGCATGACAATTGTGTAGATGCCCAGTAACTCTATCGGGTTAAGTTTGCCATCGTATTTCTCTGGTACTTCTGGCTTGAACGCCCGGACAGACGTCCAGCTGTCGGGGTACACAAACAGGGGTGTTTATTTCCCCTGACTTGTGCACGGACGAAAAGCCTCTGCCCCGATGGCTAGGGCTTGCCGGGGGAATAGCTACCTCAATATAGCTGGACCCGTCAGTACAAGCCCAAATCAAGTCCAAGCAAGGCCGAGCCAGAGAAGCCGCTCTTTGTGAGATCAAGGAATGCATCAAGAAGACCAAGCCAACATACAAGGCAGAGATTCCAAGGGAAGTGTCCTTTGCTGGTCAGGCAAGGCCGACAAGGTTGATGGAGTAGACAAGAGCAGGACCAAACCGCGCTAGCCGCGTCTCCAGGATGGACGGAGACCGAAGAGCGCATCCCTCCAAGAAGGCCCGGCAAGCCCTGCCCCCAGCAGGCACGAGCCAGTTACCACCGCTCCACCACACCATGATGCCAGTCACTCGATGCGGTATCGAGCCCCCAGGCGATTAAGTGGCACTCACTAAGCATGTGGCGGTTTGCTGGAAGACAGATCACACCCATTTGACACTTGTCCAGGGGCGTGTCAAGATGATAAGCAGAAGTTGGTTAAGCGGCAATATAAGCTTGTCGGGGATGCACCCCCGCACGCCACCTAAGGTAGCATTTATGGCATTTTGTCCTAAGTGCCAGAGTTAGGTACAATAGCACTGTTGGCTATCTAATCACAAGATAATGTTTGCTTTGCCACTGTGGTTACCCCTTGAGCTATAAAAGGAGGTCCAAGGCAACCTAGAGAGGGATTTATTCGGACCCTCACACACTTGTACTCGCGTAGCAGCTCTCCCCGAGGCCACCTTGCTGGGCTTGAGCGCTGCGTGTCGTCGTGTTCCTCCATCTAATCAACCAAAGCAGGAGTAGGGTTTTACGCTTCTCAGCGGCCCGAACCTGGGTAAAAACCACCAGAGTCTCGTCGTTGTGCTGCCTCATGGCCTCCGCTCTTTGTGCAACGTGATCTCCCCCCTGCCGAACCACAAGGGGCCCGTGGCCCCATAGGTGACCGTGTCCACCCACGACATCTTTGGCGCGCCAAGGAGGGGAGGATCGCTTGCGCGAACCCAAAGTTGTGAACAGCGTGTTGATCTTCATCATCACCTTCTTCGTCCATGGCTTCGAAGAAGAGGAGCAATGCTGCTCCCTGGCCCCCTCCTTCTGAGACTCCATCGCACGTCTCCGCTGCAGCAATGACGGCGGCGAGAGCGGGGGACGTCGGTGCTATGATTGGCGCGGCTAGCACAGATAGCATGGCCGTCGTGCCCTCCGCAGTCAGAAGGTGGGACGGGCCGAGCAGCGGCGCCGTCCTTCTCGTGATCCTCAATCGAGCACACTTGATGCCAAGAGGTGCCGCTCAGTCTAATGGGCAGGAGAATGGTGCATACTTGGCCTCCCTTTCCCTCCTTCCTCGCCAATGATCGGGATGCATAGCAGCGATGCCGTCGGCGTCGATAAGCCCGCATGAAGCTTGGTCCTGCATTTATCCCGCCAAGGGTAAATCCTGAGCTAAATGCTACAGCGAATCCGTCGGTTGGCACCCCCGGCAAGCAAACCACGGCAAGGCCCTGTGCACCAACGTGTCTATCACGCTGGTCGCTAAGGGGTCATTGGAAGTTAGGGAAAGGAGAGTGGGACCCGGTTTTTCCCTTTTTCCATGATGTTTCATTAGTTGCGAATGTTTACATTGACTCCTCAGCCCCCGCCGGGGGTGAGCACGTGACTAACGAACCACCAAGTTCCTCTTGTTTTGTCTCTTACCGTTTCCCCTCCTTTGATGGTGGAAGTGGATATACGTGCGTAATTTCATCAGGAGACACAAAGAGGAGGGGCGACCACTCATCAAGGAAGGGATGACATGCATAAGCAAATATACACCCCGGCAGGAGGGAAGCATGAACAAAAGCTAAGTTGGCATGCTTGTAAACTTTCCTCAAAGCTCGTGCTTGCACATCCCTCGAACAACCAAGGTTTTGTATGGCGAGTCCTCTGCGTGATGGAACCTTACTGTATTTGTTCACGCCCTTGCTTTGTTTCGAGTCCACTCAACGAAGCAGGTGGCTGCATCAAAGAATGTTAAGGAAAAACCCACCGACAGCGAGTCCTTGCCAGCAGAATGCTAAGGACCCATTCCTCAAAAGCAATCACGGCAACATGCTGTAGGCGGGCAACCAAAGTACGCGAGGAAATTAACCATTTGAATACCGATGGAGAAACAAGAGGGGATGGCGTGCACTCGCATATAAATATCAGTTCAACAAGCATTAAAAAAAAATAGTACGGAACCTAATACGAGACACATGTTATGTCTTAGTGCAGGGCAGCACGACAGCAAGGGTGGCTTAAGGCTGGGTCCGACGGCCTCCCTGAACTCTCGAGACTGAGAGGACGCTGTCAACAAGGGGGCCGGCCTTCTCCGCAGCGGCAGAGACGTTGGCACCTGGCGGCAGCTTCTTGAAGCCATCGGAGAGATCAAGGTTCGTGTGGAAGAAGGCAAGGTTGCTCAAGACCAGGAAGAGAGCGTCGCGAGAAAGCTTCCAGGATTCGTCGATGAAGCTGGCGGCCCTGTCGTCTTCATACATCTTCAACCCTTCGATCAAGCCTTCAAAGAAGAGCGTCAGCTTGACACTTGGAACTTCATGCTTGTCGACGAAGAAGGCCCAGCTCTTCATATCCATGTTGGCGATCTGAGCAGTGAGGTGTTCGGCGATATCAACCATGCACTTGATCCAGAGGTCGCACTGCTAAATCTGGTTCTCCAGCTTGTCTTCTGCATCTTTTTGGAGATTTCTGGCTTTGGTCAAATCCGTCATCAGTAGCTTCTCACGGCAACCGACAGATTCAAGCTCCTTCTCCAGAGAGGCAAGCCTGGCTTTCATATCAGAGATGGTGCCATTGGCTGTGTCGAGGTCTTGGCTTTTGGAGGAAAGCTGCGATTACGCTCCCTTCAGGGTGGCCTCTGCTTTTCATGCTTCCTCTTTGAGGTCCATGATCTCCTTGCTACTCCCGGCAAGGTCCTCTGTCAGCTTGCTCAATTGATTTTCAAGATCAGTCTTGGCAGCAGATGCGGCAGCTAGCTCATTGGCAACCTTCTATAATTGGGTAGAGGATTCAAGGGTAAGTGTGTTGAGGGTGGCTTTGTGGCCATCCGCCAAATCCTTGGTGTGCTGCTGAACAAGGGCCTCCAGCTCCTCGTTCTTGCCACGGAGAGTAGCTTCTAGAGCCCCTTCCTGGGTGGAAATGTCCTTCTCCTTGGTGTTTAGAAGAGCTTCGCGCTCTGCCAACCATACCTCCCTGGCAGCAATGTCCTCATTGGCCATGGTTAGCACCTCCTCTTGTCGCATGAAAGAGTGGGACTGCTTCTTGTACCACTCGCGTAGTTCGTTGCCTTTGTCCCTTAGCTTCCGGTCCAAGAGGTCGCCGGAGTAGCGCTGCTCCTTGACTACCTGCCATTTGAGGCTGTACCTATTCTGCATGTCCTTGAGCCTTGCCACCATGGATTCCAGTAAGGCTAAATCTTTGGCGCCATCATCAGAATCACCAGCTTCTTCAACTCTCTGGGACAGTGGCGCCAGTATGCGTTTGATTTCTTCATCAAAATTTGTGCCCGCTGAGATAGATGTGCCGGGAGTTGCGGGTCCAGGTTGAGCGAGGATTAGGGCCAGCTTGCTTGGGGAAGATTGCGGGGCCGCGACCAGTGGATAGTTCATGGGAAAGGGTCCCATAGATTGGAGAGGAGCCTTCTCCTCGATGACTGTATCTGGGCCTGATATACTACCGGGAATTTTCTCTATTTTCTCTGAGAATTCCTGAAAATCCCCGGCAGTCTACTCGTGGCCTTCCGCGGCAGCAATCCTGACTGCTTCTTCGGTAGCACTTTTTCTAATGTTGGCCACCTCCTACAAGAGCTCTGGTTCTTCAGTTGACGAGACTGCAAACAAAATCAACAGATGGAATGATAAGAAGCCAGACATTACTAAATCGAAGCAAGGAAGATAAGTGATTCAACCGAGTAGAAGCAAAGACAAGTGGATTACCTGGTGGTGGCTATTGTAAGGGGACATCTCCTTCCCCGGCAACATCAGTTGCCGACGCGGGGTCCACGACCACCCCTTCGATGGCTGTGGCCTCGACGCGAGCAGATCCCTCGGTGGAGGCCCTTGCCGGTGATTCCTCCGCTTGAATTTCGGCCAACAGGGGCCCTTGGAAGGTGGACCCCTCTTGGTGGGCTCTGCCTTGCTGCTCTCACCCAACCCTTTGCCGGGGGATGAGGGACGATCCTCTACATCTCCGCGATCAGGCGAAGTGTGTCCCATGCCTTCACGTCGGGGGCTGGGCTGGGGGCTCGGTACGGGATCCCTTGCCCTATCCCCCGCTAGACCCACGCTCGCCGAATGGCCCGGCACCACCGCATGCTTGGCCCGTTTGGCCCACTGAGCAAGGGGTTCTTCATCCCTGCCAAGTCAACAAGGCAAGATTAAATTAGCAACCAAGTACATAATTCTTCAACAAGAGGCATGGTCGTTCTGCTTACTCTAAGTACCTGAGAATGGAGCCCAGCTCGTACGCCGCAGGTGGCGGGGTGGCTCTTCCCCTTTTCAGAGTCGGAGGAGCAGAACTCGCCGGCGGCAATGAGCTCGTCGGTGGGACCGAGACCTCTGGCGGGATTGAGCTTGACAAAGAAGTTGGGCTTGACAAGGGGCTTGGATCTACCCCCATGACCTCCCGTCGCTTGGCGGGTGGAGTCTTGGCCAAGGAGAGGCGAGTGGATTGGCGACGTGCCACATCTTGCTTGTCGCCCTTTGTGGTTGTCTTCTTCACCTTTTGGCTGCCCCGCGACGGGTCAGGAACCACTGGCTCTCGGTTAGCCCGCTTGCGGAGGCGCCGACCTGGCTCCGGAGCTTGAGGGCCCATTTCGAGCCCTTCTTCCACCGCCTCGAGTTTCTTTGCCTCCTCAGCCTCAACTCCTTCTTGGAGCCATGTTGCTGTGGCTTGGGAAGTCCCGGCCCCGGCAGAATCAAGCCCGGCAACCTCCTCAGCGGCTCTTCATTCCCCTCACTAGAAGAACCTTCGCCCTCAACACCTTCCTCCTCTTCCTCTCCGAGCTCTGTTCCCCTGGCAGCCCTAAGCTCCCTGTCCTCTGCGATCCGCTTCGCAATGAACACTTGCTCTGCCTTGGTAGTGTGCTTAACGAGGTCGTCCTCTACCCTGGAAGCTCTTTCTTCCAGACGAGAGACCAAGTCCATCTCGTCAACCAGGGCGGGCAGTTCCCAATCGGCCTTGACCCCGAAGGCATTAAAATCGGGCATCCATTGCAGGATCTGGGTAGGCGGTGTTAAGGTGCAGGGGAACAATCTTGGCCAGGAGATGAAATGGCCCAAGGTTGCCAAAGAGTTGTTCGCACAACTAGCCGTGGCCATACACGGTCAGGTTGCTGACGGGGCCTGGGTACAATCGCATCCTATTGGCAGAGTTCTTGTATTCCCAAGCAAACCTGTCTCTCTTTTGCAGTGGCGCAATGCGGCGCCGGAGGAAGTCCACTCCCACTTGCTCGATGGTAAGCCCGACAGTTTAAGGCGAGCGATCCTATTCAGCGCCGGGCGGAGCCTATCGTTAGTGAGGCCCAACTTGCTCCAGTCGCTTTCGTGCGTGATGCATCCAGTCTGCGTCGAGCAGAACTCAGGGGCCTCTTCGTCCTTGATCCAGCACCAGTCGCCCCTCCATTCCTCCCATGTGCTGCGCTGCTGGCCAGGGAGATAATCCCAATCTTATCTCTTGCCTCAATGAATCCAACTTATGTTCCCCGAACGGTGGGATTTGTCTTCTATCCGCGGAATGAAGAAGCGCCTAAACAAATCCACGTGGGGCGACTCCAACGAAATTCTCTCACAAGTGGGTGAAGATTGCCATGCACGCCATGGCATTGGGCGTGAATTCTAGGAAATGAAATCCATACATCGTCATCATGGCACAAAAGAAGTCGGAAAAAGGGGAAGAGAGGCCACAAAGAAAGTACGCGTAGAAGAAGCGGTACGAATTTGATGGAATCTTGGTCCTCTCCGGCAGAACTTCGGGCGCTCCATGCCCATTCCTAGTTTCTCTACCCCACATATAGGCATACCTTGTGATTAAGGTATTGCCGTCTAGGTGTGACGGGGAGAAAACCACATCCTCCTGTCGCCGCCTGTCTAGTTCTTCTGCCTTCCTCCTCCTCTCCTCCGCTGCAGGATCCACGGCGGCGGCCACCTGCTTCCCCTTCACGAAGCCCATCTTTCACCCCATCTCTTGGACTCGCAAGAGAAGCAAAAGATCTAACAGAGTTTCTGGGGCGGATAATGGCGGCGAGAGCGATTTTTTGGCTTGAGGAAGAAGATGAAGGGAGGAGAAACGGATGCGAATAAGCACCATCCCTTCACGTTGCCTTCTTATTGGGAACATGCGCAGGGGATAGCTCTTCACTTTCTTTTTCGGGAAGTTACCATTTTTGCAGCGCATTGCTCACTAACGGCTACTGTTCGACGACCCCATGACCTGCGATAATTACGCGGAGTGGACGTGGGATTGACGGGTCATCATGACCAAAACTGCATTGACAACACTTCTTCGACACGTGTCCATGCACTATTTGGGGGCTAACCCAATGATGCCCAGCGACACGTTTGGCTCAAGCCCAGGGGCTTCTGTCGAGGTACACAAACAGGGGTGTTTATTTCCCCTGAGTTGTGCACGGACGAAAAGCCTCTGCCCCGATGGACAGGGCTTGCCGGGGGAATAGCTACCTCAATATAGCTGGACCCGTCAGTACAAGCCAAAATCAAGTCCAAGCAAGGCAAGCCAGATAAGCCGCTCTTCATGAGATCAAGGAACACATCAAGAAGACCAAGCCAACATACAAGGCAGAGATTCCAAGGGAAGTGTCCTCTGCTGGTCAGGCGAGTACGGCAAGGTTGATGCAGTAGACAAGAGCAGGACCAAACCGTGCTAGCCGCGTCTCCGGGACGGCCGGAGACCGAAGCGCGCATCCCTCCAAGAAGGCCCGGCAGGCACGAGCCAGTTACCACCGCTCCACCGCACCACAATGCCAATCACTTATTGATGCGGTCTCGAGCCCCCCAGGCGATTAAGTGGCACTCACTATGCACATGGCGGTTTGCTGGAAGACAAATCACACCCATTTGACACCCGTCCAGGGGCGTGTCAAGATGATAATCAGAAGTTGGTTAAGCGGCGATATAAGCTTGCCGGGGATGCACCCCTGCACGCCACCTAAGGTAGCATTTATGGCATTTTGTCTTAAGTGCCAGAGTTAGGTATGATAGCACTGTTGGCTATCTAATCACAAGATAATGTCCGTTTTGCCACTGTGGTTACCCCTTGAGCTATAAAAGGAGGTCCAAGGCAACCTAGAGAGGGATTTATTCGGACCCTCACACACTTGTACTCGCTTAGCAGCTCTCCCCGAGGCCACCTTGACGGGCTTGAGCACTGCGTATCGTCGTGTTCCTCCATCCAATCCACCAAAGCAGGAGTAGGGTTTTCCGCTTCTAAGTGGCCCGAACCTGGGTAAAAACCACCAGAGTCTTGTCGTCGTGCTGTCTCATGGCCTCCGCTCTTTGTGCAACGTGATCTCCCCCCTGCCGAACCACAAGGAGCCCGTGGCCCCATAGGGGATCGTGTCCACCCATGACACCAGCGGACTTGCCGTAGCTCACGTGTGAAAGTAGGGCACCCAACCTCGTAAGGTAGATACCTGCCAATAACGGGCGTAGGCTGATCAACGACTGGTCCATTGCGCTCGTCGGATTGATGGTGCGCTTCTCGGTGTCACTCAATGTTGGTGCGGGCACCTTCTGCCTGCCTGTCTCGCGGCACTTGGCGTTGATCTTGTCGTGTCTAGGGGTCTAAGGAGGCCATCGATGCTTCGTAGGGCTATACTGTTCATTGTGTTTGTCGCGGCTGCTAACACTGTTGCTGCTGGGGTTGCTGTCATGGAGTCTACAGCACCATTGGCGTACCGCCTACAATATGGCCATCAGTCTAAGCTAGTGGTACTGTTTGTGGACGCCGTGAGGGCTCCGCCTACTGAGATTTATTTGATTCAGAAAATCCAATCAAACTTTGGATAGTGTCTCTCCACTCATCCATCTTGTCTGCCGTTTGAGGGAAATTCAACAACATCTGAGCTCGCACCATTGCTTCTATTGCTGTCACAGGCATGTTCAATAACAAAGAAGTAGGCTGGCGTGGTGGAAGTGGCGCATGAGGATCTTGGACTTGATCGATAGGTGTCTTGCCATGCGGACATTGTTGTGCATGCTCAACAACGCTGCTCGGAGTCATGTCACGCCCATCTCACGATGGACGCAGCATGTGCTTCGACGTCATTTCCCTCGCCGTTGCTGTCGTCGCTGCAGCGGGAGGATCCTGGCTCGCGCCAGACCGGGCAGTGTTGCTCCAATGGACGCGCTCGCCGGTGCTTTGGGGAAGTGGAAGTTGCGTGTTCGCACCGCCCACGCCATTGTTGCTGTCTTTGCCAAAGGGCCAAGGAAGATGGCTGCCTCCAGCACCTTCACCTCCCGTCCCCGCTGTGGTGGGCATGACTACCACGCCACCAGCGCAGGTCATGTCAACCATGGTGTTCGCACCATCCGCGGTGGTGGCGCCACCTGCGCCGCCCTAGGACATGTGCGAGGGAGCTTTGGAAGTAGAAGGCTTCGTCATCGTGGTGCCCTTCTTCTTGGGTGCCATTGATGATGAAAATGGTGATCAAGCTCGATGAAATCAACGCGTCGTCTGCTAATTTAGGTTCACGCTAGTGCCCCCCTATGTGGCATGCCAAAGATGTAGGTGTGGACGACCATCTATGGGGCCATCAAGCCCCTTGTGGTTCAGCTAGGGAGATGCACAAGACGCAAAGAGCAAAACCGACAGAAGGTGAAAGGATCTTTGCCCAGGTTCGGGCCACCGAGAGATGTAAAACCCTACTCCTGCTTGCTATATTGGGTGTATGTGTTGGGACATAAGTACAAGGTGCGCTTCCCCAACAAGATGCGAGAGGAGAGCAGCTACGCGTGTCGTTGTGCAAAGGGTCGATCCTTGTAAACGTTGCCCTGGCCTTCCTTTTATAGCTTAAGGGGTAACCAAAGTGTCAAAATAGTAATTACATGTTGATTAGACAGCGAAAAGTGCTATCATACCTAACTCTGCTGGACTAGGACAAAAGCATTAAATGCTCTGTTAGGTGTCATGAGGAGGAGGAGCCCCGGCAAGGTTGCTGCACCGCTTGCCCAGCTGCCTCCTGTTATATTGACACGCCCATTGGACGGGTGTCATTAAAGGTAATCTTCCTTCCTGCAGGGTGCCACGTGCCCGACAAATCCCACCAAACCACTTACAGGCTTGACACCTCATCGATTAGTGACTAGTTGCTCGATGAGCTGGAGCACTGGTGGATGGTAAGAGGTTGCCGGCCACAGAGCTTGCCGGGCCTTCGCCCTTGCCTGCTCGGCCTTGCCAGCAAAGGTTGCCTTCGGTACTAAACTTGGTGCTTTGTCTTGTTCTTCCCCCCAGTTAGGATCTAACAATGCGGTCCTGAATCTTAGTCCTCTTGATGTACTCCTTGATCTCTCAAAGAGCGGCTCCATTGGCTTGAGAATCTTCTTTATAACTTTAGTTGGCAGGGATGCTGCTACTTGTTTGTGCATAGGTCAGGGTATAAAATACCCATGATTTATACATCGACAATCACGATGGATGAAGGAATAAGGAGTGGCAAGAGCCTAAGGTTGGGGATTCCCGAGGCACCCCAAGGTAATATTCAATGACTCCCAAGCATCTAAGCTTGGGGATTCCCCGGAAGGCATCCCCTCTTTCTTCTACCAACTATCGGTAATTTTACTTGGAGCTATATTTTTATTCATCACATGATATTACTTTTGCTTGGAGCGTCGTGTATTATATGAGTCTTTGCTTTGTTTGCTTTTTAGTTTGTCACAATCATCTTTGCTGGACACGTGTTTTCGAGAGGGACACACATTATTCATGATTTGTTAGAATACTCTATGTGCTTAACTTATATCTTTTGAGCTAGGCAGTTGCTCTAGTGCTTCACTTATAACTTTTAGAGCATGGTAGTGGTTATATTTTAAAGAAATAGTTGCACTCTCATGCTTCAATTATATCTTTTTGGGAGTTGATAATAGTAATGGCAATTAGTATGGGTTATGAATTTGGTCCTAATATGATAGGTATTCAAGAGGGATATAATAAAAACTTTCTTGTAGATCACTGAATATGATAAGTTTGATTCATTGGAATAATTTTGCGATATAAAGGTGTTAATATGTGGGTTGTGCTAGTGAGTAATTGTGGTTTAGTAAGAATATTGGTGCTAAGGTTTGTGATTCCCGAAGCATGCACGTATAGTCCCCCGTTATGCTAAGAAGTTGAAACATGATTTATTATTGATTGTTTTCCTTATGAGTGGTGGTCGGGGACGAGCGATGATCTTTTCCTACCAATATATCCCCCTAGGGGCATACGTAGTTCTACTTTGCTTTGAGGGCTAATAAACTTTTGCAATAAGTATGTGAGTTCTTTATGACTAATGTGAGTCCATGGATTTTACGCACTCTAACCTTTCCGCAATTTGCTAGCTTCTTCGGTACCATGCATGGCCCTTTCCCACCTTGAGATGTGGTGCAAACTTCACCAGTGCATCCAAACCCCGTGATATGATACGCTCTATCACACATAAGCTGTCTTATACCTTCCTGAAAATATCCACCATACCTACCTATTATGGCATTTCCATAGCCATTCCCAGATATATTGCCATGGAACTTCCACCGTTCTATTTTATTATGACAAACATCATCATTGTCATATTGCTTTGCATGATCATATAGCTGACATAGCATTTGTGGCTCAGCCACCGTTCATCATTTTTTTATATACATGTTACGCTAGATCATTGCACATCCCGATACACCGCCGGAGGCATTTATATAGAGTCATATTTTGTTCTAGTATCGAGTTGTAATTTTCTTTCAAGTTGTAAGTAAATAGAAGTGTGACGATCATCATATTCATTATTTGAGCATTGTTCCAAGCTAGGTAATAAAAAAAAGAAAAAAAGAGGCCAAAAAGAGCCCACAAAAAAAGAGGCCAAAAAGAGCCCAACAAAAAAAAGAAAAAAGAAAAAAAAAGAGAAAAAGAGAGAATGGGCAATGTTACTATCCTTTCCACACTTGTGCTTCAAAGTAGCACCATGCTTTTGAAATAGAGTCTCATATGCTTTATTTTCATATAACCAGGGGGAATTTTTAATTAAAGAACTTGGCTTGTATATTCCAATGATGGTGTTCCTCAAATGCCGGAGGTCTTCATGATCAAGCAAGTTGGATGCACACCCACTTAGTTTTATTTTTGAGCTTTCATACACTTATAGCTCTTAGTGCATCTGTTGCATGGCAATCCCTATTCCTTGCATTGACATCAATTGATGGGCATCTCCATAGCCCGTTGATTAGCTGAGACTTTCTTCTTTTTTGTCTTCTCCATACAACGTCCAACATCATACTCTATTCCACCCATAGTGCTATATCCATGGCTTGCGCTCATATATTGCCTGCGAGTTGAAAAAGGTGAAGCGCGTTAAAAAGTATGAACCAATTGCTCAGCTTGTCATCGAGGTTGTGCATGATAAATATTTTATGTTAAGAAGATGGAGCATGACAAGGCTATATGATTTTGTAGGGATAACGTTCATTAGCATTGATATTTTGAAAGACATGATTGTTTGTTGGTATGCCTTATTATTATTGTTGTTAAGTCAAACTATAGACTATTGCTTTGAATCACTCGGATCTTAATATTCATCCCACAAAGAGAAATTACATGATGAACATGATAGGTAGCATTCTACATTGAAAATTCTGTTTTTATCATTTACCTACTTGAGGATGAGCAGGAATTAAGCTTGGGGATGCTAGATACGTCTCCAACATATCTATAATTTTTTATTCTTCCATGCTATTATATTATCAGTCTTGGATGTTTTATATGCAATTATATATCATTTTTTGGGACTAACCTATTAACCTAGTGCCCAGTGCCAGTTGCTATTTTTTGCTTGTTTTTGGCTTTTCAGGAAATCAATATCAAACAGAGTCCAAAAGGAGAAAAAACTTTGGATTAATTTTTCCTGGACCAGAAGATACCCTAGAAGGTTTGGGAGAAGACCTGATGAGCCACGAGAGAGCGACAAGTTCGGGAGGCGCGCCAGGGGGGGGGGAGGGTCGCGCCCTCTAGGCTTGTGGGCCCCTCGTGGCACCTCTTGACCTAATTCCACCTCTATAAATTCTAAAATATTCCCCTGACATCAAAGAGCAACCCGAAATACTTTTTTCGCTGCCGCAAGCTTCTGTTCTCATGAGATCCCATCCCGAGGCCTTCTCCGGTACTCTACCGAACGGGGAATCGACCATGGAGGGGCTCTACATCAACCTTGCTTCCCTTTAGATGATGTGTGAGTAGTTTACCACGGACCTACGGGTCCATAGCTAGGAGGTAGATGGCTTCTTCTCTCTCTTTGATCTTTAATACAATGTTCTTCTCGATGTTCTTGGAGATCTATTCGATATAATGACTTTTTGCGGTGTCTTTGTTGGGATCCGATGAATTGTGAGTTTATGATCAGATTATCCATGAATATTATTTTAGACTTCTCTGAACTCTATTATGCATGATTATTATAACTTTGTATTTCTCTCCAATCTATTGATTTGGTTTGGCCAACTAGATTGATTTTTCTTGCAATGGGAGAGGTGCTTTGTGATGGGTTCGAGCTTGCGGTGCTCAATCCCGGTAACAGAAAGGGACATGACACGTATTTGTATCATCGATTAAGGATAAAAAGATGGGGTTTACTCATGCGTGGGTTTACTTTGTCTACATCATGTCTTCTTGCTTAAGGCGTTACTCCGTTCTTTATGAACTTAATACTCTAGATGCATGCTGGATAGCGGTCGATGTGTGGAGTAATAGTAGTAGATGCAGGCAGGATTCGGTCTGCTTGTCTTAGACATGATGCCTATATACATGATCATTGCCTTGGATATCGTCATGATTATTTGCTTTTCTATCAATTGCCCAACAGTAATTTGTTTACCCACCGTATGCTATTTTCAAGAGAGAAGCCTCTAGTGAAAACTAAGGCCCCCGGGTCTACTTTTTATCATATATTAAAATCAAAAATACCTTGCTGCAATTTTTATTTATTTATTTTATGTTGTGTTTTAATTAACTATCTATCACTACGAGATTTGATCCTTGCAATTAACAGCCGAGGGATTGACAACCCCTTGTTTGCGTTGGGTGCAAGTATTTGTTATTTTGTGTGTAGGTACTGCTAACGAGGTGTTGCGTGGTTCTCCTACTGGATTGGTAACCTTGGTTCTTAACTGAGGGAAATGCTTATCTCTACTGTACTACATCATCCTCTCCTCTTGGATAAAATCCCAATGCAGCTCACAAGTAGCACATAACAATCACAAATAAAAATATATTGTGAAATAGTATGGCTCCTTCATGGACGTCCTTCCATGGAGGCTCCAACTCTGATAACCAGGTCAACACTCGATCTTGTTTGTCACACCGAAACGTCAAAGCCTTGAACTTGATCTCTGTCCTCCAAGGACTACAACTAGTAATGAATTTTATAGAGAATCACAAGTAAACACGCATGTCATTGTACATTATAATGACATCACTTTGGCTCTTGCCAGCTGACAAATCATGATGCGCAGGCCATGTATAATTCACACACATGAGCCATACTATTCACATCAAACCTACAAAACAAAGTTATGCACAAAATCGCATTCTACCGGTTTCAGTGATCGTGTACAAAATACAAGGCGCTACGCACACGGCGGTCCCATCTGTACTCCGATCACATTGAATTTTCTGATCTGACCGATCTTATCGATCATCGCGGATCTGATTCAGATTTATGTTTCACTATTAACCCTGATGGCGTAAACCGACTGGTAGGATTAGGTTGTGTCACGACCTCATCTATTCCTATTGACCGAAAACATAGCCACATCGATCCCCATGAGCAGTTGATCTCATCAACCATGCGCATAGCCGATCTCATAGACGACAACATATCTCATCTGCCGCCTCCACATATTTAATATGCAGATGATCTGAATCCAAATCTTATAGAAGACGCTCTGATACCACTGTTGGGGTCTACGGTAGGGGGCATCGACTTAAAATTAAAAATTTCCAGTGCGCAGATCAACCAAGAACATGCTACGGGAGATGGATCACAGATCGTTACCACTAGACACATAGTGCTGTGCAGCGGAAGAAGAGTTGGGGCAGCGCATCCACGGGGTTCGTCTCCTCCTCGTACGATCTCCCTCAAACAGCTGGCCATTGTATCCCACGTACTGGTTCGCTAGCGCCACAAGTGCACTGCCTCTAATGATATTTGCGCGTGCAAGAGGAACACCGTGCGGCGGCCTGCTAGGTCTGATCACACAGTCGGCGGCCAGTGGAGGTGGCTAGTTGCAACACATGCAAAGCCATAGTGACGGTGCCGAAGCGATCAACCGAATGAGTTTGTGGCACCCCCACTATATATAGGCATCCATCGCAGGATCAACACTTGGGCCTCGCCCAGATCCTAAAGCCCAAAGTCTGTTCAGCCTGGATCCCAGTCCAAGTAGGATCGCATCTGACTCGTGGAGTCGGATCGGGCCTCATAGGTTTCTTCCCTTAAGCGCGCGACCCCTTAGGTTCAAGTCGGCTTGGTCGCAGGTCAGATCGACTCCGACCTGCTTGGCTGGTAGTGACCTCTAGCAAGGTGTGCCGACCACCAAGTAGACAATGAAGTCGGTTGGCGAACATGTACAACATGTCACACTTCTGTTCCCTATGCCACACGATATATGTTGTCGGCCTCAAGGCGAGTCTGTCATCCTTCTGCTAGCGCGACCTCTTTCTCGTTCAAGTGATGCCGACCGCAAACCGGATTATCTCATAATCCTTATTGTATGGCCATGCTTATCTTGGTCGGATCACATGAGGGGCCCAAAGTATATCTCTCCTCGTCAGAGGGACAAGCCCGAAACCTACATTTGTAGCTACCCAGTCATGGAGTAGCATTTGGTCGGCCCAAAGCAGGCCTGTCACCATCCCGAGTACATGTGCGAGCTCAAGTCTTAGGACATAAAACGTATGTTGTACTAGAGACTCACAGATGACATATCGCTGCATCTCATAGTTGGGTCCGTCCGACTCGGACCTTATCTCGACTCGGATCCGACTATGTCAAATCCGACCAGATCCTTCTAACCCATATTATCCGGCTAGCAACCAATGCTAGTCTAGTCAGCTACGCGTCCACACAGCCCTTTAGACTAGGGACCTTTTTAGGACAGTCATCATATAATGCATAGTCCCACAAACAAGTCACGTAATTGTTGATACACACCATTGATAATATCCAAGGACTATCTTTATACATAAACACATAGGAAATATCATCATACATGATTGCCTCTAGGGCATATCTCCAACACTAACCCTTCAGAGTTAGGTATTTGGCACTGTAGCCACTATTTACCTCATGTAAAGACCATTTTGCCACTTGGTGACCCCTTTCCCTATAAAAGGAGGCCTATGGATACCTCTACAATGGTCCGAACTTTGCCCATTTACACGCGTAGCAGCACTTCCCTCTCAACCTTGCCGGCAAGTTGCGCTCCTTGTACTTGAGCTTCATACACTCAATACAACAAAGTAGAAGTAGGGTTTAACGCTTCACAATGGCCCGAACCTTGGTAAATCTCTGTGTTGATTGCTAGATCTGCTGTTTGTGCATGTTGATCTCCCCATCCGAACCGCAAAGGGACCTTGCTGGTCCCATAGATCGTCGTACGCACAAGATCCTAGAGGTGGCCACAAGGCGACGTCGGAACCGTTCTTGCTCAAAGGGGTGCTTGGGTACTATAAAATCCTTGGTACCTAGGCTCTCGTCCTGCTCGGAAAAAGCTAAGTAGTTGTCGTCAGCCCCTTCAAATAGGTCATCGGGGTCTTCATCCTCGGGGATTCCCACGGGATTGTGTTGTTGCCCTAGGGAGGCTTGAAAATCCTCCTCTAGGTAGTCGGCCTCATTGGCTACCTCACCGTTTTTTGTAGCGGCGGTGTCGTGCCCGCTGGGGTTCCCATGGGTACCTCTGCCACACCTTTGCGGACGTCTTGATGGGTTCTCTGGAGTATCTACCATGTATACATCATAAGTAGATGTTGCCGTCCACTGGCCGCTATTGACCAACGGCGTGGAGGTTTCTGGAGGGCCGTCGACATCTTCATCCATGTCGGTAGCCTCCTCGTAGTCTAGCACGTCGGTTAAATCATCGATCGAGGCGACTAGGTGGGTGGTGGGTGGGACATAAATTTCCCGATCGTCAGCTTTATGTCTGATCTTGTCATAAACCGAGGTCTGACCATTAAAGATTGATAAGCTCCAGATGAGATCGAGTATTTCGTTTAGCTGAGATAGTTCCTCGGGGTTCATGGCCTGGCTATAGCCAGGCTAACTCGAAGAACGCCTGGCAAATAGCCTGGTGGGTTCTCAGCATGGTGAGGGTCCATAGTCGATTCCGGATCTGGCACTAGAGTCGGCTCTAAACCCGATGTAGTGTCTGAGGTTAGGGCTGAACCAACGTTGGGGCTTGGCGCCGAGAGGAGATCACCTGATGCAGGTACGTTTGGTTCCTCTGCGTGGTCTTGCAGTGCCGAAGGATCTAATCTGACGTCCTTAATGGAGATCGGTTCCGGGGAGAGCCCCCGATGTTTAATAAGCCCTGAGCCTTCTTGGACACCATCCTGAAAGAACAATCTCACCGGGGGAATCCGTAGTGTATTCCAGGCCTCCGAACATCATGAATTGATATGGGGCGTAATTCTCGACGGGAGCCAGATGGCCTGCTGAGTCGGCGCAAAAGATCAAGATTCCCAATACGAAGAGCTGGCCGGGGACGAAGATGTCCTTGTATCTGTTGCCACAGTTAATCTGCAGATGAGCCATCGATCTTTTCATTGATCCAACAGCGGAACTCTCAATGAAAGCACCATTGTCGGTGGTAAAACCGGCGGACCTCGGGTAGGGGGTCCTGAGCTGTGGATCTCGGATCGATGGTAACAGGAATGAAGGAGACGATGTTTATCCAGATTCGGGCCCTCTCTATGGAGGTAAAACCCTACGTCCTGCTCTTGTTTATATTGATGATGATGTATCAAGTACAGGTTTGATCTACATCGAGATTGTAATGAGAGACCTAACTCTAGGGCTAGGTGAATGTAATTGTATTGAGATCCCCTCTACAGGCTAATCCCTTTGGCTTATATACACGCTAGGTAGTGTCGTGGTGGATCACGATCACCTATGGGACCATAAGCCCCTTGTGGTTCAGCAAGGGGGAAATCATGCTGCACAAAGAGCAGAAGCCATGGAACAACACGACGATGGTGACACTGGTGGTTTTTACCCAGGTTCGGGCCGCTGGGTAGCGTAAAACCCTACTCCTGCTTTGGTGGATTGAGTGGAAGAACACAGCGAGCACGTAGCACTCAAGCCCGGCAAGGGTGCCTTGGGGAGAGCAACTACGCACGTACAAGTGTGTGAGGGTCCGAATCCTTTGTTAGGTCTCCTTGGACCGCCTTTTATAGCTTAAGGGGTAACCACAATGGCAAAACAGTCTTTATCTACTGATTAGATAGCCAACAGTGCTATCATACCTAACTCTGGCAGTTAGGACAAAGTGCATTAAATGCACTGCTAGGTGTCATGCTGAGGACGAAGGCTGGTAGGCCTGCCGAGCCGCTTAATCATCTTTTGCTTATCATCTTGACACACTTCTGGACGGGTGTCACTTGGATAAATCTTGTCTTCCTATGGGCCGTCACGTGCTTAGCAGAGGCCACTTAATCACTTGGGAGCTCGACACCGCACTGATAGGTGACTTGCGTCACCGTGCGGTGGAGCGGTGGTGTCTTGGCGGGGATCCTGCCCCTGGTGGACCCGGCAAGCTTGCCGGGGAAGTCTTGGACTTGTCCTTGGGGCGGCCTCCACCCGGCCAGGCTCTCCTGCCCGGCAAGGGAGGCTTTCCCAAGGTGATATTCTTTTGTCGTGCTCATTCTTGGTCTTCTTGATCCGCTCTGTGATCTCAGTAAGAGCTGCTTCTCTGGCTTGGGTGTTGATGCTAAACAAGCGATGCCAGTGCGCCTGTGTGTAAGTTCGGGCAACAAATGCAAATGTTTGTTGCACCGACAGGAGCCCCCGGGCCTAGCCCATATGTGCTGCTGAGCATCATTGGGGTAGGCCCCAACAATAACACAGGCGAGCATTTGGGTCATGCCACTACGGTTTTTAGGTCTCTCCTGACGTTTTCCTTCCTTCTTCACTAACCTATGATTGAGTCAGTTACCGCTCTCCCCGCGAGTCGTGCAGAACAACGTGGGAGTACCCACGTAGTGACTCATGAGCTGCCCACGTTCAAGGGGAGGTAACTACCATTTTACTCACCACCTACGCCTACCGTGTCCGCCACATACGCTATGTGCATTGCGCTGGGTTGGTGGTGGATGCGGAGGGCGCGGGAATGAGTGCCATGGCAGAAAGCCAGGTGCCGTGGATAGGCACAGGTGGACGGTCGTTGATTATGGGCATCGTCAGTAGCGCAGGGAGGCAGGACTGGTGGAGCGGGGCGGCCCCCTCCCAGGTGGTGAGGAGCCAGCCCCCGGTCATGTTCCCCTATAAAAAGGGCCATGGGCGAGGGGCTCACCCACACACTTCTCCTCCCTTCTTGTCTGATACCCTTCTTCCACAACGGTGCGGGGAAGAGGACGTGGTCGACCTCCAATGGTGGCGATGAGGGTTTCTTCTCGACAGCGCCTCCCTCGTCCTGCTGGGGACGCAAGAGCAGAGTCCAGCGTGCAAGGTTGTGCCGTTGGACGTGGGCGCGGCCGTCGTGGTGCACGGGGCCGAGGAGGCCGCGGTGAGGCCCTGGTAGCCCCTCCTCCAGCCGTCCGTGTCCCGGACGAAGGCCACTTTGGGGACCAACCGTTGGAGTTCATCGTTCAGCTGCGCGGGCCTCCGCTCAGCCGGCTTTGGCATCCAACTCCTTTCACAAGGGTGATGGAGGAAGAACAGCCGCCCGGACTGAGGCTGCACATGAGGGGCTGCTGCAACGGTAGCATACGGGCGAATGTGGAGTTCCCCGCACCTCATGTCATGCTTCTCCGACGTGGCTGGAAAACCTTCGCTCGTGCCCACAGCTTGGCGGAGAGGCACGTTCTCCATTTCAAGCTAATGGAGGCTAACCTGCTCTCCATCAAGGTCTTCAGGCATTCGGGTGCTCGCTTAGGGTGCTGCGCGGAAAGCTCAACCGACGACGAAAGCTCCTCCTCGAGCGACAGCGATGAAGAGGACAGTGTCAGTGAAGACGACGGCTCCGAGCGGGAGGACGGCGGCTTGAGCTCTAGCTGAGCGCAGGCCGCACCGTCACTGTCAGGAGGGTGGCGACGACACCATCATCTGCACCTGGGTCTTCTTCCCCCGGCAGAGCGATTTGCCGGGGGTGCTGGGTGTGGATGCCTCTGCCTCCTCCAGCAGTCTTCCAGCTGGGTCCCCGGCAGGCTTCCTCGTGGGCTCCGGCTTCGTCCGCCCTGCCGGTGCTCCTCCTGCCGTGTTCTGCTGGCCCTGGTGGCGGTTACCACGACATAGCCTAGCCGCTCTCTCCGTCCGTCGTCTTCACCCCCGCACCTCTCGATCTTGTCAGACTGCGTCTCGCGGGCCCTGACGGGGTCAGGCTGGGCTTCTGCCCAGGCACTCCTTTTTCCCTCTTTGTCTCCCACGGCAGCCCCTAGGAGGAGAGGGACAAGAAAGGGATTACGGGGCACTTATCTTTTTTTAATCTAAAATATGTAGGCATTTGCCAATCTTTAATCTAAAATATGTAGTCCTCTACCCATGCTTGTACTCTATATGATCTGTACTCGTTTATGAACGTATTAATGAAAAAGAGAGCTTGCCGGGTACTTTTGTGCATGTGCAATGCCCATGCTGAGGAATGAACCCTCAATACTTTCAAGTAAACAATGTTCTCCGGCAGCACATCTTGCCGGATCCTTCCCCTGCTACTACTACACCTTTATGCTAGGGTAGGAGCAAGGATTGGAGCAGGCCCCTTGTCGGCTCTTCTCAACTGTTACTACAACCAACCTTTGATCGAAGGAAGTCCGGACCAAGAGAGATGGGAGCACAGAGGATAGGAGCGACTAGGTTTCCTCACGCTCAGGTTGTTCATACAGAAGTACATGATGGATAGTGGAGTGAACTTAGCTGTGTCTGTCGTTCATACAGAAGTACATGATGGATGATGGATAGTGGGTTTCAGTGATATGACGTGCTACAGTGCCGTCCAGTCTTCGCGTGTGGTAGCAGTATTGTGGGTACAGTAAGTTTTCTTGAAGAAGCGGAATTCAACGAAGTCATGATGGTACGTTCGTCCGACCAACTTACAGTGGGAAAGGTTGGGCCTGCGCTACGACTGGGGTGGACCAGGATAATTGTGTGCATGGCAAGTGGACCAGGATGGTCGACGTCCCACATGTCGGCGAATGAAAGTATTATTTCCGATATCGACGACGAGCAAGGAGTATTCATTGTTTATTTTTTATGAAAGCTATTGTATCCACTGTTACGACGGAGGAGTGTGAAACATGGTAGCCCAGTGAACTTGGCATGTGCACAACTCCCTCCTTCCTCATGTACCATAGTATTGACTATAAGGTTGGCTATAAGGTTACAACTTTTTCTCACTTTCTCTCTATCTATTTCCTCTCAAATGTTTTTTACCTTCTTTTTTTTTGGACACAATTGTTTTTTTATACCTTTTTTTAGAATTAGTTTTTTTATACCTAGGAGCACGTGTAGAGACGGGCTCTTGCAGAGCCCACTCCTTCACTTTTTCAATGCCTCTCTCCTCCACATAAGCAGGCTTATAGCCCAGTATTGTACTTGCTATGAATGCGGGCAGCTGGCGATTGAGGGGGAGCGCGCACGGGAGGGGGGAGGGGTTTTCTGGTGGGCCAGGGCGGTCAGAAGCGGGCTTGGAAGCGGTCCGGACTCCCGCATGGCCCACCTCACATTATCACCATATTTCTTAGAGTCCATGCGCGGCGGGCAGGCGATCTCTTCTCCCTCCCCCATCTCTCTTTTCTCAGCCGACGCCCGCCGAGCGATTAGATTTCGGCTATCGCTGGTTTATTCAATTGCAATCCCACATGTCAGTGAAAATGCAAGACAACGCGTGTCCCCTTTGGTGAGCGGCGTGCGAGCCGGACTGTCGGGGGTGCGACGCGAACGTGACAGGCATGCTTTAAGTGTGCCGCCTTTTCCTTTTGAACTTGCAAAGTGTAACATTTTCGTGCGATCGATCGATAGAAATCCAGAACAAAATGACAAGGGCGGGGCTTTCCTGCGCGTTAGGCGGGCTAGTTTGGCCTAGCCGGTTTGAGTGATATGACGTGCTACAGTGTCGTCCACTTGCTCCATTTTTTTGTAAGCAAGCGTCTCCACTCTTACATGGGAGGAGTGCGAAACACGGCGGATCTGATTTTGATCGAGGGATAATTGTTCCCTGCGAAATAATGGAGCACTGTTAGCTATTATAGCATGATAGTTAGGGCATCTCCAGCGCTAACCCACAAATTTACACCGGCATCTGTCCGAGGACACTGATGCCAGAGGATGCCATCCAATGCTGCCCGCATACCTTTCGACAACTATATGAACTAACCGGACGAAATTTGTGCAAACAAAGCAAATTTCAAATTAACTGGATGAAATTCATTACATTTAGAAAACTTTTCCTATAAACTGGAGAAAATTCAGTACATATTTCGCACAAACCGTACTAAAACCTACTGTAAACCTAATCTAAACGATCGCCAGCGCCCGACCACCATGTCCGGCCATGAGCCCCGAGAACTGACGCTCCGGCTATTGCCTTTGCCTCCTCCTCATCCGCCTCGGCTTTGTCCAGACCCGCCTCGTTAACCTCCTCCTCCGGAGCACAAGGTTCTGAAGATTTCCGCCTCCATGTCGCCATCAAGCAGCTATTCGGCCGCCGATGTTTACCCCACCAAGCTTGGCGTCGACTGAGTGGAGGAGCGGTGGCCTTCCTGGGACCAGAGCGGCGGTGACCTACCGTGTACTACTCTTCGTCGCTGCCGGCTGCGCCCGCGTATGCGCGCCGGCTTCGTGGTCGTGGCGGCGGAGGGCAGCCTGGGGGGAGCCGGCGATGTCCTTCGTCTGCTCCTGCGACAGTACGTCCAAGAGAGCTTTGGAGCGCGCCCGGAGCGGAGCCGGCGATGTCCTTCGTCTGCTCCTGCGACAGTACATCCAAGAGAGCTTTGGAGTGCGAGGAGGCCATGGTTGGAGTGGTGCCCACAGAAGGAAGGGACCGGAGGAAAATGACTATGGGTCTTTGGCTATGGCTGGGGGCTGGGGCTGAAGTTAATATAGCAGGCGAATGGTAATGAGCTGCGGTAGACGGATGGACAGCTGGCACTGGAGTAGGTTCATCGGCAGCCGCATGTCATTAATGTGGGCGGCGGACAGACGGATGGTCGTGGTGTCATTAATGCAGAGCTGTCGCTTGCACCCGGATGCCGCGCAGGTGGCGCTCTCTCGGCCGGTGGAGGGACCCCGTGGATGGCTGGTTGAACAGGACCCTGTGGAGGCTGGATGAACAGGACCCCGTGGAGGGCTAGTTGAACAGTAGCCGGTGGAGGGCTGGATGAACAGTAGCCCGTGGATGAACAGTAGCTGGTGGAGGCAGGAGGAAGACGCGGTGCATGAACAATGCAGGTGGAGGCTGAAGGAAGTCGACGGTGGGTGAACAGTAGCTCATGGAGTCCCGTTTTGCGGTACGGCACACCCCTTCGATGAATAGGACCCCCTGTTTCGACGGTAGCGCTGCAACACAAGTCCGTTTCCTTCGTTTTACGGGACGCCACACCCCTCCCGATGAACAGGACCCCTGTTTCGACCGTAGCGCTCCAACACAAGTCCGTTTCCTCCGTTTTGTGGTACGCCACACCCATCCCGATGAACAGGACCCCCGTTTCAACCATAGCCGGTCGAACAGAAGGCTGTTTCCTCCGTACTGCGGTACGCCAGACCCCGTTTCGGCTGTTTCGTCCAAGCCAGTTGGCTCCCATTGAACAGGACGCATTCCGACCCAGTCTGTTGCCTTCCGATGAACAGTACACTATTTCTCCGTTCCGACCCAGCCGGATGGCTGCCCGATGAACAGGATGCCGTTGCTGCCGTCCGTTGCCTTTCCATGTACACGAGCCCTGGCCATACGTATGCGCGAGTACGCATTCGAGACCCTGCCCGTATGTACGTACGTGGCCGTATTTTTTGGCATGTGGCTGTACGTACGTGTACACGGTTTGGAAGGGACTGCCTGAACTGCTACATCAGGGGCTCTACTACTACACGTGCCGCTGCTTGCTTGGCCACGATTCATCGTTGCAGAGAGACCGATCGACCAGTATGTACGTACACGTTCGCGACCAGAATGACAACGCTACATACGCTTCAACCAGGTGGGTCCCAGCTATCAGGGAGGATAAGGAGGCACTTCCTTGCATGGGAAGTTATTGATGGTGGGTCCGAGCTGTCAGGGGGAGGATTCATTTTTTTTGTGCCTAATAAGGAGGCACTTTCCTTGCGTCCGAAGATATAGCTGGTGGGTCCCATCTGTCAGAGGGGAAAACATTTTTTCGCAAAATACAGCTAAGCCAAAATACAGAGGCCCTTCCGGTAGGTCCCTGTTGTCAGGTGGAGGAATCATTATTTGCGTGTAATAAGGAGGCACTTCCTTGCTGTGGCCATGGACCCACCTGTCAGCCTCTCCATGTACAGTCCTCTTCTGATGTAAGTCGTTCCTTGACCACGTTGACCATGCCGCGCCAAGAGCACCAAGGCGGTGGACGATGGTGAGGCCTAGGAAGGGAATGACCCGGAGCCGAGGAAGACTTGCCAGTTGTTTCCCACGCGGAGGAGCATACGAGGGTTTACTGGTTGGGCTAAAGTGCGAGGCTGCCTTCGTCAGAGAATAACAGCAGGTCTGGGTGAGTACAGGGATGGCCAGGCCAGCGATGGGAGTAGGGTGCGGCGGTGAGGCCTGTGCGGCAGCAGAGCCGGCCATGGGAGGCATGAGCAGGCGGCACGACCGGCGCTGGTTTGGGCGGCTAGAGCAAGAAGACCAGAGGTTGAAGAAGCACTACGGCCGTTGGATGGATATCGTACGGTCACTGGAGCTAGAATCGTTCATATTGACTAAGTTGACAAAGCCCTCCGTCCGCGTCAGTAGGCCCACAAGTCAGCCTCCAACTATGGTGGGTCCTAGATAGCAGGGGGAGTATTCATTTTTTGTGAGTAATAAGGAGGCACTTCCTTCCGTGCGAAGATATAGCTGGTGGGTCCGAGCTGTCAGCGGGAGGAATATTTTTTTCGTGAAATACAGAGGCCCTTCCGGTGGGTCCCTGCTGTCAGGTGGAGGAATCATTATTTTGCGCGTAATAAGGAGGCACTTCCTTGCGTGCGGCCGTGGACCCAGCTGTCAGCCTCTCCACGTACAGTCCTCTTCTGATGGATGTCGTTCGTTGACCACATTGACCACGCTGCACCGAGAGCACCAGGGCGGTGGACGACGGCGAGGCCTAGGAAGGGAACTACCCGGAGCCAGGGAAGACTCGGCAGTGGTTGCCCACGCGGTGGGGAGTATGAGGGTTTACTGGTTTGGCTGCCGTTGCCAAAAAATAATAGGAGGTGTGGGTGAGTAGAGGAATGGCCTGGCCAGCGATGGAGTAGGGTGGGGCGGTGTGGCCTGTGCAGCAGCACAGCCGGCCACGGGATGCCGGAGCAGGCAGTCCCACCGATGCTGGTTTGGGCGGATGGAGCAAGAAGATTAGATATTGAAGAAGCAGCACGGTCGTTGGATTAACATCCCATGGTCACTGCTGCTAGAATCGTTTGTGGACTAAGTTGACAAAGCCTTTTGTACACGTCAACCTAGTAGACCCACAAGTCAGCCTCAAAATCTGTCCCAAACAGCACACAGCCCGAAATTTCTAGCCAGATTCAAATTAATTTCAAAACTAAACATACCTTAATTTAAATCCAATGAAATTTTACCCACACAAAAACAATGAAATTTAAAATATCAAAATCCAAAATCCAAAAGTATTTTGGAATTAATTTCCTATTTGCTGTATTTTTTCATTTTACAGCCCATTTATTATTACTTATAGCCCATTTCTTATTACTTCTAGCCCATTTCTTATTACTTCTAGCCCATTTTCTGGGCAAGCCTGAATGCATCCCTCCTCGTCTTGAAAGATTTCTGGCCCAGCAGGGTGTAGAAAAGCAAGTAGGCCTACGTTGGTTATTCTGCAAAAAACAAAATAGTTGGGCTAGCCATTTTCAGAAAGAAAAAAAACTGGGCTGGTCATGTGGTAAACATATGAAATAAAAGCCTGGGCTAGACGGGCCACAGCTCCCGCACAACCCAGTTGATACCCTTATCCATCCCGAAAAAAAATATACTACGCGCGCTGCTGGGTCCCGGGTGTCTGCCACTCCTTGTGCGGTTATCTCGCTTATTGACTACGTTGATAGTGGCGTGCGACCCAGATGTCAGGAAACCATCAGGAGGAACCCTTTTTTTCTTGTAATAAAGGAGGCACTTGCTTGCCTACTGCCATGATCCTGGTGGGTCCTTACTGCCATCCTCACCATGTACAGTCATCTCCTTATTCCTCTCAGTTGTTGACCATGTTGACAACACCGGAGGGCGGCGCCGCGGCGAGCGAACCAAGGCGGAGGACGATGGCGAGGCCTCGGATGGGAACAAACAGGAGCTGGGGAAGATGCACAGAGTTTTAGGGTCCGATGTGGCCACGATGCGTGCGCGGCAGCACAGCCAGCCGTGGGAGGTAGGAGCAGGCCGTCCCACCGGCGCTGGTTTGGCTTTGGCGGCTGGAGGAAGAAGAGACTGAAGAAACACGACAGACGTTGAATGTCAATCCAACAGTCAAGGTTGGCACAATCGTTTGTTGACTAAGCCGACACCAAGTAGCATACTTTTTTATATATAGGAAGAAAAGAAAAACTGGGCTCATTCGCCTGATAACATTCCCGAAACTGCGACCGTTCGATCTTGCGTCGCAACTAAAACTGTGAGGAATATGCGTTTGTCTGCCGTCCAAGGGAACATTCGCCACATAAGTGACTAGCACCCTTGGTTTTCAACCGAGAGGTCTTGGGTTCGAGTCCCAGGAACCCTCAGTTTTGTCCTCCTTCCTTCCTCGCAAAAAAAAAAGAAAGAAAATCAAAGACTTGAGAAGGCGTACAGAACAAGCTAGTGTACCAGTAAAGAGACGTTGCTGAGTTTTAGAAAAAAGAGAGACGTGCTCCTGTAGCTGGTTTGAATCCAAACCTAGACTATGACTATATATGGTGCTATGCTACTCTGCAAGTAATGAAACTGACATATCCAACGTTCGTTTCACCTCTTCTCTACTTACTCTGCCTAGTATCAGAAGCTCTGGCCGTAGCAACCATGTCCTCTGGCGGCTCGTCCACCTACTCTTCAGCAGGCAACAACCAGATATGCGCCAAGTCGCCACTCGTACCATCGCCTGTGGGTCTCATCACACTCCCGCCGGCACACACACCGCAGCTGGTTGCTCATCGCAACCCACTACCGTTGGTGTGGTGGAACTGCTGCAAATCACGCAGAGTCATCCGTCGCGTCTCAACCACAATCCTCAACCCTGGCCGAGTCTTCTACAAATGCCTGAATCATGGGGTAATAATACGTTTAAGTGTTGTTCCGCTGCTTTCAGTTGCTGATTTTTTTTAATAGTTTGGTTGATGATCTTCCAATTTGATTCATGCAGAAAAGGGAAGATTCATGTGATTTGTATTTCTAGGAAGTTGCTGATGTGGGGGAATGCAACTACGCTGATTATTTGGTTAGCCAAGGAATCCCAATACCAGCAGGTTGGGGTGTTGGACAAGTAACTGAAGGAATGACAGAGGAGGAAGATGCAGAGCAGAAGGTTAAAGATGCAGTTCCTCTGATCATGGCCAAGTAACAGCTGTTGAACGGCCTTGACAACAATGAGGAGATGAAAGAGCTTGTGAAGATAATGGGCAAAATCGATGTGCTCTGTAGGATGATTGTCTCTTTATTTGCAGTGTATGTAGCACTCGTGAGGTATTCAGTGGCTATGACATGAGCACTTTGCTGAAACTAGTAATGAATGAAACCTGTTTAGCAGGCTTGGCGTAGTGTTGTGAACATCTAATGATTTCTATTAACGGAAATCGGGGGTATCCCCTTTTGCTCATAAATAAATAAATAGCAGAAGCCCTTTCGCTAATAAATAAATAAATTAGCAGAGGCCCTGTCGGGTCAGCTTTGTTCCCATTCGAAGATGTCGAGCAAATTGCAGTCCAACAGCAAACTATGTCATCAAATACAAGTTTCACAGCCAAATATGAGTACAACTAAACAACAATGTCATCATGTTTTAGTCGTCATACAATCACCAAACACAAATCAACATACATAATAAGTGATGTTCTCACAACAAAATAAGAACAACAAGTTCATCAGGTTTCAGTTGTCATAGCAAACACAATTTCACATACTAGATAAAAAAACGTCTTCTGACAGGCAAATACGACAAAAGCAATCTAATCATCATCCGCAGTAGTAGCGTCAACATCTTCGCCATGTGTATCAGTCTGAATCGTAATTCCCCCCAGTGTCATCTTCTTCTTCATCCTCAATGTCCTTGAACATTGGCGTCTTATTGATCAACTCTCGTATGTCCACAGCCTGACAGGCAATCTTTTTGCCAGTGTCATTGATGTGATGGTTCTCAAAGATATTAGGAACATATGTGGAATCTTGTACATCAGGAGCAGTGTAAGCATCATCTTGTTGTGCAACTTCATTAAATGAATTCCTCTGCTCAAACCTTTGCAATACTCTCCAGTCATCGCTACGTGCAAATGTGTCTTCCAAGAAAAATATCAATGTTGCTTGATTTGCCAAAATAAAAGGCTCGTAGGTCTGGTACGCCTCCTTGACATTGATGGATTTGAAATAATCATCATCTCTGGGTTTTGCGATCCTGGAAAACAGGTTATACCAACGATAGCACAACAGAACCACACACCGATGAACCTCGAAACTGGAGATATACTGCAACTGAACAATGTCTGTTATGTTAGCATACATTTTAGTTGTCTCTTCGCCGTACTTATCCGTGCTCATGATGGCACTGTTTTGTGACTTCCTGCCTTCGTTGCGTGCAAGGGTGTTGTAGCGCACATCTCCAACAACGCAAGATTCATAATGTCTTACCCGAGTATCAGGACCCATTGCTAGTGCGTAAAGGGCATCATTAACTGCCTGCCCATCCTCCCGCATCTTCTTAACCTATGGTTAGAAAATAGACAAGCTGATCATCTTATGTACTCAATATATTAAAAAACTGACAGTGCAATTCAAAAGCTTACATGGCTCTTGAACCATTTCAAAAATCCTGCCATAACCAGTTTGTCAATGTTTCTTGGATTTTGCGGCAGTAACTCCTTTTTGTAGATGCTGCACAACATAGTGATCGCGTCAAACATCTAAATATATAAGAATGTGCTGCAAGTTTAGTAGATTAGGATGTATAAGCTGCAGTACTTAGCACTTACTCAATATAAGGTAGAATCTCAGGACAGTTATTCAACACATACCAAACCATTTTGTCCAAATCTTTAGGTTTGTCGTCTTGTCGACTCTTCCGTGTAACTCGAACAGAACAATCGAAAACATTGAGCCCAGGATTGTCTTCACCCACCTCTTTGCTAAGCTGATCAGCTGTTTCAACGTATTTTGAGCAGAATGTCAATGCTTCTATAGCAATGTAGGCCTCTGCAATGGAACCCTCGGGTCTAGCTCTATTCCTAACATAGCCCTTGAAAGTGCCTAGCCGCCTTTCAATAGGGTACATCCAGCCATACTGTACTGGACCTCTAAGTAGTGCCTCATCAGGTAGATGAACAGCCAAATGCACCGTCACATCAAAGAAGGCTAGACGATATATCTTCTCAAGGTCGCATAGCATAGTTGGTATCTTGTCTCTAAGACGCTCCAAAACATCTATCCTGATATTTCTACTGCAGAGTTCCCTGAAGAATTGTCCCAACTCTGCAACTGCTCTGTATAAGTCAGGGCAGCCCAATCCTCTAAGGATAACAGGTAAAACCCTTTGAAGTAGGACGTGGCAGTCATGAGTTTTCAACCCTTGTACCTTGTTTCCATCTGCACTGACTCTCCTTTCAGGGTTGGAAGCAAATCCATGTGGGAATCTCACACGTGACAGGACCTCGTAGAATTCTTTTCTTTTTACCTTGTCCAAGATGTACACAGCTAGTGCCATATCCCGTGGTTTACCTTCATCTTCCACCTGCAAATCCTTTCTGATACCTAGGTGTGTCAAATCAATCCTAGATTTTAAGGTATCTTTCGTCTTGCCTTCAATATTAAGAACTGTGCCGATAATGCTGTCACATATATTTTTCACGATGTGCATCACATCAAGATTATGCCGCAGATCCAAATTTTTCCAATACTCCAAGTCCCATAAAGTGGACCTGCGGGTAAACAATAATCTCTCTTCTGCCCTGCCACACTTCCTTTTCCCGCTACCATTATCAGGATGGTTTCCTGGTGTAATATGCCTGACCTTCTCTAATTCCACTTGCAACTCAGCGGCGGTGAGCCTCTTTGGCGCATCATGGTTTTCATGCTTTGCATTGAACACATATCTTCGGTATTTTGTAGGACACTTCTTGTCCTTGGCAAGGAAACGGAGGTGTCCAATGTAACACATCTTGCTAAGTATTGCGTATGACAGCGGATTCCTGTCACAAAGAACACATGCATTGTAACCATGTGTCGTTCGCCCTGACATAGTGCCCAAAGCCGGATAATCATGGATGCACCAAATTATAATAGCACGCAGAAAGAAATCAGCTGGTGGGCTGCTATATAGGTCTCGAGTGAGAACACCCCTCCATAGCTGTTGAAGTTCCTCCACAAGAGGCTCCATGAATAAATAAAAATCCTTTCCAGGACTTTTTGGACCTGGGATGAGCAAGGCCATCATGTAGTTTGATTCTTTGGTGCAGACATTTGGAGGCATGTTGTAAGGGATAACAAGCAATGGCCACATGCTATATGTGGCACTCTAGTGGCCAAATGGGTTAAATCAATCTGAAGCTAAGCCAAGTCTAATGTTTCTCGGGTCAGCAGCAAACTTTTTGTGTTTCTGATTGAAGCTTTTCCAGTCACTACCATGAGATGGATGGCTCATTACATTATGATGTCTGTACTCCTGGTTCCTAGAATGCCACAGTACATCCTCTCTTGTTTCAGCATCATGAAACAACCTCTGCAATCTTGGTATAATTGGAAAATGTCTCAGAACATTATGAGGAATTCTCTTCACAGCATCGCCATCTTTCAATCTCAATGATTTGCATTTTGGGCATTCACTTAAGTTGGCATAATCCTTTCGGAATAGAACACAATTATTCTTACAAACATGGATCATATCATATCCAATTCCAACTGCATGAAGGAAATTCTTCATTTTACTGTAGGTGTGTGGCAGCTCAGACGCATCTGGGAAAGATTTGCGGAAAGCAGCCAACATCGCATCGAATGATTTGTTGGTCATCCGCTTAGATGTCTTCACTTGAAGAAAGGTGACCATAGCTGAGAATACTGACAGCTTATTTCCTGGGGTGACAGCCACGTTGCATTGTTCCAACATGCGGGCCCACCGTTTTTCTTCTGTAGGTGAAAGTTCACGAAATGCACGAGCATTTCATAGCATTGTTTCAATGTTGGTCAAACTCACTGGCTCCGCCACCACCACCTCCTCCTCCTCTTCCACCTGAGCATCAAGCAGATCAAGATGGTGATATGCTGCTTCCACATAGTCAGTAACATTGACGTTCACAGCTTCACCATGATGAACCCACCTAGTATATGTGACTGACATCCCATACAAGTTTAGATGATTTTGCACAATTGACTGGGGTCTTGTAATTGAATTCATACAAGTGCTACACGGGCAGAGCACATATGATTTTGGACCACCATACTCAGCTCTGATAAAGTTCATGAAGTTTTCAACCTCCTCGACATATGCAGCGGAGAATCTTCGAGCAGAAGTTATCCAAGTCATGTCCATCTGTTAGACATACAAATTAGTTCTTCTACTAGATATTACAGGAAAAACATATATGTTTTTTTATGAAGTCCAGAAAAAAAATACCTAGGTCGATGTCTAAAACTATGGCAAGATATTTGGACAAGCAGATCTAAGGAATGAAATATATGTAAAGCTAATTCAGCAAACAGATTTGAGTGCGAAATTATGGCAGGCTATTTCAGCAGTTAATGAGGCCGAGCACACAGCCATCAAAGGCCATCTCAGCAACAAAGATCGAGTATAAAATGGTGTAGAGCTATTTCACCTAACAGATTGGCTACTAGACCATGGCAATGTACGTCACAATAAATATATGGCAGGATATTTTAGCAACTAATCGGATGTGGCATGCCATCTCAGCTAAGCAGATTGAGTGCAGAACAGGGCAAGGAAGATTCTTAAGCAGAGCATATTGACTGTAAACTACTTCGGCAAACAGTGAGATTAACAACGTCTATCAGCTAACATTCAGCGCTACTCCGACATGCACGGGGCCTCAGTCTAGAATGCGCGTACCGTGGGAGAAGCTGACCACCGTGCGTCTCCACAAGAACGTCGCCAGCAGTGGTGGCGCAGCTAGAGGACGACAGTCTATGAGAGCGTACTATGGGAGCGAGAGGATCGCCGTGCGTCCCCTCGATGAACCGCGGCGCCGACGTATCAGCGCGGCAGGGAGGGCGGCTTTGACGGAGCGAATGGAGTGGAGGGGGCCGGGGGGAGGGGGATTTGGGGAATATTATTGGCTATTTGGCCGAAGGGCGGTTGAATTTGGGATTTGGGGGGAATTTTTGGGGGGGATTTTCACGCAGTGGGCGGGGGAGTTTGGCGCATGGTCGGTTTCTCCAAGTTCGGTCCCACATGTCAGTGAAGAGGCAAGTTGAAGCGCGTTCCGTTTGCGTGAGCCGTGTGCAGGACGGACCATGTTAGGGGTGCAATGCGACCGCGACAGGCGTGCTGTGAGTGTACCGCCTTTTTTCCTTTTAAACTTGGTGCTTCGCGTGATCCATCGATACTAGTACTAGTAATCCGGTAATCCCGACTAAAATGGCGCGGCCGGTTCTTTTCCTGCGTGATATGCTGGGAGGTTGGCTTAGTTCATTTTTTAGGTCGAGTAATGCTACACCTACGTAATCCCAGTTACATAATTAATGTAATGTGAAACGTGTGGGCTGTTGGTTGGAGATTGGGGGGAAGGAGGGGCCCACCACCATGAAAATCAGGGGGGAGAGAGATAGGCAATTTACGTTAACCCTTTCGTAGGTTCCCGTAGATGTAGAAAGATGTGAAATGCGTGAATGTGTAGTGGATGTACTATTGGAGTGCCTAAGATAAATTGTGTATGTAGACCCTATGTGTTTATTTACTTCGCATGTTAGCTTTGTCTCGGGTCAAACCTTCTAAGTTTATACACACAAAAACGAATCATCATTCCATATATTTTCATACTCCTACAATGTATCTTACTATTATTGTGAAAGTTCATATACACCGGACGAGATTCATGCAAACACGGTAGATTTTCATTACATTTTGAACTTTTATAGGACAAAAAAATAAAAGAAACCCGACCCTAAACCTATTCTACGGCGGCGACCGACGTCCTCCATCTGCGATCTCCATGTACGGGGGCGGGGTTCAAGACCAGTGAAGTGAAGGTGCGGTCTCCGGCGAGGAAGAGTAGAACACGGGAGATGGACCGGCCAGTTAGCACACCATGCCCTGCCGCCTCCCATGCCCTACTCATCCTCGGAGGAGTCCCTGACCTCGGTGGTGCCGATGGATGTGAGGTCGATGATGATGGACGTGGACGGTCCATCGCTTCACCTGCCACATGCACCATCGAATGTTTGACGGCGACAAGTAGGATGCGTGGCTGACGGTGCTCCCGTCGTCGGCCGCTAGCGTGGCCACCGCTTTTGCGGTCGCGTCCGCGTCTGGCTACACCGCTATTGCATTGCGAGCGGCGACTTGAGCGAGGACGGCGACCTCCAGCTTCATCCCCGAAAACAAGCTCTCCCGCAGAGTGTTCGCGCTCGCGGTCATGGCGGATGTGGTGCCAGGTAGCAGGAGGATGCGCTATGGTGTGGAGTTTAGCTTGGCGTTGCCGCTTTAAGTAGCGCATTCCGGTGAGGCCAAGCGTCTGGGTGCGTCATTAAGTCGTCGGAGTTGGTTCCTCGGGCACTGAGCCTCTTAATGACGGCATACGGATGGACGACATGAATGCGGGCAGCTGGCGCCGGCTGGGAACGCACCGCGTGACGGCGCGAGGGACGAGGGTTTTTGGTGTGCCAGGGTAGTCAGCTGCAGTCGTGGCAACGTTGGAGATGCCCTTTGCTCACATGCGATCCCCACATGTCATTGAAAAAGCAAGGCGACCCGGCATGGTCCTAGGTCCTGGGGATGCAGTTGGCCGTGCTACAACACTCCAAGGACGCGTCACGGCGTGCACGCACTTCGGCGCCCTGTGCATCCTCGATGAGCCGGGTGTTGATCCGCTGGTCGTGCCACAGCACTAATGCCACCCTCGGCACCCTGAAGCCGACCGTGTCCAGTGACGATGAGCGTGTCGCTCACTGTGGTCGCCGTGTCCAGAGGCGGTGCGGGAGCTGGGCCACGTTGCTAGCCCCCACGACTCACATGAACGGTTGCCGGTGGCGAGGAGGTCGTGGGCCAGCTCCTCCATTGGACTAGTCTGTGCAACGTCGTCCCGACAGGTGTGCCCCACATGTCGGTTTCCCTGTTTTCCTGGCCAAATTCAAGCGTCAGTGCTCCGCGTTGCGCATTAGGCGCAGAACAGGTGGTTTTTGTGCGCTGGTTCAAATGTGGTACAGTACCAAGTTGTTACCCTAGCCCCAAGTGTGGTGGTTTTGGGTACGGTACCACCCTTTTCCTTTTCAACTAGTGAAGCATAACACTTGATTAAGTAGCCGGATGGTGTGCTAATGTAGGTGTCCGACTGTTTGAAGGAATAATTGAGGTGTGCCCGGTCCGTGCCCGCATTTAGGGGTCCAACTTACCATGTTCCGGCAGTAGTAACTATACTAGTCACTGCGTACTCCCTCTGTTTTTATTTACTCCGCATTTTAGCTTTGCTCAAAGTCAAACTTTGTAAACTTTGACAAAGTTTATAGACAGAAATAATAATATATACAATAACCAATCAATACCATTAGATTCATTATTGAATATACTTTCACATCATATAGATTTGCTATTGTAAATGTTCATATTTTTTCTATAAATTTGGTCAAATTTTATGAAGTTTGACTTCAGTCAAACCTAATATGCAGAGTAAATAAAAACGGAGGGAGTATCTTACTCCATGACCAAGACAGAAGGGAAAACGAGACAACTTATTGTTTATTTGAGCCGTTCAAGTATAATCATGTGGCGTTGCTTATTTCTCATTCCTCTCCAACCCTCTTCTCCATCGATCCTGCCGCCCTCTGGTCGAGTCCATCCTCTCGCATGCCTCATTTGAACATTCCGCCGAGTATCATTTGCATGTGGGCCTAGTACATGCTTGTATTTCCAATGTTGTAATTTGTCCGACATGCATACAGACAAACGGTTCGTTTAAAGTTTCACTTTGCCTCCACTACGTGTCGCTTCCCATCTTAGTTTTGACATCCCATTCGGTTCATGCCCCGACACATCTTGATGAGATCGATTGATGTTGAGAGATCAAGTGCGTGTCGTGCAAGGAGATAAAGGTTTGGTGTGTTTCTATGACAGAAATGACCCGGGGGGGTGGTCTGTGGGGATCGGAGGGAGTATATTGTACGTTCAAAAGAGAAATGAATGTACTGTACCCACCCTAGTCCTCTTTCAATCGATCTCCGGACCCTGAGATGAAACCGAGAGAGAACGAGTGGGTGCATGTGTGATACCTAAGGCGGATTCAAAATTTTGAACCGGTGATCATAGCATCAGCAAATCATATATAAAGGGTATTCAATGTTCGTTTCGCTTTTGAACGTACAATATACTCCCTCCGATCCTTTCTAGTTTACATATAAGTTTTATGTGTAGTCAAAGTATCTCTACTTTGATCAAACTTACAGAAAAAAGTATCAACATTCAACAACGCCCAATCAATATTGTTAGATTCATACGTACTCCTAGATTTGTATTCAAACAGAGATGGTTTCCAATTTATTTTCAAACATGTGAATGTGCTTGTTCTCGCACATGCTCTTCCTACTAGGATTTCACCACGTATAGCCAGTCCAATAGTAACTTTTTTTAAGCTCCCTGTCCAATAGTACTAGTGGAGTACTGACAACATCTGCAGTAGAGTATGCAGTGCTCATAGTACTAGTAGTATACTCCCTCTGTTTTTATTTACTCCACATAAAACGGAGGGAGTACTAGTAACACTCGACCGACCTCTCTCTCTTCTAGTAGTAGGATAAATGACACGGGCGGGGGAGGGGGAGGGACGTCGGTTTGTTCTCAACTACGGTCCCACAAGCGAGCGAAAACGCAAGACGAAGCGCGTTCCATTAGGTGAGCGACGTGGAGGGTCCAGCGTGCTGGGGTGCAACGCGAACGCGACAAGAGCGATGTACAGTCAAAACTGATTGACCGGTCGTCACCGAAACCACTATTCACACCAGAACCTTCGCTGCTCGGCCTACGCCAGCTACTTGCCGGCTGGTCACCACTGCCCCAAAACCACACCTCCTCTCTAGCCCATTCCCCCACCTTTCGATCCCCTAGACCGCATCAAGCATCCCCTAGTTCGCCGGAAAGCCATGGTGCGCCGTAAGATCACGTACTACAAGATGCTGACGCTGGAGCGCCGCGCAGAAATCGCGGCGGCGGTCGGCACCATAGACCTCCGTTCCCAAGCGCACTTTGCGGCGGGCCAATCCCCGAGTTCTCTGGAGCCAAGTTCTGAGGAGGAGGAAGCCGATCCAATGTTCATGGCGGAGGTCGCGGCACAGAAGGCCCCCAATGCATATGAGACGATGGACATCAACTTCGTGCCGGCGTCCGGGTCCCCCCTAGTTCAGGCGGACCAGCGGTCAACCTGGCGATCCTAAAGGTGGACCGGGAGGCGAAGGCTCAACTCGACGCGGAGCGCGCGGATGCCGCTGCCATCGAGGCCCTCCTGCAGGCGGAGCCGGATGTCGTGGATGTGAACCGGGCGGCGGAGGCTCAACTTGACGTGGAGCGCGCGGATGCCGCTGCCATCGAGACCCTCCTGCAGGCGGAACCGGACGTCCTGGACTTGAACCGGGCGGCGGAGGCTCAACTCGACGCGGAGCACGCGGATGCCGCTGCCATCGAGGCCCTCCTGCAGGCAGAACCGGACATCCTGGACTTGAACCGGGCGGTGCTCGCGTCCGTGCAGAGCGCCCGCACGCTCCGCGTGAACGAGTAGCTGGAGGCCAAGGACAACCACGGTGCGGAGACACATGTCGGCAGCTACGGCTGGTTCGCGCCGGCAGCCAAAGACGCCGAGGCCGTCTCGTTCCGCGAGCAGTGATAGTTTTTCTTTATGTTGTTGTTTTTAGGGATCTTTTGCTATGTAAAAACATATATTTATGCAAGTCGCCTGACTTTCATCATTTGGGTCAGTCGACCATTTCAGGCGGTTTGATGAATATCCTACGTCTCCTAACCCTTCTTCTTCCTCACCTCTTCTTCTGCCCCAACAGACCACCGCATGGGCTGTACGGATCTTCCCCAACATGTGGTTGGATAAACATACTGTATGAACAAAAATTATGTGTCAGTGGTAGGATGGCTGAGTTTGGTTTGATCACATGCGGTAGCACGTGTCAGTGAGGGTGCGTTCCCTTGGTTGGGTTTGTGGCGTGCAGGAGCGACTTTGTGAGGGTGCGGTGCGACCGCGACAGCCGTGCCCAAGTGTACCTCCTTTTCATTTTGAAAACTTTAGGCAAGCTTGGCAAAAATGTGTGGCGAAGTATGGCAATGCAAGGCCTAGACCCAAACAGGATACAAGTACGTACGTAGGAGTACTACTTGTATTAAAAAAGAAAGGCGGGGTTTTCCTTCGCGGGATTGATCGATACAAATCCTCGTTTGACGTGTCAATTAATGCGTATTTTTTTCTCCAACGCCCAAAGAGCTAACCATCTCACACCTCATCGCTTGATTAATGCAGCGCCATGCAAACCAACCTTCTCACTTCCGCATGCATGCAAGGGTATATTATTGTCCATGGTTGCTAGTACGAGGCAAACCCCATCAATTTTGCCTCGATTAGTGTTAGTGGCCTTATGCAAATTGTAATTTTGATACTGGCCTTGTGTACAAAAAAATGGAGGTAGTAACTATTTGACTTCCTTCCCCATTGCGGTGACGTCGATGATATCTCGAACATTGTGGTTTGGCAAAGTGCGTTCGACGGAGAACACCATTGAGGGAGACCACGGTAAGTCATTCGCAAGTGCCGCCTGCAAGCCGAGACAACCGCCTTATTTGCATCCAGGAAGTCCATTGAACCAAAGGATGCCTAGATGTACTAGTACTACACAATAGCATCGTCCGTCCAGCTTAGTGCGGTAAGGTGGTTTCTCGAAGAAGACGGTGGAGAAGCGGAGTCAACGAAGAGTGAAATGATGGTTGCTTCATCCGTGCTTTGTGATTTGATGCCTCACTTCTTTGTGATTTGTGATAGAAGGGACAGGGGAGTAGACTCTGTGCTCTATACTGTACATGCGTCCAAGCATGGGAGAAAGAGGAGAGAGGTTGCATTTTTCTATTCCATCAATCAATCAATTAGGGAGCTTCGGTTCCATCTTTTTGGCTCTGGCAGCACCGTCCACAATGGTTCCCATCGATGCCAAAAGCTATTTTCACATTTGGCTACACATTTTTGATGCCCTTAACCATACAACTTGGTTTTGCTCCTGTGTGCTATCTATACAAATCTCAATTATATTGATCTAAAAAATTATAGTATCAAGATTAGTAAAAAGGAGGTGATTTTGCCACGCGGATGGCGGGGGAGGTTTCTTATTTTTAGAGGACGTTGGCCTGGCAGTTTGCTAACATGCGGTCCCACGTGTCAGTGCTTTACCAAGCCGATCTGCGTCCCACATGAGGCCGAACAACGGCAGAAGCAACACGTGGTTAACTTGAAGAGGATGAGGGAGAAGCGGATTCAGCAACGAGTGAAATGATGGTTGCTTTGTCCCTCCAACTACTTTTTTTAGCATTATTACTTCGTCCCTCCAACTTAACTGCGGGAAAGGTGCAGCTTTGTGATTTGACGCCTCATTGCTCATTACTACGCCGGTGCCGTGACTGGGGTGCTTCACCCCTGCTGCTTTGCACTGTTATTTCGGTATGGCACATGGACCCGGTTGCTTGATATCCCACATGTCGGTGAAAGGGACTAGAACATTTATGAAAGCGAGTGGTCCACTCTTACGACGGAGGAGTACACGACACGGCGGCCCAGTGAACTGTTACTTGTACTACTATAGTTTTGCTGTTTCGCACGATCCATCGATACAAACCCAGGCAAGGGAGGGATTTTTCCCGCGTGGTAGATGATACTAGCCATACATTTCAAAGGCAATTTTAATGTATGCAAACTGAATAATTAAGTAACAATATGAGATCTAGTAAAACTAAAAATACATATGATTTATTGTGTTAGAGTGTAGTAGTAGTGCTATATTGCATAGTTGTTAGATGTAACATGCGAGAACATGTAGAGATGTACTTTTGGAGGGCCTACAGAGAGAAATTGGGCATAAAGTGGATTCAAATATTTGTATTCGTCGTCATAGCATTTGTAACTCATATCTATAGTTTGTACAGTAGACGTGAATGCTTGTTCGCTCTTACGAAACCAGTACAGCAATAATGGGGTGGTGTGCGCCAATTTAGGCATTGGCACATTGGCCTACTCGGCTCCACAGAGAGAGCGAGAGAAGAGATAAATACACGGGCGATCAGTGTATTTCAAGCGAAAAGCGTAATACGGTCACCGGACTTCAGAATACGCTCATTACGGTCACTATATACGTTTTGCGGTGATTATACAGTCACTTGCTCACCATTCAGCATCGGATTGCACTCTGTTCACCGGCCAAATAGTCTGCGTGGCACTATGTTGACTAGTTAAATTGACCATGTTCCTTGTGGGTCCCACCTATCAGTTCGCATAGGAAAAAGGTCAGATAAACACAAATTTACGTAGGCGCGACAAGACTCCAACCTGTGCGCGGGAACCACCTGGTTGTGTGTGTGTCTGTCAGGGCCTGATGTGTGCGCATGCACGTGTAGGTTGAGCACTTGAGCATGATAGTGTGTGTTGGTCGTGTGGTGTGTGCATGCATGCGTGCATGTGTGCGTGTGAGTGTTGCGTGCGTGCGTGGCTGTGTGTGTCCGTGTGAGTGTTGCATGCATGCGTGGCTGCGTGTGTTTGTGTTGTTGTTGCATGCGTGCGTGTGTGTATAATCACCACACCAGCTCATGTGTGTTATAACAGACGGCTCAGCATACCACTACAAGGCCACCTTGTCCGCTGTGCCCGCGGTCATGACTTCGAACCACTGTCCAATATTTTTTATCGTTTGTTTTCATTCTTATACACGTCGACAGGTGGGCCCAATGGTAGTGAGATAATGTGATGCAACACTAGAGGTGCCACGTGGAGAGCCTGTGATTGTATAATAACCACAAAACGTAAATGGTGACCGTAATGAGTGGATTTTGAAGTCCAATGTATGTATCGTGCTTTCGCTTCAAATACAATGATCGTCACTGTATATATCGCGAGAGAAAGATGAAACATGCGTGAATGTGCTGGAGGAGTACTTTTAGAGGACCTGGAGATAGTTTGTGTGCGTACGTGAAAGGGGCGTAGAGGGGGTGTATGCGATGGAGAGAGAGATGCTCTTCGTTTCTCTTTATTATGACTAACTTTATATATAGTATAAAAATATAAAAATTCACAGTGCGGAATAAATATCATTGGGGGCACCATGCAATGCAAATTAACATTCATACTCCTCCATATAACTTTGTAATGTTGTATATATGTAGAAATTCTAAAATAATTTTTTGGCCACACTTTGTGTGGTTTTATTCAAAAGGTATGTTGTATGCGAAATAAACGTGAAGAGAGGGCTTTGTAGATCAATGGGGTACATGATGTAACATGTGTGAATGTGTAGTTGATCTATTTGGCAGGGCCTAGAGAGGTATGTGTATGTATTATGTATTCGAGAGAGCCATGGATAGAGGGGCCGGCGGGGGGGGGGGACGTGGGAGAGATAGCACGAGAAATGAGAGAGGTCTAGAGAGAGAGACGAATAGGATGTCACGGCGAGAGATGCCCTTGAGTGTGTATATGCAAGGGGGGAGGGGATAGAGGCACGAGGAGAAATTTTTTTGTGTGGTGTCTATGTTGGTATGTGTGGGTGTGAGAAGATAACGAGACCTGGGGCAGAGGGTGTGTCACCGTGTGAGGTCCGGTGGGCCGAGGTGAGGCCATTGGTTCAGTTCCGTCCTGCGTCACATTGGTCGGCCCGTGACGCATTTAGGGAGACCCATGGAGGACTAGTCTTACAAGACAAAGATAGCAGAGTCGTGAAGGACTCTGTGTCCACTGACAAAGCCGGCTAGGATTTGTAACCCTAGGTCCTCGGACTAAGGTAACCCCTTATCTCTGATATTACTATTCATCCAACCTAACTTTAAGGGGCATCCTACAGAATGCTCTGCTAGAATCATACTCGTCAATTAGGAAGAGAGGTGGAGACAATGCATGAAAGACAGGCCTAAAGATAATGTGCGTGCGGGAGACACATAGGCAGGTCTATGTATATAGAAAGGGTCGATGGGGATTGTGGATGTGTATGCTTGTGAGAGGAAGAGTGCTTGTGATAAAGGTTAGTGAAAACAGTCGTAAATGGTTACGAGAGGGAGGGAGGGTTATATCGAGAGCATGTCTGCAAGAAAGACACCTCGGGAGGGAGTGTGTGAGCATGTGTGAGAGACCACTGATGGATATACACCGTGTGCGCGTATGTGTGAGAGAGAAAGTTAGCGTGAGTGTGAGGAGGGGCCTATGGAGAGTGAAACTACACGTAAAAGACTGATGTACACATTGATTAAAAATATATACTGTATCCAAATATTAGGATGGGATCATGATATTTGCAATTCGTGTATGGAACGGTCATTGATCCATCAGACATCTATATTCTATCGAATTTGAGCATGTCTATGTTATTATTCGACATAATTGATCCACAGAGTTAGTATTTTGAACTCCAGACAATGCATCACTTTAGCAATCGAATATAAACGTGAGTATAGTTCATGTTGTGTGTGTAAAGCACATTATACATACAAAAGTTACACAATGAACATTATAAATAGCTAGCTATGAACTAGCATACATTTGAATTCAACTTAAGGTGGTTTAAAAAATTTGAATTCAACATGAAGTCCATTCAATTATTTGAATTCGATATCATGGCATTTGTAAATCATACCTAAATTATGGGGGCACCAATCTTTGCTCTACTTTTGTACATAATAGCATATATAGTCGTGTACAAAATAGATTCAAATTTACCTCCTCCATTCCAAAATAATCGTAGTTATAGGATTTTCATGTGTCAAAATTTCAAAAAGAAGCGCATAATTTAATGAGGTTTTCAAACATACAAGGTCAAATTTAACGTTGTCTATTTAGGTCAATCCTCAAAGTTCAAGAGTACTCTAAACATGAATGCTTCTGTTTAAAATTTTTGAACGAAGCGCCAAAAGAGCCTCTACTCACCCAAAACCGCGTGAGACCAATGTTTGGTAGAAGGAAATTACTTTTCTAACTCCGACCTGTGAAACCTACCGGCCAGACGTCCAAAGGTCTAAACCGGGGTAGGTTTGTAGCTTCATCTAAACGCCACGCAACCGCCTCCAAAAAACATTCATACACCATCGCCGCCTAAGCATACATGCGCTCGGCCGAAATCACTCCCGTCCACTATTTGGGACACCTGGGATTACCGTCCTACCCCCGACCTGTAGTAGGTCCAAAATTTAAGAAGGGGGCAAAGTTTATACTTTCCCCAAATTTCAAACAAGCACGTCCCATCTGTTAAAAAAACCAAAAACAAGCGCGTCCCAGACCGAAACATGGTTCCCCCTTAGGTCCCCCCGCCCCCCTCCCCGTCCGATTCCCCATTCGTACTCCGTGGGCGCCAAAACTACCTTTCCTCCAGCCACGAAACCCCGGCGTCCTCCGTCCGCCACCCCATCCCACCCATCAACCGCCGCCCTCCTCCATCACGCCGGAGCCGATACCCCGACGTCGTCGTCCACCACAACCGCAACCACAATGCCCTCCACGGCTAAAAGTTGAAGCCGAGGCCGAGCTACCTCCAGGATGCCGACGTGCACCGTACCCGAGCCAGTTCAACCACGCTGTCATGCGCCTCACCGCTGCTGCTCCAACGTCACCACCGTCCACCGCACCGGAGCTGTTCCCGCTATGCCGTCCTTCGCCTCCTCGGATCTGCTTCCCCTCCATCGACAGACAGCCACCGCAACACAGTCAACAATTTGGCCATGGGTTCGTCCAAGGCTCCACCCTCCTCCAAAACATCGGTTCCCCCGGTAAAAAGAAGAACATCACCGCGAAATCAGGAGGACACAACACTGGCAACCGGAAATGGTACTCCTCTTCCCTTATTCATGCAAATCTTACGTGTCTGCTTGCACGGTATTCATCCCACAGAAGACACTAGTTGACCGCTTCTTCCTACAGCTTCTTCCTGATACTAGATGTTCCTAGTAACTCACGATGCACAAGGTTTCTCCTCATATACTATTTCACCTTAGCTAGAGGTCCGTCGCCCCCCTGGATTTCAATTCTTGGTCAGTTGATTCCCAATTAAAGGAAGCATTCCTCGGCGTAACAGGCGCTAGTCTGCCTATTACTTCAGGGAAGCAGCGCTCGGTGTTTATCTAAGGGGTGTATGGGGCCTAGGAGCTGCTGGCGTCCGATCTGGAGGTCGGCCGGGCTTAGAGGGATGGCCGGGGGCGCTGCCAAGCACGACAGTGGTGTGAGGTCGAGGGGACGGCGGGGCGGCGGAGGCAGGGGTCTGGGCCGGTGGCCGCTGGCGGTTCGAGAGAGATCGTCAACAGTGACTGGCGGGAGGTAGACGAAGGTCATCTGCCCGTTCCTTGTAGATCGGACGGTTCATAAAAAAATTGACTGACCTATTTATTTTTAGTCGACTGTTATTTTGATAGGACCACATGTGGTGGTGTGCTGGAGAAGTACCTGCATTTCCCAGCCATCCCTGTGCTCATATATTACAAAATCATACGGAGTAGAATCTAATTTTGTTTGCCATGCAATGTTGTAGAGCTATCATATGTCTCCTGTCATTTATTTTTTAGCCACCTGCTATCTGCTACTTTTACAGTGCACTAGTTCTGCACACACTTCACCCATACTCTCACTATTGTTTTTTTATGCATGGGTATTTCAGACTCTACCTTGACAGAAGCACGAAATAAAAGAGAGAAGTCGCTCCTGTTTTCTTCGTTGGCAGGCAAGACACGCCTCGGCACTTTAAAGGTTGCATGTTCAACAGATGGAGACGGTAAACATAGCTCTGGAGTTGATGATCTCGCTCGCCATGAACCACCATCCCAGGTGCTTGCTTTAACTTTGCGGTGTCATATGTGGTTGCATGTTGCATATGGTGTCTAGCTTGTATTCAAAAGGCTGAAGTCGGTCTTTATTAAGATAAGGAAAGATATTTTTTACATGAACCACCATCCCGGGAGCACCAGAAGACAAATAGCTAGCTAGGGCACTGGCCAAGCCAGTGACAAGCCCAGCACAGACAGGCATCACCTGGAAGCCAACTAAAAAGCCACAATGGTGGCGAAGTAGCCCGCCTCCCACCAGGCTCTCAGGTCCTTGATGATCATGCTCACCACTCCAGCTAGATGTCTAGCTTGTATTGCTTCCAATTTGGTTAAATTGCATCTGCTTAGCTTACACATTATACCTTTGAATATGACATGCCTTCCTGTTTTTGGTACATACTACTACATCTGTCTATTAACCATGTTCTTACATCAAACTAATGTTCTTGTGTATCCCTCATCAATCACTTATGATGAGACAGTCACGCCAGTGGGTTACTATGAGAAAATATGCTCTTTTAAAGAATGCAGTGTCAGCCTCCCCACATGATTCTCAAGAAATAGCAAGGCTAGATGAAGATAGTGAACGTAGCTCTGTAGTTGATGACCGCATTTCCCCTACAACAGCATCGCAGGTGCTTGCTCTAATTTGGCAGCGTGATATGTGGTTGCATGTTGCATATGGTGTCTAGATTGTAATTCTTCCAATCTGGTTAAATTGCATGTACTATTCTGCTTAGTTTATACATTATACCTGTTAACGTGACATGCCTTCCTGTTTTTAGTACATAGTACATATGTCTATTAAGCATGTCCTTACATAAAACTATTGTTTTTTTGTATCCCGCATCAATCAATATGACGAGACACCTTTAGTATATGCAGTGTGATATTGGTTGCATCTTTCATATGATTTATAGCATGCGCTGGTTCTACTTTGTTGAAACGCCATTTATGATGGGACAATTTTAACTTGGCAGAGTCATATTTGTTGCATCTTTCATGTGGTGTCTAGCTTGCATTGCTTCTTATTTGTTGAAATGGCTTCTGCTTAGTTTACACAAATAGTTGTGAATATGCCATGCCATCCTGTTTTTCGTACATATTCCATCCTGGTATCATGTGTTTGCCTTACATCAAAGTAGTGATTGTCAATATCATGCACGAATGAGTTCTGAAGAGTGAATTTTATTGCTTTTTCTTGTCGGTTTTACTTGACAATTAAAAATCAATAAAGTGGAAGGAAATTAGCAAGGCAGTGGATAAAGGTGCTCCTTCCAAACGGAGGGCCTCTACAGATTCTACTCCACCACCCCCAACAAGATTTGCAAGACAACACATGCATAGACACTCAACATAGCTGTGTTGATGATGAGCACATCTCCCCTAGTGCACCATCACAAGTGCTCCCTCTAACTTGGCACTGTTATATGTGGTTGCATGTTATGTATGATGTCTAGCTTGTATTTCTTCTAATATTTTTGAATTCCATCTGCTTACTTTACACATTATACTTGTGAATAAGACACGTGTTCCTGTTTTTAGAACATACAATATCTGTCTATCACACCATGTTCTTACATCAAAGTACTACTATTGTGTAACCTGCAACAATCACTTATCATAAGACACGTTTGCCTTGGGAGTGTGATATAGGTTACATCTCGCATTCTTTTCTAGCTTGTACTACTTCTAATTTGTTGAAATGGCACTTATGACGAGACAGTTTTAACTTGGTAGAGTGATATTCGTTGCATCTTTCATATGGTGTCTAGCTTTCATTGCTTCTAATTTGTTGAAATGCCTTCTGCTTAGTTTACACATCATAGCTGTGAATATGCAATGCTGTCCTTTTTTCTTACACATTCAATCGTCCTATCATGCGGTCGCCTTACATTAAAGTAGTACTCGTCAGCATCCTGCATCAATGAGTTCTGAAAAGCGAATTTTTATTCATTTTTCTTGTGGGTTTGACTTGACAAAGCAATACAATTAAGAAATAGGAAGGAAAAAAATAAGGTAGGGACTGATGGCGGTCTTCCGGCGAAACCGGCATCTCAGGTGCTTTCTCTAGCTTGGCAGTGTGATATTGTCTTGCATGTTGCATACGGTGTCTCACTCCTATTGCTTGTAATTTGATTAAATTACTTCTGCTTAGTTTACACCAATAGTTGTGAATATGCCATGCCATCCTGTTTTTCGTACATATTCCATCCTGGTATCATGTGTTTGCCTTACATCAAAGTAGTGATTGTCAATATCATGCACGAATGAGTTCTGAAGAGTGAATTTTATTGCTTTTTCTTGTCGGTTTTACTTGACAATTAAAAATCAATAAAGTGGAAGGAAATTAGCAAGGCAGTGGATAAAGGTGCTCCTTCCAAACGGAGGGCCTCTACAGATTCTACTCCACCACCCCCAACAAGATTTGGAAGACAACACATGCATAGACACTCAACATAGCTGTGTTGATGATGAGCACATCTCCCCTAGTGCATCATCACAGGTGCTCCCTCTAACTTGGCACTGTTATATGTGGTTGCATGTTATGTATGATGTCTAGCTTGTATTTCTTCTAATATTTTTGAATTCCATCTGCTTACTTTACACATTATACTTGTGAATAAGACACGTGTTCCTGTTTTTAGAACATACAATATCTGTCTATCACACCATGTTCTTACATCAAAGTACTACTATTGTGTAACCTGCAACAATCACTTATCATAAGACACGTTTGCCTTGGGAGTGTGATATAGGTTACATCTCGCATTCTTTTCTAGCTTGTACTACTTCTAATTTGTTGAAATGGCACTTATGACGAGACAGTTTTAACTTGGTAGAGTGATATTCGTTGCATCTTTCATATGGTGTCTAGCTTTCATTGCTTCTAATTTGTTGAAATGCCTTCTGCTTAGTTTACACATCATAGCTGTGAATATGCAATGCTGTCCTTTTTTCTTACACATTCAATCGTCCTATCATGCGGTCGCCTTACATTAAAGTAGTACTCGTCAGCATCCTGCATCAATGAGTTCTGAAAAGCGAATTTTTATTCATTTTTCTTGTGGGTTTGACTTGACAAAGCAATACAATTAAGAAATAGGAAGGAAAAAAATAAGGTAGGGACTGATGGCGGTCTTCCGGCGAAACCGGCATCTCAGGTGCTTTCTCTAGCTTGGCAGTGTGATATTGTCTTGCATGTTGCATACGGTGTCTCACTCCTATTGCTTGTAATTTGATTAAATTACTTCTGCTTAGTTTACACCAATAGTTGTGAATATGCCATGCCATCCTGTTTTTCGTACATATTCCATCCTGGTATCATGTGTTTGCCTTACATCAAGGTAGTGATTGTCAGTATCATGCATGAATGAGTTCTGAAGAGTGAATTTTATTGCTTTTTCTTGTCGGTTTTACTTGACAATGCAAAATCAATAAAGCAAAAGGAAATTAGCAAGGCAGTGGATAAAGGTGCTTCTTCCAAATGGAGGGCCTCTACACATTCTACTCGGCCATCCCCCCAACAAGATTTGGAAGATAACACATGCATAGACACTCAAAGTAGCTGTGTTGATGATGAGCACGTCCCCCCTTGTCAACCATCACAGGTGCTCCCTCTAACATGGCACTATTTTATGTGGTTGCATGTTATGTATGATGTCTAGCTTGTATTGCTTCTAATTTTGTTGAATTCCATCTGCTTACTTTACACATTATACTTGTGAATAAGACACGTGTTCCTGTTTCTAGAACATAATACAATATCTGTCTATCACACCGTGTTCTTACATCAAAGTACTACTGTTGTGTAACCTGCAACAATCACTTTTCACAAGACACGTTTAACTTGGGAGTCTGATATAGTTTACATCTCGCATTATTTTCTAGCTTGTACTACCAATTTGTTGAAATGGCACTAATGACGAGACAGTTTTAACTTGATAGAGTGATATTCGTTGCGTCTTACATATGGTGTCTAGCTTTCATTGCTTCTAATTTGTTGAAATGCCTTCTGCTTAGTTTACACATCATAAGCTGCGAATATGCAATATTGTGAATATGCAATGGCACTAATGACGAGAGACCTTTAACTTGGTAGTGTGATGTTGTTTGCATCTTGCATATGATTTATTTCTTGTACTGCTTCACATTTGTTTAAACGCCAGTTATGACGAGACACTGTTAACTTGGCAGAGCGATATTTGTAGCATCTTTCATATGGTGTCTACCTTCCATTGCATTGCTTCTAATTTATTGAAATGCCTTCTACTTAGTTTACACATCATAGTTCTGATTATCTCATGCCGTCCTATTTTTCGTACATATTACATCCTCCTATCATGTGGTTGTCTAACATCAAAGTTCAGTTCATCTGTATCACGCATCAATTTGTTCTGAAGAACTAAATTTTTATTCCTTTTTCTTGTCGGCTTGACATAACATGGCACAGAGAAAGAGGAAGGAACACTGAATGACAGGGGATGGTGTTAGTACTAAGGACACATGGAAACGGAAGTGGAAGAATAATGCAGATTCTGCTGGTACTGATGGTGCAATAGAAGGTCAAAGTCCAGCAAAAAAATGTACAAACACGGTATCCCATGCTACACGAGCTGCAAAACAAGCCAAACAGAAACTAATAGTTGCCACCAAACAAGCAGCGACAACCCTAGTTGTTGCAACACCTTCCACAGTACCACCAGCTGCACGAGTTACTCGTTTGTCAACTCAGCTAGCAGCACGTTCCCAAGCTCCCTTGCCACCTGACACTACTTCTGAAGCACTCTTGACACAAGACGAGTTGGCAAGATTAGATGAACCTTGTGAGCTTCAACAGCAAGAAGGTAGTTGCTGGAGTCAAGTTACAGTAGCATGCTTCTTTATATGTAGTCTCACAGTTTGATGTACACTAACACTTCCTATGTTCGTTGTTGGACTAGCACTTAGGCGCAAGAGGAAACAAACATCAGGGATAATGCTCAATAGGTTAACTAAGTCTAGAGGAGGAAGAATGGAGATCCGTTTTGAGGCAGGTTTAAAAAGGCCACGTGATGCTACAGAGTCAGCCAAGTTAGTATCAGAGGCAGCGGTTGCCGTTAGGTGTCATGCACGTATCCTCCCAACATGGATTCAGTACAGGAATGACAAAGACAAAACCTAGTTCAACACCTTCCTCAACCATTTATCTGTAAGTATGGTTATGTATGGAAACTAGTAATATCGTCTTGCTCTGTCCCATACTTTCTAGGTTGCTGATAATGAGACTCCCATAATTTTCAACATATGAGGTTCAAGTTGGATAGCCAAGATGATGCAACCAGACAAGCTTGCACCCATGTTTTCAAGTCTGCTCTGCGATAGTATCGGTATAACTTGAGGAAAGCTCACTTTGAAGGCAAGGCTAACAGTGAAATTACCCAAACATCTCCAGTGTAAAATATATCGGATGAAGACTGGAGAGGCCTCGTTAAACACTGGTCTGATCCAAAGTATCAAGTACGTTATATATATGTGATCAGATCACATGTTGAACTCCAATTTACAAATGTGCCTCACAAATCTATCTTCTTGTAGGTGAACTGTTCAAAGAACAAGGCCAACCGTACGAAAGTGAAATTCCAACAGACGACAGGATCTCGTAGCTATATTGCACACTGCGAGGCTCTTGTAATTAGCTGTTGTTTCACTCTTTTCGCTGTGCCATATTATCAGATCTATATTGACTTGTTCCAAATGCAGAGGAAAGCCCGCAAGGACCAAAAAGTACCTGAACCAAATGCTGTGGAAATCTTCAAGGACTGTCACACCAGTAAGACGAAGGGCATGACTACACCAGTCAAAGCCGCTGTTGTAAGTCCTTAATCCTCATGCCTTTTAACTACTACTTACTCTGACTTGTGCATTGAACTGCACGGTTTGCAGCCAATGTCTATTACTCTTTTCAATTTTCTACACAATTGTCTTAGCGTATCATTGCACCTTACAAGGTTTAAAAGAGAGGAGTGATGTTCCTTTGATCTTGATCTGTAATCTAGTTCCATGCTGGACTTGCCCACACAACGTTACAATTGCTAGTTTGTCTGTTCTTAGTTGTTTTGTGATATGAATGATGTCATACTATGCTTACCGTATTATAAACTTTGTCTCTTTATCCTTAGCTGTCAATAAAATGTGAAGAAATAGACAATACATTAGCCATGGTACATGGTCATATGTTTGGAACCTGGTTTTATTATGTACTTTGCAGTAAAATACAACCAATATTTTACACGGGTTCAGCAGAATAAGTTCTGTATATAGACCAAAGCTATTTTGTTTGGTTTTGCTGCCTCCTTAATATCTTCTGTTTTGGTACTACTAATGTAAAAACTCAACTTTTCAGTAAGCTATGGAAAAAATGGTGGAACCGCCACCTTCTGAAGGTGACGAGGCCACTATAACCGCAATGTCACCTCTTGCTGCAGTGGGTCAGTACCTGTACACTAACAGTGCCAAAAGCACGTTCCTGCGTAATACTGGGTTGGTTGTTAAGGCAATCTCGTCCAAACTGCCTCATGATCAAGATATGCAAGCTCAAAACAATGTTATATCTATGCTCCAGACACAAGTCCATTCCCTAACAGAGACCCTTTGTGAAACAAGGACAGCCATTGTTCGATGTCGTCAAGATATGCATGGTTTTGAAACCAGACTATCAGACATTTTCTATGTTGTTCAGGAGCCTAGGAGAAATGAAGGCAAAGGTTATGGTGCTCCATCGGACAGTACATCATGAAAACATAACAGTCAGGTCAAATGAACTGAGCTTCTGAACTTCTGGTGGTGCATTTATCTGCCAGACTATTAACTTTTATGCCAACCTTCCTTTTGTTTTATGGTTGTAATTTGTTTTGTTGCGATACAAAATTTGTTCTTAACATGTAGCCACCGGCTGAAGAAAACAACAAGCCATTTTTGTATAGTGTAGGGTGTTCCCTATATTTGCACTGGTGGCGAACTTTGATGCCCAGTGGATGTAATCTGTGCAATCACCTTAATAGCCTAGCATTAGTTTCTGGCTTATTTATTTCCTAGTATTCTTTTTCCCTAGTTTGCTAGTGGCCGCAACAACCATGGGCCATATACGGACCGTGGTAACCTTGAGCCTGCTACAGGCCGTAGGATCCATGGGCCTCCTACGGGCCATCGAATAAATGGGCCTCCAACGGGCCGTAGAATCGGTGGGCCTTGGGCCGTCAGATAAATGGGTCCACATGGGCCGTAAACGGGCGTAATTGGTATCGGGCCAGCATGGTAACGGGCCGTTAACAGGCCGAAAGACAGCAAAGGCTTAATTCTTTCACAGGCATAACGGGTCATTAATGGGCCAGAATATAGGACGGGCTGGAAACGGCGCAATGGGTTAACAGGCCACAAACAGGCTGATTCTAACCACGGGCCGAATTTGGCCCATTAGGGGAACATGCCAGTAACGGGCCGAAAGTACTCGAGGGCCGGAAAGGAACCCAAGAATGTATGGGCCGTCAGTAGGCCGAAAGCTAACACGGGCTGGAAACGGCCCATGTGAATCATGGGCCATTAATGGGTACAAAGAAATTTACTGTTCATTATGGGCCAGAGTCACCGTGGGCCACTAAAGGGCCTAAAGATACGAAAGGCCTCATATGGGCCGGAAGACGTCGTGGGCCATACATGGACCGAAAGTGAAACGAGCTGGTGTTATATTCGAAGGCCCACATGACACTGTTGGGACGATTTCGGGAAGGCCCTAACGGGTCGTGAGTTACCGGGCCGTAAAATGGGCTATATGCGAACAGACCGTTAACAGGCTTTTCATGGGCCAGCCCGCTAACTTTTGACCAAGTCAAACGGGCCGGCCTTTGTAAGCTAAATGGGCCAGTGTTGGGCCGTCGCACATGTCGACATATCATAGGCGCCTATCTGACCCAATGACGAGTTGACACGTGTTTCCTTCGGCCAATGAGAATTTTACACGTGGAAAATCCCCATTGGTCTGGGCTGTTAATGGGTTATCGGATCCAAAACCGGACCCGATAGCTTAACGGCGACCCGTTATGGTGGATGCTACGTGTTGGTTACCATTGACAAAAGCACTTCCATGACGCTTCATTCATCGTCATGGAAGTGAACACTTCCGTGATGATAATTTTGGTATTGTCATGGAACACTTCTATGACAGCACAAGTATGAGTATCTTGATTCTGTCATAAAATCATCATGGATGTACATACATGACAGAAAACGTGACCTACTATGGCAAACACGTATCATCACGGAAGTGTATTTTTTTTGTAGTGGAGTGATGATAGAGATGATAGTTACCTCAAGCCACGCGTGATCGTGGGCCTGCCCAGGCTGAGCCTGGTGGCAACCCGCATATGCACGTGCCCCAGGTTTCTGGAACGACTGGTGAAGGCCGCCTAGACAACAAGAATACCAGAGGAAGGCTGGGGGCTAGCTTGAAATCAGATTAATGAAGAAGTAAAGAAGATTTCAAGACACAAACATCATTATGATAAAATCAACACTGCTTGTCTGTGCATTATTTGGGCCTCGCCCAAAGATGGCCCGCAGCACATGTGGGCTTGGCCCGGGGTGTCACAACCCTACAATATTTGCTTGTAATTATTCATTTCAGTGAGCATTCATGCATCATATTTATTCCAGTGAAATTCGAATTGAGGGAATTCTCAAGCCTCAGAAAATTCCTTTTAAAAAAAGGGCAAGAACCCTTAAAATTGCATTCAATGAAACCAAAATGGCCTTCATTAATGTTTGATAATTTTGGAAAGGGTTTGGATCCAAACCAAAAATAGTGAACTTTTTTAAGGAATTATTTTGGCATTGAATTTAAATCACTATGGTATTTGAATTTGAATATATATCCATATTATAAAGAATATATTTTCAAATGCTCTGTTATATTTTATGTATATTTGGAGAAGTTCATTGAGTGACATAAAATATTCAGAGAAGTGTTTGGCATTGTTTGAATTTGCTTGAATTCAAAATAGTGGCAAAAGATTTAAATGAATAGAAAATTAAAAAAATAGGAAAACAAAGAGAGAAAAGAACTTACCTGGTGGCCTAGTCGAGTTGGCCCAGCCCACTGACTAGTGCAAGTCATCTTCAATCTCTGCCAGTAGGCAGATGGAGAGACAGCGCACGCAGCCGAGCGCACCAGCTCCTGCTTCGCGCTGGCTAGCCACCCCCGAGTCCACCTCCACGAATAGGAGATGAGGACGACCCTCTCTCACTTTCCCCTCCTCCCTCTGCCTCGCCCCATTCCTCTAGTTCTCTCTCCCGAGCGCCACCCTAGAGCAACACCGACCGCCGTTGCCTAACCGCATAGCCATCATTGTTCCATCTCCCCTCTGTCGTGCCCACGATCTCCGCGCCGTCGTTCTCGTCCTCTCCATCAAGCCTAGCAACGCGGGAAGCCTTACTGCGCCACCAACAAGCTCGTATTCTCCGTCCCCAATCACCATTCGCCGCTGTCAATTCGGACGTAGCAGAGACTACCCGGCCTCTCCTGCAGCACCGGCAGACCTGCGGTGAGGCGCGGACCCGATTCCATCTTTTCCCCGTCGCCCATTGCGTCTTCCAGTCGTCGCCTGCGTGCCCGAGTCCCGGCGTGCGCCATGGCCATCAAGCACCCTTGAACCGAGCCCCTCTGCTCGAATGAGTGGCACATGTGTGCTCATCGCATCGTTAGGAGCTCAGTGAGCCCCTTAGCCAGCCCCCCGTGTCCTGCAGCCTCGCCGACGTTTTTTCCCGTGCTCCGGTTGCCGCCACGGGCTCGCTACCGCCGAGTTCCGGCCGCCCCGTGACTAGCCTCCGCCTCCCCTGGATTTGGGCGAGTGAGGCCTCCCTCCTGGTGCCCTCAGTGCGCCCCGCCACTGCCCCTAGCACCACCCTGGTGAGCCACCGCCGCACTGCGAGGTCGCTGACGGCCTAACTTCAGGCATGCTGACGTATCCGGCTTAATTAACCACTATCCACCCTGTTTATTTTAACACCAGACACTGACAGTGGGTCCCACAACATTAGTTAACTGGTTAACCAAAATGATTAGGTTAATTAATAAATCATGTGGACCCACACGTCACCATTGACTTGCTGACGTCACCGTTGACCTGGTCCCACAGGTCAGCCTCTGTAGTTGACCGTGTTGACTCACGGACATCACTTTTGATCTGGCTGATGTCATAACTATTTTCTGGATTTTAAAATAAATCAAAAATGATTAATTAATTTTCAGAAGATAGATACAACTTCTAAAAATCATAGAAATTCAACCGTAGCTTCAATGAAAATAAATTATATATGAAAAATGACCAAAAAAGATAAAGAATTTGTTTATGCCATGTTAATGCATGTTTGAGCAAGTTAAAATCACCAACTAGGACAATTCATTATTATGGAATATATGGTAATTAGTTTTGGAGTTGGAATTTGCTATATGTTGGAATTCCACTTCAATTAACATGACTAACTATTGCATTTGGTGAATTCAGTACCTTAACATGTCATGATCATACATCATGTTTGTTGCATTGCATTGATTGTGTTCCTTCTTGTTTGTCGGTGTTTGTCCCCTCTCAATAGCAGACGATTCCGATGTTGTTATCGTTGACCCCAATGAAGAGCAGTAGTATCTTCAGAAGTGCCAGGCAAGCAAACCCCCTTTGAGCATTCCGATACAATCCCACTCTCTCGCTCTTGCTATCTTTTATTGCATTAGGACAATAACGATTCAACTGTTACATGTTGCGGTAGTTGAACCCATTCCTCTTCATGGCCTGTCTTTGCCACAGTAATTAGTAAGACCCACTAGCATGAGTAGGAGTTGTTTGATCCATGACATGCCAACTAATCCATGCTTGCTTGTTATGCCTGCTATTGCTTAGAGTTGTGTCGTGTTTGATTCATCCGGGAATGAATTGGAATGTTGTGAACATGTTCTGATGTTGAGAGCTAAGTGTGTGAACATGATTTGGTAAAGGTAGCGATGAGAGGCCATGTAGGAGTACATGGTGGGTTGTCTCATTGGGACCGTCCTTAGGAACTAAGTTCCGTGTTTGTGATCCAAGATAGTTACTACCACACATTGGGTTCTGGTAACTCGACCCCTCTCGACTTATTAACCACCTCGATCTCTATCCAGGAGTTGCAACTAGTTTCTGGTGTTTGTAGGTCGTGCTAGTAGTCTACCAAGTGGCACCCGGTACAAGTGGGCTTGGGATAGACTAGGCACCGTGGCACAGTGTACCAAGTGTAGTTCCATCCAGCGAGCTGGGCTTGGGAACCCTGCACACATCATTTGGGGCCATGACGGAAACTTTGGTCGGACTTCCCTTGCGGGTTCACCCTCAGATAGGCGATAAACCTAGACTAGAGTCTTGCGTGGTTAGTCAGGTTGTGTCCGACACCCTCGCCAGGCTTCCGCTTGAAGGTTGCCGAGATACATGACGTGTATATGGTGGTAAGTGGTGAGATCGTGTGTGAAGAAGTACACCCCGGCAGGGTAATATGATCTATTTGAATAGCCGTGTCCTCGGATATGGACTACTTGGAAAGCTTACATTGTTCATAGACAACTTGAAGTGGATACTCTAAAATGCGCAAGATAAGGGTGAGTGACATGGATGGCCTTCTCGCAGGGAGACGGGGGGAGAATCCATAGTGGTGTATTGATATGGTGAATATGTGAACTCGTGTGCGCCACCTCAAAGAAATTACTGGCAGTCGTAGTTCAGGATAGCCACTGAGTCAAAGCTGGCTTGCTGCAGTTCAACTCCACCAACCTCTTTATTGACACTGATGCATAATTAGTTAGTTCTGATGTAAGTCTTGCTGAGTACATTTGTACTCACGTTTCCTTAATTTATGTTTTTGCAGTGGAGACTTCAGTCTCACTATTAGTTCCACGTGGGCTTCGATGGTTAGCTTGAGAATCCCAGACAGTGGTCTCGTTCCTATGGAGGGTCTTGTAGATAGACATGTTTTCTAGCCTTCTTTCTTTTCAGTTGTCTGTACTGACACTAGGTTATATTCTCGGTATCAATTGGATTATGCCTTTAGTTTCCCGATTGTTCAATAACCATAGTTTCCATTCCAAACTGAGTACGCCATTCTTTCAGATTCCTTCAAACAATCATTTGTGAATTTGCCTTAGCCTGGTATTTGAATTTATGTGAGAGCCTAGCATAATAGGAATGATAGACCACTCATATCAACAAGGAATTCCTTCTTTTCCGGGAGCCCATTGGAAAAGAACTCCAAAGTTAAGCGTGCTCGGCTTGAGGTAATTCTAGGATGGGTCACCGACCGGGAAGTAGCTCCTAGGTGCGCATGAGTGAGAACAAAGTGCGTAGAAAAGACTAGTTTTGGTCTGTGGGGCCAGTCTTGATCCCAAAAGACGTAATAGGGCGTTACAATTGCTATCAGAGCCGACCCTCATGGTTACACGGACATGCGCGGGTCAGGTGCACGGGCATGTGGTGCATGGCGCGCGTGGCCTGTTGTGTCACACGGCATGGCACTTGTGCCGAACAGGACGCACATACGTGTGTCAAGAGGGCACGTTCCTGATGGGCCGACGAGGACGTCGGTTCCTTTGAGTGGGGATGTATGTGAGAGCCTAGCTTAATAGGAATGATAGACTACTCATATCAACAAGGAATTTTTTCTTCTCCGGGAGCCCATTCGAAAAGAACTCCCAAGTTAAGCGTGCTTGGCTTGGGGTAATTCTAGGATGGGTGACTGGCCGAGAAGTAGCTCCCGGGTGCGCATGAGTGAGGACAAATTGCGCAGAAAAGACTAGTGTTGGTCTGTGGGGCCAGTCTTGATCCCGCTAGGCGGAACAGGGCATTACACAGGGGCTCCTGTCGGTGTATTAAACGTGGGTGTGTAATACCCTGACTTATGCACAGACAAGTGGCAACTCCTCCACCAGACCAAAAGCTCCATGAAGGTTCTCAAATCAAAGAAACGGCTCTTTGACAGATCATGGAGCACATCAAGAAGACCAAGGAGTAGAAAAAGACAAGCATCAAGACAGAACATCGGAAGCAGCCTTTGCCGGCAAGATCGAGCCAGCAAGGCAAAGGCCCGGCAAGCCCCATGGCTAGCAGACCCCAGCCAACTACCTACGGTCCACCTCACCAGCCACTTGGTCGCTGATCAGTGAGGTGTCGAGCCCGCAGGCAGCAAGTTGGAGTTTGCCAGCACGTGTCAGCACGCTGGAGAGAAGATTACCTTTATTGACACCCGTCCAAATGGCATGTCAAGCTAATAGGAGTTAGCTGGGCAAGCGGTGCTACATCCTTGCCGGGGCTTCTCCTACTCATGACACCTAGCGATACATTAAATGCTTTTTGTCCTAGCTAGCAGAGTTAGGTATGATAGCACTGTATGCTATCTAATCATTGTGTAATTACCTTATTGCCTCTGTGGTAACCCCTTGAGCTATAAAAAGAGGGCCAGGGCAACCTTTACAAGGGTTCGAACCCATTCAAACCCCACGCACGCTTTGCTCGTGTAGCTGCTTTCTCCTAGCATCTTGCCGGGGGGAGCGCTCCGTGTACTTGTGCTCCACATTCTCAATACACCAAAAGCAGGATTAGGGTGTTACACCTCAAAGATGGCCCGAACTGGGGTCAAATCCTTGCGCATTCTGCTGTACCTACTCTTTGCGTTTTGTGCTATCCCCTCACTGAACTACAAAGGGGCTAAACCACCCCATAGATAGTCGATCCACACCGACATCTTTGGCGCGCCAGGTAGGGGATTTACTGGCGTGAACCTGGTTTGCAGACTGCGCGTCGACTTCATCGAGTTTCATCATCCATGGCGCCCAAGAAGAAGGGCCCCATGGCGACAAAGCCCTCCACGTCCAAGCTTGCTTCACACGCGCCCGCGGGCAGCGCAGGTGGCGCCATCGCCGCGGGCGGCGTGAACATCGCAGCAGGCATGACTAGTGCAGGCGGCGCGGTCGCTATGCCCACTGTGGCGGGAACGGGCGATGGAGGCACTAAAGGTGGTCGCCTTCTGCGACGCTCCGGAGAAGACAGTAACAACGGCGCAGGCGGTGCGGACACGTTGCTTCCGCCTCCCCAGCGCAACGGCGAGCGTACCATCGGAGCCACACGGTCTCATCGGGTGCAATCCAAGACCCTACCACTGCAGCAACTACAGCGGCGGCACAGGACACGATGTTGAAACACACGCCACACCCATCGCGAGATGGGCGTGACGTGACCCCGAGCGGCTTTATTGATCACGCATAGCACCACCCGCAAGGCAAGACGCCTGTTGACCAAGTTCAAGATCCTCAGGCACCGCTCCCACCATGCCACCCTGCTGTCGCGCCCGCGATACAGTGGTAAGATCGCAATAGCGCTCCTGCTAGCTCTGCTAGGATTCGAGTAACATCGTGTTCTTCCTGCTCTAACATGCACTCAATGGCAACGGAAGCGATGGCGCGAGCCCAATTGCTGTTGAACTTCCCTCCAGTGGCGGACAAGATGGATAAGTGGAGAACTACCATCCAAAGTTTGATTGGATTTGCAGAAGCTAGCAAATCCCAATTGGCGGAACCCTCATGGCGCCTGCGAACAGCACCGGTAGCCTAGGCTGATGACCATGTAGCAGGCGGCGCACCAACAATGCAATCACCACCGCGGCATTAAACTCGGCTGCAGCATCAGCGAACCAGCGGACTGCCGAGCCTGATGATGTCTCGGTGGCCTCCTCAGACCCGCAGACACAACAAGATCAGCGTCAAGTACTGCTGGATAGGCGGGCAGAGGATGCTCGTACCACCATTCAATGGGGGGCATTGACTTTTATGGAAAAATAGGTGTACTGCGTGAAAGCTTCTCTGTCGGGAGGCACACCACCAATCCAACGAGTGTAACGGTCCAGTCGTCGACAAGCCAGCGCCCGTTGTTGGCGGGTACCTACCTTATGAGGTTGGGTGCCCTGCTTTCACGTGTGAGCTGCGGCAAGTTGGCTGGCCATCCATCCATGCATTGAAGCTCGAAGTACCAGAGAAGTATGATGTAAGCTGAACCCAACAGAGTTCCTAGGAATCTACATTGGTGCTCACTGTTGTGCAGGCTATGCAGGCTGCTAGGGGAAGGGATGAGAAAATCCTTGCCAATTATTTCCCACTGGTGCTCAAACCCAATGTGTGATCTTAGTTGATGAACTTGCCAGAGAACTCCATTTCTTCTTGGTCAGATCTATGCGATGAGTTTGTTGGTGCTTTCACCGGAGGCCAGAAAGGCCCTGGACAACCCAGCGATTTGCAAGTGATCCCATAGAGAGAAGGATAAGATCTGCATAAGTATATTCAAAGATTCAGTTGTGTTCACCGCAACATACCAGATGTACACCCCGCTGCTGTGATGGCCGCATTCCATACGAATGTACTCAATCACAAGATGCGTGAGAAGATGAACATGTGGCGGACAAGTGAGCATGTGCTGAGGAAGGAAGAAGGCTTCCTGGGGAAGAGCCTGGCTTCGAAGTCGATTCTGAGGACGATGACACCGCCACTCCGAAGAAGAAAGGCCGGAGTTGCAGTAGAAAATGCAAAGGCAAGACTGTTATGGCCGTAGAAGGATCATGCAATTCTAGTCCCGCCAAGAAAACCAAGGCAGAGACCTCATGCAAGGAAGCTACTGCATGCGCTGATTGCCAGGTAGCTGCGGCTGGCGAGAAGGCCAGCAAGACTGACGGGTCATATTGCAAGATTCACCATACCAAGGGTCACGACCTCCAAGAGTGCCATCATGTCGAACAGCTGGTCGAGAAACAGACAGCTGAGTATGAGAAACACGACAAGGAGAAGGGCCAGGATGGTACAGGTGGGTCCGGCAAGAAGGGTCACGGTGGCCGAGAGGGGCACCGCAGCAAGACCAATCAGCAAAAAGAGAAGCCTGCCAGGGGTAGAGAGAAGAAACAAGGAGATGAAGAGAGGGAAGAGGAAGTTGAACACTGGCAAATATTTTCCGGCAGAGCTTCCTAAAGCTACCAGTGAGAATGTTGCCGGGAACAACAATGCGCTTGATGGTGAGCCGCAGCTCCACACAGAACCTCAGGTCCTCGTTATTCAGGATGGCGCTCCTGGGGCTGCAGAAATGCCTTTAGTCCTTATCGTCGAGCCACAAGCTCTGGCATGGGCGCAACACATAGTTCAGTTTCTCCAAACAGGAGAGCTTCCGGATGAGCAAGAACAAGCTAAGAAAGTAGCCCGTTAATCAAGTATGTACCAGTTTGTGGACACCATTTTGTACAGAAAGAGACCAAATGGAGTGAAATTAAAGTGCATTTGCCGAGAAGATGGACTCAAGTTGTTGGCAGAGATACATGGAGGCTTATGTGGCTCTCACATAGGATCAAGAGCCCTTGTCGGGAAAGCTTTCTGCCAAGGTTTTTATTGGCGCACTGCCCTCCAAGATGCAAGTGAGCTAGTAACAAGATGTGAAGCATGCCAGTTTCATTCGAAGAATATACACCAGCCAACACAATTCCTTCAAACAATCCCTCTCTCCTGGCCTTTTTCGGTCTGGGGGCTCAACATTTTGGGCCCCTTCCCTCGTGCTACTGGGGGCTTCGAGTTCTTGTACGTTGCCATCGACAAGTTCATGAAGTGGCCTAGAGTAGAACCAGTGAGAAAGGTGACAGCACAGTTAGCCGCCAAGTTCTTTAAAGGACTAGTTTGATGTTTTGGAGTCCCAAATAGAGTCATTACCGACAACGACACCTAGTTCACGAGTCGAACCTTCATGCAATACATCCAGGGCCTTGGGAGCAAGGTTTAATTTGCTTTTGTTCATCCGAGAAGCAATTTAGAAGCAGAGAGGATAAATGCTGAAGTGTTCTGCGGTCTCAAGACAAGAACAATTGACAGGCTGCACAAGTGCAGGAGACGCTGGATTGATGAATTGCCAGCGGTTCTTTGGTCACTTAGAACAACACCAAATCGAGCTACTGGCAAAACACCCTTCTCCCAAGTTTATAGTGCAGAAGCGGTGCTACCCACAGAACTCATATACGGGTCCTTGAGTGCTTGCGTATGACGAGGTAGAGCAAGAGCAATTCCGGCATGATGATGCCGTGCTCCTTGAGAAAGATCGTCTTCGAGGAGCTGTGCAAGCTGCATGCTACCAGCAAGCCTTGCGCCGCTATCATAGCCACAAGGTTCATGCTCGAGGCCTTGAGGAAGGCTACCTTGTCCTTCGGCGCGTTCAATCCGCCAAGGGATCAAACAAGTTGACGCCAAAGTGGGTAGACTCTTATCGGGTAGTGCAAGTCACCAGACCAGGCTCAGTCTATTTGGAGACCAAAGATGGCATTCGTGTGCAAAACTGATGAAACATCAAGCATCTTCACAAGTTCTACCCATGAGGCGCGGTTGCCGGTCCTGGTCCTGGCAACCTCTTTTGTACAAGCCTAGTCTCAAAGACTTGCAACCCTTTGTACAAAGCCAGGCGCAGACCCTATGCATATGTGAATAAAGGTAACTATTCCACAACCTTTTATGCATATTTACTTATGTACTAGTGCATAATATGATGTGATTACACTTTGTTTGAATGAAATGGCTAACATAACGCCAAGATCTACGTACTTGCCTTTCCTTTTCTTTCTTATTTCACAAAAACAAAAGGATTCCTCGTGTAGATGTCCCCCCCCCCCCCCGAGGGGGGGGACGATGGAGTACTATTTCAGATGTCGTTTGGCATTCATTTCATATGACAAGAAGTACAGCAAAGAAAGGTAAGTTGGAAAACAACTAAAATTTCTTTTTTACATCTGGAATTTTTCTTGATTCGAGTTTATACATGTATGAGAAACTTGCACGCGGAGGAATCTTGTCGTGTTTCATTCATGCTCTTATCCTTGCCTCAAGTCCGCTCGATGGGGTTATTTGTAGCTGCGTTGAGACCGGCAAGTTGCCTTGCTGGATACCTTACTTCCAGCAGGCTGCTAAGGACCAGTCCTTCAAAGCGCTCGCGGCAAGTATGCGTTCCGGTGGGTTTCCAAACTGTGTAGGGTGTTGGATCCAAATCATACAAGGATCAGCACGGATAAGGGAAATAGTACATATTTATTTAAGCACGACAAATGTTACATATTTGTTAGAAAAGAATAGTGTTTGTTAACATTCACTCTAGCCCTTTCTCTCCAGGTCTTACATTGTGTGCAGCCCAGGGCAAAAGGGGTGCCTAGGTGAAGTTCTCCCGGCAGACCAATCTACCGGTGTCCAGCTGCAGATGATGGTGCTGCCGGTGCTTAGCTGGACATGATGGTGCTGCCGATGCTCAGCTAGAGATGATGTTGATGCCGGCGTTCAGCTGGAGTCAGAGCCGTTGTCCTTGATCTTGATGGCCGGGGAGCCGCTGTCGTCGTATCCACCATCGTCCTCCTTGTCACTGTTGCTCGAGGAGGAGCTTTCGCTGTTGCTCGAGCTCTCCGTGTAGCACTCCATGCGAGCCCCTGAAGCCCCGAAGAACTTCACAGAGAGTGTATCGGACTCCACAACCTTGAAGTGGAGGACGTGCCCCTCCGCCAGATAGTGGGCATGAGCGAAGGACTTCCACCCATAGATGAGATACATGCGCCGCTAGCGGGGAACTCGACGTTCACCCAAATGGCACCATTGCAGGAGACGTTCACATGCAACCACAGACCAAGCAGCTTGTCAATCTCCATTACCCTGGCTAAGGGATGAGGGAGATGCAGCCGGCTTCGCGGTGGGTCACGCAGCTCCACCGCATGGGATTGGTGCAACTGGAGGAGGAATGACGAGCACCCCGCTCCGGCCTCCCCGACCATGAGCGCCATGTCGTCTAGGACCTCGACCTACATACCCGCCCCACGCACTGGAGCCGGCCTCCGTGGCCGCGGCTGAGGCAAGGGCATGCTACCGAGAAGAAGCTCTTGCTACCATGGCAGAAGCACGGGCCCGGCCTCTCCCTCTCGCCATGGTGGTAGCAGATGCAGGAAGAATGGAGAAAGGAGAGGTCGATGAGTATCGCCTCCCACGACCCCCTTATTTTATAGGGAGAGGCGCGGGGGCTGACTCTCCACTATCCTAGGGCAACCGCCCCGCTCTACCAATCCCATGCCCTGCATTTCTAGCAGGCGCTTTACTCCATCAACCGCCCAGTCTCGCCAATCCAGCGTCTTGGCTCCTCTGACCGAAGCACTATTGCCACGACTGCCCTTCTGCTCCAATCCCACATCTCGTGCCTAATCCGCACCATGGGAGGGGTTGTACTAAAAGGAGGCAGTGATGATAGAGATGGCAGTTACCTCAAGCCACGCGTGGTAGTGGGCCTGCCCAAGCTGAGCCTGGTGGCAACCCGCGTACGTACGCGCCCCTGGTTTCTGGCACAAGTGGTGAAGGCCGCCTAGACAACAAGAATACCAGAGGAAGGCTGGGGGCTAGCTTGAAATCAGATTAATGAAGAAGCAAAGAAGCTTTCAAGACACAAACATCATTCCGATAAAATCAACACTGCTTGTTTGTGCATTGTTTGGGCCTCGCCCGACGATGCCCGGCAGCACGTGTGGCCTAGGCCCAGGGGTTGTTGTCGGTGTATTAAAAATGTGTGTGTAATACCCTGACTTATGCATAGACAAGTGGCAACTCCCCAACCAGACCAAAACCTACGTGAAGGTTCTCAGATCAAAGAAACGGCTCTTTGAGAGATCATGGAGCACATCAAGAAGACCAAGGAGTAGAACAAGACAAGCGTCAAGATAGAACACCGGAAGCAGTCTTTGCCGGCAAGATCGAGCCGACAAGGCAAAGGCCCGGCAAGCCCCGTGGCTAGGAGACCCCCGCCAACTACCAACGCTCTAGCTCACCAGCCAACTGGTCACTGATCGGTGAGGTGTCGAGCTCGCAGGAAGCAAGGTGGAGTTTGCCGGCATGGTCGGCACGCTGGAGGGAAGGCTACCTTTTTCGACACCAGTGAAAATGGCATGTCAAGCTAATGGAAGTTAGCTGGGCAAGCGGTGCTACATCCTTGCCGAGGCTTCTCCTTCTCATGACACCTAGTGTTGCTGTACGCAAAGAAGGGTGTTTGTTTCCCACTGACCTGTGCATAGACCAGTGTGGCCTTCAAGACAATAGTGCCCGACAAGGGTGTGTCGGGCTCAAGTATAAGAAGGCCAAATCAACCAGAGAATCCATTAGGAAGATCTCCCCTGCCAGGTAGGCGAGTCCGGCAGGGTCGAGACTACACCTGTGGGCAAGGCCAAGCCGCCCCGGCAGGGTTCCTGGGGCCACCAAGACAAGAGTCTGACAGACTCCATGCTGGCAGGCACCCGCCAAGATGCCATCGCTCCACCTCATCAAACACCAGTCACTAATCAGTGTGGTGTCGAGCCCCTAGGTGGCTAAGTGGATCCTGTCATGCACGTGGTAGCATGGTAGAGAAGAGATTACCTTTAATGACACCCGTCCCTGAGGCGTGTCATGCGTATAAGGGGTAGTTAGGCAAGAGGTGGAGAAACCTTGCCAGGGCTACCTCTCCATATGACACCTAGCAGTGCATTTAATGCACTTTGTCCTAAATGCCAAAGTTAGCTATGATAACACTGTTAGCTATCTAATCATGTTGTAATGACTATTTTGCCACTGTGGTCGCCCCTTAAGCAATAAAAGGAGGCCCGAGGCAACCTAGCAATGGTTTCGAACTTTTGATCCCTCAACACTTGTACACGCGCAGCTGCTTTCCCCAAGGCACCCTTGTCGGACTTGAGCGCTCCGTGTCTTCGTGTTCCTCCAAATCAATCAACCAAAGCAGGAGTAGGGTTTTACGCTTCAATGCGAACCGAACCTGGGTAAAACAAGAGGTGTGATCACCGTGCTGTTCTGCTGCCTCTGCTCTTTTGTGCAATGTGACTGTCCCCTGCTGAACCACAAAAGGGGCAACCTTGCCCCATAGGTGATTGAGGGCCAATTCTCCCTGACATCTTTGGCGCGCTAGGTAGGGGCTGGTATTCTCTTGCGTGAATCTAAAGTAGCCGTCAGCGCGTTGATCTTCATCATCCTCTACATCACCAATGATGTACAAGAAGGAAACCCTTGTGGTTACCAAGTTTCGTGCGCTCCAGCGCCCATCACATCTATCTGCGGGTGGCGCTAATGGCGCCACCGTGGTGGACGAGCTAAATGTCACGGTGCGTGTGACCGGCGTTGATGGCGCGGTCGTCAAGCACACCACGACGAGAATGCGCGACGGAAAAACTGGAGGCCAATGCATACTTCTACCTTTGAGCGAAGGCAGTGATCGTGGCATAGGGGACGCAGAGTTCTTACTTCCGCCTCTCCCTTGTGGCCGCAAGCGCGGCCGCAAATGTGATCCTGCTCAATCATGCGCAAGCCACTGCTCCCCTGCCATAACGGCGAAGAGCTGGGATCGGCAGGGGTGGCCCCGATGACGAGGTGTGTGTGCTGGACCCAGCCGCCAATAAAGTCACCACCCGGCAGGGTCGGACCCTCGACAGGGTTGTGGGTCGCAGCAAGCCTGGTGAACACTTGTTCTCTCCCTAGTAGTTGCTAAATGTTGCCGGGAGCACCATGGCAGATCTCGCCTCATTTATCCTCGATGGCATTCCTAACGCGTCTAGATCCTTTGTACGCGCTCCACATGCAAGAAAAGGGAATCTTCACATGTGAGATTTTCAAGGGGAGAAGCAAAGAAAGAGAGGCCTGACCATCCATTTTGTTCACACGACGGATATTGCGACAGAAGAAAAAGCTAAGTTGAAAAACTTCTCAATTTCCTATTCATTAGTTCACTTTATTGTGATTCCCTTCGTTTGCACCCTGGTAATTGTATAAGAAACCTGCACGCGAAGGGAACCCCACCGTGGTCATTCACACCCTTGTCTGTTTCAAGTCCGCTCAATAGCTCAGGTGGCTGCGTTGATAACGTTGATGGGGGTAACTTGCCGGTGGCAACACTACCAGCAGGCTGCTAAGGGCCCGTCCTCAAAGTGCTCGCGGCTAGTGGTTCACCCTGGTAGGGTTCTGGCATGTGTGGGGTGCTTGAATTATACAAAGGCCAAACGCGGGATAAAATGAAGGGATAACATAAGTTTGATGCAACTACTTAAAAGTACTATTACATCATGAAAGTAGCAAGGACCTAACATAAGTCCAAAATGTGTCTTTCTTTGGCAGTACAGCGATAAATGGAACATAAGAGTTTAATCCTGGCGCCCTCCTTGGACCCTGGCAGCCTCTTGAAAGGATCAGAGAGATCAACGTCAGGGTGGCGCCGAGCAAAGTGAACTAGGATCGTGAAGATAGCATCTCGAGTAAACTTCCTGGACTCATTGGCAAAGCTGGCAGAGCTGTCATCTTCATACGTCTTCAGTCCGACAATGAGGCCCTCAAAGAAATGTGTCAACTTGACCCTCGGGGCTTCATGCTCGTTTACGGAGAAGGTCCAGCTCTTCATGCTCATAGTGGCAATCTGGGAAGAAAGGCGCTCAGCTATGTTGCCAGGCTCTTTGACTAGAGGTCGTACAATTCGACTTGGTCCTTGAGCTTGAGCTCTGCCTCTTTCCGGAGAGTCCCGGCAGTGTCTACCTCTTCTGACAAGATTCTTTCCCGATCCTTGGCTAGCTCGAGATCCTTTCCCAAGGTGGGAAGCTTGGCATTCAAGTACCTGATAGTGTTGGTGGCAGCATCTAGGTCTTGGCTCTTGGATGCAAGCTACGACTGCAGCCCCTCTAAGGTGATGGCTGCCTTCCGTGCTTCTTCCTTGAGAGCCTCAGTTTCCTTTTTGCTCCCGGCAAGATCTTCTTCCAGCTTTCCCACTCGGATTTCGAGCTCTGCCTTGGCGTTGGAAGCAGCGACAAGGTTAACAGTGACCTCCTTGAGTTTGGCAGTTGTGTCTTGGGTTTACGCGTCGATGGTCTTCATGTGGCCGTCCTCCAGATACTTGGTCCACTGCCGAACAAGGCTTCAACTCATCATCCTTGCTGTGGAGTGTGGCGGAAAGAGCCTCTTCTCGGGCAAGGATGTCCTTCTATCTGGCGTCAAGAAGCGCTTTGCGCTCTGTCAGCTGGTTTTCCCGGGCAGTTGTTTTCTCCTTGTCGGCAACTAGCATGTCCGCCTGCTGCATGAGGGATTGGGCCTGCATCTGATACCACTTGCATAGCTCATTGCTCTTGTCCTTCAATTGCTGATTAACGAGGTCGATGGAGTTGCGCTCCTCTTGAATTTGCTGCCACCTAAGATCGTACCTCTCCTGTGCATCCTTGAGCCCGGCAGCCATTGTCTCGAGGAAGGCCAAGTCTTTGGAGCGACTGGTGGAGTCGTCCACTTCTTTGATCCTCTGGGACAAGGGCATCAGTATGCGGCTGATCTCTGCGTCAAAATTTACCCCAGCCAGGATGGATGGGCTGGGGGCTGCCGGTCCTGGATGGGCAATGATCAACGCCAAGCTGCTTGGCGGGGGCTGGGTTGCTGTGGCAGGAGGGGGAACCATCAAGTTCGTTGCGTCAGATTGAATGGGTGTCTTGTCCACAGTGACCTCAAGGAGACCGGGTGTGCTGCCGGGGGGATTCCTTGATTTCTTCCAGGGCCTCTTGGATATCCCCGGGAGTCTCGTTGTGCCCATCATCAGCGGCGATCCTTATGGCTTCGGCGGCAGCATCCTTCCCTATATTGGCCAGCTCTTCCAGGAGTTCGCCCTCCTCAAGCGGGGAGCCTGCGCACAAAATCAAGAATAGAGGAAACAAGGTGATCAGAAGCTCAAATCAAAGATCAAGATGACAAAAAGAGAGACAAGAAGGAGAAGTTCAAAAAGCAAGTGGCATACCCGCTGGCGGCTGTTGGGAAGAAACTTCCCCTTCCCCGGCAACATCTATTACCGGGGGACGATTGGCGGCCACCCCTTCAGCGGAGGTGGTCTCCATGCAAACAGACCTCGCAGTAGGAGCCTTTGCCGGAGAATCTCTCCCTTGGATATTGGTCGATGGTGGCGCCGGGGGAGTTTCCCCCTCTTGGTGGGTTTCTTCCTGGCTAGGGCGATGGTGGAGAGATGTCAACGTCCCCGCCGGCAAACAAGGTCTACCTCGTGCCCTCGCAGGGGAGACTAGCCCGGGGGCTGTGCATAGGGGCGTCTGTGGTGCTCCCCGCCAAACCGGTGCCCTACACAGAGCCCAATTCTGGCGTTGGTTTAGCCTGCTTAGCACGATGCGCAAGGGTCTCTTCGTCCCTGTCAAGATCAATGGCACAAGATTGATTGAGAATCAAACAAACAAAGAAAGCAAGGAATGATCAAATGGGAAAGGCCAAAGTTTCCCTTACTTCGAGTCATTGAGCATGGCGTCCATCTCATACACTAGAGGCGGAGGGGATTGCCTGGCTCTCTTGAGCGCCGGCGGGGTCCTACATGCTATCGGGGCCAGACTCGCCGATGGGCTAGGATCAACTCCCCTAGCCACCCGTCCTTGGGAGGTGGCGTTTGGGCCTGAGAAAGGCGAGCTGAGGTACGACGGGCTACTTCCTCCTCATTGCCCTTGGCGGTCTTCTTTTTCACCTTGTTGCCTGCCTGCGACAAAGAAGGAACCACCAGCTCTCGGTTGCCTCTTTTGCAAAGATGGTGCCATTGCTCTATGGCCTGAGGGCCCATCTCGAGTCCTTCCTCTTCCTTGGGCGCTTCGACCTCCTGAGGCCCAGCAGCCTCTGCCCCGGCAGCCGCGGCCCCGATCACCTCAAGCCCGGAAATCTCATCGTCGACCCGCTCCTCATCTGAGGAGTTCCCTTCACCATGATCCTCATCGTCATTATCATTGCTGGCTGCCCCGATAGCCTGAAGCCTTCAGGCTTCCTCAAGCCTGCTATGTATATACTCTTGCTCATCCTCAGTGGTTCCCTTGGTGAAGTCCGTCTCCTTCCTGGTGGCCTTCTCCTCCAAACTAGAGGCCCACTCCATCTCATCCTCCAAGCTAGGCAACTCCCATTCTGCCTTGACCCCGTTGCTATTGCAATCTGGCATCCACTTGATAATTTGGTCCATGACAGAATTGATGTGAAGCGGAACGATTCTTGCCGGCAAATGGAAGGTGCCGGCCTTGTGGAACAGTTGCCCGCACAACCAAGCATGGCTCATGACTGTCAGATTGTTGTCGCGGCCTGGATAAAGCCGCATCCGATCATCGGCATTCTTATACTCCCAAGCAAACCTGTCCCTCCTCTGCAGTGGCGCAATGCGGCGCCGGAGGAAGTCGGCCCCCACATGTTCAATGGTGAGCCCGGCAACTTTGAGGCGAGTGATCCTGTTTAGTGCCGGGCGGAAGTTCTCATCAGTGGTACCCAGGTCGCTCCAGTCCTTTCCGCGCACCACGCACTCAGTCCGCGGCAGGCGGAACGGAGGTGCGTTTGGGTCTTGAATCCAACACCAATCACCTCTCCACTCCTCCCACTTGCCGCGCAGCTGTCCTCCGAGGTACCCCCAATCCTCGTTCCTCCCCTGCGGAATCCAAGATACATTCCCTGAGAGGGATTTGTCCTCAATGCAGGGGGTGTAGAAATGGCGGAACAAATCTACATTAGGGGCGACCCCAATGAAGTCCTTGCACAGGTGGGCGAAAACTGCCATGCAAGTCATCACGTTGGGCGTGAAATCCAACAGGCGGAATCCATATACATACATCATGGAGTTGAAGAAATCGGAGAAGGGGGAGGAAAGGCACAGTAAAAGTAGGCGCATAAGAAGGGATGCGAGTCCTCTGGGATTTTGGGCCCGTCAGGGAGAACTACTGGTGCTCCATGGCCGTCCTTGGTCTCCGTCCCCCACATATAGGTATACCTGTGGATCAATGTGTTGCCATCCAAGTCTGACGGCGAGAAAACAACATTCTCCCACCACTGCTGAGCCAGTTCCTCTGCTACCTTCTTCTTTTCCTCCGCCCTTGGATCCACAGGCTTAGCCGTTTCTTTTCCCTTCATGACACTCTTCTTGCGCCCCATTATTGGGCTCGAAGGGAAGAAGGGGATCTGGCGAGCTCTGAAAGCGGATGATGTCGGTGAGGTGGTTTTCGTCGCGAGAAAGAAGACGAAGCGAGGGAGAGAAGGGTGCAAATGAGCAGCGCCCCTTTGCATTACCTTTTTATTGGGACTACGCGAGGGGGCTGGCTCTTTGCTGTTTTCCCTGACAAAAACCGCCTTCGCAGGCACACTACCAGGAAACTGCTACAAACACATGTTCCTCGACCCGTAGTAATTGTGTGGGATGGACGTGTGATTAACAGGTCACCAGAATCATTAGCGCGTGGACAGCGGTTTCTCGCCGCGTGTGTGTGCACTATTTGGACCTGACCCAACAACGCCCGCGACATGTATGGCTCAGGTCCGGGGCTCCTGACGGTGTACGCAAACAAGGGTGTTTGTTTCCCCCTAACTTGTGCACAGACCAGTGTGGCCTCCATGGAAATCAAGCCCGGCAAGGGTGCCTCGGACTCAAGTATAAGAAGGCCAAACCAAACAGAGAAGCCCTCAGGAAGATCTCCCCTGCTAGGCAGGCTAGTCCGGCAGGGTCGAGACTACACCTGTGGCCAAGGCCAAGCCGCCCCGGCAGGGTTCCTGGGGCCGCCAAGACAAGAGTCTGACAGGCTCCGTGCCGGCAGGCACCCGCCAAGACGCCACCGCTCCACCTCATCAAACACCAGTCACTAATCAGTGCGGTGTCGAGCCCCTAGGTGGCTAAGTGGATCCTGTTGTGCACATGGCAGCATAGTGGAGAAGAGATTACCTTTAATGACACCCGTCCCTGAGGCGTGTCATGCGTATAACGGGTAGTTAGGCAAGCGGTGAAGAAACCTTGCCGGGGCTACTTCTCCATATGACACCTAGTAGTGCATTTAATGCACTTTGTCCCAACTGCCAGAGTTCGGTATGATAACACTGTTAGCTATCTAATCATGCTGTAATGACTATTTTTCCACTGTGGTCGCCCCTTAAGCTATAAAAGGAGGCTCGAGGCAACCTAGCAAAGGGTTCGAACTTTTGATCCCTCAACACTCGTACACACGCAGCTGCTTTCCCTGAGGCACCCTTGCCGGGCTTGAGCACTCCGTGTCTTCGTGTTCCTCCAAATCAATCCACCAAAGCAGGAGTAGGGTTCTATGCTTCAAAGTGGCCCGAACCTGGGTAAAACAAGAGTTGTGATCGCCGTGCTGTTCTACTGCCTCTGCTCTTTGTGCAACATGACCATCCCCTGCCGAACCACAAAAGGGGCAACCTTGCCCCATAGGTGATCGAGGGCCACTTCTCACCGACACCTAGCGATACATTAAATGCTTTTTGTCCTGGCTAGCAGAGTTAGGTATGATAGCACTGTATGTTATCTAATCATTGTGTAATTATCTTTTTGCCTCTGTGGTAACCCCTTGAGCTATAAAAGGAGGGGAGGGCAACCTTTACAAGGGTTCGAACCCATTCAAACCCCATGCATGCTTGCTCGTGTAGCTACTTTGTCCTAGCATCTTGCCTGGGGGAGCACTCCATGTACATGTGCTCCACATTCTCAATACACCAAAAGCAGGAGTAGGGTGTTACACCTCAAAGGTGACCTGAACCTGGGTAAAATCCTTGCGCTTTCTACTGTACATGCTCTTTGTGTTTTGTGATATCCCCTCATTGAACCACAAAGGGGCTAAACCACCCCATAGATAGTCGATCCACACCGACAGTTTCCTGAGTCAAAGCAGCACCAGTTACACCTTCCTCTACTGCAATGTGAAGCTTAAAGGGCTCCCTATGCTTTTGTGCTTTCCTCATCGGAGTAGTGCACAAACAATTATTTATCATATCAAATGCTTCTTGTTGTTTTGCCCCCCAAGTGAAATTTGCATCATTCTTTAACCGAAGAATAGGAGTGAATGCATCAACCTTCCCTGACAAATTAGCTAAACCTTCTCAAATAATTGACATTGCCAAGGAACTTTCGCATATCTCTCTTGGATGTTGGAGCCTCCACCTTCCGTATGGCTTCTATCTTTTTGGGATCAATCTTGTCACGACCAATAAGCGATCCTATCCGAGAGGAACTCGAAGGTCCCATCAAGGATAGAGCCGCATATTGAAGACGCTTTTGCAAGGTGGATATCATTATATCATACCATATACAACACAAATGGGGATACATACAAAGGCATTTAATTGCCACATGAAAACATCAAACAACATACAGAAGAGCAACTTCCGACTACAGATGAAAACGAACGAAAAACACAAACAGCATCTCCACCCTACTAGCCCAGGCTGCCGACCAGGAACTTATCCCTTGATCGAAGAAGAAGTAGAAGAAGAACTCCAAAAAAAGCAAGCATCGCTCTCACGTCACGTCATCGCATTACCTGTACCTGCTCTGTTGTTGTAGTAATCTGTGAGCCACGAGGAATCAGCAATCCCATTACCATGGGTATCAAGACTAGCAAAGCTTAATGTGTATGGAATGGATAAGTGGTGAGGTTGCAGCAAGCACTAAGCATTGTATGGTGGCTAGCTTACGAGTACAAGAATAAGAAGAGTAAACTACGCATAACGGTCGCAAACTAGTAGTGATCAATAAGTGATCTTGAACTACTTACGCGTCAATCATAACCCCACTATGTTCTCTTCTCGAACTCACTCGAAAAGAGACGGTCACAGTTACACACGTGGTTGGTGTATTTTAATTGGGTTTAGTGTCAAGTTCTCTACAACCGGATATTATAAATTTCCAAGTCGCCACATAACCACGGGCACGGCTTTCAAAATTACCACGCGCATCCGATGGAACATCCTCACACCATGAAGAACACGATGCTTACGATAAGGAATTCTGGTGGACCTGCCTCTCATCAAAGGTAAAAACTAAACCAGCAAGACCGCCCGATGTGCCGACAAATCTCGATAGGAGCCGTGTATCTCATTCTCAGGGCATGACCGGATGAACACTACATACGACAGCCAAAAACCTGAGTTGGCCCAGGTGGTGCCGCAAGTGGCTCTAGTTTGGACTAGCACCATCAGCACTACCCCCCTGTATTATGTGGAATTAAGAATCATCGGGTAGCGCTAACTACCTTTTCTAGTTAATTAATTATTAGTATGATTATGTTGGAAAATGTTAAAACCAACGTTGGGCCTTGCTGGAGAAGTTCTCTCGTAAGCGATTGGTCAGGGGGTTCCCATACACCCACATGTGTTAGGAGCGCTCGTCAAGGAACATAACACCGGTATGACGGAAACTAGGGCGGCAAGAGTGGAAAAAAACACCAGCGAAAAGGCCGAGCCTTCCACCCTTTACCAAGTATATAGATGCATTAATTAAATAAGAGATATTATGATATCCCATGATATCCATGTCCCAAACATGGAACAACCTGCAACTGCACCTACAACTAGCAACGCTATAAGAGGGGCTAAGCAAAATGGTAACATAGCCAAACAACGGTTTGCTGGGATGGTGGAAAAGGTTAGAGGCTGTATCATGGCAATTTGGGAAGGCTTGACAAACAAGTGGTAGGTAGCGCGACATAGCGATAGCATCGAGACAACTAGAAAGCAAAGATAGTAGTGATATCCAAGGTAATGGTCATCTTTCCTGAAATCCCGCTCGGAAGAAGATCGAGTCCATGAAGTAGACGAACCAACGTAGTCGAACGCATCTCACAACCGCAACAAAACCGGAACTATCGAGAAGAAGCACAACCGGAAAGAAGCAAACAACATGGTAAACAAACAACACATGAATAAGGCATGATGCAATACCAAGTATGATGCATGACAAGATTAAAAGTTGTTACTCAAGGCAAGAGATGATGCATAAAAGAACCCCTTAAAGCAAGTTTAAATGAGGTCGGAAACAACATATAACAATTCTGGAAACTCCCCATATGCAAATTTTGAATTTGGTACTGATCTGATTTAAGTACAATGTTAAAGTTGTTAAACATCAAGTTAAAGTGCACCATGATGATCTACACATTTTTCTAGTCAAGTTACATAGGTAGATCATTTAATTCGGAGCTACAGTCTAGGAGATATGAGCTAAACAAGTTAAACATGGCATTGATGCAAAATGCATGCAAACATCAACCACAAGCACTCAAATCAAGGATGCAACAAGGTATCATGAAACTACATGCAATTCTAAGCAAGTTTCATATAGGACATGATCAAAACGGAGCAACGGTTCAACACATACACACAAGATAAGTTTAAATAACAATCTGCCCAAAACAGCAATTAGGCATATTGCAAGCATCAAATCAACATGCTATAGTAACCATATGGGCACAAACTTGATATGCACTTAAATTAGAGATAACATACTTCAATTGTCCTTTAAGGTTCAGGTTCATAAGCATCATGGTTAATTTAATATGCTCCATGCAAAATGCAATGTTCTGCTACAGATTAGGACTGTGAATCTAGGCATAAACATGAGCAATGTTAATATGATGGCATATTGGAGGCATGAAACAAATATGCTACAATGCTTAAACATGGTATCAAAAGGCACATCATGCTATTACATATCATGGATCTCAAATAATACAACACTGCATAATCATAGGAGCAACAGGTTCATGAGTACCATCAAAACAATATGCAACCGTGAATTCGAAAATCTGGGAACACAAACATTAACATCATGATGCTGACATTGGAGGCACATAACAGCAAGCATAGCAATTTTAATATTTATGAAAATGACATGGGCATGTAGAATACATGGCAATCTCCAACTTACTCCATTGGCACAAGTTCATATGATGCATAGATTAATTACTATGATTTGTGCAAAATGAAACATGTTGTTAATAGGTTGACAGTTTTATCATGATGACAACTTGAGAGCAAGAAAGAGACATGCTACAGAAACTTTAGGCATGGCATCAAAGTACAAATCACATAGAGCAAATCACATGAAAGAACCATATGCATATGGGCTATGGATTAGTGGCAACCAACATGGCAAGTTTGAATGTTTTAACAGTTTTAGCAGTTAACATCAGAATGCACTTTTTCAATGAAGATTATGACATGAAGATGAACTCTATTATGCATGCAATAGCTACCATCATGTAGAGCACAGAGAGTAGAACAACTTTCATATACAAATCATCTCCAACGAAGAAACATGCACAAAGATAGGTCCCACACAAAATGCATACTTGCTGTTAAAAATCTCAAGACTTGGTCGTTTTTCACCTCGCGGGAAAAACTGGACGAAGTGGTATGGGGCGGCGAGATCCAAGAGATCTGTTTGGTTTGGGGATGACATGGATCGGGGACGGAGCTGTCCACATCGGGGGGAGCTCGATCCCTCATACAGGACCGCGGCGGTGAAAGTCAACGGCGACGGTGGGGAGGTGTGGGACTCCGGCACTCGTCGGGGAGGTCAGGAATGGGTAGATCCGGGCATGGGGTCTCCGGATCCGGTGACGGACTATCAGATCCCAGTAAGGATCGGACGAAACAATCGACAGAATTACTGAATTTGAAAGAACAGATAAGCTCCCGATAGTGGAGACCCTTGTATGAGTGGGGATTTTCTACATTAGCTAAGATGATCTAGGGTTTACAGGATTTGTTTTACAATAATTGGATACATCCCCTCGCGCTCGCAGGCGCTATAAGAAGCTGAACCCAGCTGGAAAGCATGGTAAGAAGGACAGGGTAAAATAGAGGAAGCCAGGTAACTGGCGAAGTACATCGATTTTCAAGCGCCCAGTATCCACCGTCCATCTCCAGCGCGTCCCTTGACCGTTGGATCTTCTTAACTGTAGCCAAACCATCACTCTGTCGTAACTGAATATAAGAACAGCTACAGAATACAGCATCAGGTGCTGACAATGCTTCCCCCTGAAGAGCATACTTGTCCTCAAGTATGTTTGTCCGGGAACCAACTTTTGATCATGCTTGTGAAGAAGTCTGGGAAGACATGTTTCATGAAGTTGGCGTCCTCCCAGGTAGGTTTCTCTTGTGTAAGATTCTCCCACTTGATGAGCCATTGGGTAACAAGAACTCCATTTCTGGACAAAGAACGTGTTTCAAGTACTGCGAGTGGTTCAGTCTTGATTTTGCCATCTGGTCCAACTAGAGGTAGATCTGCACTTGGGACTGCATGTGTTCCCAGGTGTTTCTTTAGTTGACTTGCATGGAAAACTGGGTGAATTACCACATTCGGAGGTAGTTGCAGTTTGTATGCCACATGACCAATCTTCTTCAAGATTGTATAAGGGCCTTAGTACTTGGTGGTGAGCTTCATTGCTTGCTTAAGACCAAAAGCTGCCATTCTCTACGGTTGCATTCTCAGGTACACCATGTCGCCCACCTCAAATTGCCTTTCCAATCTCTTCTTATCAGCATATTTTTTCATTCTTCCATGGGCTTGTGCAAGATTGTCTTTTAGTTTTGAAAGCATTTTTTTCTTCTTAGCTAGGAAGTTTCTTGCCTCTATATCTTCAGGTCCAGGCACTGCCACTTCACTTATCATGGGTGGTGGGTAACTGTAGAGAGCCTGGAATGGTGTGAATTTTGTAGCTGTGTGGTATGTGGTGTTATACCACCACTCAGCAAGTGCTAGCCAGGCACACCACTTCTTAGGTTCTTGAAACACCATGCACCGCAAGTAGTTTTCTAGGCATTGGTTGACTCGTTCTGTTTGGCCATCACTTTGGGGGTGGTAGGCAGTGCTGAGTCTCAATTTGACTTTCATTGCTTTGAAGATCCCTTGCCACATGTTGCTGGTAAATATCCTGTCCCAGTCCATGACAATGCTGATGGGTGGGCCCTATAGTTTGAAGACATTGTCAAGAAAGGCTTGTGCCACTGTCTGTACTGTATATGGGTGAGTGAGTGGAATGAAGTGGGCGTATTTTGTGAACCTGTCAATTACCACCAATATGACTTCTTTTCCATTTGATTTGGGCAATCGTTCAATAAAATCCATTGTCAAATGAGTCCAGGCCATTTCTGGTAAGGGAAGGGGGTCTAGGAGACTTGGGTATTGGCAATGTTCAGCCTTGGCCCTTCGACAGACAGCACATTCAGTGATAAATTTCTCGACATCCTTCTTCATTCCTGACCAGTAGAATAGTCTTTTAATCCTATGATAATTGACCACAATGCCAGAGTGCCCTCCTACTGCAGAGGCATGGAAAGAGTCAACTAATTTTTGTTTCAATTCAGGGCCGTTGCCAATATATATCCTCCCATTGTACCTCAAAAAACCAGCTTTTAAGGTATAGTGTTTTTCTGCTTGAGGGCGGATGAGGAGTTTCTGTAAGAGTTCTTGGCAATATGTGTCCTGAGTGTAGCTTGCTTCTACACACTCAATCCAAATGGGTGTAATGACAGTGGTGGCCCTGAGAGAGCTATGTTTTCTGCTCAAAGCATCTGCAACTCTGTTGTCCTTCCCCTTTTTGTACTCTATTTTGTAGTTGAATTCCAATAACTTGAGCAAAAGTTTGTGTTGGACCCCTTCAGACACCCTTTGGTCCGTGATGAACTTCAGGCTTTTCTGATCAGTTCTTATTAATATTTCATTGCCCACAAGGTAATGTCTCCACTTTTTGAGGGCCTCTAGAATGGCAAGGGCTTCTTTTTCATAAGTGGATAGGGCTGCCGACTTAGGACCAATGGCTTTGCTGTGGTAAGCAATGGGCCTCCCTTGTTGCATTAGAACAGGACCAAGGCCAGTGCCACTGGCATCTGTTTCTAGGGTGAAGGGGGTGTTGAAGTTGGGGAGGGCCAGAACAGGGCCAGTGGTCAGACTGGTCTTTAGATTGTTAAAAGCTTCCGTTTGATCTTCAGTCCAATGGAATGCTTCTTTCTTGAGCATGTCATGGAAAGGCCTGCAAATAATGGCATACGATTGGACAAGTCTCCTATAGTACCTAATAAACCCCAAGAAACTTCTTAATTGAGTAATGTTTTGTGGCATGGGCCAGTTGGCAACAACTTCGATCTTCTGAGGATCTGTGACCAGCCCTTTCCCAGAGATTATATGGCCCAAATACTCAACATGTGGGGCAGCAAAAATGCATTTGGTCATCTTTGCATAGAGTTGCTGGTCCCTGAGTGGTTGGAGGACAATGTGCAAGTGAGTGTTCAACCAAGCTTTTGCTGAAAATTAATATGTCATCGAAGAAGACCAATATGAACTTCCTGAGATATTTGGCAAAAACCTTGTTCATAAGGGCTTGGAAAGTAGCTGGGGCATTTGTAAGGCCAAAAGGCATTACTAGGTATTTGAAGTGACCAAAATAGGTAATAAATGTTGTTTTGTGTATGTCTTCAGCTTTCATTCTCACTTGGTGGTAGCCAGCCCTTAAGTCCAATTTAGTGAAGTACTCTGCTCCGTGCAACTCATCAAACAGATCTTCAATAACAGGTATGGGGAATTTGTTTTTAATAGTTTGAGCATTGAGTTTTCTGTAGTCTGTGCAGAGTCATGAAGTTCCATCTTTTTTATTGACCAAGATTGTAGGAGCTGCATAAGGGCTTTCACTTTGTCTAATGATAGAGGCATCTAGTAACTCTCTTATTTGTTTTTCCATCTCAGCTTTCTGTTGATGGGTCACTCTGTAGGGTCTCACCCTAGGAGGATCAGTACCACCTTTTAATGGGATGGCATGGTCACATTCCCTGAGAGGTGGCATGCCTTTGGGTTCCTCAAAAACATCCTGGTACTTGTGTTGATGGGGCACTCTGTAGGGTCTCACCCTAGGAGGATCAGTACCAGCTTTTAATGGGATGGCATGGTCACATTCCCTGAGAGGTGGCATGCCTTTGGGTTCCTCAAAAACATCCTGGTACTTGTGTAATAAATCTTCTATTTCCTGGCAAGGCTAGCTTGGTTCTGACTTTACTGAAGATGTGGGGAATAAATAGTAGCCAGATGCCCCTGTAGCAGATAGCTTTTGCATTCTGTTAACAGAGATGAGAGGGATTTGTTCTTTATTATTGTTGTCCTTCAGAGTCACCTTGATGTTGTTTCTTAGGATGACTTTCATTTTCCTTTTGACAAAATCCATTGTGATTGGACTATGTTTTGCAAGCCAGTCGCAACCAAGTATGATGTCATACCCTTTGAGTTGTAAGACCTTGAAAGAGTTATTAAAGGTGTGACCCTGTATGGTGTAAGGAGTGTCAACCACATGGGATCCTGATTTCAGAATTCCTCCAACAGCTACTTGCACTGTTTCCAAAGGGTTGTTGATGGTTTGGCAGCTGGTTTTAACTGTGAATCTCATGTCGATAATGACGGTTTTGCCACTGTGGTAACCCCTTAGCCTATAAAAGGAGTGCCATGGCAACCTAAAAAAGGATTCGGACCCTTGGATACTCATACGCGCGTAGCTGCTCTCCCCGAGGCGACCTTGTCGGGCTTGAGCGTTGCGTGACCACCACGGTCCTCCCTTCAATCCACCAAAGCAGGAGTAGGGTTTTACGCTTCTCAGCAGTCCGAACCTGGGTAAAAACCACCAGCGTCACCACTGTCGTGTTGTTCCATGGCTTTCGCTCTTTGTGCTACATGATCTCCCCCCTGCTGAACCACAAGGGGCTGATGGCCCCATAGGTGATCGTGTTCCACCACGATATCTTTGGCGCACCAAGTATGGGGAAGCACTTGCACGAACCCGAGGTCGTGAACAGCGCGACAATCTTCGTCATCAACTTCTTCATCATTAGCTTCATCATCCATGGCGCCCAAGAAAAAAGTCTGGCGCAACAGCTCACCCTTCCACCTCGAAGGCCCCCTCGCATGCAGCCACCGATACTATGGGTGCTGCAGCAGCGTTGGGGGACGCGGACGCCGTGGGGGACGTGACCGGCGCAGGCGGCGCTGTCGTGATTCCCCCTGTGGCTGAAGCAGGAGCGGAAGACGCCGGGGGAGGGCGACATCAACAGCGTCCAAACGGCCATGTTCGAGAAGGCCCAGGTGGCAGAATGTCCAGTCTCCACCTCGCCACCACACTGGGGGGCACAGTCGCAGCGACAACGCCCGCTTTGGTGCGAGTCGCGACCTCCTAGTTGTCCCTGTTACAGGCGTAGCTACGGGGCACGCTCCTTCCCCAGGGTAGGGTAACCAAGACGATGCGCCAAACGGGGTCATCAACCCCCAGGCGCGCCCTTCTCACCACCATACCGCCGTGGCGGCTGGCTCGCGGTGACGAGAGCTCGGCGCCGCCACTACTGGCACCGTCAGGAGTCGAGCGACGTCACGATCTGCGTCGTCATCTATGCCAAGCACTGCTTCGGAAGCCATGGCGCGAGCCCAACTCCTGTTGAGGTTCCTGCCAACGGCTGACCAAACGGATGAGTGAAGAGCCACAATTCAGAGCTTGATCAGTTTTGCTGAAGCGGAGGTATCATAGCGGGCAGGCCCGCCATGGTGCCCGCAAGCAACAACCACGGCCCAAGGTGCTGACCGTGTTGAGGGGGCCACTCCAACGGTGCAATCCCCTCCACGACAACCAGCGCAGAGGCTGCAGCCTGAACCGCGCGACCGGGAGCCCGATGAGGCATCAATGGCTTCATCTGATCCTCGGGCCCGTCGAGATCAGCGGCGTGTCCTGGAAGATTGGCGGAGAGAAGATGTGCATGTCACTATAGAACGACGCCGCAAAACCCGCCGCCAATCTGACAGGCGCAATGGCCCAGACGTCGACGAACCCGCGCCCAGTGAAGGCGGATACTTGCCTTTCGAGGTTGGGTGCCCTGCCTTCACTCGCGAGCTGCGGTAAGTCTATTGGCCATCTTCCCGTGTTTTCAAACCCAATATACCAGAAAAGTATGATGGAAGGCTGAACCCAGCAGAGTTCTTGAGCATCTACACAATCGTTGTTCAAGCCGCTAGAGGAAGAGATGAGAAGGTGTTCGCCAACTACTTCCCTTTGGCACTCAAGCCAAACATGAGGCCATGGCTGAAGCACCTGCCGGAGAATTCCATTTCGTCCTGGGCTGACCTGTGCAATGAATTTGTTGGTGCCTTCACGGGTGGCCATCAAGAAGCAAGACGGCCCAGCGATTTGCAGCTCCTTCCACAAAAGGAAGGGGAGAGTGTGTGGAAGTACATGCAGAGGTTTAGCCGGGTGCACAGGAACATTCCAGATATCCACCCAGCAGTTGTGATTGCCGCGTTCTAGTCTAACGTGCGCAACAGGAGGATACGTTCCAAGATGAACGTCCGGTTGCCCAAGACTGTGAATGAGCTATACACCTTGGCGGATAAGTGTGCTCGTACAAAGGAAGGGAGGCAACTCCCCGGAGAAGAGGACGGCATCGAAGTCGACTCAGAAGATGATGACGATGCCACTAACCCGAAGAGGAAGAATAAAAAGCGCAACAAGAAGCGCAAGGAAAAGGCAGTACTGGTTGTTGAGAGTTCTAGCACTCCTAGTACCAGCAAGAAGGACAAGATCGAAGCCCCCGGCAAGGAAGTTGCCGCGTGCACTGATTGCCGGGAGGCCACCGCGGCCGAAAAGGCTGGGAAGGCTCACGGACCATACTGCAAGATCCACCGGACCAAGGGCCATGATCTCCAAGAGTGTCACCAAGTCGAGCAACTTGTCAAGAAGCAGAAAGCTGAGTACAGACCAAGAAGGTGCCGGCGGAAAGGGCCGAGGCGACAGAGGAGGCCGTCGCGGCAAGATTCCCCAGCGTCAAGAAAAACCAGCTAGATGCCGTGAGAAGAAGTAAGGTGACGACGAAAGTGATGAAGGGGATGAAGAGGAAACCAGTGAGCAAGAGTTCCAGAAAGCCACTGAGGCCTTGTGCATTAACGGAGGCGCATCTTTGCACTCCTCTCACCGCCAGCTTAAACAGTGGGCGCGTGAGGTCAATGTCGTAGAGCCAGCGGCAGATTCCCTAAAACCAATCAAATGGTCCCGCACGCCCATCATCTTTGACAAAGAGGATCATCCTGACCGCACCACCGCGGTAGGGTGCTTGCCGTTGTAGGTTTCACCAACAATCCGCAACCTCAAGGTCACAAAGATGTTGGTTGACGGTGGGGCAGGGTTGAATCTGATTTCCCCCAAGGTACTCAGCAAGTTGCAAATATCAGATGAAGAGCTCCATGTCACTAGCATGTTTCAAGGAATCAACCCCGGCAGGAGCCGTCCTAAGGGGAAGGTCACGCTGCCGGTGACGTTTGGAGGAGCATTGAACTACCGGACTGAGGAGATTGTGTTCGACATGGTCGAGCTTCCTTTGCCGTACAATGGGATTCTTGGTCGTCCAGCTCTGGCAAAATTCATGGCGGCATCTCACTATGCCTATAATACTCTGAAGATGCCAGGGCCGATGGGCGTCATCTCCATCCCGTCGGACAAGAAAGACGCAATCATATGCGTGGATAAGATGTACCGGGATGCGGTCACTTCCGAGGCCGCAGAAGACACAGTTCCCGCCAAAGAAAACAAGAAAGGAAAGAAAGCTAACGGGGATGCCGGCAAAGAATCCAGGAAGCGCGCCTCTCCGGAGTGCGCTGCACCCGTCGATGAGTTGCCAGAGAGTTCCACTAGCAAGAGATCCAAAGTTGATTCGCCTACAGTGAAGAGGGTCCCGGCAGGGCTGGTTGGCGCTGATGGTACATTCACCATCAGCTCCACCCTTAATGACAAATAGGAAAGCGCGCTCGTTGCCTTCCTGCAGGCGAATGTCGATGTGTTTGCCTGGCAACCATCTGACATCCCCGGCGTTCCCAGGAAGGTAATCGAGCACCACCTTGCTGTCTGCCCTCATGCTCAGCCCGTCAAGCAGAAGGTCAGGAAACAAGCTTTGGAGCGACAACAATTCATTGCCAAAGAGATCAAGAAAGTTGAAGCAACTGGTTTGGTCAGAGGAGTGTTGCATCCAACATGGTTGGCGAACCCGGAGGTGGTGTGCAAGGGGAATGGGAAATGGAGGCTTTGCATAGACTTCACAGATCTGAACAAGGCATGCCTGGAGGACCCTTTCCCCTTGCCGCGTATTGACTGGATTGTGGATTCCACTTCTGGGTGCGATCTTCTTTCCTTCTTGGATGCATACTCCGGATACCATCAGATATTCATGTCTAAGGAAGACGAGGAGAAGACCGCGTTCATAACCCCATGTGGCATGTACTGCTTCATGCGGATGCCCTTCGGGTTAAAGAGCGCCGGGTCCACTTTTGCAAGGGCAGTGCAAATTGGGTTTGAGTCTCAGTTGCACAGGAATATTGAGGCTTACATGGATGATATAGTGGTTAAAACCAAGGACAGATCAACGCTCATTCAGGACTTGGAAGAGACCTTTGCAAACCTGCGCAAGATCAACTTGAAGTTGAACCCTGAGAAGTGTGTGTTTGGCATTCCCTTCGGCAAGCTACTTGGCTTCTTTGTGTCTCACCGGGGGATAGAGGACAACCCCGACAAGATCTGAGTGATCGAGCAGATTCAAGCACCGAAGACAGTCAAGGACGTTAGGCATTTAACTGGATGTGTTGCCGCGCTGAGTAGGTTCATTTCCAAGTCTACCGAGCGTGCCCTGCCATTCTTCAAAATTCTGAAGAAGGCAGGGCCCATGAAGTGGACCCCAGAGGCAGAAGCAGTGCTGCGGGAGTTAAAAGCCTATCTTTCCTCTGCTCCCACCTTAGTCGCTCCTAAACCACAAGAGCTGTTGCTGCTATATTTGGCGGCGACCAATCAAGTGGTTAGTGCAGCACTGGTGGCGCAGCGGGAAGTAGATGAAGGAGTAGCCACAACTACTGTCCTCCCCGGAGAAGGAAGTGAACCAGTCACAGCAAGCTTGGGTACGGATCAGGAGAAAGAATCACAGGGTGGTGAAGGCAATCCCAAGGCCACGACAAAGAAGAAGGTGGTGCAACGACCAGTTTACTTTGTTAACTCCCTGTTGCAGGGGGCTAGGTCAAGGTACTCTGGCGTGCATAAATTGATCTTCGGCCTCATCATGGCCTCGAGGACACTGCGCCACTACTTCCAAGCCCATGAGATCACAATTGTCACCCATTTCCCTTTGCAACACATACTAAGGAACCCTGAGGCCACCGGCAGAATAGTTGAATGGGCATTGCAGTTGTCAAGTTTTGGTCTGAAGTATGAAACTACCTCAACCATTCAGAGCAGGGCACTGGCGGAGTTCATTGCAGAATGGACAGCTACTCCTAACGAAGAGACGCCAGAAACAGTTATACCCAGCAAGGAGGCACCCCAAGAGTGGATCATGTACTTTGATGGTGCCTTCTCATTGCAAGGTGCAGGGGCTGGCGTGCTCTTCGTCGCGCCCATCAGAGAGCATCTCAAGTATGTGGTCCAAATGCAGTTTCCCCAGGAGAAAGCTACCAACAACACTGCATAGTATGAAGGGCTCCTTGCCGGACTTAGGATTGCAGTAGAGTTGGGGATCAAGAAGTTGATCGTCCATGGAGATTCGTAGCTTGTAGTGAGACAGGTTAACAAGGATTACCAGAGTCCATTGATGGAGGCATACGTCGAAGAAGTGAGGAGGTTGGAGGAACACTTTGATGGATTGCAAACAGAGCACGTGCCGCGTGCGAAAAATAGCACTGCTGATTATTTGTCAAAGTGTGCCGCACAAAAGCTCCCTGTGGAACTAGGGACCTTTGTCCTTCATCTGACGCAGCCATCAGTATCTCCGTTGATGATGGCTACGAAGAGGAGGAAGCTGGACTCCGGCAAGCCTTTACCGGCAGGGCCTCGAGAGGTCCCCGGTAGAGAAGCTACCGGGAATAACTCCACTTCGCTTGGTGAGCTGCACTCTTCCGCGGGACCACAGGTCCTTGCGGTCGAGGTAGGCGCTCCCACGAGCGAGGAGGTGCCGTTTGTCCGAGTTGTCGAGCCACGGGCTCCAACTTGGGCGCGGCACATCGTCCGCTACCTCCAAACTAGAGAACTTCCCGAAGAGCAATAAGAAGCTGAAAGAGTAGCCCGGAGGGCCAGTATGTATCAGTTTGTCGATGACACACTATACAGAAGGAGGCCCAATGGTGTGAAATTGAAGTGCATTTGCCGGGAAGAGGGAAAGGAACTGTTGGTAGAGATACACAAAGGCATGTGCGGCTCCCATATTGGATCAAGAGCCTTGGTTGGAAAAGCTTTCCAGCAAGGTTTCTACTGGCCCACGGCCCTCCAAGATGCAATTGAGCTAGTCACCAGATGTGAAGCCTGCCAGTTCCACTCCAAAAATATCCATCAACCTGCTCAAGCTCTCCAGACAATCCCTTTATCATGGCCATTTTTGGTCTGGGGGCTCGACATCTTGGGCCCCTTCCCCCGTGCTACCGGGGGCTTTGAATTCTTGTACGTTGCAATTGACAAGTTTACAAAGTGGCCGAAAGTGGAGCCTGTGAGGAAGGTAACCGCACAATCAGCTATCAAGTTCTTGAAGGGATTGGTGTGCTATTTCGGAGTACCCGCCAGAGTTATCACTGACAATGGCACCCAATTCACAAGCCGCGCTTTCATGTCATACGTTCAAACCCTCGGAAGCAAGGTTTCATTCGCCTCTGTTGCTCATCCCAGGAGCAATGGACAAGCTGAGAGGATGAACGCTGAAGTGCTGCGTGGGCTCAAGACAAGGACTTTTGATAAGATGCAAAAGTGCGGCAGGCGCTGGATCGACGAGCTGTCGGTGTTTCTTTGGTCCCTCCGTACGACACCAAATCGAGCTACCGGCCAGACTCCCTTCTCCCTAGTCTATGGGGCAGAAGCAGTGCTCCCCAAGGAACTCATATACGGGTCACCTCGAGTATTTGCCTACGATGAAGTAGAGCAAGGGCAGCACCGGCATGAGGATGCCGTGCACCTTGTGGAGAACCGTCTCCAGGCCGCTGTGCGTGCTGCACGCTACCAGCAGGCCCTGCGCCGCTATCACAGCCATAGGGTCCATGCCCGGAGCCTTGAGGAAGGCGACCTTGTCCTTAGGCATGTTCAGTCCGCCAAGGGTACCAACAAGTTGACGCCGAAGTTCCGGGTAGTACGAGTCACCAAACCTGGCGCAGTCCGTCTGGAGACCGAAGATGGCATCAAAATGCAAAACTCATGGAACATTGAGCATCTTCGCAAGTTCTACCCATAAGGCGCGGCTGCCGGGGCAGGGCCGGCAGCCACCCTTTTGTACAAGCCTTGCCGATGTGCATGTAACCCTTTGTACAAAGCCAGGCGCAGACCCTGAGCACAGATAATAAAACAAAGCATTGGCGTCCTAAAAACTTGCATGCATGATTAGCTTAGCATAACGTTGCCACGGTCATTTAGATGAGGTCATATGCTGCTATGTTTTCCTCTGTACTAACTACAGGGCTCTTGCCACGGACTTGATCCTAGGAAGAAGAGACGGAAAACAAGCTTATATATCGATCCTCGACAAGCCAAACAGATAAGTTTCTTTTTATCCATACGTGTCTCTATAAGAACAAAACATGTGCATAGAGAAACCTTGTCACCTTCAAAACATTTGTGCTCCCATCCTTTGATTCGAACGTTGTTTCAGTTAAGATGGTTGTAGTGGCATTTGACAGAGAAGGGTCGACAAGGAGCCGGTTCCCTTCTGTAGTTTTAAGCTCGGCAGGCCAAGCCCCGAGGCAACAACGGAGGGCTCCAGCAAGATAGCTTGCTAGGAAAACTTGTTTACTTAAAAGTATAGAGGCATTCCTCCTCTGCATGGATAGGATATATGCACGAGTACCCGTCAAGGCTTGTCGTTTTCATTAATATGCGGATAAACAAGTACAAACCTTACAAAACACAAAGCATGGATAAATGAGGTTACATATTTAAGACTGAAATTTGGCAAATGCCTACATGTTTTAAGACTGAAAAAAGATAAGTGCCCCGTAATCCCTTTCTTGTCCCTCTCCTCCTAGGAACTACGATGGGAGGCGAAGAGGGCAAAAGGAGTGCCTGGGCAGAAGCCCAGCCTGACCCCGTCAAGACCCGCGGGACGCAGCCTGACAAGATCAAGAGGGCGCGGACGAAGGTGATGGGTGGGGGGAGCGGCTAGGCGATGCCCTGGCCACCGCCACTAGGGACAGCAGAACATGGCAGCATGGGCACCGGCAGGCAGGACAAAGCCAGAGTCCATGGGGAAGCCTGCCGGGGTCCAGCTGGAAGACTGCTGGAGGAGGCGGAGACACCATCCACACCCAACACCCCGGCAAATCGCCTTGCCGGGGAGAAGATGCAGGTGCAGATGGTGGTGCCGCCGGCCTCCTGCTAACGGTGACAGTGCAACTAGTGTTCAGCCAGAGTCGGAGCCGTCATCCTCCCCATTGGTGCCGCCGTCACTGTCCTCCTTATCGCTGCCGCTCGAGGAGGAGCTTTCGTCATCGGTTGAGCTCTCTGCGCAGCACCCTAAGCGAGCACCCGAACGCCAGAAAACCTTGACGGAGAGCAGGGTGGCGTCCATTAACTTGAAGTGAAGGACATGCCCCGCCGCGCCGGAGAAGCAAGACGTGAGGTGCAGGGAACACTACATCTGCCCGCATGCTGCCATTACAGCAGCCCCTCATGTGCAGCCTCAGCCCCGGCGGCTGTTCAACCTCCATCACTCTTGCGAATGGAGATGGAAGCCAAAGATGACTGTGCGGGGGCCCGCGCAGCTAGATGATGAATTCCAGTGGTTGGTCCCTAACGTGGCCTTCATTCGGTCCCAGGGCGACTGAAGGAGGAGCGATCAAGGCACCGCCCCTCCCTCCTCGCCCACGGGCGCCATGGCGGCCACGGCGGCCACGCCCTTGTCCTCTACCGCCTCCTCCTACACTGGGCTTCGCCCCTGTGTCCCCAACGGGAGGAGGGGGGCTTTGTCGAGCAGAAACCCTCGTCGTCACTGCTGGGGTACCACCATGCCCTCTCCCCCTTACCATGGTGGAAAGAAGACGTCAGAAGGAAGGATGAGGAGATGGGTGTGAACTAGCACCTCGCCCACGTTCCCTTTTATAGCCTAACGGGGCCGGGGGCTAGCCCCTCACCCAGGAGGCAACCACCCCGCTCCACCAATTTGACTCCTCTGCGTCACCAATGGTGCACAGAATCAAGACCGACCTCCTGCGCCTATCTGTGGTGCCTGGCTTTCTGCCATGACACTCATTCCCGTGCCTTCGCGTCCGCCACCAACCGTGCGCAATGCATGCAACATACATGGCGAAAACGGTAGGGGCAGGGGAACTAGTGGAATGGCAGTTACCACCCCGTGAACGTGGGACGTGGGTGGCCCACAGATCGTGGCATAAATCTCCCCCACGACATCTTGCACAACGCACGGAAAAACCGAAAACTGATTCAAGCTCAAGTTAATGAAGAAGCAAGGAAAATATCAAGAAGAGAGCCACCACAAGCACCCTGCTTGTGTACCTGATAGGGCCTACCCCAACAGTACTCGGTAGCTTGTTCGGGCCAGGCCCGGGGGCTCCTATCGGTGCAACAAACCTTCACGTATGTTGCCCAGACTATACACAGGCGCAATGGCGAGGATACAACAGAACCAAGCTCCCAAGATGAGATCAAGCCAGAGAGATAGCTCTTTGAGGAATCAAATGGCGGATCAAGAAGACCAAGACAAGCCAAGGGAACAAGATGTCACTAAGAAAAGACCTCCCTTACCGGGCAGGCGAGCCTGGTCAGGTTGAGGCCTCGCCAAGAACAAGTCCCAAGATTTCCCTGGCAGGCTTGCCGGGGCCGCCAAGAGCAAATATCCCCGCCAAGACTCCACCACTCCACCGCACAGCGACGCAAGTCACTTATCAGTGTGGTGTCGAGCCCCCAAGTGATTAAGTGGCTGTCATTCGGCACGTGGCAGCCATTTGGAAGGGAGATTCCCCCTATATGACACATGTCCAGAGGCGTGTCATGCAGACATGTAGAAGATGATTAAGCGGCGCGACAGGCCTGCCGGGCTGCATCCTCAGCGTGACACCTGGCAATGCATTTAATGCACTTTGTCCTAAATGCCAGAGTTAGGTATGATAGCACTATTGGCTATCTAATCAGTAGATAGTGCCTGTTTTGCCACTGTGGTAACCCCTTAGCCTATAAAAGGAGGGCCATGGCAACCTAAAAAAGGATTCGGACCCTTGGGTACTCATACGCGCGTAGCTGCTCTACCCGAGGCGACCTTGCCGGGCTTGAGCGCTGCGTGACCACCACGGTCCTCCCTTCAATCCACCAAAGTAGGAGTAGGGTTTTACGCTTCTCAGCAGCCCGAACCTGGGTAAAAACCACCAGCGTCACCACTGTCGTGCTTTTCCATGGCTTCCGCTCTTTGTGCTACGTGATCTCCCCCTGCCGAACCACAAGGGGCTGATGGCCCCATAGGTAATCGTGTTCCACCATGACACCTCCCGAGGCTTGAGGCCGCGTGCCCCCTCAGGTGGTCACAGTACGCCATCACCTTCGACTCCAAGGATCACCTCAAGTGCACGGCGACTGCCATCGTGCTCCCCATGCTCTGCACGCCCACCATTAGCAACATCTCTGTCACCAAGACCCTCATCGACGGTAGCGCTGGTCTCAACGTGCTCTCTATCGAGACCTTCGAGACGCTTCAGGTGCCCTATGACCAGCTCCTGCCCACCAGGACATTCTCTGGGGTGACCGACGGTTCCACCGTCCCCCTGGGGCAGGTGCGTCTCCCTGTCACCTTCGGCAAGCGCGACAACTACCACACTGAGCTCATCGACTTCATTGTCGCCCACATTGGCCTCCCGTACAATGCCATCCTAGGGTACCCTGCTCTTGCCAAGTTCATGGCGGCAACCCACCATGGCTAAAATGTACTCAAGATGCCAGAGTGCAGCGGCGTCATCACGGTCGCCTGTGACGAGAAGGATGCAGTCTGTTCTCTTGAGCATGCCTACCGTGCCGCAGCGGCCGAGAACTCTAATGACGAAGGTGCCGTCCTGCCTCGTGAGGCCACCCCCGCGAGGAAGAAGCAGCTCCTCCCCAAGAGCTGGTCGGAGACCAAGAACCCCGCTCGCATTGCCTCAGGCTCCGCGCCCACTGCTAGGGCGCCTCTTCCTCCCACAAAAGAAGGCGTGCCCGGCGCCTCCCTCAGGATGGGCTCGGGGGCTTTCGTTTGGAGAGCCTCTGACCTAACCGACACAACGAGGGCACCACTTGGAGGCATGCTTCGATGTGCGCCCCCGCGAGCAAGGAGCATGGCGCGTGGCGCCAGGGGCATGAGAATTCATCACCAAGGCGATCGAGGAGCTTCAGGAGGCCCAAGCCACGCAGGGCGAGCGTCGCCCCGCATGGCCCGCCAGTGTAGCTACTGCCCCGGATGTGGGTGGCGAGCTGCGCGTCTGCGTCAACATCCCGGGACTCAACAGGGCCGCTTTGCAGGATCTCTTCTGGCCGTCACACGTCGGCCGGAGTGGGGGCTACCCCTACAACTACGTTTGCATGCCGTTCGGCCTACTAAATGTGGGCGCCTCGTACAAGCGCCTGGCACAGCGTGCTATGGCGTCTCACAAGGCCAAGCGCTCGGCGTTCGCGTCTCAGGAGGTCCCGGACCCTCGCGAGCCCCCGGTCCTCGCGGGTCTCCCAGGCCTCCACAACCGCCCAGCTAATGAGGAGCAATCTCCACGGCACGCATCTTCAGCTACCTCGATGTTTCTACAACACTGGTGCCAGGTGAATTTTTGGTTTGTTCAGTTGAGGGCGCCCCTTGGGCTGCATTATCCTCAAGCTGTCAGGGCCCGCCCCTGCAGCTGTATCGTTTTGCATGTACCTTGAACTGGTTGTGCTCCCATGAGCTGCTAGGGCTGATAGCCCTACGCATGATGATGTATCACTGTAGGATCGAAAGTAGGTCTAGAGGGGGTGATTAGACTACTTGACAAAATAAAAATCTAACCTTTTCCCAATTTTAGTTGTGGGCAGATTTTAGCAATTAGCACAAGTCAAGCAATCAACCTACACATGCAATTCTAAGAGTGTAGCTGCGGAAAGTAAAACATTGCATATGAAGGTACAGGGAAGGGTTTGGAGAGTGCAAACGCAATGATGAAATGGATATTTTTGGCATGGTTCCGATAAGTGGGGCTATCGTACATCCACGTTGATGGAGACTTCAACCCATGAAGGGTAATGGTTGCGCAAGTCCACGGAGGGCTCCACCCACGAAGGGTCGATGAAGAAGCAACCTTGTTTGTCCCACCATGGCCATCACCCATGAAGGACTTGCCTCACTCGGGTAGATCTTCGTGAAGTAGGCGATCTCCTTGCCCTTACTAACTTCTTGGTTCAACTCCACAATCTTGTCGGAGGCTCTCAAGCAACACCTAACCAATCTAGGAGACACCACTCTCCAAAAGATAATAGATGTTATGTTGATTATGAACTCCTTGCTCTTGTGCTTCAAATGATAGTCTCCCCAACACTTAACTCTCTCACACATATTTGGATATGGTGGAAAGATGATTTGAGTGGAAAGCAACTTGGGGAAGACTAGAAATCAAGATTCTTGTGGTAGGATTGGTATATCTTGATCTCAACACATGAGTAGATGGTTCTCTCTCAGAAAATGTATGGTGGAAGTGTAGGCACGTTCTGATGGCTCTCTCACATATGGAGAAGGGGGTGGAGGGGTATATATAGCCTCCACACAAAATCCAACCGTTACACACATTTGACCCAACTCGGTCAGACCGAATAGAAGAACTCGGTGAGACCGATTTTGTTCAAAATGTGAACGTTAGGAATCTCGGTGGGACCAACTGGAACAACTCGGTGGGACCGATGTGCTAGGGCTTAGGGCAAACATCAACCCGGTGGCACTAATTGCATCAACTCGGTGAGACCGAAGTGAAGCAATAAGGCAACTGAGAAGATGTCAAGCCAACTCAGTGTGACCGATCGCGAACTCGGTGACACCGAAACAATTGCAACAGGCAACAGAGAGTTTGCAAGGCCATCTCGGTGAGACCGAGATCCGTATCGGTGTGACCAAACTTTTAGGGTTTCTGGCAGTGGCTATGTGATATGAACTTGGTGGCTCCGGATAGGATGATTCGGTGGGGCCGAGTTTGACTTTGGGTTTGGGACATACTTGGAATAAGAAAGTGGTTGAGGGCTTTGGAGCAATATCGCTAAGCACTTTCAGCAAGTAGACTATTAAGCAACACCTCATCCCCTTTTAATAGTATTGGCTTTCCTATGGACTCAATGTGATCTTGGATCACTAAAATATAAATGAAGAGTCTTGAGCTTTTGCCAATATGTGTCCTTAGCATTTTGAGGGGTCCACATCTCTAGTCCATGCCATGCCATTCATTGAACTTTCTGAAATATTAAACTTGAATGAATATTAGTTCAATGAGCTATATGTTGTTATGAATTACCAAAACCACCCGGGGATTAGTTGCACTTTCAATCTCCCCCTTTTTGGTAATTGATGACAACATATAGATCAAAGCTTCGGTAAATGATAATATGAATAAAATACATCGTCACTTTGAGAAGTATGTGATAAGCAAGAGCTCCCCCTAAATTTGTGCATTATTTAAAATTTGCGTTTGAATGCAAATGCACAATCGATTAGGATCATGGGTCACTCTTCCATGTCACATACATCTTGGTGGAGCGCACAAAATGATAAGAGTAGAATAACATGCACTCATCACCAAGGATACAAGTGATTGATCATACACAAATATACATAGATATAATCATGCAAGCACACATTAAGCAAAGTATGATCAAACACATGATCACATAAGTATCTCACGAGCATAACACATAAGTAGCAAGAGTAGCAACAACCAAACAAACCAAAGTAGCAAGTAGCAAGGCAAATAAGACCAACAAAGGCAAAAGACACTCTCTCTCAAAGCCTATGATATATACACTTTCTCCCCCTTAGGCAACAAGTTACCAAAAAGTTTGAAAACGTATAGTGCTATGCGGCACTCTAGGCACGATCTCCGGGAGATCCTGAAGGGGTCTTCTGGCTTGTAGCTCCGGTGTGCGTAGACGGTGTTGAGATGGCTGCGTCTGCAAATGCTTCTGCTGAAGTCTGTGGAGTTGGAGGAGTTGACACTGGAGGGGCAACTGTAGCTGTGGTGGCAGGAGCAGAATGAGCAGGTCTCAAGTCTGCAACTGGCTCAGCAGAAGACCTTGGTGCCCTTGGCACTGTCTGAAATATGTTTGTAGTGGGTCTGTCATCATTGTCCTTAGCATCATCTCGAAGCTTCTCCACTATGGTCAGAATCTGTGACCTTCACATCTAGGTCATATATCTTGCTCTCAACAATCCTTTCAAGACTCTCCCGATTCTGAGTCAAGGTGGACAAGCTCTTCTCAATCCTCACGGAAACCTCAAGCAGATAATTGAGCTGATCTTGCTTGGTCTTGATTCACTATTGAAGCATCTGGAGCACTTGCTGCCTTTGCTGCTTTTGCAGCCTTTGCTTTCTCGATCTTCTCCTGGGCCTCTGCACATGTAGGATGTGATGCATCCATGACAACCTCGTTGTCCTCAAAATCAGGCTTAAGAGGTAGATGCTCTTTGTCAAGCAGATATGTTCCAGTTCCAACCTTGGAGTTGATCAACATCTGAATGTGTGGGGCATATCCACAAGACCTCTTTTGGTCGGCTGCTGTTCTCTTTACTTTCTCAACTATCAAGCAAATGACTTTGAACTTCTGGGGAACATCAAACAAATGTAGCAAGTTGATGCAATGACCATGTATCATCCTGTGATCTCCAGACTTGGCCAACAAAGTATGCCACAAGATAGTGTTCATGGTGGTTAATCCAGCAAGCAGATAGTAGATTGAACCTAGCTTGTGTGTCTCTAGAGCTGCATCCGGTATAGGCTTGTACATGTTAGCCATTGAGTTGTGATCCTTCCTGGGTTTGCTATACACATCAAGATCATTTTCTTCTTCCTTGGGAGCTTTGATGAGCTCACCCCATTCAGAAATTGATGACTGGTATCTGGTTCCCTCAGTCATCCACACAATCTTCCCATCAGGGTAAAAATGGGTAGTGGAGTAGAACTACATAATCATCTCATCATTCCATTTCGTGAGCTTTTGTCCAACAAATGCATCAACTCCATTCAGCTTGAAGCTCTCATGAACATGGGGAAAATAGTCTTCATTATCATCAATGTATTCCCAATCAACCCATTTCATATCACATATTATGGGCTTCTTGTCCAGCAGCACAGTCTCATAGAAGTCCTGTTGTTCTTTGGTATGGAATCGGTAGTCCACAGCAGTCCTTCTCCTTGTGGCATATGGATCTGTCTGTCTCCATAATCTCAGACCATGATCCTTCCTCAACTTCATGTTTTCAGCCACTAGATGATCATCATTATGATCTGGGATCTTGGGCTTCAATTTCTTGAGCACTAGTGGCTCATCATCTTCTTGAACCTCAGGCACTGGGGCCTTGTTCTTCTCTGCAACTGAGATGTTCCTAGTGGATCTCTTTGGAGCCGAAGACTTGGGTGCAGCTGGTTTGGGAGCAGACTTGGGCTTGGAAGGAGCAACACCAGTCTTGATAGCATTTTCCATCAGCTTTTGTGACTTGGCAGGAGGTGCAACAGGCTCTTCTTCCTCCTCATCTTCTTCCTCATAAAAATGCTTTTCAAATTCAGCCATTGGAGCAACAAGTTTGCACCATATTCCTCTTTTCCTTTCTTTTTTCTTGCTGGCCTCTCCTCCAGCACCACTTGCTGGCTTTACTTGCTCTTGAGCAACATTGGATTGCCTAGCCTTAGACATAGGGGCTCTTTTAGTCGGGGCTTTCTTGTGAATGCCTGGCTTAGTGGCAGCAGCAGCACCAACATATTCCTTCTTCACCACTTTCTTCTTGGAGGTCACTTCCTCCTCAATCACAAAGTCCTCATCCTAACTGTCAGAATTTCTTTTCTTTCTCTGTCTGGTAGCTGCCTTTGGCAAGTTGTTAGGGGTGCTTCTGCTTCCCACATCATAGCTACCAGAGGGGCTTGTGCCCTCACTGAGGTTAACTTGCTCTTCTGACTTGTTCTGGCTATCACTGGCCTCTGACATCTCTGCAACTGACACTATGAATAGATGGGTGAAGGTAGAGTAGATGAGCATCACAAAATACAGCTAGTTTTTACAAAAATTGATTCAAAATCTTAACTTTAGTTTTCTGCACAAAGCATTTCGGAGCTACCGATTTGATAATCTCGGTGACACCGAAGCACTAACAGAGTCTAAACATGCAGTTCCGGTCAGACCGAGTTGCAGTTCAGTGACTCCGAGATGCTAGGGTTTTATTGGGAAATTGCTTTCGGTCTCACCGATCAGTACGTTTCAGTCAGACCGAGTTGTACTTAGTGCAATGGCCTGAGCCAATCGATGGGACCGAAAACTTCAATTCGGTCGGTCCGAGATGAGTTCGGCGGAAACCTAACCCTAAGATTTTGCATCGAATCTAATCTAGAGGAATTTTTGTGTGGATAAGAAGCTTTCAATCATGGCAAGAATACAGGCATTTGCTTTGTGCATTGAATCGGAGTAAGGAAATAGCACAAAGGGGCCAAACCATACCCTAACTTGGTGATGGTTCACTATGGCAGCAACGGCGGAGGTGATTCCCATTGATGGCGGCGGAGACCTACGATGACGGCGCACAGGTGCAGACAGAGATGATCCGGAGACCAAGAGCGACAGCACTAGGGAAGCATGGGCACGAGTGTTTGAAGGAATTTCCAAACATCGGGCCACGGTATATATACCCAGTAGCTGTCGATGGCGCCGAGTGGAACGGTTTGGTGGCATCGAGATGCAAAACTGCTTGCAGTTGCTGCAACTCGGTGAGACCGAATTGTTCTAATCGGTGGCACCGAGGTGAAAACCTAGATCAACTTAGTGGTTTCGGTGGGACCAAATAGGAAGTGTTGGTCTGACCGAAACTCACTAAGAGGTTTTGGAAGTCAGCCCTTGACGGATCGGTGGCTCCGAGTGCTCCTCACCCGGAGGGTCCGAAAAAGACATGTTCAAATTTTATGATGTAGCATGAATAGAATTTGAGAAGAGAAAAAGCATAGATAGTTAGAGGAGGTTCTTAGGCATTCTTGTCCATCCATTTGACAAATAAAAACCAAACAATCAAAACTACAAATGGATGTCCTCGAATGGAGAAAATTATGCAACCAACATGCTCACACAATAAGATAGCAAATAAAACATGTGACAAAGCATGCACATACACTCTAGCATCTATCAGGCAATTGGCGATGACTAGGTCATCTATATATGAGTATATTGACTTGGGAGTCAAATGAGAACATTTGATCATAGGTCATACTCATTGTTTAAGCACAAGTGGGGTTACCACTTTTACATAAAGCATTGTTGTGTTCACACCATTAGAGTTGCTTTAGCTCACTTTTTAGAGCAAAGCTCCCCCTAGATGTGATATCCCCCCTAAGAGGGATGAACTAACCTTGGGTTTTGTCGATGATGACTTCATGTAGATAGTGAAGATGTGGATGCTCAATGGTGATGTAGATCTTTTGGACCAATCCATTGGAGTGTGTTGCACTTTCAATACCTACATGGGTTAGTCCCACAAGGAACATACAAGAATATCCATAGACATAGAGTGAAACACAAATATGATGATGTGCATGAAATTATTAGGTTACCTTGTCCCTTGTCTTACCAACAAGAAGGTTTGTGACTCCATGAACTAGTGCATGATGTGAAAGTTGATTGCACTTGTCCTTGCCAAAATGAATATGAGTGAAGTATGTTGGTGGATTCACCCTCAAGAACACTCTAGTTCTTCTTCTTTGGGATCCACATCAACTTGATGGGAATCCTTGGAGTTGTAGTTGTACTTGATGAAGTAGAACTTGACATAGTCTTGGGAACCCACTTGACCATGGCCTTAGGAGCTTCTTCAAATGAATCAATCTCTTCTTGAAGCTTGTCTTTGCCCTTTAGCTTGTGGTCTTGTGGTGGAAGATCATCTTGAGCTTGTGTTCCTTTGAAAGAAGTGGGATCATACTTCTCTTATTGAGGAACAAACTTCGTCTTTGGGTATTGATCTTCTTCCCACTCAACTCCATTGGCATTGAACTTTCATTCAAAACCAACACCTTGATTCTTCCAGTGCCTTCCTTCCTTACGTACAATTTCCTCAAATTTCTTACTCCCGGCAAGGCTCTTGTAAACACATTTCTCTATAATTCCCTTCAATAAGCTATTTTCATGCTCAAGTGTAACTTGGCTAAGAGAATCATTAGTGGAATCAAGAGAACTACTAGAAGCAACAATATTGGATTTAACATTGTTATTGTTACTACTAGAAGAAGAATCTTTCTTGCTCTTATTGCTAGATTTTACTTGTGGCATATAAGTAGACAAGAGTAAACGCTTGGCAATGCAAGAAGAACACTTATTTCGAAGATCATCATTGATAGCTTTTAGAAACCCATGCTCTTGCTCGAAATTTAGCTTCTCGAAGTGTAGCTTCTCATGAGTTATTAGTAGCTCTCTATTATCCTCCAGAGTTGTTTCATGAACTAACTTAAGAGTGTTTAGTTCTTTGGTTAGATGCTCAATGTCCTTCTTATCATTGTCATTCGTTTCATCTTGATTAGCATGATTACTAGCAAGTTCATCATAGTTTTTGTCACTAGAGTTGTCAACAAGTAAATCATCACCACCTAGCAAATCATCTTCATCACTATTGAAATCAACATACTCGGGGTGTGATACCTTAGGGACTTTAGCCGTGAAGCATCTTCCAATTCCTTCATTTGGTGAGTCAAATATGTCGTAGGAGTTGGATTACACAAGTGCAAGACTGGCAACACCTTCATCTTGAGTATATTTGGAGTCGGAGTGATAGCTTCTCTCGGAGTAGTTGTTAGAGTCAGAACAGGATACCCATTCACCAACGTGAGCTTGATGTCTTCGTCTTGTGTAGCTCTTTGATGACTTGTCCTTCCTTTCCAAATCCTTGCTTCTATGAGAGGGTCTTCGTTCATAACAAATCATCTCTACTCCTCTCTCTTGGAGGTGATTCATCTCTTCTACTCCTCCTTTTTGGTGAGTCTACTCTTTTCTTGTAGGGAGCCATACACTCATTGGAGTAGTGTCCGGATCTTCCACAATTGTAGCAATTACGATCACGACTAGAAGATCTTTTGTCATTGTAGGATCTTGACTTTGAGCTTCTCTCTTTGCTTCTATTCTTGTAGAACTTGTTGAAGTTCTTCACCATTAAGCTTAATTCTTCATTGGAGACTTGCTTCTCACTTGATGTTGTCACTTGAAGCTTTGTAAGCACCACTTGACTTGTTGTGGAGCTCTTCCTTATCCTTGAGTGACATCTCATGAGCAACAATTCTACCAATGACTTAGATCTTTGTAATTGGGCATCATTTGGATCAATGTGCACACGGTGTCATATTTTCCATCCAAGGCTCTTAGGATCGTCTTGCTGATGAATTTGTCGGTCATCTCTTCGCTTCCTAAGCTGGCAATCTCATTTGTGATGAGAGCAAGCCTAGAGTACATCTCAGTGACTCCTTCACCATCCTTCATCTTGAACTTGTCAAGTTGACTTTGAATCACATCCAATTTGGATTCCTCGACGGACTCAGTACCTTCATGCATATCAACCAAAGTATCCCAAATTTCCTTTGCATTCTCAAGGCGGCTGATTTTGTTGAATTCTTCAGGGCACAATCCATTGAAGAGAATATCGAAAGCTTGAGCATTGTATTGCAACGTATTCATTTCTTTCGCGGACGCTTCACGATCCGGTTCTTTTCCATCCTCGAAGAAATCACCTTGCAAGCCAATGCGCACAATAGCCCAAACGGCGAGGTTATGACCAAGAATATGCATTTTCATCTTATGCTTCCAACTAGCAAAATTAGTACCATCAAAGTAAGGACCTCTATGGTGATAATTTCCCTCGCTAGACGCCATACTCTCCTAGGTTGTGAAACCAAGGCTATGATCATCAAAGCTATGGAAATCAAGGAAAATCGAGACCAAAGCTCTGATACCACTTGTAGGATCGAAAGTAGGTCTAGAGGGCGGTGATTAGACTACTTGACCAAATAAAAATCTAACCTTTTCCAAATTTTAGTTGTGGGCAGATTTTAGCAATTAGCACAAGTCGAGCAATCAACCTACACATGCAATTCTAAGAGTGTAGCAGCGGAAAGTAAAACATTGCATATGAATGTAAAGGGAAGGGTTTGGAGAGTGCAAACGCAATGATGACACGGAGATTTTTGGCGTGGTTCTGATAGGTGGTGCTATTGTACATCCATGTTGATGGAGACTTCAACCCACAAAGGGTAACGGTTGCGCGAGTCCACGGAGGGCTCCACCCACGAAGGGTCCACGAAGAAGCAACCTTGTCTATCCCACCATGGCCATCGCCTACGAAGGACTTGCCTCACTCGGGTAGATCTTCACGAAGTAGGCGATCTCCTTGCCCTTACAAACTTCTTGGTTCAACTCCACAATCTTGTCGGAGGCTCCCAAGCAACACTAACCAATCTAGGAGACACCACTCTCCAAAAGGTAATAGATGTTGTGTTGATGATGAACTCCTTGCTCTTGTGCTTCAAATGATAGTCTCCCCAACACTCAACTCTCACTCACAGATTTGGATATGGTGGAAAGATGATTTGAGTGGAAAGCAACTTGGGGAAGGCTAGAAATCAAGATTCTTGTGGTAGGATTGTTATATCTTGATCTCAACACATGAGTAGGTGGTTCTCTCTCAAAAAATGTATGGTGGAAGTGTAGGCACGTTCTGATGGGTCTCTCACATATGGAGAAGGTGGTGGAGAGGTATATATAGCCTCCACACAAAATCCAACCGTTACACACATTTGACACAACTCGGTCAGACCGAATAGAAGAACTCGATGAGACCGGTTTATTTCAAAATGTGAACCTTAGGAATCTTGGTGGGACCGACTGGAACAACTCAGTGGGACCGATGTGCTAGGGCTTAGGGCAAACATCAACTCGGTGGCACTGATTGCAACAAGTCGATGAGACCGAAGTGAAGCAATAAGGCAACAGAGAAGATGTCAAGCCAACTCAGTGTGACCGATCGCAAACTCGGTGAGACGGAAACAATTGCAACAGGTAACCGATAGTTTGCAAGGCCATCTCGGTGAGACCGAGATCCGTATCGGTGTGATCGAACTTTTAGGGTTTCTGGCAGTGGCTATGTCATATGAACTCGGTGGCTCCGGATAGGATGATTCGGTGGGGGCGAGTTTGACTTTTGGTTTTGGACATATTTGGAATAAGAAAGTGGTTGAGAGCTTTGGAGCAATATCGCTAAGCACTTTGAGCAAGTAGACCATTAAGCAACACCTCATACCCTTTTAATAGTATTGGCTTTCCTATGGACTCAATGTGATCTTGGATCACTAAAATATAAATGAAGAGTTTTGAGCTTTTGCCAGTATGTGTCCTTAGCATTTTGAGGGGTCCACATCTCTACTCCATGCTATGCCATTCATTGAACTTTCTGAAATATTAAACTTTAATGAATATTAGTTCAATGAGCTATATGTTGTTATGAATTACCAAAACCACCCGGGGATGAGTTGCACTTTCAATCACTTCTGGAGTCACCTCTGCTGGCTCTGCCCGTCGCCAGTTCTCCTTCTGAGCGTCTCATGAGAGGAGGCTACCGGCACGGCACATGTGCTCGGGTCCGTCCCTGCAGCGCTGATAAATATAAGAGACTAAGCTCTAACTCTCGGGCCGGCCCTGCAAATGTCACCTCACCAGATTCTTAGTGCCTTCGTCTTCTCATGGAACGATCATGAGTAGATTAGCGAACGTGCGTCGCCTCTCGTATTTTGTGGTTGTCTAATTCGTAGGAACCTCAAGAGACGGGCGTTCGAGCGATGTTGTCGACCCCCTGCTACCTCAGAAGGGTCGGCTCTGGCTGAGCAGCAGTTCATCTCGCAAAGGCTAAGTAAACCAGTCCGCCCGCCTTGGCTGCTGGCCAAGGCCCTTTTTCCTAGTGACCCCCGCAAGGCAGAACCGCTCCTTTTTCCGTGTAGACCGCTTGCATGTGAAAGGGGGGCTCTTGAGCATCACTCCTCAGGAGCCCATACTGGCTCTCGGGCCCTCACCCCCTGGCCTTGACCACGGCATCGCGACCTGGCATACCAGCGGCGGCTGAGCCTAGCTCGAGGGCTGGGTCCTGAGGACGTAGAGCATCAAGGTCGGCAAAGAGAGGGGGAGTGTGCCTCCCGTGGGAATACGGGAGAGGGGCGCAGTCCGGTGGTGCAGGCGTTTTTTCAAAATATGATGGGCATTAATTTCTTCACGCACCCCTAGCCGGACTTGTGCTGGTTCATTTCAGAACAGGAGGCGTGTATAGGATCAAAAGCTCCAGGAAAGCATGCCCTTACGACGCAGGAGCACTCGTGGATCGCGAGCACCCAGAGCTAAGTCACCCTCTCTGCGCCAGGCGTGAACCCTATTATTGATACCGCGCCTCTGTTTCCGCGATCTCATTTGGGTGAAAACCCTTTCTCGTCTAAAAGCTGCTTGTGTTTCAAGGGGGACCTCCTAAGCATCGCACCTCAAGAGCTCTTACCGGACCTCGGGTCGCTCACCTCCTAGCCTTGCGCACGGCATCGCGACCTGGCATACTAGCGATGGCAGAAACCTACCTGGGGACTGGGTCCCGACGACGCAGGTCACTAAGCTATCGCGAGGAGGAAAGGGCTTGAGCTTAAACGCTGGATGCCAACACCACTCAGAAATGCAATAAAACATTAAGATAAAAGGTGCAAGCACCGCAGTTTCTTACATACCCCCACGGGGCTCTTCACGATTTTTGGTGCAGGAAATAAAAGGCAAAAGAGATGGCCCCCCTGAGGGCCACGGCTCAGGAGGCACCGACTCCAGCATTGCGACACCTAGTTGGCGTTCCCCTCCTCCTTGACCCAGGCGAGGTGACGCGGCAGCTCGTCGTAGTCGTCGTCACTCGAGCTCCCCTCGGAGAAGGTGCCGCTGCTGCTGGAGGCGTCGCGGCCAAGGGCAAGTTCCCTGCCGAGGATGTCGCCACCTTGCTGGCCATCGCCATCGGAGGGGTGATCGCCACCACTGTTGTCGCCCTTGGGGCAGCACTCCAGGCGCCTGCCGTCCTCCCCGAAGATCTAGACGAAGAGCGTCGTTGCCCCATCGTACTTGAAGTGGAGGGCGTGCCTCCCCGACGGGCCACAGGCGTGGGTGAGCGTGTGCCACCCGTAGGTCATGTAGACGTAGCCTGAAGGGGTGGCCTCCACCTCTGCCCATGAAGACCGGTTGCAGCAGCCGTCGGGCTGCAGCAACAGCCCGACGGGCCCTCTCGCCGGTGGCTCCTCCGCAAAGGAGTGCGGGAGCCTGATCCAGTTGCCCGGAGGCCTCTCTGTTCACAACACATACTCGCGGGCTGTGGCGACCGAATGGTCCCGCGGGCGGACTGGATGGGCGACCGCCACACGCCTCCCCCTCGGCCTCCTCAGCTTTCGCGGCCGCGCCCGCGGGAAGAATTCCTCTCGCGGTTGCCGGGGCCAATGTGGACCCCCGGCGGTGCTCATCCTCGCCCATGGGGAGCCAATATGGGTGTCGCCGTGGACTTGCGGGGGCGGCCATGCCCCCTCTTGGGTGGCGGCGACTCAGGGCACTCCTTGGGGGGCTTTGCCTTTCTCTTCGGCGATGAGCCTCCTCATTGACGCCATGGTTGCTTCGGCAATATGGTGGCTGCAGCGGAGATTGCATGAGAGAGGGCAAGAAGACAAAGATGGGATGGGGCACTTCCCCCTCGCCTTCTTATAGGAGATTGTGGGCCAACCGGCACCCCTCCACCTTCGCACAATGATGGCCTCGTGGCATGCACGTCCAGACTTTTGTCAGCCTGGGCAGTTGCCGAGGCTACATGGGGAAGCGGAGGCGTCCTCGTCCCATTGTGCGCCACGCATCAAGCCTGGCCCGCATGCGATTGGGGCCCACAGCGCTTCGCCCTTCGCTCCTTGCCTTCGCTTTAAAGCCAGGCCGGGCGCGCCTTGGGCCCGGGGTCTACTGTCGGCGTTCTGGTATCGGGGGTACCCAGACTTGCTTGCCTACCACCCAGCGCGTGGCCCCGTCGACGGCCCGGTATGGCCAAGCTACAAGACTCTGCGAGCAAGACCCTCGTGAGGGCCCCCCGGCCTCACGAGGCGGACAACGCCAAGACCTCCCGAGGGGCAGCTCCCCGAGCATGCCTCCCGAGGAGCAGAGATTTCTATGCAGGTACCCCGCCTCATGAGGACCGCAGTGACGTGAGCCATGACAACCAAGGCCAGGCGGGCGCCAGCGGACGCAGAGGAGGATAGTTTTGTCTTTGGTGCTAAGGAGGCAAGGACCGGTGCGGGTTCCTGAGGGATCCCCCAAAGGTTTCCGTTCTAGTACAACAAGACCAAGAACACGAGCTTGGAAGGACGGATGTCATCGTCGAGCCCACCATTGCGTCACGGCCAGAAGCTTTACAGGTGAAGACCACCTTCCGTGAAGATAAGATGTACTTCTTGTCCCCTTTCAAATTGGCCGTTGTGGAATCCCTTCCCGCCTAAGCTATGAGGGAAGAGGACCAAGGCCACTATAAATATAGGCTAGCCTCCACCATAGAGAGGGAGGGGATCCGATTCTGGCCCTTTAGAGAGAACCATCCTCACCCACCGAGCCCTCGCTAGGCAGCTCACCCACTGTACGAGTTCATCCTCAACCTACTCGTGAGGCCAATCCACCACAAAGCAGGAGTAGGGTCTTACACCGCAAGGTGGCCCAAACTTGGGTAAACTGCCGTGTTCATCCTTTCCCCGCTCACACGAACTCGACGAGGCCAAGCCATGGAGTGACGAGCTTGTGGCTGCGGCTGGGTTTGATCTTCGCACACGCCCCAGAGTTCAAACCTTATTGGGTCCGCGGAACCCCGATTCCGAAAGCTTTGGCCGACAAGTGTGCACGGGCTGAGGAAGGAAGGAAACTTCCTGGGGAGGAGGTTGCCGCAGAATCTGATTCAGAAGAAGACGGTGCGACCAACACCCCGAAGAAGAAAAAATGCAAGTGCAACAGGAAGCGCAAGGCCAAAGCTGTGCTTGCAGTGGAGGGATCCGGCAATAGTGGCCCCACCAAGAAAGCTAAGGACGATAACCCCGGCAAGGAAGTTGTCGGGTGCGCCTTGTGCCAAGCCTTGGCAGCCGCTAATCAGACCGAGAGCTCTGGCAAGCAATACTGCAAGATCCATCACACCAAGAGCCATGACCTTCAAGACTATCGACAAGTTGAGCACCTTATTGAGAAGCAGAAGGCTGAATACGATAAGAGAGATAAGGAGAAGGCCGATGGTGCAAATGGATCTGGCAAGAAATATGGTGGCCGAGGAGGTCGCTGTGACAAGACCAAGCAGCAGAAAGAGAAGCATGCGAGCGTTCGAGACAAGAAGGAAGATGATGATGACGAAGACGAAGAAGCAGATGATGAGTCTAGTGAAGCTGAGTTCCAGAAAGCTACAAAAGCAATGTGCATTAACAGAGGCGTATCTTTGCTCTCCTCTGACTGCCAAATCAAGCAGTGAGTGCATGAGGTCAATGCGACAGAGCCGATGGTGGGTGCCCAGAAGCTACTGAGATGGCCCAACACGCCCATCATTTTTTACGCCAAGGATCATTCCGATCGCATAACTGCGGTCGGATGCTTGCCATTTTTTGTCTCACCAACAATACGGAACCTCAAGGTGACAAAGATGCTGGTTGACGGTGGGGCTGGTCTCAACTTGATCTCACCTGGCGTGATCAAGAGGCTGCAAATCTCTGATGAGGATCTGAATAAGACTGGCACATTCCAGGGAATCAATCCAGGAAGGAGCCATCTGAAGGGCAAGATCACCTTGCCGGTGATGTTTGGCAGTGACCTCAACTTCAGGACAGAGAAGATCATCTTCAACGTCGTCAAGATTTCGTTGCCTTACAATGGAATCCTTGGATGCCCAACACTTGCAAAGTTCATGGCAGCATCACATTATGCCTACAACACACTGAAGATGCCAGGGCCGATAAGTGTCATCACCATCCACTCTGATAAGAAGGATGCGTTGATATGCACTGATCAACTCTACCGGGAAGCAGTTGCAGCATCTGCCGCCAAGGCACTTGCTCCTGCCGACCAAGCTCCCATGGGGAAGAAGAAGAAGTCTGGCAAGACCACTGACTCCGGCAAGCGCGCCTCTTCGGAGTGTTGCGCTCCCATCGAGGATGTGCTAGAGAGCTCTGCTGGCAAGAGCAACAAGAACAAAGCTGCTCCACCAGAGACCAAGAAGGTGTCCGCTAAGGAGGATGGCTCGGGGGGGGACTTTAACTGTAAGTTCCACCTTTGATGACAAATAGGAAAGCGCGCTTGTTGCCTTCCTGTGGGTGAATATCGATGTGTTTGTGTGGCAACCATCTGACATACCCAGTGTTCCTAGGGAGGTAATTGAGCACCACCTTATTGTCTGTTCTCACGCACGGCCTATCACATAGAAGGTGAGGAAGCAAGCTTTGGAGTGGCAACAAATCATTGCCGAGGAAATCAAGAAATTGGAAGCAGTAGGTTTGGTCAGAGGTGTGCTCCATCCCACGTGGTTGGCTAATCCACTTGTTGTGCGAAGGCAAATGGCAAATGGTGGCTTTGCATTGATTATACATATATCAATAAAGATTGCCCGAAGGACCCATTTCCCTTACTGCACATCAACCAGATTGTCGACTCCACTGCTGGATGTGACCTGCTGTCGTTCCTTGATGCCTACTTTGGGTATCATCAGATATTTATGTCAAAAGAAGATGAAGAGAAGACCGCATTTATCACTCCATGTGGCACGCACTATTGCATACGTATGCCCTTCGGTTTGAAGACTGCTGGTTCAACATTGGCAGGAGCGGTCCTGATTGGTTTTGAGCCTCAGCTGCACAGAAATGTGGAAGCATATATGGATGACATAGTATTCAAAACGAAGGACAAGACAACACTAATACAAGACTTAGAAGAGACGTTTGCTAATCTACGCAAGATCAATCTCAAGCTCAATCCGGAGAAGTGTGTGTTTGGTGTTCCATCCGGCAAACTTCTCAGGTTCTTTGTTTATCAGCCTGGATTGAAGCCAATCCTGACAATATCAAAGCAATTGAGCAGATTGAAGCTCTGAAGCGCGTCAAGGATGTGCGCCTCCTTGCCGGATGCATTGCTGCACTAAGCATGTTCATCTCCAAGTCTGCTGAGTGCGCCCGCCATTTTTCAAAATTTTGAAAAAGGCAGGCCCAATGAAATGGACTCCAGAAGCAAAGGCAGCACTGTAATACTTGAAGAAGTACCTCTCCTCTGCGCCAATACTGGTCGCGCCAAGACCTCAAGAGTCGTTTGCTACTTGTGAGTTGCGTTGGGATTTCCTCGAAGAGGAGAGGAGGATGCAGTATAGTAGAGAGAAGTATTTCCCTCAGTTATGAAACCAGGGTTATCAATCGAGTAGGAGAACCAAGCAACACTATGTAAACAACACCTACACACAAACAACAAATACTTGCAACCGACGCGTAGAGGGGTTGTCAATCCCTCCACGGTTATGAGCAAGATTAAATTGTATAGTTTTTGATAGATAGATCTGACAAAAATACAAAATAAAATAAATAAAATAAAATTGCAGCAAGGTATTTGGTATTTCTAGGATTTTATATATGATAAAAGTATACCTGAGGCCATAGTTTTCACTATAGGCTTCTCTCGAGAAAATAGCATACGGTAAAGCAAATAATTATGACAATATCCAAGGCAATGATCATACATGGGCATCACGTCTGAGATTAGTGGACCGAAATGATTCTACATCTACTACTATTACTCCACACATCGACCGCTATCCAGCATGAATCTAGTGTATTAAGTTCATGGAAAAATGGGGTAATGCTTTAAGCAAGATGACATGATGTAGACAAGATAAATTCACGTATGAATAAACCCCATCTTTTTACCCTTAATAGCAATGATACATACGTGTCATGTCCCTTTCTGTCAATGGGATTGAGCACCGAAAGATCGAACCCATTACAAAGCACCTCTTCCCATGGCAAGATAAATCAATCTAGTTGGCCAAACCAAACCAGTAAATCAAAGAATAAATACGAGGCTATATTGATCACGCATAAAAGAGTTCAGAGAAAACTCAAATAATATTCATGGATAGATCTGATCATAAACTCACAATTCATCAGATCCCAACTAACACACCGCAAAAAAGAATTACATCGGATAGAACTCCAAGAACATCAAGGAGAACATTGTATTGAAGAACATCAAGAGAGAATAAGCCATCTAGCTACTAACTATGGACCCGTAGGTCTATGGTAAACTACTCACGCATCATTGGAGGAGAGGCAAGGTTGATGTAGAGCCCCTCCGTGATAGATTCCACCTCCGGCAGAGTGCCAGAAAGGGTCCCCATATGGGATCTCTCGATAACAGAGGCTTGCAGTGGTGGAAAAAGTATTTCGTGGACTCCTTGGTAGGTTTTCTAATTTTTGGGATTTTAAAGAGGCGGAGTTAGGTCAAACGGAGGCTTGTGGGCCCCACTAGGTAACAAGGTGCGCCCCAGGCCCCTGGCACTCCCTAGTGCCTAGTGGGCCACTCATTCGTCTTCTCGTTCCTTCCAGAAGCTTCCATGGTCTCTTATTGCCAGGAAAAATCTTGAAAACGTTTCATGGCATTTGGACTTCGTTTGGTACTGATATTCTGCAAAGTCAAAAATAAGCAAAGAACAACAACTGGCACTGGGCACTAAGTTAGTAGGTTAGTCCCAAAAAATGATATAAAGTTGCTTATAAATGTATATAAAACATCCAAGATTGATACTATAATAGCACGGAACAATCAAAAATTATAGATACATTGGAGACGTATCAAGAATCCCCAAGCTTAATTCCCTCTCGTCCTCAAGTAGGTAAATGATAAAAACAGAATTTTTTATGTGAAATGCTACCTATCATATTCATCATACAATCTTTTCTTTCATAGCATGGACATTTGGACTTGAATGATTCAAAGCAATAGTCTATAATTTGACATGAAAACATCAATACTCAAGCAAGTGTGCGTAGAGTTGTATCGGTGGTCGATAGAACTTGAGGGAATATTTGTTCTACCTTTAGCTCCTCGTTGAGTTTGACACCCTTATTTATCAAAAAGGTTACAAACGATCCCCTATACTTGTGGGTTATCAAGACCTTTTTCTGGCGCCGTTGCCGGGGAGCAATAGCGTGGGGTGAATATTCTCGTGTGTGCTTGTTTGCTTTATCACTAACTAGTTTTTATTTTGTGCTCTTGTTTTCTATCTTTAGTTATGGGTAGGAAACGCAAAATACCAAAAAAAATAGTTGTACTTGCTAAACCGATGGTTGAAGAACCACCCAAAGTCTATCATACTACTGAGGGTTTCTACTTGGATCATCTTCGATCCATTTGTGCTCGTGCTGAAAACCCAACTAGCTTAGTTAAGGGAAAATCATTAAATGAGCATGCGTATTATGTGCGACACCGCTTATCTCAAAAAAGGAAAACTTTTATGGCATCAAATTAATACTATGCAATGCTATGCTTGGAATTTATGTGAATTATATCATTTTACTTGTTGTTCTGAAGACCCCAAGAAACACCTTCCCTACCAATGTGAGTTTAGTGATAATTGAATTGTATCTTCTTATGCTAAGGGTGTTTATAATTACTATGATGTTGAACAACTTGAAGAATTTGTTGCTTTTAAGGGTGCTTATGAAATTGCTTCTTTGATTGAAAAGCATGATGCTACTCTTTACAAATCTGAAAATTTAGCTATGCTTGAATATTGCCATAAAAATTATGCCTCTAACGCTTATGTTAAATCATATATTGAGGACTCCTCCGCTGTCCAAGAAGAGACTAATATTTTGCAGGAATCTATGGAAGAACAAATTGATGAAACTGTGAGCTCATTGGATGAAAAGGATGATGAGGAGAGTGAAGAACAAAAGGAGGAAGAGCGGATTGATCACCATGCCTACCTTCTAATGAGAGTAACTATTTATTCCATACATTGTTTAATTTCTTTTGGCATTCTGGGATCGGGGGTACCCAGACCTGCCTACCTGCGGCCCATGGCGTGGCTCCCTCGGCGGCCCTGTATGGCCCAGCTACAACAACCGCAAGACAAGACCCTCGCGAGGCGGACTGCACCAAGACCTCCAAAGGAGTGGCCTCCCCAGGCTGCCTCCCGAGGAGCGGAGATATCTATGAGGTACCCAGCCTCACGAAGCTGCGATGACGTGAGCCATGACGACCATGGCCAGGCGGGTGCCACCGGGCGTAGAGGAGTCAGTTTCCCTTTTAGTGCTAAGGGAGCAAGGGTAGGCGTAGGGTCCCGAGGAGTCTCCCAAAGGTTTCCATTCCGGTGCAATAAGACCGAGACCACGAGCTCGGCAGGACGGATGTCATTGCCGAGCCCATCGCTGCATCACAACAAGAAGCTTTGCAGGTGAAGACCGCCTTTCATCGGGATTAGATGTACTTCTTGTCCCTTTTCAAATTGGCCATTGTGGGATCCCTTCCCACCTAACTTTTGAGGGAAGAGGACCAAGGCCACTATAAATATAGGCTAGCCACCACCGTAGAAAGGGGGTCCCCGGATCAGATCCATTCCACCCTCACCACCAGAGCCCTCGTGGGGCTGCTCATCCATTGTACTAGTTCATCCTCAGCCTCCATGTGAGGCCAATCAACCACAAAGTAGGAGTAGGGTTTTACACCGCAAGGTGGCCCGAACCTGGGTAAACTGCTGTGTTCATCTTCTTCCCCGCTCGCGTGCGCTCGATGTAGCTAGGCTGTAGGGTGGCGAGTTTGAGACTTGGGTTGGTTGAGATCTTCACACACGCCCCAGAGTTCGAACCTTCTTGGGTCTACGGAGCCCTGAATCCGACATTTGGCGTGCCAGGTAGGGGCGTGTCGAGATCCTTCTTTCGTTCCGTCTTCGCTTCGTCTCCTCTTCGCCGCTCCCATGGCCGACGTACACCGAGCCCGCGCCAAGCTCCGGGCCACTCGCGTCGCCCAGACAGTGCCCGTGGGCCACGGTGTCCCTCGCCGTTCGGCCTCTCACGTGGCCAATGCCGCCACTGACCCTGCTGCTCACGAGCAGCAGGATTTGTCGCTGCCACCCTCCGATCAGCGTGATGGCCGACCGCCACTCCATCACCCACTCCCGCCACGGCGTTGTCCTCCCACGTCCACCGCGGCCAGGCGAACGAGCAGGCTGCGCTACTCATGGCGTGTGAGTTGCTGCGTTACCACCCCGTTAACGACCGCTACGACGACTGGCTCGGCCACATCGCCGAGCTCGTTAATGCCACCGGCGAGGTCCCTGCACCATCCCGCTCGCTCCGTCCCCCGCCGTCCTAGGGGGCGACGTGGCCCACGGCGCGCCTCCTCCTCATCCTCTGCGCGGCGCCGACCCTGAGCCCAGGCATGACGCGCCCCAACGCGACCCGCCGCGCGGAGCGCCGGCGCGCGATGAGGCAAGCTGCCAGGTGGTGCAGCACCCGCAACCTGATGCACGCGCGCTCCTAGCGCCACCATGCCAGCACCAAGACCACGCGCCGCCGGAGACTGTGGCGCGTGGGCATTAGGACCGAGCTCACCCCGTGCGCGCTATGCCTGTGAGCGTGGCAGGCTGCCGCGCCTTCACCCCGGAGCTGTGCCGCATAGTCTGTCCCAGCAAGTTCAAGCCAGACCTGCGTCCATGCTATGACGGCACCCCTGACCCTACGGATTTCCTCCAGCTCTACTCGCTGAGCATTGAAGCGGCAAATGGTGATGACAAGGTCATGGCAAACTGGTTCCCCATGGCCCTCAAGGATGGCGCGCGCTCCTGGCTCCTGCACCTCCCGGAGGGATCGATCTCCTCCTGGGATGAGCTCCACGAGCGTTTCATCGTCAACTTCCAGGGCACCCATGACCGCGCCCCCGTGGTGGGCGACCTGCAGCGCGTGAAGCAGCAGCCGGGCGAGACCCTGCACAAGTACATACAGTGTTACACGAACGTTCGCCTCAAGATACCGAAGGCTTCAGACGAAGCCATCATCTCGGTGTTCACTGATGGCGTCCGGGATGTCAAGATGAAAGAGGAGCTCGCCATCCACGAGGACTTATGCTCGGCCCTAGAGATGTTCAACCTGGCGAACAAGTGCGCTAGGGCCAAGGAAGGCCGCCTCTCCCTCCTCGAGCTTCCGGAGGCCGATCCTGAAGACAAGAAGGGCAAGGCTAAGGAAGCGAAATGCAAGGGCCCCGCCGTGCTCGCGGCCGAGCCCGAGATGAAGTGTGGTCATTACCACGATGAGCCTCCCAGGGGCAACCGCCCATTCTGCATCTTCCACAACGTACACAGCCACAACACCAACAGCTGCCAGGAGCTCAGGGCACTCAATGACGGGCGCCTTGGCCGCTGCTCCGACCACGGCGACCGTGGCTATGGCCGTGGAGGATGCCATGCCGGAGGCCGCTTCGACAACAGCGACCCTCGTCAGGACTGGCATGACCAGCCTCGCAAAGGTCCCTGGCAGGACTAGCCTCGCGACGGTCCCTGGCGAGACCAGCCTTGTGAGGACTGCCCTCAAGGCAATGCCGTCCTCCCTCCGCTGCCGCCGCCACCAAGGAGAAATGAGGGCAACCGACAGGACGATGGGGCTAGGGGATTCCAGGAGCCTCGTGCGATTGCCTGCATCCTGGGCGGTGCCTAGGCCCCCGACTCACATCGCATCTTCAAGCAGGTCTCTCGTGAGGTGAATGCGGCCCTCCCGTAGCTTGAGGCCGCGCATCCCCTCAAATGGTCGCAGTACGCTGTCACCTTCGACTCCAAGGACCACCTCAAGTGCTCGGCTGCCGCTGGCACGCTCCCCATGCTCTGCACGCCCACCAGCAGCAACGTCCTTGTCACCAAGTCCCTCATCGACGGTGGCGCTGGGCTCAACGTTCTTTCTATCAAGACGTTCGAGACGCTTCAGGTGCCTTATGATCAACTCATGCCCACCAAGCCGTTCTCCGGATTGACCGGTGGCTCCACCATCCCCCTGGGGTAGATACGCCTCCCAGTCACTTTTGGCAAGCGCGATAACTACAAATAGAGCTCATCAACTTCGACGTCGCCCACCTCGGCCTCCCGTACAACGCCATCCTCGAGTATCCGGCCCTCGCCAAGTTCATGGTGGCGACCCACCATGGTTACAATGTCCTCAAGATGCCAAGTTGCAGCGGCATCATCACGGTCGCTTGCGATGAGAAGGACGCAGTCTGCTCCCTTGAGCGTGCCTATCAGGCTGCGACGGCTGAAAACTCTTACGACGAGAGTGGCGTCCTGCCTCCCAAGGCCACCCCCAAGATGAAGAAGTAGCTCCTCCCCAAGACTCGTTAGGAGGCTGGGACGCCCGCCGGCGGTGCCTCAGGCTCCGCGCCCGCTGCTGGGGCGCCTCTTCCTCCCGCATAGGAAGGCGCGCCCGATGCCTCCCTCAGGACGGGCTCGGGGGCTCCCGTCTGGCGAGCCTCTGACCTGACCAGTGCGACGAGGGAGGTGCGCGGGCACCACTTGGAGGCGTGCCTTTACGCGCGCCCCCGCAAGCAAGGAGCAAGGCGCCAGGAGCGAGAGAGTTCATCACCAAGGCAATCGAGGAACTTCAGGAGGTGTGGGCCATGCGTGGCGAGCGTCGCCCCGCACCACCCGGTGTGGCTGCACCCCCCGATGCGGGTGACGAGCTGCGCATCTGTGTCAAAATCCCAGGCCTCAACAGGGCCGCTTCGTAGGATCTCTTCTGGCCGTCCCGCGTCGGCCGGAATGGGGGCTACCCCTGCAACTACGTCCACATGCCATTTGGCCTGCTGAATGTGGGCGCCTCATACCAGTGCCTCGCGCAGTGTGCTTTGGCATTTCACGAGGCCAGGCGCTTGGCGGTCATGTCTCAGGAGGTCTCGAATCCTCGCGAGCCCCCCTGGACGCGTGAACATCCCATGCCTCCAGAGCCGCCCAGCTCGTGAGGAGCAGTCTCCGCGGCACATGTCTTCAGCTACCTCGATGCTTCTACAACAATGGTGCCATGTGATTTTTTGGTTTGTTCAGTTGAGGGCGCTCCTCGGGCTGCATTATCCTCAAGTAGTCAGGGTTCGCCCCCGCAGTTACACCATTTCAATTCGTATACTGTGGATCAGTTATGCTTTCATGAGCTACTGTGATTATTAACTTTGCGCTTGATGATGTATCGCCCCTGGAGCCATCCCCATGGGCTCCACGCGTTGCCAGCTCTCCCCTTGAACGTCCCACGAGAGGGGGCAACCAGCACGGTGCCTGTGCTCGGTCCGTCCCTGCAGCGCTGATAAATCTAAGAGACTGAGCTCTGACTTGCGGGCCAGCCCCGCACACGTCACCTCACCAAGTCCTTAGTGCCTTCGTCTTCTCACGGAACGATCACGAACAGATCAGCAAGCGTGCACCGCCCCTTGTATTTTGTGACTAATTAATACGCAGTAGCCTCAGGAGACAGGACCTCATGATCAAGCGGCGCTCCAGCTCGCAAAAGGCTAAGTAAAATTGCTTCACACGCCGCATGCCGCTGGGTACGACCTCTCCCAAGCGCCTCTGCAAGGCGAGCCGTTCCTATTTTGCGCAAATCGCTTGCATGTTAAAAGAGGGGCCCTTGAGCATCGCGCCTCAAGAGCTCCTACTGGCTTTTGAGCCCTCACCCCCTAGCCTTGACCACGGCATCGCGACCTGGCATACCAGGGCCGGGTCCTGAGGACGTAGAGCAATATGATGGGCAAAAAGAGAGGGGTCGCCAGCCTCGCGGGGGAATACAGGGAGAGGGGTGTGGCCCGGCGACGCTAGCGTTCGTTCTTTTGGAATATGGTGGGCATCAATCTCCTCATGCACCCCTAGCGGGGTTCACCTTAATCCATTACAGAATAGGGAATGTGCACAAGGTCAAAAGCTCCAGAGAAGCTCGCCCTCGTGACGAAGGAACCACCACGGACCGCAACCTCGCCAAGCTAAGTTATCCTACATAGGCCAGCATGAGCCTCGCCGCTAATGTTTCATTCTTTCGCGACCTCGCTCGGGCAAGGGACCCCCCTTTTTAATCTTTCGGCAGCCGCTTGCGCGCCAAAGGGGACCTCCTGAGCATCGCGCCACAGCAGCTCTTACTGGACCTCGGGTCCCTCACCTCCTGTCCTTGCACACGGTATCGCGACCTGGCATACCAGCGACGGCTGAAGCCCACCTGGGGACTGGGTCCTGTTGATGCAGAGCAACACGCTATCGCAAGACCAAAAAGGGGACTGGTGCCCAAGTGAGAAACGCGAGCGCAACCAAGAGCATGGACTGGAATCAGTAATATAAAGGCGCAAGGGCCATGACTCTTACACACCCACGGGGCTCCTCATGGTTTTGATGCAGGGAAGAAAACAAAAGAAAAGGCCTCCCAAAGGTCACAGCTCAGGAGGCGCCAGCTCTGGCATCATGGCACCTAGTCGGTGTCATCCCCCTCCTAGACCCGGGCACGGCAGCTCGTCGTAGTCATCGTCGCTTGAGCTTGACCCGGAGGAGGCGTCGCTACTGCTGGAGGTGCAGCGGCCAAGGGTGAGTTCACCACCGAGGGCTTTGCCACCACTATTGCCGCCCCTGGGGCAGCACTCCAGGTTTTCGCCGTCTTCTCCGAAGACCTTGAAGAAGAGCATCGACGCCCCGTCGTACTTAAAATGGAGGGCGTCCTCCCCTCCAAGCCGCAGGCACGGGGGACCGTTCCCCATCCCCGGGTCATGAAGACATCGCCGGAGAAGGTGGCCTTGACCTCCGCCTGTGAGGGCTGGTTGCAGCAGCCGTCATGCTGTAGCCACAGCTCGACGGGTCCCCGTGCCGGCAACTCGTCCATCAAGGCACGTGGGAGTCAGATCCAGGTGCGCGGTGGCATCGTCACCCACACCACAAACTCGCGGGTTGTACCATCAGCATGGGCCCGTGGGTGAGGTGGTCGGACGGCCGTCGCTTGTCTCCCTCCTCGGCCTTGTCCTCCACAGTTTCCGCGGCCATCCCCGTGGGAAGGACCCTATGCGCGAACGCTTGAGCCGGCATGTGCTCCCGACAGGGCGTGCTTGTATCGGGGAAGGGCAGCCGTGGGCATTGCGGTGGCCTTGCGAGGGTGGCCACGCCCCCTTTTCGGCGGGAGCGGCTCCGGTTCCTCCCGTGCAGCCTTCCCCTTCTCGGCGGCAGAGAACCTTCTCACTGGTGGCATGGATGTTGCTGCAAGAGTGCGGAATGGGGAAGCAAGAAGATGAAGATGGGCTAGGGGGCTCTGCCCCCCTCGCACTTTTATAGGCGAAAGAAGGCTAACCGGCTCCCTTCCACGTTCCGAGTGATGATTGCCCTGCTGCATGCACCAGGCTGCTGTCAATTCGGGGCAGTTGCCGAGATGACGTGGGGAAGCAGAGGCATCCGCGTCCCATCGAGCGCCACATGTCAAACCTGACCCGCAGGCGATTGGCCCCGCATCGCTCCGCCCTCTCTCTTTGGCTTCGCCTAGAAGCCAACCCAAGCGCGCCTTGTTCCCGGGGGCTACTGTTGGCGTTCTGGGATTGGGTGTACACAGACATGCATGCCTGCGGCCCACGGCGTGGCTCCCTCGGCGGCCCTGTATGGCCCAGCTAGAATAACTCCAAGACAAGACCCTCACGAGGGCCCTCGGCCTCATGAGGTGGACAGCACCAAGACCTCCAAAGGAGCGGCCTCCCCAGGCTGCCTCCCGAGGAGCAGATATTTCTATGCAGGTACCCAGCCTCATGAGGCTGTGATGACATGAGCCATGACGACCATGGCCAAGCGGGTGCCAGCGGGCGCAGAGGAGGCAGTTTCCCTTTCAGTGCTAAGGGAGCAAGGGCAGGCGTGGGTTCCCGAGGAGTCTCCCAAAGGTTTCCATTCCGGTGCAACAAGACTGAGACCACGAGCTCGGCAGGACGGATGTCATCGCTGAGCACGCCGCTGCGTCACGACCAGAAGCTTTGCAGGCGAAGACCACCTTTCGTCAGGATTAGATGTACTTCTTGTCCCCTTTCAAATTGGTCGTTGTGCGATCCCTTTCCGCCTAAGTTTTGAGGGAAGAGGACCAAGGCCACTATAAGTATAGGCTAGCCACCGCCGTAGAAAGGGGGACCCCGGATCAGATCCATTCCACCCTCACCACCAGAGCCCTCGTGGGGCAGTTCATCCATTGTACTAGTTCATCCTCAGCCTCCTCGTGAGGCCAATCCACCACAAAGCAGGAGTAGGGTTTTACACCGCAAGGTGGCCCGAACCTGGGTAGACTGCCATGTTCATCTTCTTCCCCGCTCGCATGCGCTCGACATAGCTAGGCTGTAGGGTGGCGAGTTTGAGACTTGGGTTGGTTGAGATCTTCACACACGCCCTAGAGTTTGAACCTTCTTGGGTCTGCGGAGCCCTAAATCCGACAATTTCCCTTCGTGCTTACTGAAGGATGAATGCTATGATGATTGCTATGATCCCTTGGATTCTTTTGAAATATCCCTTTTTGATGAACTTGATGCTTGCTATGCTTGTGGCCAAGATGCCAATTTGAATTATGCTTATGGAGATGAACTTTCTATAGTTCCTTATGTTAAAAATGAAATTGTTTCTATTGCACCCACGCATGATAGTCCTATTGTCTTTTTGAATTCTCCCAACTACACTATATCGGAGAAGTTTGCACTTATTAAGGATTACATTGATGGGTTGCCTTTTACCATTACACATGATGATTTTGATGAATATAATATGCATGTGCTTGCTGCTCCCACTTGCAATTATTATGAGAGAGAAACTACATCTCCGCCTCTCTATGTTTACAATACGATAAAATTGCAAGAAACTGCTTATGCTATGCATTGGCCTTTACTTGATATGCATGAATTGTTCTTTTATGACATGATGATGCATAGGAAGAGAGTTATACTTCGTCATTGTATGATATATGTTGCTTTGTGCTCACTACTAAATTAAAAATCATTGCTAATTAAAATCAGCTTTGATATACCTTGGGATCCGGGTGGATCGATTACTTGAGCACTTTATGCCTAGCTTAGTGGCTTTAAAGAAAGCGCTGCTAGGGAGACAACCCAGAAGTTTTAGCGAGTCATTTTATTATGTTGTGTGCTTTTATAAAGTTTTAAAAACAAAAAAATATAAAGTGGAACCTAAAACTTTTTGAAAAAGAAAAGTGAAAGTGAGAGCTAGACTTGAACTTTGTTCATGCCCATGGAAACTTTGTGAATCTTAATTACAGAAACTTAAAAAAAGTACCCCCTTGTACAAATCCATTGTATTATAAAAATAATGTGCCAAGATTTGCCTTTAGGATGATTAGATTGCTTGTTGGTATGTGCGGTGCAAAAACAAATACTTTGGCTATAGTGCGTGATTTTACATTTTTTACTAGAACGTCAAAAGTTTCTGAAATTGTACACAGTACTGAAATGCAAATTGTTTATTTTGTGCAAATTTTTCAGAATTTTTGGTGTTACAGAAGTATGGTCAATGTTCAGATTACTACAGACTGTCCTGTTTTTGACAGATTCTGTTTTTGATGCATTGTTTGGCTCATTTTGATGAAACTATCGATTGTATCGGTGGTATAAGCCATGGAGAAGTTATAATAAAGTAGATATATTGCAAAAACAAAATATGAATGGGTTTGCAACACTACTTTAAGTAGTGATTTGCATTATTATACTAATGGATCTCACCGAGCTTTCTGTTATGTTTTGTGTGGATGAAGTGTTCAAAGATCAAGGAGGTCTTGATATGAGGAGAAGGAGGAGAGGCAAGAGCTCAAGCTTGGGGATGCCCAAGGCACCCCAAGAAAATATTCAAGGAGACTTAATCTTCTAAGCTTGGGGATGCCACGGAAGGCATCCCATCTTTCTTCAACAAGTATCGGTATGTTTCGGTTTTCATTTCATTCATGTGATATGCGTAAATCTTGGAGCATCTTTTGTGTTTGTTTTCACTTTTATTTTATGCACCATGCTGGTATGAGATAGTCCATGGTTGATTTATAGAATGCTCATTGCACTTCACTTATATCTTTTGAGTATGGCTTATAGAATGCTTCATGTGCTTCACTTATATCATTTGAAGTTTGGATTGCCTGTTTCTCTTCATATAGAAAACCGTTATTTGTAGAATGCTCTTTTGCTTCACCTATATTTATTAGAGCATGTGCATGGTATTTTATAGAAATAATTAAACTCTCATGCTTCACTTGTATCTATTTAGAGATTCAACATGAATTGGTCATTTGCATGGTTAGTCATGAAATCCTACATAAAACTTGTGGATCACTGAATATGATATGTTTGATTCCTTGCAATAATTTTTGCGATATAGAGATGATAATATATGGGAGGTACTAGTAAACGGTTGTGGTTAGTAGGAATATTGGTGTGAAGGTTTGTGATTCCCGAAGCATGCACGTATAGTCTCTCGTTATGCTATGAAGTTGGAGCATGATTTATATTGATTGTCTTCCTTATGAGTGGTGGTCGGGGACGAGCGATGGTGTTTTCCTACCAATCTATCCCCCTAGGGGCATGCGTAGTAGTACTTTGCTTCGAGGGCTAATAAACTTTTGCAATAAGTATATGAGTTCTTTTTGACTAATGCGAGTCCATGGATTACACGCACTCTTACCTTTTCGCAATTTGCTAGCCTCTACGGTACCATGCATTGCCCTTTCTCACCTCGAGAGTCGGTGCAAACTTCGCCGATGCATCCAAACCCCGTGATATGATACGCTCTATCACACATAAGCCTTATTATATCTTCCTCAAAACAGCCACCATACCTACCTATTATGGCATTTCCATAGCCATCCCGAGATATATTGCCATGCAACTTCCGCCGCTTCCGTTTTGATGACTTGAACATTCATTGTCATATTGCTTTGCATGATCGTAAGATAGCTAGCATGATATTTCCATGGCTTGTCCGTTTTTCGATATCGTTGTTACGCTAGATCATTGCACATCCTGGTACACTGCCAGAGGCATTCATATAGAGTCATACTTTGTTCTAGGTACCGAGTTGTAAGTAAATAGAAGTGTGATGATCATCATTATTCATTATTCGAGCATGTCCCAGTGAGGAAAGGATGATGGAGACTATGATTCCCCCACAAGTCGGGATGAAGCTCCGGACAAATATTAAAATAAAAAATAAAAAGTGAGGCCAAAAAGAACCCAAGAAAAAAGGAAAAAAAAATAAAACAAAGAGAGAAAAGAGAGAAGGGACATGCTAATTCCACACTTGTGCTTCAAAGTAGCACCATGTTTTTCATATAGAGAGTCTCCTATCTTGTCACTTTCATATACTAGTGGGAATTTTTCATTATAGAGTTAGATGCACACCCACTTCATATTGAGCTTTCATACACTTATAGCTCTTAGTGCATCCGTTGCATGGCAATCCCTACTCCTCGCATTGATATCAATTGATGGGCATCTCCATAGCCCGTTGGATAGCCGCGTCGATGTGAGACTTTCTTACCTTTTTGTCTTCTCTATGTTTACCCCTATCATCATACTCTATTCCACCCATAGTGCTATATCCATGGATTGCGCTCATGTATTGCTGAGAGTTGAAAAAGTTGAAGCGCGTTAAAAAGTATGAACCAATTGCTCGGCTTGTCATCGGGGTTGTGCATGATAAATACTTTGTGTTAAGAAGATGGAGCATGACAAGATTATATGATTTTATAGGGATAGCATTCTTTAGCATTGATATTTTGAAAGACATGATTGCTTGTTGGGATGCCTGAGTATTAATGTCTTTATGTCAAATTATAGACTATTGCTTTGAATCAATCGTGTCTTAATATTCATGCCATGATTAGAGATATGATCAAGATTATGCTAGGTAGCATTCCACATCAAAAATTATCTTTTTTATCATTTACCTACTCGAAGACGAGCAGGAATTAAGCTTGGGGATGCTGATACGTCTTCGTCGTATGTATAATTTTTGATTGTTTCATGCCAATATTATACAACTTTCACATACTTTTGGCAACATTTTATATGATTTATTGGACTAACATGTTGATCCAGTGCCCAGTGCCAGTTCCTGTTTTTTGCATATTTTTTGTTTCATAGAATATCCATATCAAACGAAGTCCAAATGCGCTAAAAATTTACGTAAAATTATTTTGGAATATATGTGATTTTTGGGAGGTGGAATCAACGCAAAAGGAGGCCCACAGCCCCCACAGTACACCAGGGCGCGCCCCAGCCCCCAGGCGCGTGGTGGTGGGTGGTGGCCACCTCGTAAGGCGGTTGCTGCTCTCCTTCGGTCGCAAGGAAGCTTATATCCAGAAAAAATCATGTGAAAATATCTGCGCAATCGGAGTTACAGATCTCGGGATATTTAACAAATGGTTTTCGGCCAGAAAACAGGAATGCGAAACAGAAGAGAATAGAGGGATGGATCCAATCTAGGAGGGGCTCCGGCCCCTCCGCCGCCATGCAAACCATGGACCAGAGGGGGAAGTCTCCTCCCATCTAGGGGGGAGGCCAAGGAAGAAGAAGGAGGGGGCTCTCTCCCCCTCTCTCCCAGTGGCGTCGGAACGCCGCCGGGGCAATCATCGTGTGACGGCGATCTACTCTAAGAACTCTGTCATCTTCATCAACATCTTCATCACCTTCCCCCATCTATATTTAGTGGTCCACTCTACCGCAACCCATTGTACCCTCTACATGATTTCTTTATGCTTCATATTACTATCCAATGATATGTTGCCATCCTATGATGCTTGAGTAGATTTTTGTTATCCTATCGGTAATTGGTTTAATTTGCTTGTGGTTATGTTGCTGTCCTTTGGTGACCATCATATGAGTGCGCGTGTGGATCACACCATAGGGTTAGTTGTATGTTGATAGAACTATGCATTGGAGGGCAAGGGTGACAGAAGCTTCTTCCTACCATAGAAATTGATGCATATGGGATTGAAGGGGGACCAATATATATCTTAATGCTATGGTTGGGTTTACCTTAATGAACGTTAGTAGCTGCGGATGCTTACTAATAGTCCCAATCATAAGTGCATAGAATTCCAAGTAAGGGACGACATGCTAGCAGTGGCCTCTCCCACATAAAAACTTGCTATCGGTCTAGTAAAGTAGTCAATTGCTTAGGGATAATTCCGCAAATCCTACCACTACCAATCCACACTCGCTATACTAATTTAATTGTACTTTAATGAGAATAGCACCTACTTTTTATTTTCATTTTCTTTATTATCTTGCAAACCTATCCTACCACACCTACAAAGTACTTCTAGTTTTAGTCTTGTTCTAGGTAAAGCAAACGTTAAGTGTGCGTAGAGTTGTATTGGTGGTCGATAGAACTTGAGGGAATATTTGTTCTACCTTTAGCTCCTCATTGGGTTCGACACTCTTATTTATCGAAAAAGGCTACAAATGATCCCCTATACTTGTGGGTTATCACCCTGTTCTTTATTCCTTTCATTACCATCAATTTGCATTGTATCTTTCTAGTTTCTCTCGTTACAGCTCGGCATGTAAAGCTTGAATTTGTCCAATAAAGAAATCATGCCCTTTAAAGGTCCACACTATGTTTGTTTGTGCGCATTGCCTTTGAGCTACAAGAATGTCTGTAAGATACATTTGCTAAAGGACTTTGATCCCTGTCCTACAAGACAAGTCCGAAGTATTCGGCATCGCGGATATTGCATTATATGCATCAGTTTTGAACCTAGATTTTGGTCAATACTTTGGTTGACCGGATCCTATGTTTACCCCTTATGTTCCTGATAAATTCGGCAAAGGGTGTAATAGGAGGACCACTGCGATAGTGTTGCCAGCTTAATTGGCAGAGCGCCTCAGTGGAGAAAGCTGAAAATTGACTATCTAGGTAAGCGCAAACTAGTCGGCCATCTGAAGACCGCGTTAAGCGATGTGATGATAGAGATCACCCTTGTTAAACGAAGGGCTTCTTTTTGACATTATCCGAAGTGCGTAATGGCGTAGACCTCGGCTTGCTAAAGCCGACCACTTCACACACCGGGGGCTTGTCATCAGCCCCACAGTCAAACTCCTATGACTAAGGGAAAGTTGTAAAGCCGTTATATTCTGATTGCCTAGTTCCTATGAGCATGAGCCGCCTTTGGGCACCGAGACGTCGGCTAAGGGTCAGAGCTGCCTCAAGGAACACCCTCTGTATAGTCTACATTGGGGTAGAAGCCGACGACTAGCCACTTTCAGTTTAACACGACCGAACAGGAGGAAAATTAAAAAAAACACAACTATACGAGGGAATTCAAAGCCATACTCTTTCAAGCAAACAATAGTCTTGTGCTTCCTAAAACTTCGGCATTCCGAAGTGCTACCTAAAAATACAAAGTGTATTTTGGACACATGGCCTCGGTTACCCGGCCACCTTTCTCCACCTCGGTGAAGAACTGCCCCATGGTGTGCGGCTACCCTTCGGGGGGCCCCGCAGCAACGATCACCGCATCAACCTTCCGGAAGTGCGTCTTCACGCAGGCGTTTGCCCTCCACGCCCCCTCGAAGAACATAGACCACCTCCAGCTATCCATTTGCAGGGCAGCATCTCATAGTCGAGCCAGCAGGCCAAAGAAGCTGGTTGGCAGGGCTTCGACAGGCCACAGCTTGATGCGAGATCCTGGAGCGTCAGCCTCACTATGCGGAATAACTCCGCCAGCTGCTTCATTCAATCATTCAGCAGCTGCGACGATGGCGACTCCTGGAATTGCCGCCAAAATGCCTTCTCCGCCTCATAGCCCTCCAACTGGTCGAAGTGTTGGACAGCGTCCATGACACTCTTCAGAAGAACCGCGAAGACCTTTGCGGAATGCCACAGCTGGGTGAGTTCAACGCACCCTTTGATGCCAAACACACACTACAATAAATACGGCTTACCCGAGGAGATTTGCTCCACTTGCTGGAGCACCTCGCGGTCAGCCCGGGCCATGGTTTGGAGCTCGGAGTGTGCAAGCTGGAGGTTCTTGAGCTCTTCTTTCACTTGCTTCTCCTCTGCCCAAAGTTTGTCGCGTGCTTCGAACACACGCTTCAGGGTCTCCTCAATCTAAAGGACCCGCGCCCGGTCCTTCTCCCAGGCCACCTTCTTGGCAGCTCGGGCCTTCTCCGCTTCCGCGGCCGCAGCCTTCTTTTGCTCCACCTCCTGCCGAGCCTTCTTGAGGTTGGGCTTGAGCCCATCAAGCTCTACCGTGGCCGTTGTCATTCAAAAAGTTTGGCATTAGCTCTCCATCCAAAACCAAAAATGTCAAGCTTTTTGAGTTCAATATAACACATATAGGCATGCCAGTCCGGGCCACTTACCTTGAGACTGCACGAACCACTAGTTCATCAGGTTGAGGTGCTCCTGGGACCTCTCGAGCTTCCAGTTTACCTCTGCAATCTCCTCGGAGACAGATTTTAGAGCCAAGGTCGAAACCTGCAAACATAGCTCTTTTATATAAGCCCCACAATCAACTGAATGAAACTTCAGGACAATCGCCTTATGCATTAGGCAACGCCCTGGGGGCTGCATATCAAGCTCCTACTTTTATACGACCCAACGCAGGTTTCTTGAAACCACCTTGGGCCCGGGGGCTACTCACTGACCATGCCGTTTAGAAGGCCGTGAGAACATGTTCTCAGACAGATACCTAAATCTACAAACCCAAACAAATAAATTATTTTAATATAAGTGCAGGAGTGTACCTCGAAGCTCGTAATGAGGCCTTTAAATGCCTTTCGCATTCTGGTCTCTACAAACCAGAAGACCTAAAGCGCCACGCTCACCAAGGCATGATAGTCTTCCTTGAGAGAGGAGCCCGTTAAGGCCGCCTCCGTCGCTTCAGCCCACCCCACACTAGCCTGCCTTTGCGGAGGAGGTGGGGGTGGCAAGACCTCAGACCCAAGTACCTGGGTGTTGGGCATGGCGGTCTCTAGCTGCGACGCTGGAGCCGGAGTGGACATTGGCTGGGCGAATGACTGCTCCAGTCCCTCGTTGACGACCTTGGGGATCTTGTCTCCTTGGCCCTGCGGGACCGAGGTCTCAACCTCAGTCATGATAGTCCATACTCTGGCCCCGATTGTGTCAACAGTAGGGACCAAAGTAGATGTTGCCTCCCCCAACCCGTCATAAGCTAGCGGAGGAGTAGCAGGGCCCGGGATCCCGCTGGCGGATGGTAGCCGCTGGAAGAGTCGCTTGGGTGCACCTTCCGCGGAATGCGGAGAGATGCTCGTGTGAGCTGACCCTTACAAAAAAAAGATCTAATGAAGCATAAAACAGGAAAACAGTAACGTACCCTTAGGGTACCGGTCTCTTCCTCCCCAAAGTAAGGGGATCATCTTCTAAGTCGTCGGAGAGCATGATCTTCCACGACGACTTGCCGGTGGCCTCGTTCGAGGTTTCTTTCAACCTCTTTTGGCCCTTGGGCCGTGTTCCAGCTTCGGCATCCTCTGACGCCATCCTTTTCCCTTTGAGGGGAGGGTCCTCCTTCTCTTCATCCTCCCCCACGTCCTCGTGCATAGCAGAGGTATGGGTCTCCTCGGACCGGGTAACCAGGTCTCCTGATTCTGAAGACCCGCCCTGCCCTTTTGGGACTTTCGGCCCCTTGGGGACCACCACATGCGGCTCCTTGGTTAGGAGCACGGGGAGCAAGGGGTTCTTGGCTCATCTGGTAGTGGGGCTGGGCACCGTAGTTTCTGCACCTTGGCCGACCACTTCTGCACACGTCGAATAAATCGATTCATTGAAATCAGTCTCCCCATGTAGGAAAAGAAAGACATGAACTTTTGTGTTAGAACACTCACTGGGGTCCTCCCCCTCTTTGGGGATCTTGTCCTTGGCCATCTTGAGGAGCCGCGTCCACATCCCGGCCAAGGTGGAGCGGAAGAAGGAAGTGATGGGCCCTGCATCCTCGGATTTGTGCTCCCATATCGGTTTGGCCCGGAGTTGGAGCGGGAGGATGCGGCGGTTGAGCATGAAGTTGACAATGTCGGCGAGCTAGAGGTTCTTCGTGGTAGACCACCATTTGACCCTCTTGATCATGGCCTCCACCTCATCCGGGTTCCCCCAGACGACGCTCTTCTCCCTCCAAGACTTGAGCTTCTTTGGAGGCTCGGCCAAAATGGCTAGGACATCGGTTTGTCCAGGGGCGAGTGGCTCGGTGATGTAAAACCACTCGCATTGCCACTCCTTAACCGTCTCGATGAAAGTGCCTTTGAACCAATCAACATTTTGGTTCTTGCTGACCATGGCCCCTCCACACTCCACCAGGTTGGAGCCGCTGGACTTCGGCTTTACCCCGAAGATCTTCAGCCATAGGCCGAAGTGCGGCTCACAGCTGAGGAAGGCCTCGCAGAACGTGATGAAGGAGCCGAGGTGGAGGATGGAGTTCGGGGCCATGTGATGGAAGTCGAGCCCATAATAGAACATCATCCTGTGCACGAAGGGGTGCAGCGGGAACCCCAGGCCTCGGATGAGGTGGGGGACAAAGACTACTTGCTCCCCTGCCTTGGGAGCGGGCACTTGCTAGTCTGCGCCTGGAGTGCGGATGGCGATGTTGGCGGAGAGATACCCCGCGTCACGCAGCTCCTCGATGGTGCCATCCATTATGATGGAACCACACCAATGCCCTTTGAGGATATCGACCATGGTTGGTGGGGGAGTTTGGGTTCGCTGAGGAAGTGGAGGTGCGAGATTGGATCTAGGCGGTGGAGCAAGACGAAGTAGCAGCCGAGGATGGGGGGAATGAGAGCGTGGTTACCTGCTCTGTCCTCTTTTTTCTCTTATAAGCTACTGAAAGCCAAGAGTTCCCCTTGTTTCACCGATAAAAATGCCACTCCCATGAAAGATGTCATTATGCATATGGGAGGAAACAAAATCTTGATGATATCCCAGAGAAAATGAGCATGATCTCCACCTCGATGGGATGTGCCAGTAAAAAGGCCGCCTCGAGCAATGATTTAGGGAAGCAGTAACTGCCCAACCCATCGTGGGATGTGCCGCTTTAATAAAGTTGTCAGACTAGGTGGAGCTGTTCACACCTAGGTGGTCGGCCTTCAAGGCTAAGTCACTTCGTCTCTTCGGGCAGGGTCTAAGCTCGGTCCGGTCTTATTTGACATCGCTCCTTTAAAGATCACAAAGGGGAACTTGTCTATCGAGCCAAGGACTTCGGATTCGAGGTTGTCCTCGTCAAGGGAATTGTCCTCGGCATAGAAAACCAGTTCGGGGGCTACTGACGTTGTCCTGAATTAGGGGGGTACTAACTAGTCGGCCTATGTTCCTCGGATTGGGCCAATGGGCCCTCATTTTTTCTCAAGGACTCCGAAGGCTGTACGTGGGAGGCGTGGTCAAGACTACATCCACAGAAGACTTGTCATACACTCCAAGACTTCTCCAGCTGCCTTGCGTGCAGATACCGACCTTGTAACCCTAGATACCCTACATGGCGTGTATATAAGCCGTAGGGTTTAGCCCGCAGAGGGGACATCAACGCAATATTATTCATCTAGCCCTAGAGTTAGACCACATCTTACGATCTCGTGGTAGATCAACTTTGTACTCGATACATCTATATCAATATAAACAAGAGCATGATGTAGGGTTTTACCTCCATCAAGAGGGCCTGAACCTGGGTAAAACATTGTCTCTCTATTCCTGTTACAATCTGTCCGAGATCCGCAGCTCGTGCCCCCCTACCCCGAGGTCTGCTGGTTTTGACACCGACACCAAACTTGTTATTGGCTACATAATCGTTCAGGTAAAACTATCTTCTTCTTATTCTCCTTGTTCTTCCTTAAATTCACATTTTAAATGTTTTCTTGATGTATGTTCAACTGTCATCCAGAAATTGATTCCCACAAGATTGACCCAGTCTGTGCAAACAGTGAAGATCTTGGCAATAAAATTTATCGGCGCCAATCTGGATCAAGTTGTTGGATTCCTTAAATGCTTTCAGTGCATGAAGAAGCTACTCACTGAGGTGAAACTCCCTTCCTATTCAATGTGAACCACAACGGATCTCAATTTTTTTGTATTTTTCCAAAGTTACAATGAAAAATGTATTATTCAAAACTACATCTAGGCACTGACATTGTACTGGACGAGGGGGTACTAACCTAGTCAGCCCATGCTCCTCGGGCTAGGCTGGTGGGCCCTCATTCATCTCAAGATGAACTCTGGGAGCCGCACGATGGGGGCGTGATCGAGACTGCATCTGCCGAAGACTTGACATACACTCCAAGACTTCCCCTACCGCCTCCACGCCTAGATACCGACCTTGTAACACTAGGAGCCCTACCGGGTGTGTATATAAGCCAAAGGGTTTAGCCCGTAGGGGGGCCTTCAACACAATCTCATTCACCTAGCCCTAGAGTTAGAACACATCTTACGATCTTGATGTAGATCAACTCTGTATTCGATACAACTCCATCAATATAAACAAGAGAAGGAACTAGGGTTTTACCTCCATCAACAGGGCCCAAACCTGGGTAAACATCATCTCCTTGTTCCTGTTACCCATGATTCGACATCCACAGCTCGGGACCCCCTACCCCAAGGTCTGTCGGATTTCACACTAACACTGCCACTTTCATTAAGAGTTCCGCTATGAGATCAGAAGGATCGATGGCTCATATCCAGGTCAACTGCAGCACCTAACGCGGGGATGTGTACGCCCCAACCAACTTTTTGTGTTTGGCAGCATGATTTTCTACGTCGACTCGGTGGACCATCTAGCAACCATCAAAAACTACGCTCCGATCAGGTTGTAACCTTCGGAGGGCTGGAGTACACCGTTGATTCCCGCGGCGAGCTTGTCCAGTCGGGCTGGACGCCTGGCCGGATTCAGGGCTTGACGAGCATCATAGGCTCGACTTCGGAACCGACTTCCCTTGAGGACAACGCATTAGGCTCTCCAACAGTGGGAGGCGCGGAGGGGCTGCCCTCCCCCACCTCAGACAGCTCCATCACAACACCCAGCTCCGACGTGGATCGGAGCTTGGCTTTGAATCCGGTATCGAGCTTAGAATCGATCCCAATGACGGATCTAGAATCCACATTGGCTCCTGGCACGGCCAAAGACGCATTGACCGTACTGCCAATGCTACTTTGAGTTAACCCGGCCAACGACCAGGCTATGAACCCTGAGAAGTTGTCCCACCTTAATGAGATGCTTGACCAAATCCAGAGCTTGTCAATCTCGGACGGCAAGACCTTGGTTTATGACAAGATTAGACTTTAAGCAAACGACCGGGAAATTTATGACCCATCCACTACCCACCTAGTTGCCATGATCGATGATTTAACCGACGTGTTAGACTGTGACAAGGCCACATACATGGATGAAGATGTTAACGGCCTTGCAGAGACCACTTCTCCGCAAACTAATATCGACAAGTGGACCACAACATCTACTTACAATGTGTACATGGTCAACACTCCCAAGTCCCCTCCAAGACGTCGGCATAGACGCAGAAGGGGCACTATACGGGAAACCACCGGGAATAATGCCACCACCGACAACGGTGCGGCCACAGCCGATGAAGCCGGCAATCCCGAGGAGGACCTTCTAACCTCCCCAGAGTGACATGTTAGCCCCGAACGAATTCTCGGGGAGGAAGATCTCGACGACCTCTTTGAAGGAGCCGATGACAACTACATGACTGAATCCGAGGAGGACGAGAGCCTCAGCACCGAGGACTATATAGTCCCCGTAGACCCCATCATGCAAGAGCACTTCAGATGGTGCCTCGTCGCCACCGCTCGCAGCGAGAAGTGGAAGCAGCAGCCATTGCAGTCCAACAAGGACACTCTGAACGACAAATGGGTCGAAATACTCTTGGTCGAGCAAGATCTCGAGGAACGGCGCCATAGTGTGCCTAAGTCTTAACCGTGTAGACGTTTGTTGCACGAGTTCGATGAAGAACTGATGGACGATGTGCTTTTAACATGCGGATGACCAAACCAACCTGACCGATCCTCTAGAGGGCGGGACAGGCCAACACGGGAATATTTCCGCACTCAAACGACACCACGCCATCATGGCAAGGATCCTGTTAACTACCTAGACCCTCATGATGCTTGACGTCACATCGAGGCAAACCGGGCACCTCCTCGGTCCATTTACGGGTGAAGGGGACGCGCGCCGGCCGGGCTTGATGGCTACGATGCCTGGCTGGACAGGAACGGCCACGCCCGAGATCAAGCTTACACACGGCTCTCCCCCGATGTCCGATGGGACACTGCTCGGTTTTGAGGTCCAGCCCACCCGATCCGTTTCACAGACAGGGTAATGGAACATCAGTTTCCGAATGGGTTTAAACCCATCAATATAGAATCATTTGATGGCGCAATGGACCCAGTAGTATGGATCGGAGACTTTCTTCTTCATATACATATGCCTAACAGAGACGACCTCCATGCCATCAAATACTTGCCACTCAAGTTAAAGGGGCCGGCAAGGCATTGGCTCAATAGCCTGCCTCCTCATTCTATCGGCAATTGGGAAACCCTCGAGGATGCCTTTCGGGGAAATTTCCAGGGGACTTACATCCGACCTTTGTACGCTGATGACCTCAACTGTATCACTCAGTAGCCCGGCGAATCAGCCCGGAAATTAAGGAACCAGTTCATCACTAAAAAGAACTAGATTTCTCTGAAGCTAAGGCCATTGTTGCATTCAAGAACAACATCCGAGATGAGTGGCCCACCCGCCAGCTCGGGCAGGGTATACCGAGGAGCATGGCAGCCCTAACCTTGCTTATGACCTGATTTTGTGCGGGTGAGGGAGTCCTGGATTAAGGGGTCCTCGGGTGGTCGGGCTATGTAACATGGGCCGGACTGATGGGCCGTGAAGATACAAGGCAGAAGACCTTTCCTCGTGTCCAGGTGGCACTCTCCTTTGCGTGGATTGCAAGTTTGGCGTCCAGATGTATATTTTCCTTCCTCTGTAAACCGACTCTATACAACCCTAGCCCCCTCCAGTGTCTATATAAACCAGAGGGTTTAGTCCGTAGAGGCGATCAGAATTTTTATAGGCTAGACAAACTAGGGTTTAGCCATTACGATCTCGAGGTAGATCAACTCTTGTAACCCCCATACTCATCAAATACAATCAAGCAGGACGTAGGGTTTTACCTCCATTAAGAGGGCCCGAACCTGGGTAAACATCGTGTTCCCTTTGTCCTTTGTTACCTTCGATCCTCAGACGCACAATTCGGGACCCCCTACCCGAGATTGGCCGGTTTTGACACCGACATTGGTGCTTTCATTGAGAGTTCCACTGTGTCGTCGGCAGAAGGATCGATGGCTCGTTTGATCATCAACAACGACGTTGTTTCCGGGGAGACATTCCTCCCTGGCCAACTTTTTGTATTCAGCAGCTTTGCTCTCCGCGCCAATTCAGTTGGTCACCTTGAGCAGATCGACAGCTACGCCCCTGGTCATCAGATCAGATTTGGGAGCCTGAATTACGTCGCTGATATCCGAGGAGACTTGATCTTTGAAGGATTCACGGCCTCGACCAATATTCCTCATCTTCAAGAAGGCAACCCATCGGATCCATCATCAGGCGCCGCTCAAAGACCAACTACTACCCCTGCCCTAGCCATAGATCCAGGGCAGGGCACCTCATCCGAAGATGGGATCTTAAAACCCACCGGGCCCTCTCCTCTCATGGAGCCCTTTGTCGAAGACCCAGGAGCAACTGTATGTTCGGCGAGCCTGGAATCAAGCAGGACCCTCCTTGTCATCGGAGAGCCGAACTCACCTATGGAGACCAACTCCGAACCCTCAAGGCCTGCGTCTGGTGAACACAACCTGGAAGAGTCTGCCATCCCCAGCTCCGCAGGTCCTCGATTTCCCGTCCGGCCTTCACTCTTAAGCGAGGCCCTGGACTTAATGCGATCTCTCGCCATCACGGAGGTATCACCTCCGAATTACGCACAACCCGAACTAGGGGCTGAGTGCAGGGAATTTTACGTCCCACCCACCACCCACTTGATAGCCACTGTCGAGGACTTAACCGATATACTCGACTACACCTCCGAAGACATCGACGGTATGGACGATGATGCCGGAGCCGAACCAGGCCAAAACACGCCCATCACCGGACGTTGGACTGCCACTTCTACATACGACGTGTACATGGTGGATACACCCAAAGAGGACGACGATGGCAATCAAGATCCGATCGAGGACAAGCCCGTCGAGGTACCACCGAAGCGTCGACGTCAGCGGCGCCGTTCACGATCGCAGTGGGAAAAAGAAAGTAATACCGGCACCGGAGACATTGACACTCCAGAGAATGCCGAAGAGCCTGACAAACCCATTGAGCCTGCCGTAGAGCAGGATAATTGGGAAGAGGGACAAGTTAACCCTGATGAGCCAGTCGGGAATGAAGATTCGGAGGATAGTAACTATCTACCGATCTCCGAGGAGGATGCCAGCCTCAGCATCGAAGACTTCATCGTGCCAGAGGAACCCCTCGAGCAAGAGCGCTTTAAGCGACAGCTCATCGCAACAGCGAGGAGCCTAAAAAAGAAACAGCAACAGCTTCAAGCCGAACAGGATACGCTCAATGACAGATGGACCCAGGTCCTAGCTGCCGAGGAATACGGCCTCGAACGCCCAACAAAGAACTATCCGAAGCATCGACTACTGCCACAATTCGATGACGAGGCCCTAGAGCCAATACCGTCAAGATATAATCATGCTGATGAACTAGACCGACCACCACGTGGACGAGACAAAGCGGCCACTCGTACCGAACACCAGCCCGCGCCACCTCGCCATCAAGGCAAAGAGGCAGCAGCTCAGGGCTGCACCTACAACCTACGTCAGGACCTGGACAATAGAGCCGGCAAGACCAGATCAATATACGGATCAACGGAGCGTGCTCCGACAAGAGATGACGGCCTTCAAGCTTGGCGTGAGCAGCATAACCAAACTCGGGCCGAAAACCAAACACGGATGTCATCCGAACTCCATCGTGACGTTGCCCGATACAGGGGTGCTGCACACCCCTTGTGCTTTACCGATGAGGTAATGCAGCACCAATTTCCAGAAGGTTTTAAACCCGTAAACATCGAATCATACGATGGAACGACAGATCCCGCGGTATGGATTGAGGATTTTCTTCTCCATATTCACATGGCCCGCGGCGACGATCTCCACGCCATCAAATACCTCCCCCTAAAGCTGAAAGGACCAGCGTGGCACTGGTTAAACAGCCTACCAGAGAACTCTATTGGTAGCTGGGAAGACTTGGAGGATGCCTTTAGAGACAACTTCCAAGGTACCTATGTCCGGCCTCCCGATGAGTCATATAGTCCAGCAACCCGGTGAGTCAGCTCGCAAACTCTGGACTAGGTTCTTAATTAAAAAGAATCAAATCGTCGACTGTCCAGACGCCGAAGCCCTCACGGCCTTTAAAGATAGCGTCCGCGACGAGTGGCTCGCCCGACACCTTGGTCAGGAAAAGCCAAAGTCTATGGCAGCTCTTACTGCACTCATGACCCGCTTCTGCGCGGGAGAGGACAGGTGCTTGGCTCGTAGAAGCAATAGTACCAGCGACCCTGGCACTTCCGAAGTCAGGGACGGCAATGGCAGGCCACGACGTAACAAACACAAGCGTCGAAACAATAATGAAGAAACTGAAGACACAACGGTTAACGCCGGATTTAGTGGCTCTAAATCCGGTCAGCGGAAGAAGCCATTCAAAGGAAATAAGGACGGTCCATCTAATTTGGACAAAATACTCGATCAGCCTTGCCAGATTCATGGCACCCCCGACAAGCCTGCAACCACTCCAACAGAAATTGTTGGGTCTTCAAACAGGCCGGTAAGTTAAATACCGAACATAAGGGGAAAGGGCCGCCAAGCGAGGACGATGACGAGCCTCGCCCACCGAACATAGGGGGACAAAAGAAATTTCCCCCTGAGGTGAAAACAGTGTACATGATATATGTCACGCATATCCCCAAAAGGGAGCGCAAGCGCGCACTAAGGGACGTCTACGCCGTAGAGCCTGTCGCCCCCAAATTCAACCCATGGTCGGCTTGTCCGATCACCTTCGATCACAGGGACCACCCGACCAGTATCTGTCACGGAGGTTCGGCGGCCCTGGTCCTCGATCCAATCATTGACGGCTATCATCTGACTCGAGTCCTTATGGATGGCGGCAGCAGTCTCAACATGATATATCAAGACACTGTCCGCAAAATGGGTATTGACCCGTCAAGAATCAAGCCTAGTAACACCACCTTTAAAGGAGTGATACCCGGCGTCGAGGCCCGCTGTACGGGCTCATTAACATTGGAAGTAATCTTCGGTTCACCGGACAATTTCCAAAGCAAAGACTTGATCTTCGACATCATCCCCTTCCGTAGTGGTTATCACGCACTGCTCGGACACACTGCCTTCGCCCGCTTCAATGCAGTCCCGCATTATGCTTATTTAAAGCTCAAGATGCCTGGACCCCGCGGCGTTATCACAGTCAATGGAAACATGGAACGCTCCCTCCGTACCGAGGAGCACAACGCGGCTCTTGCAGCCGAGGTATAGAGCGGCCTTATCAAGCCGAACACTTCATCGGCCATCACGCCTCCGGACACTATTAAACGAGTCCGGCCTACTCTGCAGAACAACAGCTCGGTCAATCCGGCGCTGGACTAGCACTTCTGCCTTTGTCCACCGCCCCATCTAATAGCGGCATATGTACCACGTGTGCATAACTACGCACTCAAAATACCTTGGGCGACGACGGAGGCACTCCGTGGACGAGGTCCATAAATACGGCTCGACCCTATTCGGACCTTAATCTCCCTTTTCTTTTTTTCTATTTTCTCTCCTATTACAGGTTCTTTAAAACCTAAAGCCACTTCACGATGGCGCATGGCCCTTTCCCAGGCCCCTGCTATATACACGATCGTCGATCCATTCAAAGGATCCTCCACCAAGACGAAAAACAGCGCAGACGTAAGGCAGGATGTCCAAAGGATCTTCACGATACCTTTTCTTTTTTAGGACCTGTATACAGCTTTCCCTTGTTCTTAAATTCTTGGCATGTAAAATAGCCCTGATGCTTATAGCATCATCTGTAAAAGCACGTTTTGACGTATCAATCAGACTATAATGGAAAACAGTTTTTACCAACCCTATTCGGTATTGGTTTATTTCATAATCTATATTCCCTCTTCATGTCAGATTGGTGTATACACTTCGGCATAGCTTAAAATGCCAGGGGCTCTATTCGGCCACCTATATTTTCAACAAAAAAAAGAAGTCCGAACGCTTTTAGAGTGCACTTCGGCGTCTCGAACACTGCATTATATGCATCAGCTCCGAATCATGTCTTTGGTCAATAGTTGGGTTGCCCGGCTCCTGTGGTTACTACCTTACGTTCCGCTCGTTCAGCTAGGGTAGTAAAGGGAGAACTACTGCGATTGTGTTTCTGGTTCGTCCGGTCAAACACCTCAGTAGAGAAAGCCGAAAACTGACTGTCATGGTGTGGCGAGAGCTGGTCAGCTATTCGGCGACTTGCTATAAATCTTTTGTGATTTCTTCCGTATTATGCGAAGGACTGGCCTCTGTCCGGTCATGTGCTTAAGGCATCCCAGTTCGGATAGCCGCATACGCACCAGGGGCTAGTACTTAGCCCCAACATCAAACTCCTATGGCTAAGTGAAAGTGATAAAGCCGCATAGTCTGATTGCCTTGTTCGCCTACGCAGACACCTCCTTCCCGAACCAAGACGTTGGGTCAAGAGTGATCATGCATTATTCCGAACACCCCCGTAGTATCTACGTGGGGGCTGAAGCCGACGACTGTCAAACTTTCAAGATAACAACATACGGCCATACAGGAGGCAAGCAATTCCAGATAAAGAAATAAATAGCCTTGGTTTATAAAACAACATCTGGGTAGCTCGGATACATTCACTCAAATATGATATCCTTTGAGCATTGGCCCTCTATTAATCGGGCACCCTCAAGGACGTCTTCAAAATACCGCTCTGGCTTGCGGTGGTCCTTGCCTTCGGGTGGGCCCTTGACCGCCACGATGGTGGCCTTCATCTTTGCCCAGTGCATTTGGACACGGGCAAAGGTCATTCGCGCACTTTCTATGCATGCCGAGCGCTTAACAGCTTCAATCTGGGGCAGCGCGTCGGCAAGTCGCTGCACCAGGCCAAAGCAGCTCCTAGGAATGGGTTCGGTTGGCCATAGCCGGACTATGACGTCCTTCATGGCCAATCCGTACATCCTGTGCAGCTCTGCCAGTTGCATCATGTGGTTGTTTAACAGTGCCGGACGCTCCGACGCCGTGAACTGTGACTAGAAGAGCTTCTCCGTCGTGTGCCCCTCCTGGGCCCGAAAGAACTGCGCGGCATCGGTGGCACTCTTCGAAAGATCCGCAAATGTGTCTGGAGAACTCCACAGTCGAGTGAGCAAGGCATATCTTTGACCGCCAAATATAGTTTGCAAAAGAAAGGGCTTACCAGCCGCTATCTGTTCGGAATGCCAGATTTCCTCGCGAGCAGCCCGGGACTCGGTCCTCGCCTACTTGGCCTCTTGGAGGGCCTTAGCGAGTTCGGCCGCCTGGGCCTTATTCTTCTCCTCCAAGGACTCGCACTTGCCGGCGGCATCCTTGAGCTCTTGCTCCACTTCGGTCACCCTCTCCTCATACTGGCGGCGGGCGACCTGTTCGGACTTTAAATCTGCAGCCGCTTTGTCTGCGGCCGCTTTACTCGCCTTCGCCTCCTCCTTGGCTTGGGCAAGGGCACTCTTGAGGGTCTCGACCTCGCCCGCGCTACCTGCAATCATACACATAGTAGCGCATGAGTCTAAACTCAGATTTTGCATATTAATTCAGGCATGTGCGAGATATTTCAAACATACCTTGCGCCTCATCGAACCGCCTGTTCATGCGGTCGATATCATCATCAGCCAGCTGCAGCCTCCACTTAAGATCGGAAACTTCAGCGGCCTGGGCGGTTACCGCCAACATGGAAGCCTGTTATACAATATAAAAGTACGTCACCTCTTTCGAATACTATATGATCCTCTGTCTGGCTTTTTCAAAACTAGACAGAGTCTCAGGGGCTACTATCTATGCACAGGTCTGTCCCTTTATAAAAAGCATCTAGAGCATTATGTTGCATACCTCGAAGCCTGTTAACAGGTTGGTGAAGGCTTCGTTCAGCCCGTTCTTGGCAGACTAAATCTTCTCAACCACCACACCCATCAGGGTGCGGTGCTCCTCCACGATGGCAGCACGTCGTAGTGCTTCCACCAAGGTATTCGGCGCCTCCGGATTAGTGGAGGCCGCCTGACTCCGGGGCCACATTGGTCTCCGGAAAGATGTCCGGCTGGGGGCCAGATTGCTCATGACCCCCGCCGTCTGTCGCCATGAGCGTCGCCCCCTCCATGTCTTCGGCAGCCAAGGTATTACCCTCGGGCGCCTTCTCGGCAGCCTCGCTCGCCCCTCCATGGCCGGGAGAGGTCCTTCGGGACAACACCTCGGTGTCATCCACGGTGATCAGCGAAGGGGCTCGCGGTGGCGTCTCACTCTCTACCATCTCGGGCGGCAGAGAACTCCCTTCAGACAGCGATGGTTGGGGGAGGTCGCGGGACGGGCTGAAACACAAAAATGATATGTTGTATTACAACAATAACAGACCGAATATTTGCTGAGTATCCTTTTCGGCACTTACGATTCGGCCAGGGGTTTTTCCCTGAGGCACCTCTCGGGGGTGTATTCGGCGTCCGTATCCGAACCGTCCGAGAGGGTTATCTTCTCCCTCTTGGATGCCCCCTCCTCCAGGTCTGCGGAGGCGGCCCTTTTCTTCTTTCCCCCATTTAGGGGAGAACCACTTTCCGCCTCCTCCTCCTCTTCATCTTCATCTCCATCCACTTTCCGCGTTCGAAGTACCTTTACGGTGGAGGCCGCCCTTGGCCTCCTTGCCCTTCTTTTTGGTCTTCTTCTCCGGCGCCTGATGCGGCGCCGGAACCAGCATCCTCGTCAGCAAAGGATTGGTTGGGTCTTCAGGTAGTGGAGCCGGACACTTGATCCGCTCCACCATCACTGTCCAGCCCTGAATGAAAGAATGAAAATCTCAGTATAAACTTTGATTTATTTATTGAAAATTGTGTTCGAAACTAAAATGCTTACCGGTGTGGCCAGACTCTCGATGTCAAGACCAATGTCTTCGGTCTTCTTCGGCCACGTCTTCTGGGCCTTGAAGAGCAGCTTCCAGATCTCTTCGTGCGTTGTACCGAAGAAGCGCTGTAGGGTCCGGGGACCTTCCGGATTGAACTCCCACATATGTAGAGGTCGGAGATGGTAGGGGAGGATTCGGTGGGAAAGCATCACCTGAATCACGTCAGTGAGACTGGTATTCTTACTTATCATATTTTTGATGCGCTTCTGCAGCATCATCACTTCCGCGGTCGACCCCCAGTCCAGACCCTTGTTGGTCCACGACGCGAGCCGCATTGGGGGTCCAGATCTAAACTCAGGAGTGGCCGCCCACCTAGAGCCGCGAGGTTCGGTGATATAGAACGACTCCTGCTGCCACACCTTGACGATCTCCACGAAGGCCCCTTTAGGCCAGGTGGTGTTGGGGAGTTTGCTCACCATGGCGCCGCCGCACTCTGTGTGTTACCCATCGACCACCTTCGGCTTCACATTGAAGACTTTTAGCCATAGGCCGAAGTGTGGGGGGATGCGAAGTAGCGCCTCGCACACGATGATAAACGCCGAGATGTAGAGGAAAGAATTTGGTGCTAGATCATGGAAATCTAGCCCGTAGTAGAACATGAGGCCGCGGACAAAGGGGTGGAGGGGGAACCCTAGTCCGCGGAGGAAATGGGGGATGAATACAACCCTTTCGCCGGGCTTTGGAGTGGCTGTGACTTGATCCTTTACAGGGAGCCTGTGCGCGATCTCCGCGGACAGATATCCCGCCCCCGGAGCTCCTTGATGTCCTTCTTCGTGATGGAGGAGGCCTCCCACTTGCCCTTCGAGCCAGATCCGGACATGACTGTAGAGGTTGGCGGCGGTGGGAAAGATTGAAACTTGGGCGCTGGAGCTTGAGGATGGGAAAACGGGAGAAGGAAGAAGGCGTGGGGAGAAAAGATGGATCTTTATCCACTTATAAAGGAAGTAAATATCAGCCGCCCCCCCCCCCTCAAGCCTTAAAACTCGCCTGTTCCCAAGGGGTTGTGCAAATGGCACGGTTGGATTACCCAAACCCGTATTGATGAGGATCCCGCAATAAGTGGGCACGATCTCCGCTTTGACAAGACGTGTCGATAGAGGCCGTATCTCAAAATGCGAAGCGGGAGGCCAAAAATCGGTTTGGAATGATAAAGAGGCTAGATGTGACGTTTCGCCGAAAAAGCTGTCAGTCGATGGACATTACTTTGACTAAGCATTTTACCTCCGTGGTTGAGGGTTGTGACTGACATGCAAAGCCGGATATAGTTCTTTTATTCGGAAGATTGCTTTGAAGTATTCAGGCGAGGAACCCGCCTTGCAATGACAATCTACGTGCCAGATACATCGCCATTGAAGACTGGTTCAGGGGCTACTGAGGGAGTCCTGGATTAAGGGGTTCTCGGGTGGTCGGGCTATGTAACATGGGCCGGACTGATGGGCCGTGAAGATACAAGGCAGAAGACCTTTCCTCGTGTCCGGGTGGGACTCTCCTTTGCGTGGATGGCAAGTTTGGCGTCCAGAAGTATATTTTCCTTCCTCTGTAAACCGACTCTGTAAAACTCTAGCCCCCTCCAGTGTCTATATAAACCGGAGGGTTTAGTCCATAGAGGCGATAAGAATTTTTATAGGCTAGACAAACTAGGGTTTAGCCATTACGATCTCGAGGTAGATCAACTCTTGTAACCCCCATACTCATCAAATACAATCAAGTAGGACGTAGGGTTTTACCTCCATTAACAGGGCCCGAACCTGGGTAAACATCATGTTCCCTTTGTCCTTTGTTACCTTCGATCCTCAGACGCACAGTTCGGGACCCCCTACCCGAGATCGGTCGGTTTTGACACCGACAGCGGGCGAGGACAGTTGGTTGGCCCGTAGTACCCATAACAACGATGCATGCACCTCATAAACGCGCGACGCCAATGGAAAGCCTCGGTGTAATAAAAATAAGTGCAGTCATATGAATGGCGACAGCGAAACGGAGGACGCCGCAGTCAATGCAGGGTTCACCGGACCTATATCCGGGCAGAAGCGGAAACCCTTTAAAGGGAATAAGGATGGACCCAGCCAGCTTGATAAAATTCTCGACAGGCCGTGCCAAATTCATGGCACCTCGGACAAGCCAGCAACTCATACTAACAAAAATTGCTGGGTCTTCAAGCAGGCCGGCAAAGTCACGACAGAGGGTCTGAATAAAACCCAACCTTGCAGTGAAGACAAGGATGAACCTCGACGGCCCAACAATGGACGCCAAAAGAAGTTTCCTAACAAGGTAACAGAAGTAAACATGATTTACGTTACCCACATTCCCAAAAGGGAGAGGAAGTGCGTACTTCGGGACATTTTTGCGCCAGTTGCCCTGAAGTTCAACCCATGGTCGACTTACTCGGTCACATTTGACAAACATGACCATCCGACCAACATCAGGCATTGCGGTTCGACCACACTCGTCCTAGACCCGATCGTCAATGGTTTTCATCTGACACGCATCCTTATGGACGGAGGAAGCAACCTCAACTTAATCTACGAGGACAAAGTTAGGAAGATGGGCACTGACTCATCTTGGATCAAACCCAGCAGCACCACCTTGAAAGGTATCATACTAGACATTGAGGCCCACTATACCTCTAATGGAAAAAAGCCTAGGTATGGCATGGCAAAAAGTCCCTTGCTGGCATAGAGACCCAATGCCACCAATATGGCACCAGTGAAAACAGTTTAGTGGTGGCGTTGGCAGGCACGTCAGCAGTATTTTAGTAGTGATGGTGTGCCACCTGGCTAACGCCAGCAATATATTGTGTTATCTATGGCCTTTATTGTGAGGCAATGCTAGAAATTTGTATTTTTCAGCAATAAAAAATATACCCAGTTATTAGTATATGTGCAGCCATTTAAACTTCTAGTGGTAAGTCTCAAATCCACAAAAATATACCCAGCTATTAGTATAGTTTTTAGTAACTAGCTTGCTACTACCTACAAGCAAAATTTATCTGGTAGCTAGCTATAAGCAAAAGTATCGTCATCTCATGCAACTTGTTATCCGCTAACTAGCTACGATGAAGAATGATCCTCATCTCATGCAACTTGTTCCTGTTGTCCTGTCCCTCCTTTCTGAAATAGACTTTGCGGGTCTTCAGCTCCTCCCTCTTGGCCTTTAGGAGCCGTATCTCCTTCTTCATAGACTCGATCTCGGTGACAAGTAGCTGCTTCTGGTCGATGAGCTTCAATTTCTTATCGCAGAGATCAGATTTCTCGTCGATCATCTCCTCCTTCTCTTTCTTCAGGGAGTCATTCAACTCCTTAAGTGCCTTCATTGTACTCTCCTTTGACGCGACAAGCTCATGGCTGAACATGTCCACATCACATACCGGTAGCTGCTACTGGACCGGTTCTAGAGATGGGTCTCGTACATATGTCTAGCAAGTCAAATATTTGAAATCATCAATAAAGAATGGTTAGATGATATATGTATATATGCATGTGTTTGCAATGCTCATGGATGTTTTTGTAATCTTACCTGGTTGGTGCTCGTTTCGCCTTTGTCAACTTCATAGGCCGTGAAGTTGCACAAGGATTGGTAGTGGCTGTTCCAGCTAGTCATGGCTGGAAATTCAAAATAGTAAGAAGTATAGGTTATTATGACAAGAACCAAACACACATGTCAAAGTATACAATGCAAATCTATCCATAACATCATGGAGTATGCTACATTAGCAAACACACTGTTATATTCATCAAGGGTAAAACAGCAACAATATATCATAGCATGTGCATAACTAGATTTGGACAACAACAATATAGCACTATCGATATCTTCACACAATTATATGGATGAAGTGTAGTATATATATGCCAGTTTGTATCTATAACATGTGGGCAAGAACTAAACACACACCTAACTTGGTCAAACTTGCCTAAGTTGAGTTGTGACAAAGTGTGGCAAGTTGTATCTTGGAACCAAACAACCCCTAAGGCCTTGTTTGGATTGTGACTATATTTGCCACACCTAACTTGGAGCATTACTTTTGAGTGGAAATTTTCTTTGGACACTCAACTATTTTGCCACACCTAACTTGGAGCATTACTTTCGAGTGGAAATTTTCTTTTTAAACTATATTTGCCACATATTGCCACATTGGACACTCAACTATTTTAATTAAACCGAAGATTCAATGAGAAGCTAGTGATATATGTGAGATGGTGAAAAAGTAGTACACAACAGCAACTCAAACACTTTGTTATGGATTACAATAGCAACTCAAACACTTTGTTTCAGAATTTAGATGCTTCCAAAGATGATGACTTAAAAATTGACAGATTGCACTTCCAATTTCCAATTGACAACAACAACAGCAACTCAAACACCTTAATTTGATTGACAGATTGCACTTCCAATTTCTACAACTAGCAACTCAAAACACCTTAATTTTATTGACAGTGGGAGTGACCTACAGGAAAAGAGGGAGGGATGATATGCTCACCTGGGTTGGAGCCGAGGGTCGCCTACAGTCTACTCCATCGCCGTCGTCGTTGCCTGCTACCGTCGCCGTCGCCTGCTGCCGTCGCGGAAACCCTAGCATAGGGAATGCGAAACACACCTCTAATTAAAAAAATCCAAATGGACCAGATGAGAGTGGGAGGCTCAGATGTGTACCTCAGGACTGGAGAACGACGACAATCGCTGGAATCGAAGTGGCGCCGACGAGCGATGAAAGAGAGGGAGAGAAAGGGGAACGGAACAGAGCAGCGCAGGGCAGAGAGAGGGTGTGGGTCGAGGGGCCGTTGCCCCCGTTGGTTTTGACCCCCATGACATCCTAATCCTAATTTGGCTAGCCCAATAAGAAAAAAGGTCACCACCTAAGAAATGTCATTATTTCCATTTAAAAATAATAGAAATTTAATAAAAGTAAACTATAATATACTATAAAAAAGATCACCACATAAAAAACTTAAAAAAAATTGGAAGTGCGAAAGTACATATTTGAAGGCTCAAAACTATATATTTCAAATCTTAAACTAAAAAGGAAAAAAAGTAAATTTAAAGTCTTAAAGTACATATTTTAAAAAATGTCATTATTACCATTTTAAAATAATAGAAATTTAATAAAAGTAAACTATATATTATAAAAAAGATCACCAATAAAAAACTAAAAGAAAAAAATTTGGAAGTCTCAAACTACATATTTGAAGGCTCAAAACTTATATTCAAGTCTTAAACTAAAAAGGAAAAAAATTAAAGTCTCAAAGTACATATTTTAAAAAATGTCATTATTTATATTTAAAATAATAAAAATCTAATAAAAGTAAGTTATAATATACTATAAAAAAGATCACCACATAAGAAACTAAAAAGAAAAAAAATTGGAAGTGTCAAACTACATATTTGAAGGCTCAAAACTATATATTTCAAGTCTTAAACTAAAAAGGAAAACAGTAATTTAATGTCTCAAAGTACATATTTTAAAAAATGTCATTATTTCTGTTTAAAATATTTTTTTTAATAAAAGTAAACTGTAATGTACTATAAAAAAGAATATACCAAAAAAATAATAATATAAGAATGTTGGCACTGACAAAATAACAATACTGGCGTCGGAACCAACAGCACGCCACAACTAAATATAATAGTACTGGCGTTCCATGCTATTCCATGACAGCACTATATTACGCCTGGTACAAATTTTTGATCCCATATACTTCTGACGCTACCCTGTTTTCCAACGCCACCACTATGCCCCTACTAATGTCATACCAAATAAGCCAACGCCACCACTATTTGAAAAAAACAGTGGTGGCGTTGGTTGTAAATGGCGCGCCACCAATGAAAGTTGTGGCAAGCACTTTTCCACTAGTGTACATGTCGGTGTACACAAACAGGGGTATTTGTTTCCCCCTGACCCGTGTGCAGACTTGCAAAGCCTCCTGGCTAACTTCCCTTGCCGGGCAAAACAAGACCCAAGAAGAACAAGCTAGCAGAAGGCCACCTTGGGAAGGCCTCCCTTGCCGGGCAGGAGAGCCTAGCCAGGTCGAGGCCACACCTAAGGGCAAGTCCAGTTCGCCCCGGCAGGGTTGCTGGGACCGCCAAGACCAGGACCCGCCAAGCTCCTTTGCCGAGGAACCTTCGCCAAGACACCACTGCTCAACCTCATCACACCAAGATCGTTAATCAGTGCGGTGTCAAGGTATCAAGCAACCTGGTGGGTCCTGTCAAGCACATGGCAGCATGATAAGGAAGAGATTAGCTTTATTGACACCCGTCAAGAGGATGTGTCACACTAATAAGAAGAAGCGGAGAAGCGGCGCGGCAGGCTTGCCGGGCTTCAACCTCAGCACGACACCTAGCAGTGCATTTAATGCACTTTGTCCTAACTGCCAGAGTTAGGTATGAGAGCACTGTTAGCTATCTAATCACATCCAAATGAATGTTTTGCCATTGTGGTCGCCCCTTCGGCTATAAAAGGAGGCCTGAGGCAACCTACCAAAGTGTTCGAACTCTTCGACCCCCCACACTTGTACGCACGTAGTTGCATTCCCCCAGGCACCCTTGCCGGGCTAGTGCACCTCGTGTCTTCGCCTTCCTCAAGTTCAATCCACCATAGCAGGAGTAGGGTTTTACGCTGCAAAGCGGCCCGAACCTGGGTAAAGAGAGTTGTGCATCGCCGTGTTGTCCCCTGTTGCTTCTTCTCTTTGTGCAACACGGTCGTCCCCTTGCCGAACCATAAAGGGGCACCCATGCCGCATAGGTGATCGTGCTTGCATGCCAACAATACCGCAACCATGACACTGGAGGTAGTCTTCGGGTCAGCTAAGAACTTCAGGAGCAAGGAGTTAATCTTCGACATCGTCCCTTTCCGCAACGGATATCACACGCTCCTAGGGCGCACCACATTCGCCCGCTTCAATGCAGTACCGCATTACACTTACCTCAAGCATAAAATGCCAGGACCTAACGGTGTTATTATAGTCAATGGAAATAATGAACGCTCTCTCCGGACGCAGGAATAGACCGCAGCCTTCGCAACCGAGGTGCAGGCATCCGAGGAGGCAGCCCGTTGTGGTAAACGCACCACCAGCTCTTCGAAGCGTACGCGGGGCACGCCAGTCAACCTCAGACATGCACTCCCCCACCCTAAATAGGGGTATGGGCTCCTCACGCGCTGCCCTTGGAAGGGGCGCCATGTCCCCAGGGTGCAAAATTTCGCACTAAAAATTCCCTGGGCCACCAATGAGCAAAAACAAAGGAGATGTCAGATTGGCTAGACCGAGCAGCGATGAAACTTTGGACTTGCACATCGGCACGATTCTATCAAAGAACTAGCCAATACTAGCATGCCCACGTGGCATCAACCACACAAAATAACAGCTGCATACCTCTTCAAAGGACTCCGCCAGCAAATGCATCAATCATGTGCATCGATGAGGTTGCATGTTGCTTGTATCAATCTTCACCATCAACGAGGATGAGCTGGTCAATAGCCTGGAGACGCAGACGTGTGGCAGGAACCGGCCCGGCGCATAAACCCAATGACAATGTCCGCCCTGTTCTTACGTACTCCTTCATTGTCTTTAATCGCATTGTATCATTTTTAGTTCCACTTGCAACAGCTCAGCATGTGAAGCTTGACCATATGAAATAAAGAAATCGTGCCCCTTAAGGTCCCTGAACGCATTTCCTTACAAGCATTACATGTGAGCTACAAGATCGTTGTTATGATACAACTGCTAAAGGGCTTTGTTTATATGCCCCAAATTACAAGTCCGAAGTTCTCGATGTCTCGGATGTTGCATTATATGCATCAGTTTCGAACCTAGATTTTGGTCAATAGTTGGGTTGCCCGGATCCTATGTGTACCCATTATGTTCCCCACAAATTCGGCTAAGGGTTAAATGGGAGAACCACTGTGATAGTGCTGCCAGTTTAATTGGAATAGCGCCTCGGTGGAGAAAGTCGGAAACTGACTATCTAGGTAAGCGCAAACTGGTTGGCAATCCGAAGACCAAGTTAAGCAACGTGTCATTAGAGATCACCTGTGTCAAACGAAGGGCTTCTTCCTCGCATTAGCCGAAGTGGGTATAAACCTCGGCTACCTAAGCCGACCACTTCACATACTGGGGGCTCATCGTCGGCCCCCACAGTTAAGCTTCTATGACTAAGTGAAAGTCATCAAGCCACTATAGTCTGATTGCCTAGTTCTTATGAGCATGGACTGCCTTGGGAACCGAGACGTCGGCCAAGGGTCATGTTGCCTAAAAAAGAATACCCTCAGTACACTGTACAGGGGGGCTGAAACAGACAACTAGCCACTTCAGATTAGCACGGTCGAACAGGAGAAAGATGAGTAAACAACAGAATTTAAAGCCAAATTCATTAAAACAGATGATAGTTTTTTATACATCTCACTTCGGTATCTCGAAGTACCATCTAAAAATACAAAGTGCCGTGGGACAGTTAGCCTTGGTCATCCGGGCACCCTCTTTACTTCTGCGAAGAACTGCTCCGCGGTGTGCACCTTCCGTTCAGGGGCCCCACAGCAATGACCTCCACGTCGACCTTACAAAAATGCGTCTTCATGCAAGCGTATGCCTGCCATGCTCCCTCCAGGCACGCAGAACGCTTCCAGCGATCCACTTGAAAAATGGCTTCCTGCAGCGGCGCCAGGAGCCCAAAGAAACTGGTCGACAGCGCCTCCATTGGCCATAGGTTGACGTAGAGGTCCTGGAGCACCATCCTTGCCATTCGAAGAAGCTCCGTTAGCTGCTTCATTTGATGATTCAGCAATTGTGGCTGCGGCAGCTCCTGGAACTGCCACCAGAATTCCGCCTCCGCTTCATGGCCTTCTCGTTGGCCGAAGTGAAGGCCGGCGTCAGCCGCGCCCTTCGGGAGATCGGCGAAGTCCTCAGTGGACCGCCAAAGCTGGGTGAGCTCGATGAATCCCTTGTTGCCAAATGCACATGAAGTAAATATGGCTTTCCAGCGGATATCTGCTCCACTTGTTGGAGCACTTCGCGGTCAGCCTGGTCGTTGGTCTGGAGCTCGGCATGAGACCTGCGTAGCTTTTACAGCTCCTCACCCGCCTTCTTCTCCTTCTCTTGAAGGGAATCATGCTCGAGATATACGCCCTTCAGGGATTCCTCAACATCCAGGACCCACGCCGTGTCCTTCTCCCTAGTCACCTTTTCGGCGGCTTGGTCTTTCCCTACCTTGGCGGTAGTAGCCTTCTGCTGCTTGGCCTCCTGCCAAGCCTTCAACAGCTCGGCCTTGAGCCCCTCAAGCTCGGCTAACACCACTATCATTCAAACAGTTCGGCATTAGCCTCTACTTCAACAAGACTATCATTGTTCAAAAGTACATTCGAGGGTATATCACATCAGTCGCTTACCTTCAGACTGCTCGACCTAGTTGTTCGTAAAGTCAAGGTCCTTTTAGGACCTCGCGAGCTTCTGGTTCATCTCCGCAATCTCCTCGAAGGTAGAGCTCAGAGCCGAGGTAGAAACCAGCACACAAGCACCTCATAGTTAGTCCTATGATCAATCTATTGATACAGCGGACATGTATTATGTCATAAGAGTCAGTGTCCTAGGGGCTAATCATTTTCCTAATACCATACTTGGATCCCAACGCTAGTTTTTTAAACCTAGCCTTTGGCTTGGGGGCTACTCACTGGCTATGCCATCTAAACACCAAGTAAAGATGTCTTCGGACAGATATACGGATTTGCAAGTAAACCTAAGACAGGAAATTAGTTTTTCAAGGACAAAAGAATACCTCGAAGCTCGTGATGAGGCCTTCGAATACCTCATGCGTTCCAGCCTCAGCAGACCTGAAGCCCTGCAGCACCATGACAATTAACGCGTGGTGCTCTTCCTTAAGAGAGGAGCCCATTTAGGCTTCCTCCACTTATTCAGTCCACCCCATGCTAGCCCGCCCTTGGGCGGAAGGTGGGGGTGGTAAAACTTCATACCCCGGCACCAAAGTGTTGGGCACAGGGGACTCCAGTTGCGGCGGTGCAGCCGGAGTGGACTTCGGCTGGGCTGATGATTGGCCCAGCCCCTCCTTGACGACCTCGGGGACTCCGTCCCCTTAGCCTTGTGGGACCGAGGTCTCGACCTCGGCCATGATGACCGACTCTTTGGCCCCCGTCGTGTCAACTCGGGGGGCCGAAGTAGACGTTTCTTCCCCCAGCCATCCTTGAGCTGGGGCGGGAGTGGCGGGATCAGGCGTCCCACTGGCGGATAGCAACCCGCTCGAGGAGTCGCTGGGGTGCATCCTTGGCGGACTGTAGGAAGATACTTGCGTGAGCTTACTCCTGGTACAAGAAGTTGATGCAAAACAGACATAAAAATAGTGACGAACCTCCGGGGTGCCGGTTTTTTCGGCCCCATCATGAGGGTATCGACTTCTGAGTCATCAGAGAATATGATCTTCTCCAACGATCTGGGCTTGCTGGCAGTCCCGGTCGAGGTTCTTTTCAACCACTTATGGCCCTTGGGCCGCGCCTCGGCCTCGGCGTCCTCCGACGCCACCCTTTTCCCTTTTGGAGGAGGGTTCATTCTTCCTCATCCTTCCCTGCATCATCTTCATGGGTGGAGGAGGCATGGGTCTCCTCGGACCGGGTGACCGAGGTCTCCCGATTCCGAAGACCCGCCCTGCCCTTCGGGGGCTTGGACCCTTTGGGGACAACAACATGTGGCTCCTCGACTAAGAGGGCCGTGACTAGGGTGTCCTCTCCCCCTCCGACAGCGGCACTAGGCACATCATTTGCTCCTCCATGGCAGCCCACTTCAGCAAAAAGAAAGAAAATGGATCAATTAGTCGAGGTCTTTGGCACTTCGATAAATACAGAAGTGTAAAACTTGTGTGTCGAATACTTACCGGTGGGGCGTCATAGCCATTCTCAATCCGAGGTCCTTCCCTTCTTTAGGGAGGTCATCCTCGGACGGCTTGAAGAGCCGCGTCCACATGCCGGCCAAGGTGGAGCGAAAGAAGTGGTGGACGGGTTGTATATCCTCGGTTTTGTGCTCCCACATCGGGATGACCCGGAGTTGGAGCGGGAGGATGCAGCGATTGAGCATGACATTCACCACGTCGGCCAACTGGAGGTTCTTCTCATCGGACAACCACTTGATATTCTTGATCAAGGCCTCCACCTCCTTTGGGTTCCCCAGGCTATGCCCTTGTTCTTCCAGTACACGAGCTTCTTTGGGGGCCCGGCCAAAAAGGTTGGGACTTCGGCAAGGCCGGCGGCAAGCGGCTCAGTGATATTAAACGACTCGCGCTAGCATTCCTTGACCGTCTCGATGAAGGTGCCTTTGAATCAATCAGCCTTCTGGTTCTTGCTAACTATGGCCCCTCCGCACTTCGCCAGATCGGAGCCAATAGACTTCGGCTTGATGCCGATGATCTTCAGCCATAGGCCAAAGTGCGGCTCGATGCGGAGGAAGGCCTCGCAGAATGGAGTTCAGGGCCATGTGGTGGAAATCCAGCTCGTAGCAGAACATTACCCCGCACACGAATGGTTGCAGCGGGAACCTAAAGCTCCGATGAGGTGGGGGACGAAGACTACCCGCTCCCCTGGGTTGGGAGTGGGCACCTGCTGGTTGGAGCCAGGAGTGCGGGCGACGATGTTGGCAGGGATGTATCCCGCACTATGCATCTCCAGGATGGTGCCCTCCATCATAATGGAGCCACCCAGTGCCCCTTGAGGTTGTTAGCCATGGTTGGGTGGGGTAGCTTGGGCATGCTGTGGATGAAGAAAGCAAGATTGGATCTGGGCGCTGGAGCGCGAGAGAGCGGCATATGGGGGAAATAAGAGCGTGCTTGTTTGCACTGTTGGTTTCTTACTTTTATAGGCGGATGAAAGGCCAAGAGTCCCCCTTGCTACGCCGGTGAAAACGCCACTCCCCCACAAAAGATGTCGTTGTGTGTATGGGGGGCAAGAAAATCTTAATGATATCCATGAGAAAACAGGCATGATCTCCACTTTGATGGGACATGCTAGTAAAAAGGTTGCCTCGGGTCACAATTTGGGGTAAGCAGTAACTTCCTGACCCCTCGTGGGTTGCACCGCTTCGATAAAGTTGTCAGGCTAGGTGACAGTATTCACACCTACGTGGTCGGCCTTTGAGGCTAAGTAACCCCACATCCTCGGGTAAGGCATGAGCTCTCCTAAGTCTTGTTTGCGAGAAACTACTTCTTTGAAGAGCGGATCAGGGATCTTAAGGTAAGGGGAGCTTGTCTATCAAGTAAAGGACTTCAGATCCGAGGTTATCTTCATCAAGGAGATCATCCTTGGCATAGAAGACCAGTTCAGGGGCTACTAACGATGTCCTAGAGTAGGGGGTACTAACCTAGCCGGCCCCATGCGCCTCGGGCTAGGCTGGTGGGCCCTCATTCATCTCAAGATGGACTCGGGAAGCCGCATGATGGGGACATGATCGAGACTGCATCTGCCGAAGACTTGACGTACACTCCAAGACTTCTCCTACCGCCTCCACACCTAGATACCGACCTTGTAACCCTAGGAGCCCTACCTGGAGTGTAAATAAGCCAAAGGGTTTAGCCCGTAGGGGGGACTTCAACACAATCTCATCCACCTGGCCCTATAGAACACATCTTACGATCTCGAGGTAGATCAACTATGTATTCGATACAACTCCATCAATATAAACAAGAGAAGGACGTACGGTTTTACCTCCATCAAGAGGGCCCGAACCTGGGTAAACATCATCTCCCTGATCCTATTACCCATGATCTAAGATCCACAGCTCGGGACCCCCTATCCCGAGGTCTGCCGGATTTCACACCGATAGGCACTATACCGAAAGAAATGTTTTTAGTATTTTTTCAGCACATGATCACCTGCATCATTTTCTTTTGTTGTAGCCAACGCTAGTCATAGTGGGAAGTAACTTAGACTAGTAACACTATGGTTAGCCTAAGAGCAAGTACTACCTCCGTCCTGGTTTACTAGTTCCCTTCGTATTTTGTAGTATCAAAGTTTGACCATAGATTTAACTAACAAAATGTTAATGCATGTCATTAAAAATTATATCGTTGGATTCGTATTTGAACATAATTTCCTATGGTATAATTTTTGGTGACATGCATTAATATTTTCTTAGGTAAATCTATGGTCAAAATTTTACACTAAATACGCAGGGGACCGATAAACTAATATGGAGTGTCGGTGTATTAAACATAGGTGTGTAATACCCTACTTATACACAGACAAGTGGAAGCTCCCCCGCCAAGCCAGAAGCCTTGACGGGAGACAACTCAAGATCAAAGGAAGCCGCTCTTTGAGAAATCAAGGAGCGTACAAAAAGACCAAAAGCAATACAAGTCTCAGAGCAATCTTTGTCGGCAAGTTCGACCCAGCAAGACAAAGATCCGGCAAGCCTCGCGGCAAGCAGATCCCCGCCAAACCAACTGCGCTCCACCTCACCAGCCAGCTGATCGCCGTTCGGTGAGGTGTTGAGCCCACAAGCGGTGTGGTGGAACTCGCCCATACATGTCAGCTCACTGGGAAACATATTACCTTTTTCAACACCCGTCCTAATGGCGTGTCAAGTTAATAAGAGGTAGTTGAGCAAGCGGTGCGGCAACCTTGCGGGGGCTCCTCCTCCTTGCGAGACCTAGCGATGCATTTAATGCATTTTTGTCCTAACTAGCAGAGCTAGGTATGATAGTTTTGTATCTATATAATTACCCTGTAATGACCCTTTTGCCACTGTGGTAACCCCTTTGAATATAAAAGGAGGACCAAGGCAACCTTTACAGGGGTTGGAACCAATTGTAACATCACGTGTAGGTATTCATGTAGCTGCCCTCTCCTTGCAACTTGCCGGGGAAAAGTGCTTCGTGTATCTGGAACACATCCATCCAATACACCAAAGTAGGAGTAGGGTTTTACGCTTCTCAACGGCCCAAACCTGGGTAAAATTGTTGTGCCTCTTGTTGTTCTTGCTCTTTGCGTTGAGTGCACCCCCTCGTCGAACCAGAAATGGGCAGCTCTGTCCCATAGATCACTGGCTCCACACCGACATCTTTGGCGCGCCAGGTAGGGGGATTGACGTTGGCGTAAATCAAGGCAGCAAGCAGTGCATCGACTTCATCGAGCTTAGCATCTTCTTCAGCATCCATGGCGCCAAGAAGAAGGGCTCCATGGCAGCGAAACCCTCCATGTCCAAGCTTATGTCTCTCTCATTTGCGGGCGGCACGGGCAGAGCCGCCACCACGGGCGGGGCGGACGCCGTGGTGGGTGCGGCCGGCACAGGAGGTGCAATCGCCGTGCCCACTGCAGCGGGAACGGGTGGTGGAGGCGCCGAGGCTGGACACCTCCCTCGCCACTCCGGTGAAGACATCAACAATGGCGTAAATGGTGCGGGCGAGCATCTCCCACTTCATCAGCGCAGCGATGGACGCAACCATCATAGTGACCCTGTCCGGTCGGGCGCGAGCCGCGACCCTCCCGCTACTGCAGCTCCGGCGACGGTAGCAAGGGGGACAACATCAAGACACACGCCACTTCCGTCACAAGATGACCGTGACGTGATGCCAAGTGGTCTTGTTGTACTTCCACAATAGCGCCCGCACGGCAAGATGCCTGTCGATTAGGTTCAAGACCTTCAGGCGACGCTCCCGCCATGCTAACCTCTCGTAACGGTGCTCCTACTCGCTCTACCAGGAGTCGAGCGACGTCGCGTTCTTCGCGCTCCATCTTGCCTTCAACGGCGACAGAGGCGATGGCGCAAGCCTAGATGTTATTGGATTTTCCTCCAGTAGCAGACAAGATGGATGAGTGGAGAGCCACCATCCGGAGCCTAATTGAGTTTGCTGATGCAAACCGATCCCAGTTGGCAGAGCCTTCGCAGCGCCCACCAACTACGCCCGTAGCTCAAACTAATGGCCGTGTGGCAAGCGGTGCACACACGGTGCAATCACCTCCAAGGCAACAGTCCCAGCAGCAGCGCCAGCGCACGCAGCAGACCCAGCGGAATGCGCAGCCTGACGACGTGTTGATGGCTTACTCAGATCCACGGACACAGCCAGGTCAGCAGCAGGTGCTGCTAGACAGACGAACAAAGGATGCTCGCACTACCTTCCAACGATGCTGGGAGGCGCGACATCAATCAGACGAGCACAACGGTCTAGCCTTTGATGAGCCAGCGCCCGTTGTTGGTGGTACCTGCCTTACAAGGTTGGGTGCCCCGCCTTCACATGTCAGCTGCGGCAAGTCCGTTGGTTGTCCCTCCGTGCGTTCAAGCCCGAAGTACCAGAAAAATACGATGGCAAGCTCAACCTGGCAGAATTCCTGGGCATTTACACAATCACCGTGCAGGCTGCCGGGGGAAGGGATGAAAAGATTCTAGCTAACTATTTCCCATTGGTGCTCAAGCCCAATGTGAGAGCCTGGCTGATGAATTTGCTGGAGAACTCCATTTCTTTGTGGACAGATATGTGCAATGAGTTCTTTGGTGACTTTACCGGGGGACAGAAAGGCCCCGGGTTTCGCAGTGATTTGCAAGTGATCCTACAAAAGGAAGGAGAAGATCTGCGCAAGTATATCCAGAGGTTCAGTCGTGTACACCGCAGCATCCCAGATGTGCACCCAGCAGCAGTGATTGCCGCATTCCATACGAAAGTATGCAATCACAAGATGCGGGAAAAGATGCACATACGATTGCCGAAGACCGTGAACGAGCTCTATACATTGGCGGACAAATGTGCGCAGGCTGACGAAGGGAGAAGGCTTCCTGGGGAAGATGCTGGCATAGAAGTTGACTCTGATGACGATATGCCGGCACCCCGAAGAAGAAAGGTCAAAGGCGCAATAGAAAGTGCAAAGGCAAGTCAGTTATGGCCATAGAGGGATCCAGCGATTCTAGCCCTGCCATGAAAACCAAGACGGAAAAGCACCGGCAGGAAGCAACTACTTGCACTAATTGCCAGGTTGCCGTGCCAGGGGAGAAGGCCAGCAAATCTGACAGGCCGTACTGCAAGATCCATCGTACTAAAGGTCATGACCTCCAGGAATGCCGCCGAGTCGAACAGCTAGTTGAGATACAGAAAGCTGAGTATGAGAAGCGGCACAAGGAGAAGGGCCAGGATGGCACAGGTGGGTCCAGCAAGAAGGGTCGCGGTGGCCGAGGTGGACATTGCGGCTATCGGATTCACGGCTCCGCAGACCCAAGAAAGGTTCAAACTCTGGGGCGTGTGCGAAGAACTCAACCTATCCAGCCTACCAACCCGTCGCCCCACAACCTAGCTTGATGAACAAGGAAGAATATGAACACGACAGTTTACCCAGGTTTGGGCCACCTTGCGGTGTAAGACCCTACTCCTGCTTTGTGGTGGATTGGCCTCACGAGGGGCTGAGGATGAAGTAGTATAAGGGATGAACAACCTCGCAAGGTCTGCTCTGGTGAGGAAATGAGTCGTCCTAGGATCTGATTGGGGGTGGTTCGGATCGGAATCCCCTTCTACGGTGGTGGCTAACCTATATTTATAGTGGCCTCGGTCCTCTTCCCCCAAAACATAGGCGGGAAGGGATCCCACAGCGGCCAATTTGAAAGGGGACAAGTAGTACATCTTATCTTGACGAAAGGTGGTCTTCGCCTACAAAGCTTCTGGTCGTGATGCTGCGGTGGGCTCGGCGATGACATCCTTCTTGCCGTCCTGGTAGTATTGGTCTTGTTGCACTGGAATGGAAACCTTTGCCTGAGTCCTCGGGAACCCATGCCTGTCCTTGCCTCCTTAGCACCTAAGAGGAAACTGTCTTCTCTACGCCCGCTGGCGCCCGCCTGGCCTTGGTCGTCATGGCTTGCGTCATGGCAGCCTCATGAGGCTGGGTACTTGCATAGAAATCTCCACTCCTCAGCAGGCCGCCTGGAGAGGCTGCTCCCTCCGGAGGTCTTGACGTCGTCCGCCTCACGAGGGTCTTGTCTTGATGGCCTTGTGGATGGTCCATACCAGGTCGTCGATGGAGCCACGCCATGGGTCGCAGGCAGGCAAGTCTGGGTACCCTGTTTCCCAAAATGCCGACAGTAGCCCCCGGGCCCAAGGCGCGCTTGGACTTGGCTTCGAGGCAAAGCCAAAGGGCAAGGGCGAAGCGCCATGGGCCCCAATCGCCTGCGGTCCAGGCTGACGCGTGGCACTTAATGGGACGTGGGCGTCTCCACTTCCCCACGCCACCTCGGCCACTACCCAGGCTGACAAAAGACTGGCGCCCGCTACCAAGCTATCATTGCCTTTTCTACGCCTCACCTCAGATCCCCTTTCTCCCAGTCGAGTGCATCTCCATATCCATCGAGTTCCTCCTCTCTTCTACACCTCTTCCTCCAAGATCTCGTGCATGGCATCCAGGAAGGCGAAGCCTGCCACGCCGGCCACGAGCTCCTCCTCTTCTCCTGCGCCGGCCCTCTGCACGTCCTCCGTCACCGAGGAGAAGCACCGCTGCTGTGCTCCCGCTAATGGCGAGTGACGACAACGAGTGGAACGAGACCATCCTCCTGGTGGGTTCCGCCGAGCAGAGGACCTTGGCACGGACAGTTTATCCCTTCTTCCTCCACAGCGTCTTTGCAGGGCTCGTCTCGCCTTTCTCCGGGTTCTTCACCGCCATCCTCGACCACTACCAGGTCCAGGCTCTACATCTTCAGCCCAACTCCATCCTCCTCTTGTCCATCTTCGCCTTTTACTGTGAGGCGTTCGTGGGCGTGAGGCCCTCCGTTGCGCTCCTCGGCCACTTCTTCTACCAGCGGATGCATGATCCAACCCAGCGCTCCGGCTGCGTATCCTTCGTCGCGGTCCACAATGGCAACGCGCTCAAGAGGTCCGGGAAGAAGGTGGAGAACTTCCGGTGCTGGTGGGTCTTCATGGACGCCAAGGGCCTCAACGCGCGGCTGGAATTACCAACCCAGCTGCCGGAGAAGCTTGATAGGTGGGGTCACGAGAAGCTCTCCAACCCTCGGGCGGCGCCGGTCCTGAGGAAGATGATCACAGATGTGGACGCTGGGGCGCTGACGGGGGGCATGCTTGTCAATGAGTTCCTGACACAGCGCCTGGCCCCGCTCCAAGCGCACACGCGCCCCATGTGGGAGTTCAAGGGCACAGAGGACAATATCCGGATGCGCTCGGGGAGCTTGACGGGCGAGGAGCTGGACAAGGCCATGAACACCCTGCTCAAGGGGGAGCCGGGCAACCTCCCGGCGGCATACATTCCGTTGTACCGCCATGCCGACAAGGCGGCGCTGGTCGCCGCCATGCCTGTCTTCAACGAGGTGGGGCTCGTGCTGCCTGAGCTCCCCAAGTCCATGGTGCTGGTGTCTTCTGGCGACAATGTCGGTGAAGAGGGCGAGGAAGACTCGGAGGCAACCATGTATGATGTGGCGGAGACCTCTCCTCCGTCCCAGAGCAAGCTTCTCCGCGGCCTCATAGATGATGATGACATCGTCGAGCCCCCGACCGTGGAATCCCCATGCTCCACCGGGGTCATTACGAGGTCCAGGGCCACTCCCCGGGCCCTGCGGGGGTAGGCCAAGTGACCCCGAAGAAGAGCGGGGCGGCGCCCCCTCCTCGAGGCGACGCATTTGCATCGACCGTCGTCGTCGTGCTGATGCCAGCCGATGCGCACCCCGCCAACCCCGAAGATGTGGCGAAGGCCACACCCAGGAGGATCGGAGGTGCCCCGGCACCGGCCAGGAAGAGTGCATACATTGCCCCTGATGAGTAAGTACCTTACCTTGTTTTTGATTGTCGCCCTTAATACCATGCCCACAATGCTCCCCTCCTAGTGACCAGGATGGGCATCGTGGTGAATAAGAGGAAAGAAGGAGCCGGGGCCCCGAAGGCGTCACCGCCCGCCACAGCCACAGCAGCTCTGGTACAGATGGAAGAGATCGCCTCACGCTCTCTTGCAATGGAGCGGGGCCCCCAGGGCATGGTGGTTGAACCTCAGGAGGGGTCTGCCGTCCCGGGCCAGCACGCCCCGGAGCCATCCATCCCCGTCGTGCCCACGGGGGGTTCGGAGGCTCCGATGCCCCAAGTTGCCCTTGCTACTGCCTCCCTGGTGGTGGCGCAAGCCCATGCGCCGATGCTGCCTCCTCCCCAGGCCCTCGCGCTAGCGGACTGCCGCCCCCTCATCAGGCCCGGAGCTCTGGAGGAAGCCTACGCCGCTCTAGATCAACTCCGGACCGATCTCCAAAACGCCGACAGGTGACTGGTGAGGGAATGCACGAGGCTGATCTCGGGGTGGCTCCAGGCCAGCACGTCCGCTAGGACAGCCTGGGGCCGGGCCGAGGCCGCTGCCGTGGAGAGCAAGAAGAAGGCCAATGAAGCCACGGGGGCTCGCGACGCGGCGCTAGCTGACGCAGCATCCGCCAAGGAACGCTACAACAAGGCAGAGGTTGAGCTGAAGGCTCTTCGCGAGGAGCAGGCTACCCACAGCCAACGGCTGCAGCAGCAAGAGGAGGAGATCAAGGCCTGTGAAGCCACGCTCGCCGATCGCGATGCCAAGCTGGCCCAGGCGACCACCGACCAAGCCGCGGAGCGGGACCGCCTAGACAAGCTGAAGGAGGAGGTGGACATGGCCCAGGCGTCCCACGCTCAGCACATCTCTGAGGCGAAGACCTAGCTGGAGGCCAGGGAGAAGACCCTCGCCGCCGCCGAGAAAATGGTGGATGTGGAACGCGAGGCCTTCCTCTCCCTCGAGCTCAGGTATCGCAAGGCGCTGTGCTCCATCCACGGGGGAGGGTACGACGAGCCGTTGGCGACCCTGGAGGACGGCCTTGCTGTGCTTCTTCCCAAGCTTGCCAAGGCGCTTGAGGGTGCCACTGCTAGAGTGGACTCCTGGGTGGAGGGGGATTGCCGCGCGCTCTTCACCGCGGCCGCGACGCGTGTCTTCAGCCACCTCCACCTCCGGGACCCATGCTTCGACCTCAGCACACTGATCGAATCGGTGGCTCTTGAGTCCCGCACCGCTGCTGCTGAGGCCATGAAGGAGCAGGTGAATGCCCTGCTGGGGAAGTTCCTCTGCGTCCCCGACCCCAAAGCCGTGGCGGCAGAGGCCGGTGGTGGCGAAGATGGAGGCGGCGTCATCGACGACGGGCTTCCCAAGGCGAGCGGCGGCAGTGGCCAAGGCGACGGTGGCGCTTCTTCCTAGTTTGACCCTGCAACATTTATCGTGCCTCGTGGAAGCGTGAGAACTTTTGCTTGAACTCGTGGAACATTATGTTTTGTAATAACTTGCCAGAGCTCCGCGATTTCCTTTCCGTGCTCGGTTTCCTTCCTGTTTGCCTTAATGTTCTGTGTCGGTAGGGCCCGACCCCGCGCATACCTCGATTGCCGTTGGGGCATCCGGATCACCAGGACGAGGCCAAGGGGTGAGGGGCTACGTGACCAGTGAGGCCCCTGAGTCGCGATGCTCAGGGGTCCCCCTTGATGTATGAACAACCCTCATGAAGGAAACGTGAGCAGCGTGTGAGTTAATCCGGAGTCCTCCATACCTTTCCTCGCCAGCTTTTGCCTACGAGGGACGTGGGAAGACCATATGCGAGAGACCTGGTGAGGTGGCGTGCGCCAGGCATGGCCTGAGCGTAGCCCCCGTGCCCAGCCCCCTCGCGTGGATCTCCCGTAAAGAAAAATGCGCGATGGGACCGTACAGCAAGCCTGTAGGCCGTCCTGAGGTTATTGAAGCCACTAGGGTGCCCTCAGTTGTTTATTCACCAGCGCGGAGCATGGTGCTTCCACTTAGCGTGGGCATAGCCGCTCCTCGACCGTGTCGTCCGCCAGCGCGGAGCATGGGGCTTCCACTGGTGCGTGGGCATAGTCGCTCCTCAACCGTGTCATCCACCAGCGTGGAGCATGGGGCTTCCACTGGTGCGTGGGTGGGGGTTCCCTTGGGGGGAGACTCCGGGGCATGTACAGCCCCGTTCGTACACGTGGCTAGCACGATAGAACTGGAGGAGGTGTATATGGGCACTCGTGAGCCAGCGCGGGACTCACGAGGCCCTACCTCAAGGCGGGTTGCGCCTGAATTTTCAGCGCGGGGCGCTTGTAAGAATCCTGTGAGATTTGAGGTGGCCTGCGCTGAGTGAATCTCTGGAGGACGTCGCATGAGAAGGCCAAACACCAATGACCCCAGGAGATGACATGAATGGGGCCGGCCCGCCAGACAGAGCTCAGCCGTTGGGTTTATCGACACTACAGGGACGGACCCGAGCACTGACGCCGTGCCCAGTCTTCTCATGCAACAATCGAAAGGAAAGACGACCGGCGAGCGGCTCCTGCGGCGGCAAGGCACCGGGTCACGCGCCCTGACTCGTCCACTCTCGATTAACTCATGCGAGAACAAGGCACCAAGGGCCACGGGAGGTGATGTGCACGGGAGCTGGCCAGCGAGACAGAGCTCGGCCACTTGGATTTAGCGACGCTACAGGGACGGACCTGAGCACAGACGCCGTGCCAGTCCTTAATCATGAGGTGGTCGTGGGTGGGTTTGTGAGGGCGCACAACATTCATGGTGGCAAAGCACCGGGCGTGCAGGTTACAATATTAAGTAATTCATAAAAGGCGAAGCCAGTTCTGATACATGCGCAAAATAATACAGGCTATAGGGGTGGGCCCTGACAGCTTGAGGATAATGCAGCCCGAGGGGCACCCTCAACTGAACAAACCAAAAAATTCACCTGGCACCGTTGTTGTAGAAGTGTTGGAGTAGCTGAAGACGCGTCCTGCAGAGATCGCTCCTCACGAGCCGGCTGGCTCCTGAGGCCCAGAAAGCTCTGGAGGTCCGGGGAGCTCGCAAGGATCCACCACCTCCTCTGCCAGGACCGCCTGGCGCCTTACCTCATGGGCCGCCAAGACTACCTACATGAGACGCCGGTACGAGGTGGCCGTGTTCAGCAGGCCGAATGGCATGCGGACGTAGCTGCAGGGGTAGCCCCCACTCCGGCCGACATGGGACGGCCAGAAGAGCTCCTAAGAAGCAGCCCTCTTGAGGCCTGGGATGTTGACACAGATGCGCAGCTCGCCACCCATGTCAGGGGTGGCAGCTGCACCAGATGATGCGGGGTGACGCTCGCCACACATGGCTCACGCCTCCTGAAGCTCATCGATCGCCTTGGTGATGAACTCCTGAGCGCCTGGCACCTCGTGCCCTACGCCTTGCTCAGGGAAGCACGCGTCGAGGCATGCCCCCACGTGGTGCCCGAACGCCTCCCTCGTGACGTTGGTCAGATCAGAGGCCCTCCAGATGAGAGCCCCCGAGCCTGTCCTGAGAGGGGCGCCGGGCGCGCCTTCCTATGCGAGAGGGAAGGGCACCCCAACAGTGGGCACGGGGCCTGAGGCATGGTCAGCAGGCGCCTCAGCCCCCTGCCGGCCCCTGGGAAGGAGTTGCTTCTTCTTCTTGGGAACAGCCTCAGGAGGCCGGATGGCACCCTCGTCATCAAAGTTCTCGACTGCCGCAGCCTGGTAGGCACGCTTGAGGGAGCACACTGCATCCTTTTCATCGTAGGTGATCGTGATGATACCGCCACTCCCTGGCATCTTGAGGACATTGTAGCCATGGTGCGTTACCGCCATGAACTTGGCGAGGGCTGGATACCCGAGGATGGCATCGTACGAGAGGCGGATGTGGGTGACGTCGAAGTCGATGAGCTCGGTGTGGTAGTTGTCATGCTTGCCAAAAGTGACAGGGAGGTGGATCTACCCTATGGGGACGATGGAGACGTCGGTCACTCCTGAGAAGGGCTTGGTAGGCAGAAGCTGGTCGTAGGGCACCTGGAGCATCTCGAATGTCTCGACGGAGAGAACATTGAGCCCCGCGCCACTGTCAATGAGGGTTTTGGTGATGAGGACTTTGCTGATGGTCGACGCGCAAACCATCGGGAGCGCGCCAGCGGCGGCTGAACACTTGAGTTGGTCCATGGAGTCGAAGGTGATGGCGTGCTTGGACCACCTGAGGGGATGCAACGCCTCAAGCTTGGGAAGGGCTGCGTTCACCTCACGAGCGAACTGCTTGAAGATGCGATGAGAGGCGGGAGCTTGAGCACCACCCAGCATGCAGGCGATTGCCCGAGGCTCTTGGAAGCCCCCAGCCCCAACATCTTGGCGGTCGTCATTGTTTCTCCTTGGCGGTGGCGGCAGCGGAGGGAGGTCGGCGTTGCCTTGAGGACGGTCCTCACGAGGCTGGTCTCTCCAGGGGCCATCACAAGGCTGGCCATGCCAGCGGTCCTCACGAGGCTGGTGGCGCCAGTCCTGGCGGGGGTCGCGGTTGTCCCAGCGGTCTCCACCGTGCCCTCCTTCGCGGCCGTAGCCATGGTCGCTGTGCTCGGGATGGCGGCCGAGGCGCCCGTCGTGGATTGCCCTGAGCTCCTGGCAGTCATTGCTGTTGTGGCTGTGGACATTGTGGAAGACACAGAACGGGCTGTTACGCCTGGAGGATTCGCCGTGGTTGCAGCCGTGCTTCATCTCAGGTTCAGCCGCAAGCACAGCGGGGCCCTTGCGTTTTACATCCTTAGCCTTGGCCTTCTTGTCTTAAGGATCGACTTCCGGAAGCTCCAGGAGGGAGAGGCGACCTTCCTCTGCCCTCACGCATCTGGTGGCCATGTTGAACACTCCAGAGCCGAGCACAAGTCCTCGTGTATGGCGAGCTCGTCCTTCATCTTGACATCCCGAACGCCCTCAGAGAACGCTGAAATGATGGCCTCGTCCGACACCTTTGGGATCTTGAGGCGAACGTTCGTGAAGCGCTGTATGTACTTGTGCAAGGTTTCACCCGGCTGCTGCTTTATGCGCCACAGGTCGCCTGCTGTAGGAGCGCGGTCGCGAGTGCCCTGGAAGTTGGTGATGAAGCACTTGCGCAGCTCGTCCCAGGAGGAGATCGACCCCACTGGAAGGTTCAGGAGCCAAGAACGCGGGCCATCCTTGAGGGCCATGGGGAACCAGTTCGCCTTGACCTTGTTGTTGCCATTCGCCTCCTCGATGCTCAGCCCGTAGAGCTGGAGGAACTCAGCGGGGTCAGGAGTGCCGTCGTAGCATGGAGGCATATCCAGTTTGAACTTGCCGGGCCAGACGACGCGGCACAGTTCCGGGGTGAAAGCACGGCAGCCTGCCGCACTCACAGGGGCCGGTCGCATGGGGGGAGCTTGATCTTGACGCCCGCGCGCCACCGCCTCTGGTGGCACGCGGTCTTGACGCGGAGGCGCTGGGAGCACGCGTGCTTCTTCTTGGGGCCGCTGCACCACCAGGCAGCTTTCTTCATCGCATGCCGGCGCCCTGCGCGGTGGGTCACACTGGGGTGCCTCACGTCTGGGCTCGGGGTCGATGCCTTGCAGAGGAGGAGGAGGAGGCGCGCCGTGTGCCAGGTCGCCCGCCAGGGACGGCGGAGGACGAGGTGAATGGGACGGTGCAAGAGCCTCACCGGTGGCGTTGACGAGATCGGCGATGCGGCCGAGCCAGTCGTCGTAGAGGTCGTTGGCCGGACGATAGCGCAGAAGCTCATGCGCCATGGGCTGCGCAGCCTACGCATTCACCGGCCCGCGACGAACATGAGAAGACGACGCCGTGACCGGAGGGGGTGATGGAGTCGTGGTGCGGCCATCGTGCCGCACGGATGGTGCCAGCGACGAGTCCTGCTGTTCGTGGGCAGCAGGGTCAGTGGCGGCGTTAGCCACTGGGGTGGCAGAGCGGCGAGGAGCGCCGTTGCCCACGGGTGCCGTCTGGGCGACACGAGTGGCCCGGTGCTCAGCGCGAACACGGCGAGCGTCGGCCATTGGAGCGGTGGAACGGCGGTGGAGCGAACGGTGGAAGAGAGGCTTCGACACGCACCTACCTGGCGTGCCAAATGTCGGATTCAGGGCTCCGCAGACCCAAGAAAGGTTCGAACTCTGGGGCATGTGCGAAGAACTCAACCTATCCATCCTACCAACCCGTCGCCCCACGGCCTAACTCAATGAACAAGGAAGATGATGAACACGGCAGTTTACCCAGGTTCGGGCCACCTTGCGGTGTAAGACCCTACTCCTGCTTTGTGGTGGATTTGCCTCACAAGGGGCTGAGGATGAACTAGTACAAGGGATGAACAACCTCGCGAGGTCTGCTCTGGTGAGGAAATGAGTCGTCCTGGGATCTGATCGGGGGTGGTTCAGATCGGAATCCCCTTCTACAGTGGTGGCTAACCTATATTTATAGTGGCCTTGGTCCTCTTCCCCCAAAACGTAGGCGGGAAGGGATCCCACAGCGGCCAATTTGAAAGGGGACAAGTAGTACATCTGATCCTGATGAAAGGTGGTCTTCGCCTGCAAAGCTTCTGGTCGTGACGCTGTAGTGGGCTCGGCGATGACATCCTTCCTACCGTCCTGGCGGTCTCGGTCTTGTTGCACCGAAATGGAAACCTTTGCCTGAGTCCTCAGGAACCCACGCCTGTCCTTGCCTCCTTAACACCAAAGAGGAAATTGTCTTCTCTGCGCCCGCTGGCGCCCGCCTGGCCTTGGTCGTCATGGCTTGCATCATGGCAGCCTCATGAGGCTGGGTACCTGCATAGAAATCTCTGCTCCTCAGGAGGCCGCTTGGAGAGGCTGCTCCCTCTGGAGGTCTTGACGTCATCCGCCTCGTGAGGCTTGGCCCCTTGCGAGGGTCTTGTCTTGATGGCCTTGCGGATGGGTCGTACCAGGCCTTCGATGGAGCCACTCCGTGGGCCGCAGGAAAGCAAGTCTGGGTACCCTGGTTCCCAGAACGCCGACAGCGGCAACACTGGCCAGAAGAAGGAAAAGCCTGCTAGGGCCAGAGAGAAAAAATAGGGTGAAGAGAGTGTATAGGAGGATGACAATGAGTCTAGTGAACCGGAATTCCAGAAGGCAATAGAGGCCATGTGCATTGATGGGGGTGCATCTTTGCACTCCTCTCACCGCCAGCTCAAGCAGTGGGCGCGTGAAGTCAATGCGGCATAGCCTGCAGCATAAGCTCAAAAGCCCCTCAAGTGGTCCCACACACCTATTATTTTTTATGCTGACGATCACCCTAATCGCACAACTGCGGTCGGGTGTTTGTCGTTGTTGGTCTCACCAACAATACGCAACCTTAAAGTCATGAAAACACTAGTTGATGATGGGGCCGGCTTGAACTTGATCTCCCCTGAGGTGATCGAGAGGCTGCAGATTTCCGAGGGAGGGCTCAAGAAAACCTGGACGTTCCAAGGAATCAACCCGGGAAGAAGCCAACCTAAGGGAAAGATCACGCTGCCGGTGATGTTTGGTGGGGAACTGAATTATAGAACAGAGAAAATTTTCTGTGATGTCGTTAAGATCGCCTTGCCGTTCAATGGAATTCTGGGCTGCCCAGCCTTGGCCAAGTTCATGGGAGCATCGCACTATGCCTACAACACATTGAAGATGCCAGGGCCCATGGGTGTCATCTCCATCAACTCCGACAAGAAAGATGCAGTCATATGTGTATGCAAACTCTACAGAGAGGTGGTGGCAGCAGAGTCCTTCAAGAGCACAGCCCCCGCCAAGGAAAGGAAAAGCCAGAAACCCAGCTAGACATCTAGCGAAACTTCCGAGAAGCGTGCCTCTTCAGAGCGCTACGCACCCGTTGAGGACTTGCCGGAAAGCTCTGCCGGCAAGAGATCCAAGGCCACTCCACCTGCAACAAAGAAAGTGCTGGCAAGAGAGGATGGCACTAGTGGTACTTTCACCGTTGGCGCCACTTTGGACAGCAAATAGGAAAGCGCACTCATTGCCTTCCTACGGGTGAATGTAGATGTGTTTGCATGGCAACCATCTAACATCCTCGGTGTTCCCAGGAAGGTAATTGAGCACCACCTTGTTGTCTGTCCTCATGCTCGGCCCGTCAAGCAGAAGGTCGGGAAGCAGGCTTTGGAATAACAACAATTTATAGCTGAAAATGCCAGGATAGAATCAAGGTGGTGCTAGGCCAAAAATGGTGGATTCCATGCCTTTGGTTGACTGCATGGAGAGAAGAATGTCAGCTAGCTCCTCTTTTCTCAACCAGGGGGAAAGGTTATAGTTTCTCAATTCTGCTCTGTCCTCTATGCCCTTTTTCTATCTTGGCAGTTTGTTAGTCCCTCCTGGAATTCTTAACCAATTGGAGAGAATTCAGAGACAATGTTTATGGAGAAAGCATAGAGATGAGCCTTCTCCATCCCTGGCTGCATGGGACCTAATCTGCAGGCCTAAAAACAAAGGGGGACTTGGCATTATGAAACTGGGTGTTCAGAACATTGGTTTATTGCTTAAACATATCCATAAGTTCCTCAACATGATGGATTTGCCATGGGTCTCTCTCATTTGGGATCATGGAAGGGCACCACAAGCTACATCTAGTTGTGGCTCTTTCTGGTGGAAAGATATATGAAAGTTGCTGGAACATTTCAGGGCCACTTCTTGGGTGCAAATCAATTTAGGAGATTCAGCGTTGTTCTGGTCTGATAGATGGAAGATTGGTAATTCTGTGGCCACCTTGCAATCAAGGTTTCCAAGGTTGTTTTCTTATGTGAAAGACCCATGGATAACAGTGCATGAGGCTTTTCAATCCCAGGATATTTCTGAGATGTTTCACCTGCCTTTGTCTTAACAAGCCTATGCTGAATATTTGACAATCCAGACCCTGATGATTACCCACAATACAGTGTTGGGTGAAAAAGATATCTGGTATTGGCAAGGGACACACAATGCTTTCAAGTGAAGAATTTTTTATTCTTTCATGCATTCTACCTTGTCCTTTAATCCATTGCTACTATAGATCTGGAAATCTGCCTGCACAATGAAGATAAAGGTGTTTGCCTGGATGTTGATCATGGACAGGCTAAACACAAAGGATATGGTTGTGAGGAGGCATTGGCATTTGGATGATGGGGTTACTTGTGTGCTTTGTGTTGGCGTGGAGCCGGTGATCTATGGGGCAGGGCTGCCCCTTTGCTGGTTCGGCGAGGGGGTGAACACAATGCAAAGAGCAAGACGACGAGGGACACGATGGTTTTACATAGGTTCGGGCCACTGAGAAGCGTAAAACCCTACTCCTGCTTTTGGTTTATTGATGGGTGTGTGCAAAGGTACAGAGAGCGCTCTTCCCCGGGAAGTCGCGAAGGGAAGGCAGCTGCACGAGCACATATGCGTGGGGTTGTGAATGGTTCGAACCCCTGTAAAGGTTTCCATGGCCCTCCTTTTATAGCTCAAGGGGTTACCACAGTGGCAAAAGGGTCATTACAGGCTCATTAGATTGATACAGAACTATCATACCTAACTCTGTCAGTTAGGACGAAATGCATTAAATGCGTCGCTAGTTATCATGAGGAGGAGGAGTCCTGGCAAGGTTGCCGTACCGCTTGCTCATCTACCTCCTATTAGCTTGACACGCCATTAGGACGGGTGTCAATAAAGGTGTTTTCCCTCCAACGGGCCGCCACGTGCCTGACAAGCTTCACCTAACCGCCTGCGAGCTCGACACCTCATTGATGGGTCACTATCTACTTGGTGAGGTGGAGCGCTGGTGGATTGGTGATGGCTTGTCGGGGCTCGGCAGCTGTGTCACATCCCTAGCTTCTGGTGCTTCCTAGTGTTTGCATCTTGCTTGCATCATGTTTAACTTTCATGGAAATTTGAAATGGGGATGTTCAAACCCTAGCATCAAAAGAAATCCAAATAGATTCAACTAAAATCTTTTTCAATGATTTCAAAATGCCCTTTAAAAATGCTCATCATTTCTGGATCAAGGTGGAAGCATCTACCAAAAATGGTTCACATTTTTGCAGGACATATTTGGACTTTGAATTAATTCAATCATATTTGAATTGGAGCTATTTGAATGCTATATATATTTTAGATGCTCCAAAAATGTTAGAAATTGTTAAGGGTCACTGGAATAATTCAGAAAGCACCCATAATTATTTCCAGGATTTTATGAACTGGTTTAGTAACATTACTAAATCAAAACAGATCAAACAAATAGAATAACAGAAAACATAATTAACAGAGAGAGAGAGAGAGTTTACCTGTGCACTTACCAGCCTGCTACTATGCGGCCCAACTGGGCCAGCCCACCAGCGCCGTCGTCCTCCTGGCGCCAGTCGGCTGGGCATGTGGCCGATGCGCGCGCACGGGCAGAGCGCCACGCCACCAGCTCGCCTGCCTACCTCCCTTGCCAGCATGACGCCACGTTGCTTCTCCTCGGCGCCGTCTGGATCGAGCTGACCCCCTCACTTTCCCCTGGCTCTCTCCCTCGCTCTCTCCTCGCCATGGCCGAAGCGCTTGCCGACATGCCGCCGTGACCATCGTAGCCACCGTGCTCCTCACGCTCACCCGACCCGCCAGGGAGCTCCGCCTCGACGACCTCATCCTCTCCGCCGACTCACACGACGCTGGAAGCCCAGCATCGTCGTCCCCGGCCTCGTCTTGAAGCTCTGGCCGCCGAGATCGCCGTTGCCGTTCTGCCCGCATCAGACCTTCCCTGAGCTCGCTGACGACGACGCCAGATCCGCTGTGAGCACCTCGTCATTTCCCCTCTCCTCTCTCCCTCGATTGCGTCCCCTAACCGCACTAACCACCAAACCCGAGAGGTCCCGCCACCGTGGCTCCTCACTGTCGTAGCATGGGCCACCGTAGCTCATGCCTGAGCGCGTCACCGTGCTCGATGAAGCCCCAGGAGCACGTAGCACCCCATGGTTTCTCCTCTAGTGCACCGTAGTGTCGATCCCTTCAATGTCTGAATGCCGGCCACTGCCTCTGTGCTCGCCGTCGTCGTTTCCGGCAACCCCGCTGCCTCCCGAGCAGCCAGCTAGATGCGGGCGTGTGCAGGCTACCTTCTGGTGGTCTTCGCGCATCCAGCTGCGGCCTATAACACAGCCCCGGCGAGCTTTCGCCGTAGCTTTGGTCGCCGCCGGTGGAACTCCGGCGAGAGCCGACGTGGCGCGGTCATTAGCGCTAATCCCCGCCAGCTAAACCATCCTCAGACGCTGACAGCGGGCCCCGCAACGAGTCAAAGCGCGAGTCAATGCTGGATTAGCCCCTCTGTCACCGACCGGTGGGCCCCATAGGTCAGGTTTGACCTGGACCGCCCCTGTTGACTTGATGTCACACCGATGTCATGCTCACGCAGTAAATGTTTTTTGGTGTTTTTATTAATCCAGAAAATTCCAGAAATTAGTGAAAACTTCTAAAATTCATAGAAAATAAACCGTAACTCCAAATGAAATATTTATATATGAAAAATTATCAGAAAAATCCAATCAATCCATTGGTACTGTTTTCATGCATGACTAAGCAACTTAAACCGGTTGTTTCAATAAAAACAACTAAATGCACTTTGGAAATTCATAGCTTGGGTTTGAATTTGAACCTTTGGCTCAAATAAGCTCAAACCCTTCTAGTTTAGTTGCATTAGCTCAAATCACAGCATGTTGACATGTCATGATCATGCATCATATTGTTGCATTGCATTGATTGTGTTCCTTCTCTGTTTGCCGGTGTTGTTCCCTCTTAGTGGATGTTGTTCCGACGTTGTGATCGTTGACACCGATGAAGAGCTATTACTATCTTCAGAAGTGCCAGGCAAGCAAACCCCCTTTGAGCATTTCGATACAATCCCACTCTCGCTCCTGCTCTCTTTTACTGCATTAGGACAACAATGATTCAACTGTTACATGTTGCGGTAGTTGAACCCCATTCCTTTGCATGACCTGTCTTTGCCACAGTAAATAGTTGAAACCCACTAGCATGAGTAGGAGTTGTTTGAGCCATGTTGTGCCTACTCATTCATGCTTTCTTGTTATGCTTGCTATGCTTAGAGTTGTGTCAGGTCTGATCCATCTGGGATGGATCGGGATGGTGATGAACATGTCCTACCGTTGAGAGCTAAGTGTGTGAACACAATTTGGTAAAGGTAGCGATGAGAGGCCATGTAGGAGTACATGGTGGGTTATCTCATTGAAACTGTCCTCAGGAACTGAGTTCTGTGTTTGTGATCCAAGATAGTTACTACCACACATTGGGTTCCGGTAACTCGACCCCTCTCGGCTTATTAATCACCCCGTTCTCTGTCTAGGAGTTGCAACTAGTTTCTGGTGTTTGTAGGTTGTGTTAGTAGTCTACCAAGTGGCACTCGGCCAGGTGGGCTTGGGACAGACTAGGCACAGTGGCACGGTGTACCAAGTGGCACCCGGATGGTGGGCTTGGGAACCCTGCTCACATTGTTTGGGGCCGCAGTGGAAACCCCGGCCGGACTTCCTTGCGGATGGAACTCGAATAGGCGATAAACCTGGACTAGAGTCTCATGTGGTTAGTCAGGTCATGGCCGACACCCTCGCTGGGCTTCTGCTTGAAGGTTGCCGAGTACATGTCATGTAAACGGCGATAAGTGGTGAGAGCGTGTGTGAAGAAGTACACCCTTGTAGGGTTATATATGATCTATTCGAATAGCCGCATCCGTGGATATGGACTACTTGGAACACTTACATTGTTCATAGATAACTGGAAGTGGATACTCTAAAATGCACAAGATAAGCATGAGTCCTATGGATGGCCTCTCGTAGGGAGATGGGAGCGGATCCATAGTGGTGTATTGATATGGTGAATATGTGGACTCGTGTGCGCCACCTCAAAAGAGTTACCAGCAGTCGTAGTACAGGATAGCCACTGAGTCAAAGCTGGCTTGCTGCAGTTAAACTCCACCACCCCTTTGTTGATACTGATGCATATGTAGCTAGTTCTGATGTAAGTCTTGTTGGGTACATTTGTACTCATGTTTGCTTAGTTTATGTTTTGCAGAGGAGACCTCAGTCTCACTAGTAGTTCCACATGGACTTTGATGTTTAGCTTGTTACCTCAGCTACGATCTTGCACCCTTGGGTGGGTCTTGTAGATAGTCAGGCTTCTCAGCCTTTTCCATTTGTAGTTGTCTGTACTCAGACATGTTATGCTTCTCTTGCTTGTATGCTCTCTATGTTGGGTCATGTGACCCCTGTTTGTAATAAATGCTATGTGGCTCTTCTGGGCCTTTATCTATATGAGTTGTTGAGTTATGTTGTGATGCCATGTTGTACAGCACATACTTGCATGTTATGCGTACGTGTAACATGTATTGCTATGTGTGGGATCCGACACCTAGTTGTTTATTCTTGGTAGCCTCTCTTATGGGGAAATGTCTCCTAGTGCTTCCACAGAGCCATGGTAGCTTGCTACTACTCCGGAACACATGGGACGATCGGCATGTGTCCTTCTTTGCTCCTGTGTCTGTCCCTACAGGAAAGGTCACGCGGTGCTTACCGGAGTCCTGCTAGCTTGCTACAACCCGGTTTCACTCGCTGCTGACCGACACGTGCATTGTGGGTCATGTATGCCTGTCCCTGTAAGTTTGTGCCACCTTGGGTCTACGACTAGTCATGTCGGCCCGGGTTCTCTGTCATATGGATGCTAGTGACACTATCATATACGTGAGCCAAAAGGCGCAAACGGTCCCGGGCCAGGTAATGGGGCACCCGTGGGAATACCGTGCGTGAGGCCGCAAAGTGATATGATGTGTTACATGCTAGATCGGTGTGCCGGGGTTCTGACAGCTTTGGTATCAGAGCTTGACTGCCTGTAGGATTACCAAGCCAAACTGGTCGAAGTTGAGTCTAGAAATGCTTTAGTTATATAAGGGAATTGATTGTGGAAGGGAACGTAAGGCTCTTTTTACTCCTTTACCTTATGTCCTTCTTATCTGAGTCAACCTCTTCTCTTCTACGGGGATTAAGAACTAGGCTTCTCATCTTTCTATCAGGATCACGTGTTACTAACCCGTAGACTTATAGGAATGATGGATTCAAGCCTCAGTTCAGTTCCTAGTACTTCTGTGTGTTAACAGTTGGTCTCGAAACCTTGTTATTGTGATGTTGAGTGGTTATGCCACCATTTTACAGGATATCTCAAATGTTTTGAGCATTTACAGCCGTTATGCTGTCCAAGTTATCCCAGGTTTCTAAACAATCTGATGCATTTGCAAATCTTTCCTCCCTGTTCCCGATGTCCTTTTAGGCCAGATTAACCACACTAATCGGTGTGTTGAGGTACTCCATTGCCTCGACATATATGTTGAAGCTATTATTATGACACTAGGGTATCTTAGAGAACCACCTAGTAGTCTAGCCATGCTTTGTGTTTCCAGTGTGAACATTCTGGCCACCATTGTCGAAAGCATCTCGTGATGTTATTTAGTATATAGGTATTCTATTTCTGGGTTCTTGAACCCAAGACTTACTCTACTTACCTCGTGTTGATACTGTTTGCTTGTTCCTTCAGGATATTAGTAACCTTTGTGATAGTCTTCGAGGTCCGTGGTATATCATTTTTCCAATACCATGAACCAATATGGCAGAAGTTCCTTTGAACCAAAAGATCACAACCAGAGTGCTTCTAATGAGTTCTCCATTCACATTGTGAATCTGCCCGTCTTACCTTTCTGCATGGGTTATCTGGAAGAAATATGTTGAACTTAGTTCGACATACTAATCTATGCATCCACAACTCAGAAAATCGTGTGTTCCTTTGAGTTGTTCCCTTTGTAGCTGTATTCCAACCCTCATCTATCAATTGATAGTCAAGGGTATATGATTGCATTCGTTCATCAAAGTCCAATATTCTTGTGGTCCGTCAGGCCATTCTATTTTGGAATGACTAGGAGAAACAAACTCCTGTACCTTATCCATTTCTAGGACTGGGTCAAAGCAGTTGTAATCCGCAGATCAAAATGCCAATCCAACTTTTGCTCTGTTCTACCATGGAGTGTCACCCTCTTTCTTATCAAGAATGATGTGAGAATTGCACAACCTCTTATGAATTCTTGATACAGTGACACTCTCGCCATCATTATTCATTTCTTGGTCTTTGTGTTGGTTGTAACTGGAATGCCGACAAGTGAACCGTGATGTGTGAAATCAATACTCCTAGCTACCCCATTGCTTGGTAGTTAATGGACAATACTCTTATTCTTAGCGTGTTGGTTATTGAATTATCATTCTAAGATTAATCGTGCTACCTAGTCCATATTTCCTGGTGCACTCTTCGATCAGTGAGTTAGGATTGTGTCAATCCCTCGCTCTTTTGATCATGTCATCTTGACCTGAAAAGCAAGATTGTTCTCGACCTTAGTAACATATCGGTGGTTCGTGATTTTCCGGATATCTTCACGGAAGTATCACCAGGTTGTCCCCTGGCCTTTATGTTGATTTCGTGATCAAATGGTTTCCCTATAAACCACCTCTTCTCCAAGAATCTGTGTTTGATACCCTTGAGCTAGTTGGTTAAGCTAAACAACAACTTGGAGAGTTGGATGATAAAGCTTTATCTGACTTAGTTCATTCCAAAGGGATATCTTTTTGTTTGTGTGTGTGTTGAAGAAAGATGATGTCTTCATCGATTGATCTTCTTGACCAGTTGTTGGATCTATTATCTTGTCCAAACCTTGATTTGAGTGTGGGCTATCACCAAATCAAATCAGAACCAATGATGTTCGTAATGTTGTCTTACTCGTGGTTATTCCTCGAGCAAGCACCATTATATTCTTTTGGTCTGACCAATGCTATCACCGTGTTCACTTAATTGTGGAATTCCATTTATATGGAATCCTCGATGAATTGTTGTCCAGCCCATCGGCAACAAGTTTATCTTCTCCATGATTCATGTTGAACATTAAAGCTAGCGTTGGAAACTTTTGTAAGCATAATCTTTGTGTTAGCTCATGAAGTAGATGTTTGATGTAAGAAGTGACTTCCTCTAATTTACGTGTATTTGATGCAAGTTGCCATCGTGGATTTGAGAAAGTTTGTTTTTGCTCCCCTTGGAGTCATCCCAAGTCAGTCATGCACGTGCGAAGTATACTATGGTTTGGTAGATTTGCAACCTCCATTCTATATGTATTTCCTAGCACACCAAGCCACTGATTGATTTGTTGAAGGAGAAGAAGTTCCTTCTTAAGAGCATGCCTTATGCAAGGACTTCGTTATCCTCGATGATGGTTCCCCACCTGAACTCGGTAGTGTTTCGTTGTAAGATACTATGTTGTCATGCTTGTCTGGGACAGCGTGTTCACATGTGCGTAGTAGAACCAGCTCATGTTTTGGAGCTTACTACCGTAGTTCATTTCCTGAGAATCTCGTAACGTCATCTTGTTGATTTGAGTTGCAAACTTTCCTTTTTAGACATGCTGAGTTTGAAATATCCTGTTACCAACCAGATCTGAAGAGTGGATTGCTCTATAGCCATTCAAAGAGTGGATTGGTGATGGCATGTCGGGGCTCGGCAGCTGTGTCACATCCCTAGCTTCTGGTGCTTCCTAGTGTTTGCATCTTGCTTGCATCATGTTTAACTTTCATGGAAATTTGAAATGGGGATGTTCAAACCATAGCATCAAAAGGAATCCAAATAAGTTCAACTAAAATCTTTTCAATGATTTCAAAATGCCCTTTAAAAATGCTCATCATTTCTGGATCAAGGTGGAAGCATCTACCAAAAATGGTTCACATTTTTGCAGGACATATTTGGACTTTGAATTAATTCAATCATATTTAAATTGGAGCTATTTGAATGTTATATATATTTTAGATGCTCCAAAAATGTTGGAAATTGTTAAGGGTCACTGGAATAACTCAGAAAGTGAACTGGTTTAGTATCTTTACTAAATCAAAATAGATCAAACTAATAGAATAACAGAAAACATAATTAACAGAGAGAGAGAGTTTACCTGTGCACTTACCGGCCTACTACTGTGCGGCCCAACTGGGCCAGCCCACCAGCGCCGTCGTCCTCCTGGCGCCAGTCGGCTGGGCATGTGGCTGACACGCGCGCACGGGCAGAGTGGCACGCCACCAGCTTGCCTGCCTGCCTCCCTTGCCAGCGTGACGCCGCGTTGCTTCTCCTTGGCACCGTCTGGATCGAGCTGACGCCCTCACTTTCCCCTGGTTCTCTCCCTCGCCCTCTCCTCGCCATGGCCGAAGCGCTTGCCGACGTACCACCATGACCAATGTAGCCACCGTGCTCCTCACACTCACCCGACCTGCCAGGGAGCTCCGCCATGATGCCCTCGTCCTCTCCGTCGACTCACGCAATGCCGGAAGCCCCGCATCATCGTCCCCGGCCTCGTCCTGAAGCTCCGGCTGCCGAGATCACCGTCGCCGTTCTACCCGCATCAGACCTTCCCCGAGCTCGTTGACGACGCCGCCGGATCTGCCGTGAGCACCTAGTCGTTTCCCCTCTCCTCTCTCCCTCGATTGCATCCCCTAACCGTGCTAACCACCAGACCCGAGAGGTCCCGCCGCCGTGGCTCCTCACCGTCGTGGCCAGGGCCACCGTAGCTCGCGCCTGAGCGCGTCGCCGTGCTCGGTGAAGCCCCAGGAGCACGTAGCACCCCTTAATTTCTCCTCTAGTGCGCCGTAGCATGGACCCCTTCAATGTCCGAATGCCGGCCACCGCCTCTGTGCTCACCATCGTCGTTTTCGGTGACCCCGCAGCCTCCCGAGCAGCCAGCTAGATGGGGCGTGTGCGGGCTACCTTCTGGTGGTCTTCGCGCGTCTAGCCGCCGCCTATAGCGCAGCCCCGGCGAGCTTCCGCCCTAGCTTTCGTCGCCGCCGGCGGAACTCCGGCGAGAGCTGACATGGCGCGGTCATTAGCGCTAATTCCCGCCAGCTAAACCACCCTCAGACGCTGACAGCGGGCCCCGCAACAAGTCAAAGCGCGAGTCAACGCGGGATTAGCCCCTCTGTCACTGACCAGTGGGCCCCACAAGTCAAGGTTGACCTGGACCGCCCTTGTTGACTTGATGATGTCACACCGATGTCATGCTCATGCAGTAAATGTTTTCTGGCGTTTTTATTAATCCAGAAAATTCTAGAAATTAGTCAAAACTTCTAAAATTCATAGAAAATCAACCAAAACTCCAAATGAAATAATTTATATATGAAAAATTATCAGAAAAATCCAATCTATTCATTGGTACTGTTTTCATGCATGATTAAGCAACTTAAACCTACTGTTTCAATCAAAACAACTAAATGCACTTTGGAAATTCATAGCTTGGGTTTGAATTTTAACCTTTGGCTCAAATAAGCTCAAACCCTTCTAGTTTTAGCTGCATTAGCTCAAATCACAGCATGTTGCCATGTCATGATCATGCATCATATTGTTACATTGCATTGATTGTGTTCCTTCTCTGTTTGCCGGTGTTGTTCCCTCTCATTGGACGTTGTTCTGACGTTGTGATCATTGACACCGATGAAGAGCTATTACTATCTTCAGAAGTGCCAGGCAAGCAAACCCCCTTTGAGCATTTTGATACAATCCCACTCTCACTCCTGCTCTCTTTTACTACATTAGGACAACAACAATTCAACTGTTACATGTTGTGGTAGTTGAACCCCATTTCTTTGCATGACCAGTCTTTGCCACAGTAAATAGTTGAAACCCACTAGCATGAGTAGGAGTTGTTTGAGCCATGTTGTGCCTACTCATTCATGCTTGCTTGTTATGCCTGCTATGCTTCGAGTTGTGTCAGGTCTGATCCATTTGGGATTGATCGGGATGGTGATGAACATGTCCTATCGTTGAGAGCTAAGTGTGTGAACACGATTTGGTAAAGTTAGTGATGAGAGGCCATGTAGGAGTACATGGTGGGTTATCTCATTGAAACCGTCCTCAGGAACTGAGTTCCGTGTTTGTGATCCAAGACAGTTACTACCATACATTGGGTTTCGGTAACTCGACCCCTCTCGGCTTATTAATCACCCCGATCTCTGTCTAGGAGTTGCAACTAGTTTCTGGTGTTTGTAGGTTGTGTTAGTAGTCTACCAAGTGGCACCCGGCCAGGTGGGCTTGGGACAGACTAGGCACAGTGGCAAGGTGTACCAAGTGGCACCCGGATGGTGGGCTTGGGAACCCTGCTCACATCGTTTGGGACCGTAGTGGAAACCCCGGCCGGACTTCCTTGCGGATGGAACTCGAATAGGCGATAAACCTGGACTAGAGTCTTGTGTGGTTAGTCAGGTCATGGCCGACACCCTCGCTGGGCTTCCGCTTGAAGTTTGCCGAGTACATGTCATGTAAACAGTGATAAGTGGTGAGAGCGTGTGTGAAGAAGTACACCCCTGCAGGGTTATATATGATCTATTCGAATAGCCGCGTCCGCGAATATGGACTACTTGGAACGCTTACATTGTTCATAGATAACTGGAAGTGGATACTCTAAAATCCAAAAGATAAGCGTGAGTGCTATGGATGGCCTCTCATAGGGAGATGGGAGTGGATCAATAGTGGTGTATTGATATGGTGAATATGTGGACTCGTGTGCGCCACCTCAAAAGAGTTACCAGCAGTCGTAGTACAGGATAGCCACCGAGTCAAAGCTGGCTTGCTGCAGTTAAACTCCACCACCCCTTTGTTGATACTAATGCATATGTAGCTAGTTCTGATGTAAGTCTTGCTGGGTACATTTGTACTCACGTTTGCTTAATTTATGTTTTGCAGAGGAGACCTCAGTCTCACTAGTAGTTCCATGTGGACTTCGACGTTTAGCTTGTTACCTCAGCTATGATCTTGCACCCTTGGGTGGGTCTTGTAGATAGTTAGGCTCCTCAGCCTTTTCCATTTGTAGTTATCTGTACTCAGACATGTTATGCTTCCGTTGCTTGTATGCTCTGTATGTTGGGTCATGTGACCCCTGTTTGTAATAAATGCTATGTGGCTCTTCCAGGCCTTTATCTATATGAGTTGTTGAGTTATGTTATGATGCCATGTTGTACAGCACATACTTGCATGTTATGCGTACGTGTAACGTGTATTGCTATGTGTGGGATCCGACACCTAGTTGTTTATTCTTGGTAGCCTCTCTTATGGGGAAATGTCTCCTAGTGCTTCCACTGAGCCATGGTAGCTTGCTACTGCTCCGGAACACATGGGATGATTGGCATGTGTCCTTCTTTGCTCCTGTGTCTGTCCCTACGGGAAAGGTCACGCGATTCTTACCAGAGTCCTGCTAGCTTGCTACAGCCCAGTTTCACTCACTGCTGACCGACACGTGCATTGCTGGGTCATGTATGCCTGTCCCTGTAAGTTTGTGCCACCTTGGGTTTACAACTAGTCTTGTCGGCCTGGTTTCTCTGTCATATGGATGCTAGCGACACTATCATATACGTGAGCTAAAAGGCGCAAACGGTCCCGGGCCAGGTAAGGTGGCACCCGTGGGAATACCGTGTGTGAGGCCGCAAAGTGATATGATGTGTTACATGCTAGATCGGTGTGACTTAGGATCGGGGTCCTGACAGCCTGCCGGGCCTTCATCTTGCCAGACTCTCCTTGCCGGCAAGAGCTAGCTTCATCATAGTGGTTTGTCTTGGTCTTCTTGATGCGCTCCTTGATCTCACGAAGAGCTGCTCTCTTTTGACTTGGAGGTCTCTACTAAAGCCTTAACTTGGCGGGGGAGCCACCACTTGTCTGTGCATGAGTTGGGTATTACACGCCAATGTTTAATACACCGACAGGAGCCCCTGGGCCTCGGTCACACATGCCGCTGGGCATCGTTGGGCGAGGCCCAAGATGATGCACAGATAAGGCAACGCCGACCCGGGCAATGCCAGTCGCTTTGAGATCTTTTTGCTTCTTCATTAATCTGATCTTCAGGCTAGCCCCCCAGCCTTCGTATGGCTTAAATTCACTCCATTTAAAAAAAAAATCCTGCTATTCACGCTAGAAACCAGGGGTGCTGATACGTCTCCAACGTATCTATAATTTTTTATTGTTCCATGCTATTATATTATCTGCTTTGCATGTTTTATATGCATTTATATGCTATTTTATATTATTTTTGGGACTAACCTTTTAGCCTAGTGCCTAGTGCCAGTTGCTGTTTTTTTCCTTATTTTTGTCTTTTACAGAAAATCAATATCAAACGGAGTCCAAACGGAATAAAATTTTATGGTGATTTTTCTTGGACCAGAAGAAACCCAAGAGACTTGGAAAGGGGGCCAGAAGACCTACGAGGTGGCCACAATCCGTAGGGGTGCGCCCCAAGGCTTGTGGGCCCCTCGAAGACCGTCTAACCCTAATTCCACCACTATATATTATCAAATATTCCCCCTATACCAGAGGGCACACCAAAAATACTTTCCCCCCGCCGCAAGCTTCTGTTCCCGTGAGATCCCATCTTGGGGCCTTTTCTGTCACTCCGCCGGAGGGGGATTCGATCACGGAGGGCATCTACACCAACCTTGCTGCCCTTTTGATGATGTGTGAGTAGTTTACCACATACCTACAGGTCCATAGCTAGTAGCTAGATGGCTTCTTCTCTCTATTCAATGTAATCTTCTTTTGATGTGCATTTGTTGAGATCCGATGAATTGTGGATTTATGATCAGATTATCTATGAATATTATTTGAGTCTTCTCTGAACTCTTTTATGCATGATTAAGATATCTTTGTAATTCTCTCCGATCTATCGATTTGGGTTGGCCTACTAGATTGGTTTTTCTTGCAATGGGAGAGGTGCTTTGTGATGGGTCCAATCTTGCGGTGTCCTCACCCAGTGACAGAAGGGGTAGCGAGACACGTATTGTATTGTTGCCATTATGGATAAAAAGATGGGGTTTATATCATATTGCTTGAGTTTATCCCTCTACATCATGTCATCTTGCTTAAGGCGTTACTCTGTTCTTATGAACTTAATACTCTAGATGTAGGCAGGAGTCGATTGATGTGTGGAGTAATAGTAGTAGATGCAGAATCGTTTCGGTCTAGTTGTCATGGAAATGATGCCTATATTCATGATCATTGCCTTACATGTCTCCATAATTATGCACTTTTCTATCAATTGCTCAACAGTAATTTGTTTACCCACCGTATGTTTTCTTCAACAGAGAAGCCTCTAGTGAAACCTATGGCCCCGGGGTCTATTTCCATCATATATTTTTAGATCTATAAAACCAAAAACCCAAAAATACCTTGCTGCAATTTATTTATATTTACTTTATTTTGACTTTTATTTATCTTTTATACCTATCTCTATTAGATCTCACTCTTGTTCATGACCGTGAAGGGATTGACAACCCCTTTTTCGCGTTGTGTGCAAGTGTTTGTTAGTTTCTGCAGGTGCATATATTGGAGACTTTCTTGTGCCTCCTACTGGATTGATACCTTGGTTCTTAACTGAGGGAAATACTTATCTCTACTTTGCTGCATCACCCTTTCCTCTTCAAGGAAAAAATCAACGCAAGCTCAAGAAGTAGCAGGAAGAATTTCTGGCGCCGTTGCCGGGGAGATTCTACATCAAGCCTACCAAGTACCTATCATAAACTCTCATCTCTTGCACTTACATTATTTTCCATTTGCCTCTCATTTTCCTCTCCCCCACTTCTAAAACATTTTCAGAAAAACACAAAAATATTTGCCTTTTTATTCGCCTTCTTTCGTTCGTCTTTTCATTTGCTTTTTGTTTGCTTGTGTGGTAGATTGCTTGTTTTGCCATCATGTCTGAATCTGGGGAGGTTATCGTCAAAAAAGGTAGTAATAATCTTGAGGGAAACTTTGATGATTTTGCTAATAATGACCCTCATGAAAAAGAACCTACTATCATGCACACTAAAAAGCTCCATGTGGGTAGTGGTAATATTATTGGAAAAGGTGTTATTCAAGATTTCTTTACTTGAGAGGGTATGATACCTATGCTAGGAGGGTCTATCCTTAATAAAACTAATAGCCTTGCGGATGCAATATCTTTGATTATAGTTGAACTTGAAAGACAATTTGTTCACATGCATCCATGCATACAAAGGATTTTCCTAGAATTCTCTAATATTCATCATCCTTCTGTTAAACGTGTTGCCACCATATTCCTAGCTCATGAATTTAGATACATCATAAAAGAAGCTAGTGAAATACTTGCCCATTATAATATCAATAGTGGTTGCCCTCCCATAGAGGAGATCCTTTTTAATCAAGAAGAAATAATGAGATTACAATCTCCGAATTATGCTGCTTACAATTAAAACTTAAGAAAAAAGGTTCCTACCGATGTTTTGATTGATAAGATTTCTGAACTTAATGATAATTTTGCTATACAAAATAACAGATTAGGCTTTGTGCTAAGGGATAAACTTAGAGAATTCAATCAAAGTAATGTTTATAATGAAGAGATAATTATCGATTACAAAGGGCCGAAAGAGAAACCTATTCCTCCCAAACTTGATCTTATAGATCCATACCCTATTAAATTTAGTCCCTATGATTATTTTTACTTACACAAAGGAAACTTACTGCTGAAAGGAGGGAGTATGAGATGAGCATGGATGATCTCCCTCACTTCTATTACCATACCTAGATCGATGCATTATGCCTAGCTAGGGGCGTTAAACAATAGCGCTTGTTGGGAGGCAACCTAATTTTTATTTTGTGTTTTTTTTCTGTTTTACAATAAATACACATTATTACCTCTGTAGTAATTGTGTTTTATTGTTTTAATTAGTATTTGAGCCAAGTAAGACCTATGGGATGGTCTATGGCGATAGTTGATTTGATCTTGCTGAAAAACAGAAACTTTTGCGCTCATTGCCAGAAATGTAAAAAATCACAGAAACGTGATTTTGATCTGAATTTTTTACACAAGATTGATAAAAAAATTCCTAGGTTGTACTAATTTTTCAGAATTTTTGGAGCTACAGAAGTATACAAAATTTCCAGATTACTACAGGCTGTTCTGTTTTTGTCAAATTCTGTTTTCTATGTGTTGTTTGCTTATTTTGATGAATCTATGGGTAGTATCGGGGGGTATGAACCATGGAGAAGTTGGAATACAGTAGATATAACACCAATATAAATTTAGAATGAGTTCACAACAGTGCATAATGTGGTGATTTATTTTATTATACTAACGGATCTTACGAGTTTTTTGTTGAGTTTTGTGTTGTGAAGTTTTCATGTTTTGGGTAAAGTTTTGATGGACCACGGAATAAGGAGTGGCAAGAGCCTAAGCTTGGGGATGACCAAGGAACCCCAAGGTAATATTCAAGGACAACCAAGCATCTAAGCTTGGGGATGCTCCGGATGGCATCCCCTCTTTTGTCTTCAATCCATCGGTAAATTTACTTGAGGCTATATTTTTATTCACCACATGATATGTGTTTTGCTTGGAGCGTCTTGTATGATATGAGTATTTTCTTTTTAGTTTACCACAATCATCCTTGCTGTACACACCTTTTTAGAGGGACACACATTAATCATGAATTTATTAGAATACTCTATGTGCTTCACTTATATTTTTTGAGCTAGGCAGTTGCTCTAGTGCTTCACTTATATCTTTTTAGAGCACGGAGGTGGTTTTATTTTATAGAAATTGATGAACTTTCATGCTTCACTTATATTATTTTGAGAGTCTTAAAAACAGTATGGTAATTTTCTTAGGTTATGAATTTGGTCCTAATATGATGGGCATCCAAGAGGGATATAATAAAAACTTTCATATAAGAGCATTGAATATATGAGAAGTTTGATTCCTTGCATTTGTTTTGAGATATAAAGATGGTGATATTAGAGTCATGCTAGTGAGTAATTGTGGATTTGTAGAAATACTTGTGTTAAGGTTTGTGATTCCCGAAGCATGCACGTATGGTGAACCGTTATGTGATGAAGTCGGAGCATGATTTATTTTTTGATTGTCTTCCTTATGAGTGGCGGTTGGGGATGAGCGATGGTATTTTCCTACCAATCTATCTCCCTAGGAGCATGCGTATTAGTACTTTTCTTTGATGGATAATAAATTTTTGCAATAAGTATGTGAGTTCTTTATGACTAATGTTGAGTCCATGGATTATACGCACTCTCACCCTTCCACCATTGCTAGCCTCTCTAGTACCGTGCAACTTTCGCCAGTGCATTAAACCCACCATATACCCTTCCTCAAAACAGCCATCATACCTACCTATTATGACATTTCCATAGCCATTCCGAGATATATTGCCATGCAACTTCCACCGTTCCGTTTATTATGACACATACCATCATTGTCATATTGCTTTGCATGATCGTAAGATAGCTAGCATGATATTTTCATGGCTTGTACGTTTTTTGATATCTTTACTATGCTAGATCATTGCACATCCCGGTACACCACCGTAGGCATTCATATAGAGTCATATTTTGTTCTAGTATCGAGTTGTAAGTAAATAAAAGTGTGATGATCATAATTATTAGAGCATTGTCCCATGTGAGGAAAGGATGATGGAGGCTATTATTCCCTCACAAGTTGGGATGAGACTCTGGACTTAAAAATAAAAGAGGCCAAAGAGCCCCCCAAAAAAAGAGGCCAAAGAGCCCAAACAAAAAAAGAGAGAAAAAGAGAGAAGGGACAAAGTTACTATCCTTTTTCCACACTTGTGCTTCAAAGTAGCACCATGTTCTTCAGGATAGAGAGTCTCCTATTTTATCACTTTCATAATACTAGAGGTAATTTTTCATTATAAAACTTGGCTTGTATATTCCATTGGCAGGCTTCCTCAAATTGCCCTAGGTCTTCGTAAGCAAGCAAGTTGGATGCACACCCACTTAGTTTCTTTTTGAGCTTTCATACACTTATAGCTCTAGTGCATCCGTTGCATGGCAATCCCTACTCACTTGCATCGATATCAATTGATGGGAATCTCCATAGCCCATTAATTTGCCTAGTTGATGTGAGACTTTCTCCTTTTTGTCTTCTCCTCACAACCTCCACCATACTCTATTCCACCTATAATACTATATCCATGGCTCACGCTCATGTATTGCGTGAAAGTTGAAAAAGCTTGAGAACATTAAAAGTATGAACCAATTGCTTGGTTTGTCATCGGGGTTGTGCATGATGAAATATTTTGTGTGATGAAGATAGAGCATAGCCAGACTATATGATTTTGTAGAGATAACTTTCTTTAGCCATGATATTTTGAGAAGACATGATTGCTTTATTAGTATGCTTGAAGTATTGTTGTTTTTATGTCAATATTAAACTTTTGTTTTGAATCTTATGGATCTGAACATTCATGCCACAATAAAGAAAATTGAATTGATAAATATGTTAGGTAGCATTTCACATCAAAAATTCTGTTTTTATCATTTACCTACTCGAGGACGAGCAGGAATTAAGCTTGGGGATGCTTGATACGTCTCCAATGTATCTATAATTTTTTATTGTTCCAAGCTATTATATTATCTATTTTGGATGTTTTATATGCTATTTTATATTATTTTTGGGACTAACCTATTGACCTAGTGCCCAATGCCAGTTGTTGTTTATTTCCTTGTTTTTATCTTTTACAGAAAATCAATACCAAACGGAGTCCAAACGGAATAAAACTTTATGGTGATTTTTCTTGGACCAGAAGAAACCAACGAGACTTGGAGAGGGGGCGAGAAGACGTACGAGGTGGCCACAAGCCATAGGGACAAGCCCCAGGGGGGTGCCCCAGGGCTTGTTGGCCCCTCGGAGATCGTCTAATGCTAATTCCACCACTATATATTTTCAAATATTCCCCCTATACCAGAGGGCACACCAAAAATACTTTTCCGCCACCGCAAGCTTCTGTTCCCGTGAGATCCCATCTTGGGGCCTTTTCCGGCACTCCGTCGGAGGGGGATTCGATCATGGAGATCCTCTACACCAACCTTGCTGTCCTTCCGATGATGTGTGAGTAGTTTACCACAGACCTACGGGTCCATAGCTAGTAGCTAGATGGCTTCTTCTCTCTCTTTGATCTTCAGTGCAATGTTCTCCTCGATGTTTTGGAGATCTATTCGATGTAATCTTCTTTTGCGGTGCGTTTGTTGAGATCCGATGAATTGTGGATTTATGATCAGATTATCTATGAATATTATTTGAGTCTTCTCTGAACTCTTTTATGCATGATTGAGATAGCTTTGTATTTCTCTCTGCTCTATCGATTTGGTTGGTCTACTATATTGGTTTTTCTTGCAATGGGAGAGGTGCTTTGTGATGGGTTCAATCTTGCGGTGTCCTCACCCAGTGACAGAAGGGGTAGCGAGGCACGTATTGTATTGTTGCCATTAAGGACAAAAAGATGGGGTTTATATCATATTGCTTGAGTTTATCCCTCTACATCATGTCATCTTGCTTAAGGCGTTACTCTGTTCTTATGAACTTAATACTCTAGATGCAGGCAAGAGTCGGTCGATGTGTGGAGTAATAGTAGTAGATACAGAATCGTTTCAATCTACTTGTCATGGACGTGATACATATATTCATGATCATTGCCTTAGATGTCTTCATAATTGTGCGCTTTTCTATCAATTGCTCAACAGTAATTTGTTTACCCACTGTATGTTTTCTTCAAGAGAGAAGCCTCTAGTGAAACCTATGGCCCCCGGGTCTATTTTCCATCATATATTTTCAGATCTATAAAACCAAAAACCCAAATATACCTTGCTGCAATTTATTTAGGGATAATTGTATTCTTACCCTTAGTTGTGTCCCCCTCAACCGAATTGCCCCTTATTTTTGAAAACACGTGGTCTTGCCCAACCCACTTTGTCATCTTGTGCTTTTGCCCTTTGACCGTTTGACCGTCACTTTGAAAACTTCATAACTAATTCATACTAAATCAGAAAAATGCAAATAAGATACCAAAATGTTTGGAAAAACATCACCTGTATGTCAATGTCACTTGCATTCATGACAAAAGTATTGGTAAGTGCCCATCCGAGTTTTAGCTCTTATCATACCACCATGAACAGGAAAATCTAAAAAAATTCGAAAAATTCAAGAAAAATTTGGTGGCAAAGAATTGCAAATGTTTTAAGTGCTTGCCAAGTTTCATGAGGGAATGACATTCGTGGAAGTCGTGGCAAAAAAAACAATCTATTTTCGAGTGTTCATTGTTTTTTTTGCCATGACTTCGATGAATGTCATTCCCTCATGAAACTTGGCAAGCACTTAAAACATTTGCAATTCTTTTCCACCAAATTTTTCTTGAATTTTTTGAATTTTTTTAGATTTTCCTGTTCATGGTGGTATGATAAGAGCTAAAACTCGGATGGGCACTTACCAACACTTTTGTCATGAATGCAAATGACATTGACATACAGGTGATGTTTTTCCAAACATTTTGGTATCTTATTTGCATTTTTCTGATTTAGAATGAATTAGTTATGAAGTTTTCAAAGTGACGGTCAAACGGTCAAAGGGCAAAAGCAAAAGACGACAAAGTGGGTTGGGCAAGACCACGTGTTTTAAAAAACAAGGGGCAATTCGGTTGAGGGGGACACAACTAAGGGTATGAATACAATTATCCCATTTATTTATATTTAGTTTACTTTATCTTTTATTTATCTTTTATACCTATCTCTATTAGATCTCACTCTTGTTCGTCACCGTGAAGGGATTGACAACCCCTTTTTCACGTTGTGTGCAAGTGTTTGTTAGTTTGTGCAGGTGCATATATTGGAGACTTGCTTGTGCCTCCTACTGGATTGATACCTTGGTACTTAACTGAGGGAAATACTTATCTCTACTTTGCTGCATCACCCTTTCCTCTTCAATGGAAAAATTAACGCAAGCTCAATAAGTAGCAGGTGCACGCATACGTGGGTTGTGACTAGGCTCGACGTGGGCAAGCCCATGACCACGCGTGGTTTGAAGTAACTGACTCCTGCCATTACTCCCTCCTTTACTGTGACCTTCCCTTCCCCCCATGACGCGGATTAGGCGTAGGGCGTGGGATTGGCGCAGAAGGGTGGTCGTGGTGGCAGCGTCTTAATTAGAGGATCCAGAATGCCAGATTGGCGAGGCTGGGCGGCAGGCAGAGTAGTGCGTTCGCCAGGGGCGCAGGGCGCAGGATTGGCGAAGCGGGGCAGTCGCCTTAGAGTAGTGGAGAGCCAGCCCCCATGCCGTCCCCTATAAAAAGGGGAGGAGCGTGAGAGGCAATGCTCATCCATTTCTTCCTCCTTCACTTCTCCTTCCCACTTCTGTCGTCATGGCGAGAGGAAGAGGTCGCGGCCGTGCTTCCGTCATGGCAACAAGAGCTTCCCCTTGGGACCACACCTCTGCCATGGCCGCAGCCACGGAGGCGGGCTCCAGTGCCCGTGGCAGAGGCGCAGGGCGAGGTCGTGGCCGGTGCGGTGGTCGCAGTCGAGGAGGCCGAACCGGGGCACTAGCGGCTCCTCGCCCTGTAGCCCCGCCCCTGGCGGAGGGCCACACGAGGCATACTGCGCTCGAATTTATCGTCGAGCTATGCGACCCACCAAGGAGTAGGCTGCGGTTCCCTCGCCCTTTTGCTAGGGTGATGGAGGCGGACCAATCGCTCGGGTTGTGGCTGTGCGTCAATGGTTGCATTAATGGAGCCATCTGGGTGGACGTGGAGTTCCCCGCCGACGGTGTCATGTATCTCACCCACGGGTGGAAGTCCTCGCGCGCGCCCGTGATGTCGCTTGAAACTGCGTCGGTATTTCCCCAAAGAGGAAGGGATGATGCAGTATAGCTACGGTAGGTATTTCCCTCAGTTATGAAATCAAGGTATCAATCCAGTTGGAGAACCAAGCAACACTATGTAAGCGATACCCGCACACAAATAACAAATACTTGCAACCCAACACGTAAGGGGTTGTCAATCCCTTCTGGGTAATGGTGCCAGAAATTGGCAAGTGAACGGGAAAATATTTGTGATAGCTTGGATAAATAGCTCTCGATAAAACGCGAAATAAAATTAGTGACAAAAAAGTGCAGCAAGGTATTTTTCGGTTTTTGGAATAATAGATCTGAAAATAAAAGAGAATAAAAATATATCTCAAAGCAAATATGATAAAGAATAGACCCGGGGGCCGTAGATTTCACTAGTGGCTTCTCTCGAGAAAATAGCACACGGTGGGTAAACAAATTACTGTTGGGCAATTGATAGAAGATCGAATAATTATGACGATATCCAAGGCAATGATCAATATATAGGCATCACATCCAAGATTAGTAAACCGACTCCTGCCTGCATCTACTACTATTACTCCACACACCAACCGCTATCCAGCATGCATCTAGTGTATTAAGTTCATGGAGAAATGGAGTAATGCAATAAGAACGATGACATGATGTAGATGAGATCTATTCATGTAGGAATAGCCCCCATCTTGTTATCCTTAATAGCAACGATACATGCATGTCCTGCTGCCCCTTCTGTCACTGGGAACGAACATCGCAAGATGGAACCCATCACAAAGCACCTCTTCCTATGGCAAGAAAAATGGATCTAGTTGGCCTAACTAAACCAAAGATTCGAAGAAGAAATACGAGGCTATAAATAATCATGTATATAAGAGATCAAAAGAAGACTCAAATAATATTCATGGATATAGATCTGATCATAAACTCAAAGTTCATCGGATCCCAACAAACACACCGCAAAAAAAGAGTTACATCAAATAGATCTCCAAGAGACCATTGTATTGAGAATCAAAAGAGAGAGGGGAAGCTATCTAGCTACTGCCTACGGACCTGTAGGTCTACGGTGAACTACTCACGCATCATCAGAGAGGCACCAATGAGTATGATGAACCCCTCCATGATGGTGTCTAGATTGGATCTCGTGGTTTTGGAACTTACGGCAGCTGGAATTGTGTTTCGTCGACTCCCCTAGGGTTTCTGGAATATTTGGGAATTTATAGGGTGAAGAGGCACTGCATGAGGTCACCGAGGGGGGCACAACCCCCCTATACGCGCCTGGGCTCCTGGGCGCGCCCTGGTGGGTTGTGCCCACCTCGGGCCTCCCCTCTGGTACTTCTTTGGCCCATTGGGTGTCTTCTGGTCCAGAAAAAATCTCCAAAAAGTTTCGCTGCATTTGGACTCTGTTTGGTACTGATATTCTGCGAAGTAAAAAACAAGCAAAAAACAGCAACTGGCACTAGGCACTATGTCAATAGGTTAGTCCCAAAAAATGATATAAAGTTGCTATAAAATGATTGTAAAACATCCAAGAATAATAATATAACAGCATGGAACAAGCAAAAATAATAGATACGTTGGAGACATATCAGCATCCCCAAGCTTAATTCCTACTCGTCCTCGAGTAGGTAAATGATAAAAACTGAATTTTTGATGTGGAATGTTGCCTAACATGTTCAGCACATATTCTTTTCTTTTGTAGCAAGGATATTTGGACTTTTATATGGTTCAAAGCAATAGTCTAGTTTTGACATGAAGATTTCAATACTCGAGCATATCAACAAGCAATCATGTCTTTCAAAATATCAACACTAAAGAAAGTTATACCTAGCCCATCATGCTCAGTCATTGATCCATTCATGAAACACACTCGCATATTAGCTACATCCAATGCTCAAGTACGATCATAGTGCCCCTTAGTTGGTGCTTTATAAGAGAAGATGGAGACTAAAAAAATATAAATTACATAAAGTAAACATAGCCCTTCGCAGAGGGAAGTAGGGATTTGTAGAGGTGCCAGAGCTCAAAGCTTAAATTGAGAGATAATTTTTTTTGAGAGGAATACTTTTCCCATCAACGAAAACAACCAAGTAATTCCCAACACTTTCCATGCTAGATATATCATAGGCGGTTCCCAAACAGAAAATAAAGTTTATTCCTTTTTCCACCATACTTTCGCACTCCATGGCTAGCTGTATCCACGGGTACCGTCCATACCAACCCTTTCCAAGGAATTTATTATTTGACAACATAAAGTAAATTTCTTTTTCATTTCGGGAGTGGGCATCCCTATTACCGCCGCACTCTCGTGCAATGACAAGTGAATAAACACTCATCTTGAGAATAACACATCTAACATGGAAATTATTGGCCACCCCCTGCTGCTTCATGAGCGGTACAAGCACACAAAAAGGAAATTCATTTTGAAAATTAGAGATGGCACAAACAAATTTGCTTAGAATGGCATGGAAATACCGCATATAGGTAGGTATGGTGGACACATATGAGAAAACTGGGTTTAAAGATTTTGGATGCACAAGTAGTATCTCTACTTAGTACTAGTGGAGGCTAGCAAAAAGATTGAGAAGCAACCAACCAAGAAACAAAAAATCTCATAAGCAAGCATTAAGCATAACTAACACCAAATAATGCACCACAAGTAGGATGTAATTTCGTTGCATAACTATTGACTTTCGTGCTTGCATAGGGAATCACAAACCTTAACACCAATATTCTTACTAAAGCATAATTACTCACCAACATGACTCACATATCACCATCATCATATCTCAAAACTATTACGAAGAATCAAGTTTATTTTGTCCAATGATCTTCATGAATGTTTTTATTATATCCCTCTTGAATATCTATCACTTTGGTACTAGTTTCATATATTGCAATTGCTTTTGACAAGCTCAAACAAATCTAAGTGAAGAACATGGGCATAAAAATTTTCTTCTCTCATAATAATATAAGTGAAGCATGAGAATTTTTAAAAAAAATTACTAACTCTCAAATAAATCTAAGTGAAGAATGAGAGCATTTCTTCAAAAATTATCAAAGCACACCATGCTCAAAAAGATATAAATGAAGCACTAGAGCAATTCCATAGCTCAAAAAAAATTAAGTGAAGCATAAAGAGCAATTCTAACAAATCATAGCATAATTTTGGCTCTCTCAAATAGGTGTGTCCAGCAAGGATACTTGTGACAAACTATAAAGCAAAACAAGCAAAGACTCATATAATACAAGACGCTACAAGCAAAACTCATGATATGTGACGAATAAAAATATAGCTCCAAGTAAAATACCGATGGTCATTAGAAGAAAGAGGGGATGCCTTCCAAGGCATCCCCAAGCTTAGTTGCTTGGTTCTCCTTGAATATTAACTTGGGGTGCCATGGGGCGTCCCCAAGCTTAGGCTCTTTTCACTCCTTGTTCCTTCATCCATCGCGATCTCACCCAAAATTTGAAAACTTCAATCACACAAAACTTAACAAAACCTTCGTGAGATCCGTTAGTATAAGAAAACCAATCTTTACTTTAAGTACTATTGCAAACCTATTCAATTTTTTTATTTCATTATATCTACAGTATTCTAACTTTGCCATGGCTTATACCCCCCGATATAATCTATAGATTCATCAAAATAAGCACACAATGCAAAGAAAACAGAATCTGTCAAAAACAGAACAGTTTGTAAAGATGTGAATTGTTCCCATACTTCTGTAACCCCAAAAATTCTAAAAAATTAGGAAACCAGAGGAAATTTGTATATCAATCTTTTGTAAAAATTCAGAATTTTTCATCGCTTCTATGAATTTAAACAATTTGTTTACTAGACGTAAAAGTTTCTGTTTTTCAATAGGATCAAATCAACTATCACCAAAGCTATCCCAAAGGCTTTACTTGCACAAATACTAACTAAAACATAAAAAACAATCACAACAGAGGCATAATTGTGTGAACACTCAAGAACAGAAGGAAAAAAGCAAAAATAAATTTTATTCATTGGGTTGCCTCCCAACAAGCGCTATCGTTTTATGCCCCTAGCTAGGCATAATGCATAGATTCAAGTATTGTCATCTTTAGTTTTTGATCCATAGGATGCCCTCATGATTGATTCATATGGTGGCTTAATTATTATTCTAGCGAAGTGTTCCATACCCTTTCTTAGTGGAAATTGAAATTTAATATTGCCTTCTTTCATATCAATCACGGCACCAATAGTACCTAAAAACGGTCTACCAAGTATAATTAGACAAGATGGATTGCAATCAATATCAAGAACAATAAAATATATGGGCACATAATTTCTATTTGCAAGAATAAGAACATCATTAATTCTTCCCAAAGGCTTTTTAATAGTAGAATCCACCAAGTGCAAATTAAGAGAACATTCTTCAATGTCGGTAAGACCAAGCACATCACATAAAGATTTTGGAATTGTGGAAACACTAGCACCCAAATCACATAAAGAAAAACACTCATAATTTTTAATCTTGACTTTAATGGTAGGTTCCCACTCATCATGTAGTTTTCTAGGAATTGAAATCTTTAAATCCAATTTTTCTTCTAAAGCTTTCATCATGGCATCTACGATATATTTAGTAAAAGATTTATTTTGTTCACAAGCATGCGGTGAATTTATCATGGATTGCAACAAATAAATACATTCAATCAAAGAGCAATTATCATAATTAAAGTCTTTGTAATCCAAAAGAGTGGGCACATCACTAGTTAAAGTTTTGACCTCTCCAAACCCACTTTTATCAATTTTTTCCTCAAGATTTTCACCCTCCGAATTATCGGGACGCCCTCTAACTAAAGTTGACTCTTCTTCAGTCCCTTTATCATCAATTTTAATTTTACTAAACAAGAAAGCAATAGAAGAAACACACTTTACTTTAAGATCTTCATCATTTTTATGAAAGTAATCACTAGAAAACGCTCTTTCTAAAAATTCTCTTTTAGCTTTAAGCATAGCGGTTCTTTTCTTACTTTCATCCATAGAAACATATAAACCTTTAATTGATTCATCAACCTGGGGTACAAAAATTTTCAACTTGAGATTTTCTACATCGTGAGAAATTCTATCAATGCTTCTAGACATATCATCAGTCTTATTCAACTTTTCTTCTATCGTAGTATTGAAAAAAATTTGAGCATTGATAAATTCTTTAATATTATTCTCAAGATCAGAGGGGTTCCTATTATTATTGTAAGAAGAATTACCATAATTATTAGAGGAATTTACAGGAAAAGGCCTAGGATTAAAATTACCTTTATAAGTATTGTTATTAAAATTATTTTGCGAGACAAAATTCACATCTACAGGATCACTATTTTTCTCAATCAAAGTAGACAAAGGCACATCATTAAGATAAATAGGAGCACTTTTATTAGCAACCAATTTCGTAAGAGCATCAACTTTTTCACTCAACGTACTAATTTCTTCAACCGAATGAAATTTTTTACTAGTAGGTGCTCTTTCAGTATGCCATTGTGAATAATTTGCCATAATATTATCAAGCAATTTAGTAGCTTCACCCAAAGTAATTTCCATAAAAGTACCACCCGCGGCGGAATCTAAAAGAGTTCTAGAAACAAAGTTCAATCTCGCATAAAAAATTTGTATGATCATCCAAAGATTTAAACCATGAGTAGGACAATTTCTTAGCATCAACTTCATTATTTCCCAAGATTGTGCAACTTGTTCATGCTCATGTTGCTTAAAATTCATGATTTGAGTTCTAAGGGAAATAATTTTTGCGGGCGGAAAGTACTTAGTAATAAAAGCGTCTTTGCACTTATCCCAAGAATCGGTACTATTGTGAGACAATGAAGAAAACCAAATTTTTGCACGGTCCCTCAAAGAGAAAGGAAATAATTTCAACTTCACAATATCATTGTCCACATCTTTTTTTCTTTTGCATATCACACAATTCTATGAATGTGTTTAGATAGGACATGATATCCTCATTAGGAGTACCGGAAAACTGATCTTTCATAAAAAGATTCAACAAAGCAGCATTAATATCACAAGATTCCACACTAGTGGCGGGTGGAGCAATCCGAGTGATAATAAACTCATTGTTATTGGTATTGGAAAAATCACACAACTTGGTGTTTTCTTGAGTCATCGTGACTACGCAAACAAGATTGCAAACAAAAAACAGATCTGACGAAAAAAAGGCGAACGAAAAAGAGGGCGAATAAATCGGCAAATTTTTGTGAAGTGGGGGAGATGAAAACGAGAGGCAAATGGCAAATAATGTAAATTGCAAGGAGATGAGATTTGTGATTAGTAACCTGATAGATGTTGATGATGTCTCCCCGGCAACGGTGCCAGAAATTCCTTTTGATGTCGCTTGAAACTGCGTCGGTATTTCCCCAAAGAGTAAGGGATGATGCAGTACAACTACGGTAGGTATTTCCCTGAGTTATGAAACCAATGTATCAATCCAGTAGGAGAACCAAGCAACACTATGTAAACGGTACCTACACACAAAGAACAAATACTTGCAACCCAACGCGTAAGAGGGGTTGTCAATCCCTCCTGGGTAACGGCGCCAGAAATTGGCAAGTGAACGGGAAAATATTTGTGATAGATTGCATAAATAGCTCTTGATAAAATGCGAAATAAATAAGTAACAAAAAAGTGCAGCAAGGTAATTTTGGGTTTTTGGAATAATAGATCTGAAAATAAAAGCGAATAAAAATAGATCTCAAAGCAAATATGATAAAGAATAGACCCGGGGGCCGTAAATTTCACTAGTGGCTTCTCTCGAGAAAATAGCACACGATGGGTAAACAAATTACTATTGGGCAATTGATAGAAGATCGAATAATTACGATGATATCCAAGGCAATGATCAATATATAGGCATCACGTCCAAGATTAGTAGACCGAATCCTGCCTGCATCTACTACTATTACTCCACACATCAACCGCTATCCAGCTTGCATCTAGTGTATAAAGTTCATGGAGAAACGGAGTAATGCAATAATAACGATGACATGATGTAGACGAGATCTATTCATGTAGGAATAGCCCCCATCTTGTTATCCTTAATAGCAACAATACATGCGTGTCTTGCTGCCCCTTCTGTCACTTGGAAAGAACACCGCAAGATCGAACCCATCACAAAGCACCTCTTCCCATGGCAAGAAAAATCGATCTAGTTGGCCTAACTAAACCAAAGATTCGAAGAAGAAATACAAGGCTATAAATAATCATGCATATATATAAGAGATCAAAAGAAGACTCAAATAATATTCATCGATATATATATTTGATCATAAACTCAAAGTTCATCAGATCCCAACAAACACACCGCAAAAAAGTGTTACATCAAATAGATCTCCAAGAGACCATTGTATTGAGAATCAAAAGAGAGAGGGGAAGCCATCTAGTTACTGCCTACGGACCAGTAGGTCTATGGTGAACTACTCACGCATCATCGGAGAGGCACCAATGAGGATGATGAACCCCTCCGTGATGGTGTCTAGATTGGATCTTGTGGTTCTGGAACTTGCGGCGGCTGGAATTGTGTTTCGTCAACTCCCCTAGGGTTTCTGGAATATTTGGGAATTTATAGGGCGAAGAGGCAGTGCGGGAGGTCACCGAGGGGGGCACAACCCCCCTAGGCACGCCTGGGCTCCTGGGCATGCCCTGGTGGGTTCTGCCCACCTTGGGCCTCCCCTCTGATACTTCTTTGGCCCATTGGGTATGTTCTGGTACAGAAAAAATCTCCAAAAAGTTTTGCTGCATTTGGACTCTGTTTGGTACAGATATTCTGCGAAGTACAAAAACAAGCAAAAAACAGCAACTGGCACTGGGCACTATGTCAATAGGTTAGTCCCGAAAAATGATATAAAGTTGCTATAAAATGATTGTAAAAAATCCAAGAATGATAATATAACAACATGGAACAAGCAAAAATTATAGATACGTTGGAGACGTATCAGCCCGCTACTTGGCTGAGGGGCACTTCCTCCAGTTCAAGCTGGTGGAGGCCGACGGGCTCTCTGTGCAGATCTTTGGGCCCTTAGGCAACCATCTAGGGTGCTGCGTGGAGAGATCGAGTGATGATGAAAGCTCCCCCTCGAGCGACAGCGACGAGGAGGACACTGACGGCGAAGACGGCGACAGCGGGCACCTGGTCGTCAAGTCCGAAGATGATGACTCGGACTCCGGCTAAATGTTGGCGGCACCGTCATCACCATCTGGGCCCCGACAGCACAATGATATGCAGCTAGACTCCGGTAGAGCGATGTGGTTGGGGTGCTTCGCCTAGACGCCACCGCCACCTCCAGCTCGACCATGGCAGGCCCCTCGCCTGCCCGTGGACTCCGGCTTCGTCTTCTCTAGCAGGGTTCACGTCAGGCCGCGTCCCTCTAGTCCTGGTGGGGGTGACCAGGGTATCGTCTAGGCACTCCATTCGCTCTCCCTGCCCTAGATGTAAACCCTAGGAGGAGAGGGACAAGAAAGGCATTATCGAGCAGTTTTCTTTTTTTTCTTCAAAAAATTGTATGATATCCGATGTGCCTAGATAAATGAAAAGAAATCATCTTCCTTGCTTTTTCTCCGTCCTCGTACGTTCTTTGGTACGCTACGCTGTTTGGAAACCTGCCGGGGAGCGACCACCGGCAAGGTAACTTATCGGCCCCGAACGCAACTTGCACAGTTTCTGTTGAGTGAACTCGTGGACGAACTGGAGTGCGAAAACGAGACGCAGCAAGATTCCTTGGTTTGTAGGTTTTTCGTATGAGTACAGAGATGTGCAAGGGAAATTTCTAACTTATCTTTCTTTGTTATACTTCTTATCGTATGAAATGGAATGAACCTCCAATCCAACATTCCACATTCGTTCCTCCCTGAGAAACTTGTACGTGAGGAATCCTTCTGAACTTAAGAAGCAGAAAGGGGAAGAGTAGTAATGTGGATATCTTGGCGGTATGTTAGTCATTCTATTCAAGCAAAGCGCTATCTCACTACACATGCATCAGTACATAAGAAAACATGCTTGATGCCTCGTGGAGCACTTAGCATTATTCGGATATGCACAGGGTCTACGCCTGGCTTTGTATAAAGGGTTACAAGCCCCTGGGACTATGCTTGTACAAAAGGGGTTGCCGGGGCAAGGCCCGGCAACTGCGCCTTATGGGTATAACTTGCGAAGATGCTCAATATTCCATAAGTTTTGCACACGAATGCCATCTTCGGTCTCCAGACGGACTGCGCCAGGTCTGGTGACTTGTACTACCCGGTAAGGGCATTCCCACTTCAGCGTCAACTTGTTTGTTCCCTTGGCGGACTGAATGCACTGAAGGACAAGGTCACCTTCCTCAAGGCTCCGGGCATGAACCTTGCGGCTATGATAGCGGCGCAAGGCTTGCTGGTAGCGTGCACCACACACAGCCGCCCGAAGATGATGTTCCTCGAGGATCACGGCATAGTCATGCTGGAGCTACTGCTGCGCTACTTCATCGTAGGCAAGTACTCGAGGTGACCCATATATGAGTTCCGTGGGAAGCACTGGTTCTGCACCATAGACTAGGGAGAAGGGTGTCTGGCCAGTAGCTTGATTTGGTGTCGTTCTGAGTGACCAAAGAACCACTGGCAGCTCATCAATCCATCGCCTACCGCACTTGTGTAGCTTGTCAAAAGTTCTTGTCTTGAGCCCACACAGCACTTCAACATTTGTCCTTTTTGCTTGCCCGTTACTCTTAGGATGAGCAACGGAGGCAAAGCAAACCTTGCTTCCAAGGCTATGGATGTACTGCATGAAGGTGCGGCTCGTAAACTGTGTGCCGTTGTCATTGATGACTCTATTTGGGACTCCAAACTGGCAAACTAATCGTTTGAAGAACTTGACAGCTGACTGTGCAGTCACCTTCCTCACTAGTTCCACCTCAGGCCACTTTGTGAACTTGTCGATGATGTACAAGAACTCAAAGCCCCCGGTAGCACGGGGGAAAGGGCCCAAAATATCGAACCCCAGACTAAGAAGGGCCGGGAGAGAGGGATTGTCTAGAGGGCTTGAGCTGGCTGATGTATGTTCTTTAAATGGAACTGGCATGCTTCACATCTCATTACTAGCTCAGTTGCATCCTGGAGGGCAGTGGGGTAATAGAAACCTTGCTGGAAGGCTTTCCCGACAAGGGCTCTTGCACCTATATGGGAACTGCATACGCCTCCATGTATCTCTGCCAACAACCTCAGTCCATCTTCCCGGCAAATGCACCTCAATTTCACTCTATTTGGTCTTTTTCTGCACAGGATGTTATCCACAAATTGATACATACTTGACTAACAGGCTACTTTTTCAGCTTGCTCTTGTTCCTTGGGAAGTTCTCCTGTTTGGAGAAACTGAACTATCTATTGGGCCCATGTGGGAGCCTGAGGCTCGACAACACGGACTAAAGGCATTTCTTCGGCCGTGGGAGCGCTAACCTCCAAGGCAAGAATCTGAGATTTTGCTCGGGGCTGCTGCTCACCGTCAAGCACATTATCACTCCCGGCAACATTCTTGCTGGCGGCTTCAGGGAGCTCTACCGGAAAATACTTGCCGGTGCTTAGCTTTCTTCTTTTTTGTGTCTCTGGTTGATGGGTTAACTGTTGGCTGATTCAAATGGAGCACAGAAGTGCCTGGTTCCACGGGAAGCTTTTGGGCGGCACACGTTGACAGTTGACCAGCGATGCTGTTTTCCACACGAGGAACATGCTCTGTTTGCAATCCATCAAAGTGTTCTTCAAATTTTCTCAATTCATTCACATACGCTTCCATCAACGGGCTCTGGTAGTCCTTGTTCACTTGCTTCACTACAAGTTGCTAGTCTCCACGGACAATCAACTTTTTGATCCCCAACTCCACCGCTATTCTGAGGTCGGCAAGCAGTCCCTCATACTCAGCTGTATTGTTGGTAGCCTCCCCTCAGGGAAAGTGCATCTGAACCACGCACTTGAGATTCTCTCCGATGGGTGCAACAAGGAGCACTCTGACACCGGCGCCTTGCAGCGAGAATGCACCATCAAAATACATGACTCAATTCTTCTCAGTTTCCTTGCTGGGAAGAGTTGATTCAGGGATCTCGTCATCTTCCATTGGTGTCCATTCCACAATGAACTCTGTTAGCGCTCTGCTCTGAATGGTTGATGTACTTTCGAACTTGAGTGCAAAACTTGATGGCTCCAGTGCCACTCTACTATCCTGCCAGTTGCCTCTGGATTCCCTAGAATGCACTGCAACGGAAAGCGAGTGACTACCATGATCTAATGTGCCTGGAAGTAGTGGCGCAGCTTTCTTGAGGCCATGAGTAGGGCAAAAAGCAACTTATGCATGCCCGAATACCTTGATCTAGCCCCTGTAAAAGGGACCTGACAAAGTATACGGGTTACTGGACCATCTTCTTCTTTGGCACCATTTGCTGATCGGCTATCTCCTCTTGTACTGTCTTCACTCTACCTACGCCAGGATCTGTCGGGGAAGATTCTGCTCCATCATGGGATGGCTTTGCCGCCGTCGTTTCTTCGTCACCAGCTTCCCTCTGCACAACTAGCGCATCATTGACCACCTGGTTTGTTGCTGCTAAGTATTGCAGCAACGGTTCCTGTGGCCTAGGCACGACTAGAGTTGGCGCAGAGGACAGATATCTTTTCAGATCTTGTAGTGCAGCCTCCGCTTCTGGAGTCTGTTTGACTGGACCTTGTCGGCATTCTGGGAACCGGGGTACCTAGACTTGCCTGCCTGCGGCCCGCAGCATGGCTCCATCTGCGGCTTGGTACGGCCCGTCCTCAGCATCAACAACACAAGACCCTCGTGAGGGGCCAAGCCTCGCGAGGCGGACGACGTCAAGACCTCCAGAGGAAGCGGCCTCCTTAGGTCGGCTCCTGAGGAGCGGAGATTTCTATGCAAGCCCCACCTCATGAGGTTCAGGTGAGACAAGCTATGAAAACCAAGGCCAGGCGGGCGCCAGCAGGCATAGTACAGCAGGTTTCCTCTTTGGTGATAAGGAAGCGGGTGCAGACGCAGAGTCCTGAGGAATCAGCCAAAGGTTTCCATTCCCGTGCTACAAGACCAGGAAGGCAGGACGAAGGTCATCGCCGAGCCCACCACGACGTCACAACCAGATGCTTTGCAGGCGAAGACCACCTTTCGTGAGGATAAGATGTACTACTTGTCTCCCTTCAAACTTGGCCGTTGTGGGATCCCTTCCCGCCTTCATTTTGGGGGGAAGAGGACCAAGGCCACTATAAATATAGCTGGGCCACCATCGTAGAAAAGGACGGATGGATGAACCAGATCATCCCCACCAGCTCACACCAACACAAGAACACACCTCCTGAGGTTGTTCCCCCCTGTACTAGTTCATCCTCAGCCCACCTCGAGGCCAATCCACCACAAAGCAGGAGTAGGGTTTTACACCGCAAGGTGGCCCGAACCTGGGTAAATCGCTGTGTCCCTGTCCTTTCCAGTTCATCGAGCTAGGCTGTGAGATCGACGAGTTGGCAGACTGGGGGGATTGAGTTCTTCACACGCACCCCAGAGTTCGAACCTTTCTTGGGTCTGTGGAGCCCTGAATCCGACATTTGGCGCGCCAGGTAGGGGTGCGTCGGAGCCTCTCTTCCGCCGGTCGATTCGCCGCCGTTCCACCGATCCCATGGCTGACGCTCGTCGAGTTCGCGCTGAGCGCCGGGCTGCTCTTGTCGCCCGTGTTGCCCAGACAGCACCTGTGGGTGACGGCGCTCCCCGCCTTTGCCCATCGCCTGTGGCAAACGCTGCCACCAGCCCCGCAGCCCACGAGCAGCAGGCTTCGTCGCTGCATCCCTCTGTGCAGCGCGACAGACGCACCGCCACTCCATCGTCGACTCTGGCGGCTGCTTCGTCCTCCCATGCTTGTCGTGGGCCGGCGAACGCACAGGCTGTGTTGCTCATGGCGCGCGAGCTTCTGTGCTATCGCCCGACCAACGACCTCTACAAGGACTGGCTGGACCGCATCGCCGAGCTCGTCAGCACTACCGGAGAGACCCCTGCACCGTCTCGCTCGCTGCCTCCCCCACCGCCTCTTGCGGGCGACATGGCCCATGGTGCGCCTCCTCCACCTCCCAGGCAAGAAGTCGCCCTCGAGCCAAGGCGTGAGGCTCCTCGGCGTGACCCGCCGCGCAGGGCGCCGGCGCACGATGAAGAAAGCTGTCAAGTGGTGCAGCGGCCTCAAGGAGAGGCGTGTGCGCTTTCGGCGCTGCCACGTCAAGACCGCGTGCTGCCTGAGGCGGCGGGGCGCGAGCGCCAAGTCCAGGCTCCCCCTCTGCGGCGGGCTCCCGTGAGCGTGGCGGTGCCGTGCGTTCACCCCGGAGCTGTGTAGCGTCGTCTGGCCTGGGAAGTTCAAGCCAGACCTGCCCCCACGCTACGACGGCACCCCCGACCCTGCCGAGTTCCTCCAGCTCTACGAGCTGAGCATCGAGGCGACCAACGGCGACGAGAAGGTTATGGGGAACTGGTTCCCCATGGCCCTCAAGGATGGCGCGCGCTCGTGGCTCCTGGACCTCCCCTCCGGATCGATCTCCTACTGGGACGAAATGCGAGAGCGCTTCATCGCCAACTTCTAGGGCACTCGTGACCGCGCCCCGGCTGCGGGAGACCTGCGGCGCATCAAGCAGCAGCCAGGGGAGACCTTGCACAAATACATCCAGCGCTTCACCAACGTTCACCTCAAGATCCCCAAGGTGTCGAACGAGGCCATCATTTCTGCGTTCACTGATGGCGTCCGGGATGTCAAGATGAAGGAGGAGCTCGCCATACATGAGGACCTGTGCTCGGCTCTAGAGATGTTCAACATGGCAACCAGGTGCGCGAGGGCTGAGGAAGGTCGCCTCTCCCTCCTTGAGCTCCCGGAGGCTGATCCAGAAGACAAGAAGGCCAAGGCTAAGGACGTGAAGCGCAAGGGTCCAGCTGTGCTCGCGGCTGAACCTGAGATGAAGCGCGGCTACGACTACCCGGAGTCCTCCAAGGGAAGCCGCCCATTCTGCGTCTTCCACAACGTGCACAACCACAACACCAACGACTGCCAAGAGCTCAGGGCCATCTGGGATGGGTGCCTTGGCCTCCACCCTGAGCGCTACGGCCGTGGAGGAGGCCGAGGTGGGGGACGCTGGGACAACCATGACCCCCGCCAGGATTGGCGCGACCAGCCTCGTGAGGATCGCTGGCAGGGCCAGCCTCGCGAGGGCCCCTGGAGGGATTAGCCTCGTGAGGACTGCCCTTAGGGCAACGTTGGCCTCCCTCCGCTACCGCCGCCGCTAAGGAGGAATGACGACCACCACCAAGATGATGGGGCCAGGGGCTTCCAAGAGCCTCGCGTCGTCGCTTGCATCTTAGGTGGCGCTCAGGCCCCCGCCTCTCATTGCATCTTCAAGCAATTCGCTCGTGAGGTGAACGCGGCCCTCCCCAAGCTCGAGGTGACGCGTCCGCTCAGGTGGTCCAAGTACGCCATCACCTTCGACTCTACTGACCAGCTCAAGTGCGCGGCCACCGCCGGCGCGCTCCCGATGCTCTGCTTGCCTACCATCAGCAATGTCCTTGTCACCAAGACACTCATCGATGGCGGTGCGGGACTCAATGTCCTCTCCATCGAGACGTTCGACAGGCTCCAGGTGCCGTATGACCAGCTTCAACCCACCAAGCCCTTCTCAAGTGTGACCGAAGGCTCCACCACCCCGATAGGGTAGATCCGCCTCCTTGTCACCTTCGGCAAGCGCGACAACTACCGCACTGAGCTCATCGACTTCGACGTCGCCCATATTCGCCTCCCGTACAACGCCATCCTTGGGTATCCAGCCCTGGCCAAGTTCATGGCTGCGATTCACCACTGCTACAATGTCCTCAAGATGCCAGGAGGCCGAGGCATCATCACGGTCACCTACGACGAGAAGGACGTGGTGTGCTCCCTCGAGCGCGCCTACCAGGCTGCGGCGGTCGAGAACTCAGATGACGAGGGTGCCGTCTACCCTCCTGAGGTCATCCCCAAGAAGAAGAAGTAGCTGCTCCACCGAGGATCTCAGGAGGACGGGGTGTCCGATGATCGTGCTTTAGGCCCTGCGCCCACTGATGGGGCGCCCTCCCCTCTGGCATAGGAAGGCGCGCTCGATGCCCCCCTCAGGTTGGGCTCGGGGGCTCTTCTCTGGAGGGCCTCAGACCTGGCCAGCGTCACGAGGGAGGTGTTCGGGCACCATGTGGAGGTGTGCTTCAACGCGCGCTTCAGCGAGAAGAGCGCAGGGTGTGAGGCGCCAGGCGCTCAGTAGTTCATCACCAAGGCAATCGAGGATCTTCAGGAGGCGAGGGCCATGCGAGGCGAGCGTCGCCCCGCACCACCCGGTGCAGCTCCCTTCCCTGACGAGGGCAGCGGGCTGCGCGTCTGCGTCAACATCCCAGGACTCAACAGAGCCACGTCTCAGGAGCTCTACTAGCCGTCCTGCGTGGGCTGGTGCGAGGGCCCCCCTCACAGCTATGTTCGCATGCCTTTCGGTCTACTGAACAGGGCTGCCACGCACCAGCGCTACATGTGGAGCATCCTGGTGGCTCACGAGGCCAGGCACCAGGCGATCCTATCGGAGGAGGCGCTGGATCCTTGCAAGCCCCCCAGGCCCCCGGGGCCTCACGAGGCTCAAGACCTAGACGGCTCATGAGGAACGACTTCTGCAGCGCATGTCTTCAGCTACTCCAACACTTCTTCAGCAACGGTGCCAGGTGACACTTTTTGGTTTGTTCAATTGGGGGCGCCCCTCGGGCTGCACTATCCTCAAGCTGCCAGGGCCAGGCCCGCGGTTGCACCATTTTATTTCATGTACCCCGGACCAGTATGCTCACCTGTGCTATTATGGTTATCGACGTTACCTCTGCTATCTCATTATTTATGGAGTCGCCCCTCACGACCTCCGCGCGTAGCTAACCTGCCTTTTGCTCACCTCGCAACGGGGGCTGCTGGCATGGCACCTGTGCTCGGGTCCGTCCCTACAGCGCTGATAAACCTGAGAGATCAAGCTCTGGCTCGCGGCCCACCCCGCGCACGTCACCTCACCGGATCCTCAGTGCCTTCGTCTTCTTGCGGAAAGATCAACGGCAGGGCAGCAGGCGCGTCTATGTGCTATGTTCTCTTCCCTCGACTAACTCACAGGAACCTCCGGAGTCAGACTACGAGAGGCCCCGCCAGCCACTCCCTTTTCACGCAATTCGCTTGCACGTTAAAGGGGGGGTCCCTGAGCATCACGCCTCAGGGACTCCTACTAGCTCTTGAGCCCTCACCCCCTGGCCTTGACCACGGCATCGCAACCTGGCATACTAGCGGCGGCTAAGCCTCGCTCAAGGGCCGGGACCCGAAGACATAGAGCATTTAGATGAGCAAGGAAAAGGGGATTGGCGCGAGCCCTGCCTAGAACCACCACCACTAGGACGCAGTCAGGCGTCGCGCGAAGGAATCGCCGCAGGCTTGCCAAGATAAGTCACCCCGTACTTGTCGGCGTAAATCTCACGACCCAGTATTTTGATCCTCGTGATCTTGCTCGGGCAAGGCCGTTTTCCCTATCGGCCTTCACGGGGCTGCTTGCGCGCTAAAGGGAACCTCCTGAGCACCGCGCCTCAGGGGCTCTTACCGGACCTCGGGCCGCCCACCTCCTGGCCTTGACCACGGCATCGCGACCTGGCATACCAGTGACGGCTGGAGCCCGCCTGGGGACTTGGTCCTGTCAGCGTAGAGTGCTAAGCTACCGCGAGAATGAAAGGGAGCACCATGCCAAAGCAGGACACGCAATCGCAACACCGAACTAGGAACAATAACATTAAAGCAAAAGCATTACAGTTCTTACATACCCCCACGGGGCTCGTCACGGTTTTGTGCAGAAAAAACAAAAGAAAGGGACCTTGGAGAACCCTGGCCTCAGGACGTCACCGACGGCGCCGAGTCGACGCCGCTGCCGTACTCTGGGCGCGGTGAGAGCTCGGCGGCTCGTAGCTGTCTTCGTCGCTGGACTCTGGAGAGTCGCTGGATTCCGGAGAGTTGTTGCTAGCACCGGAGGAGCTGCTGTCAAGGCCAAGGGCAAGTTCAGCGCCCATGGCCGCGCCACGCGGATCGCCTCTTTCGAAGCAGCATTCCAGGCGCTGACCGTCCTCACCAAACACCTTGACGAGGAGCGTCAAAGCTCTATCGTATTCGAAGTGGATGGTGAGAGCTCCCCCCGGGCAGCAGGCGCGGGCGGTCTTGCCCTATCCCCGAGTCATGAAGGCTTCGCCAGGGCGGATGACCTCGACCTCCGCTTCAGTAGCTTGGCTGCAGCACCTGGCGTGTAGCAGCCACAGCTCAACGGGCCCCCTCGGCGGTATCTCCTTTGCGAAGAACCGCGGGAGCCGGATCCACGTGCACGGCGGCATTGCCGCCCACACCACAAATTCGTGTGACGTACCTTCGGCGTGAGTTCACAGGCCGAACGGCCGTGCAGCCGCCACCTGCCCTCCTCCGTGACCTTGACCCTTGCGGCGCTGGGCGTTGCCCCTGGGCGCAGGGCTCTGCGCGCGGGCGTACATAGGGATCAGGAAGCCCGGTGGAGGCCGCTCGTGCCAAGGCCATGTCACCTGGGCCCCTTCACCGGCATCGCAGGAGTGGCCGAGCCTCTTCTTCGGCGGGAGTGGCCCGGGTTCCTCCCGAGGGGTTTTTCCCTTCTCTGCCGCGGAAAACCTCCTCACCGGCGCCATGATGCTTCGACGAGACAATGGGATAAAAAGGAAGAAGAAGGAGCAAGCAGCGGGAAGACGGAGATGAGCAGGGGGCTCCGCCCCTCTCCTCATTTATAGCCAGAGGGAGGCCAACCGCCGGCCTCCACGATCTCCGGTAATAATGATCTTTTTGCGTGGAGCAGGCTGTTGTCAAGCCGAATGGTTGCCGAGGCAGCATGGGGAAGTGGAGACGCCCACGTCCCATCAAGCGCCACGTGTCGACCGGGTCCGCAGGTGGTTAGGGCCCGCAGCGCTTCGCCCTTGCCCTTTGGCTTCACCTCAAAGCCAAGTTCGAGCGCGCCTTGGGCCTGGGGGCTACTGTCAGCATTCTGGGAACCGGGGTACCCAGACTTGCATGCCTGCGGCCCGCAGCATGGCTCCATCTGCGGCCTGGTATGGCCCGTCCTCAGCATCAACAACACAAGACCCTCGCGAGGGGCCAAGCCTTGTGAGGTGGACGATGTCAAGACCTCCAGAGGAAGCGGCCTCCATAAGCCGGCTCCTAAGGAGCGGAGATTTCTATGCAAGCCCCACCTCGTGAGGTTTAGGTGATGCAAGCTATGACGACCAAGGCCAGGCGGGCGCCAGCGGGCGTAGTACAGCAGGTTTCCTCTTTGGTGATAAGGAAGCGGGTGCAGACGCAGAGTCCTGAGGAATCAGCCAAAGGTTTCCATTCCTGTGCTACAAGACCAGGACGGTAGGACGGAGGTCATCGCCGAGCCCACCACGACGTCACAACCAGAAGCTTTGGGTCTTATCCATCACATCATTCTCCTAATGATGTGATCCCATTATCAAATGACAACACATGTCTATGGTTAGGAAACCTTAACCATCTTTGATCAACGAGCTAGTCTAGTAGAAGCTTACTAGGGACACGGTATTTGTTTATGTATTCACACATGTATTTAAGTTTCCGATCAATACATTTCTAGCATGAATAATAAACCTTTATCATGAATAAGGAAATATAAAATAACAACTTTATTATTGCCTCTAGGGCATATTTCCTTCAGTCTCCCACTTGCATTAGAGTTAATAATCTAGATTACATTGTAATGAATCTAACACCCATGGAGTCTGGTGCTGATCATATTTTGCTCGCGGAAGAGGCTTAGTCAATGGGTCTGCCACATTCAGATCCGTATGTATTTTGCAAATTTCTATGTATCCATCCTTGACCTTTTCACGAATGGAGTTGAAGCGTCTCTTGATGTGTTTGGTTCTCTTGTGAAACCTAGATTCCTTCTCCAAGGCAATTGCTCCAGTGTTGTCACAAAAGATTTTCATTGGACCTGATGCACTGGGTATTACACCCAGATCGGATATGAACTCCTTCATCCAGACTCCTTCATGTCCTGCTTCTGAAGCAGCTATGTACTCCGCTTCACATGTAGATCCCATCACGACGCTCTGCTTGGAACTGCACCAACTGACAGCTCCACCATTCAATATAAATACGTATCCGGTTTGTGGCTTAGAGTCATCCAGATCAGTGTCGAAGCTAGCATCGACATAACCATTTACGATGAGCTCTTCGTCACCTCCATAAACAAGAAACATATCCTTGGTCCTTTTCAGGTACTTCAGGATGTTCTTGACCGCTGTCCAGTGATCCACTCCTGGATTACTTTGGTATCTCCCTGCCAGACTTATGGCAAGGCACACATCTTGTCTGGTACACAGCATAGCATACATGATAGAACCTATGGCTGAGGCATAGGGAATGACTTTCATTTTCTCTCTATCTTCTGTAGTGGTCGGGCTTTGAGTCTGACTCAACTTCACACCTTGTAACACAGGCAAGAACCCTTTCTTTGACTGATCCATTTTGAACTTCTTCAAAACTTTATCAAGGTATGTGCTTTGTGAAAGTCCTATTAAGCGTCTTGATCTATCTCTATAAATCTTGATGCCCAATATATAAGCAGCTTCACTGAGGTCTTTCATTGAAAAATTCTTATTCAAGTATCCTTTTATGCTATCCAGAAATTCTATATCATTTCCAATCAACAATATGTCATCCACATATAATATCAGAAATGCTACAGAGCTCCCACTCACTTTCTTGTAAATACAGGCTTCACCGTAAGTCTGTATAAAACCATATGCTTTGATCACCTCATCAAAGCATATATTCCAACTCCGAGATGCTTGCACCAGTCCATAGATGGATCGCTGGAGCTTGCACACTTTGTTAGCACCTTTAGGATCGACAAAACCTTCCGGTTGCATCATATACAACTCTTCTTTAAGAAATCCATTAAGGAATGAAGTTTTGACGTCCATTTGCCAGATTTCATAATTATAAAATGCAGCAATTGCTAACATGATTCGGACAGACTTAAGCATCACTATGGGTGAGAAAGTCTCATCATAGTCAACTCCTTGAACTTGTTGAAAACCTTTCGCGACAAGTCGAGCTTTGTAGATAGTAACATTACCATCAGCGTCGGTCTTCTTCTTGAAGATCCATTTATTCTCAATGGCTTGCCGATCATCGGGCAAGTCCACCAAAGTCCACACTTTGTTCTCATACATGGATCCTATCTCAGATTTCATGGCCTAAAGCAATTTATCAGAATCTGGGCACATCATAGCTTCTTCATAGCTCGTAGGTTCGCCTTGGTCTAATAACATGACTTCCAAAACAGGATTACTGTACCACTCTGGTGCGGATCGTGCTCTGGTCGACCTATGAGGTTCAGTAGTAACTTGATCTGAAGTTTCATGATCGTTATCATTTGCTTCCTCTCTAGTTGGTGTAGGCATCACGGGAACGGTTTTCTGTCATGTGCTACTTTCCAATTCGAGAGAAGGTACAATAACCTCATCAAGTTCTACTTTCCTCCCACTCACTTCTTTCGAGAGAAACTCCTTCCCTAGAAAGGTTCCATTCTTGGCAACAAAGATCTTGCCTTCGGATTTGTGGTAGAAGGTGTACCCAATTGTTTCCTTAGGGTATCCTATGAAGACGCACTTCTCCGATTTGGGTTCGAGTTTATCAGGCTGAAGCCTTTTGACATAAGTGTCGCAACCCCAAACTTTAAGAAATGACAGCTTAGGTTTCTTGCCAAACCACGGTTCATATGGTGTCGCCTCAACGGATTTAGACGGTGCCCTATTTAACGTGAATGCAGCTGTCTCTAATGCATAACCCCAAAACGATAGTGGTAAATCAGTAAGAGACATCATATAACGCACCATATCCAATAAAGTACGGTTACAATGTTCTGACACACCATTACGCTGTGGTGTTCCAGGTGGCGTGAGTTGTGAAACAATTCCACATTGTTTTAAATGAAGGCCAAACTCGTAACTCAAATATTTGCCTCCGCAATTAGATCGTAGAAACTTTATTTTCTTGTTACGATGATTCTCCACTTCACTCTGAAATTCTTTGAACTTTTCAAATGTTTTAGACTTGTGTTTCATCAAGTAGATATACCCATACCTACTCAAATCATCTGTGAAGGTCAGAAAGTAACGATACCCACCGCGTGCCTCAACACTCATTGGAACGCATACATCGGTATGTATTATTTCCAATAAGTCATTAGCTCGCTCCATTGTTCCGAAAAACGGAGTTTTAGTCATCTTGCCCATGAGGCATGGTTCGCAAGTATCAAATGATTCATATTCAAGTGATTCCAAAAGTCCATCTGCATGGAGTTTCTTCATATGCTTTACACCAATATGACCTAAACGGCAGTGCCACAAGTATGTTGCACTATCATTATCAACTTTGCATCTTTTGGCATCAATATTATGAATATGTGTATCACTACGATCGAGATTCAACAAGAATAGACCACTCATCAAGGGTGCATGACCATAAAAGATATTACTCATATAAATAGAACAACCATTATTCTCTGATTTAAATGAATAACCGTCTCGCAATAAACAAGATCCAGATATAATGTTCATGCTCAACGCGGGCACAAAATAACAATTATTGAGGTCTAAAACTAATCCCGAAGGTAGATGTAGAGGTAGCGTGCCGACGGTGATCAAATCGACCTTGGAACCATTTTTGACGCACATCGTCACCTCGTCCTTAGCTAATCTTCATTTATTCCACATGTCGTGGTTGGACATGATCACCTATGGGGCCATCGGCCCCTTGTGGTTCGGCAAGGGGGAAGGGTATGTTGCACAAAGAGGAGAGGCCGTAGGGCAGCATGGCAATGGTGACGCGGGTGGTTTTTACCCAGGTTCGGGCCGTCGCGAGGCGTAAAACCCTACTCCTGCTTTGGTGGATTGGATGGGGGACCGTGACGAACGCGCAGCGCTCAAGCCCGGCAAGGTCGCCTTGGGGAGAGCAGCTACACGCGTACGAGTGTACAAGGGTCCGAATCCTTTCTAAGGTTGCCACGGCCCTCCTTTTATAGGTCAAGGGGTTACCACAATGGCAAAACAGTCATTATCCAGTGATTAGATAGCCATTGTGCTGTCATACCTAACTCTGCAGACAAGACAAGGTGCATTAAATGCACCGCTTAGTGTCACGTCGTGGATGTAGCCCGGTAAGCCTTGCCGCGCCATACATCCACCTTCTCGTCTGCCTGCGTGACATGGCCCTGGATGGGTGTCATTTAGGCATGATCTTCCATCAGAAATGGCTTCCACATGCCAAATGACAGCCACTTAATCACTTGGGGGCTCGACACCTCACCGATAAGTGACTTGCGTTGCTGTGAGGTGGAGCGGTGGAGACATGGCGGGGAAGCAGGCCGTCGGCGCCCCGGCAACCCTTGCCGGGGAGATCTTGGGACTTGCCCTTGGGGTGACCTCGACCTGACCAGGCTCGCCTACGCGGTAAGGGAGGTTTTTTCCCTTAGTGATGTCTTGCTTCTTTGGCTTGTCTTGGTCTTCTTGATCCGCCCTATGATTTCTAAAAGAGCTAAATCTTCTGCTTCGCCTTGTCTTGTCACTGTAACCTTACCCTTGAGCCTGTGTACAGCCGGGCAACACACACCAGGGTTTGTTGCACCGACAGGAGCCCCCAGGCCTGGCCCGAACGCGCTGCCGAGCGTCATTGAGGTAGGCCCTATCTGGTACACAGGCGAAGAGTTTGTGGTACTCATTCCTTGAGATTTCCTTTGCTTTTTCATTAACCTGTGCTTGAGTCAGTTTCTGGTTTTTCTGCGCGTCGTGCAAGATGTTATGGGGGAGTTTTAAGCCATGATCCGTGGGCTACCCATGTCCCACATTCACGGGGCGATAACTGCCATTCCACTAGCTTCTCCGCTTCTGGCACTTCCGCCACGTATGCTGCATGCATTGCGCAGGGTTGGTGGCGGACGCGGAGGGCGCGGAAATGTGTGCCATGGCAGAAAGCCAGGCATCACAGATTGGTGTAGGGGGTCGGGCTTGATTCCACGAGCCGTTAGCGGCGCGAAGGAGTTGGATTGCCAGAGCAGGGTGGTTGCCCCCTGGGTGAGGAGCCAGCCCCCGGCCTCGCTTGCCTATAAAAAGGGAACGTGGGCGAGGTGCTGGTTCACACCTATCTCTTCCTCCTTCCTTCTAGTATTGTTTCTCCATCATGGTGAGGGGGAGAGGGCGTAGTGGCACTCCAGTAGTGGCGACGAGGGCTTCTGCTCGACAGCGCCTCCCTCCTCCTATTGGGGACGCGGGAGCAGAGCCCATCGTGAGAGGAGGCGGGAGAGGATGGGGACGTGGTCGCCGCAGTGCTCGGGGTTGAGGAGGACGGGCCGGTGCTCTGATCGCACCTCCCCCGGCTGTTTAGGATCCGATTGAAGGCCACGTCGGGAACTAGCCGCTGGAGTTCATCGTCAAACTATGAGGGCCTCCGCAGTCGTCTTCGGCTTCCTACCCCATTTGCAAGGGTGATGGAGGTCGAATAGCTGCCGGGGCTGAAGCTGCACATGAGGGCTGTTGTAATGGCAGCATGCGGGCGGACGTGAAGTTCCCCGCTCCTCATGTCATGCTTCTCCGGCGCGGTTGGAAGACTTTTGCTCATGCCCATAGCTTGGCGGCCGGGTACGTCCTCCATTTCAAGCTAATGGACGCCACCCTGCTCTCCGTCAAAGTCTTCAAACGCTCGGGTGCTAGCTTAGGGTGCTGCGCGGAGAGCTCGACTGACGACGAAAGCTCCTCCTCGAGCGATAGCGATGAGGAGGACAGTGACGGCGATGACGGCGAGCCGATGGGGAGGATGAAGGCTCCGACTCCGGCTAAACACCAGCCGCACCGTCACCGTCAGCCGGTGGCACCACCATCTGCACCTGCATCTCCTCCCCGGCAAGGCGATTTGCCGGGGTGTTGGGTGCGGGTGGTGCCTTCGCCTCCTCCAGCAGTCTTCCAGCTGGACCCCGACAGGCTTCCCCATGGGCTCCGGCTTTGTTTGCCATGCCGCGTCTTGCTGGCCCTGGTGGCGATGACCAGGGCGTCACCTAGTCGCTCCCCCCATCCATCACCTTCGCCCGCGCCCACCCGATCTTGTCAGGCTCCGTCACATGGGCCCTGACGGGGTCAGGCTGGGGTTCTGCCCAGGCGCTCCTTTTGCCCTCTTCACCTCCCACTGTAGTTCCTAGGAGGAGAGGGACAAGAAAGGCATTACGGGGCACTTATCTTTTTTCAGTCTAAAATATGTAGGCACTTGCCAAACTTTAGTCTTAAATATGTAATCTTCTTTATCCATGTTTGTGCTCTGTAAGATCTGTACTTGTTTATCCGCATATTAGTGAAAAAAGACAAGCCTTGTCGGGTACTTGTGCATGTGTTACATCCATGCAGAGGTGGAATGCCTCTATACGCTTAAGTAAACAAGTTCTGTCCGGCAAGCTATCCTATTGGTGCCTTCCATTTGCTGCTGCGGGGCTTGGCCTGCCAGCCTCAAAATTACGGAAGGGGACCAGCCCCCTGTCGAACCTTCTCTGTCAAAGGCCACCACAACCACCTTGACCGAAGAAATGTTCGGGTCAAAGGATGGGAGCACCCATGCTTCGAAGGTGACGAGGTTTCTATATGCACAAGTTTTCTCCTTACGGAACATGTATGGACAAGAAGGAACTTATCTGTCTGGCTTGTCGGGGACTGATATGTAGGCTTTTTTCCGTTTCTTCCTTTCGGGACCGAGTCCACGGCAAGAACCCTGCAGTTTAGTGCAGAGGAAAACAAAGCTACATATGACCTTATCTACATGATCATGCCATGCTCATGTTATGCTATGCATGCATGCAAGTTTTTGGGGCCCCAACGCTTCGTTTATTTATCTGTTGCTCAGGGTCTGTGCCTGGCTTTGTACAAAGGGTTACATGCAGCATCGGCAAGGCTTGTACAAAAGGGTGGCTGCCTGGTTGGGCCCGACAGCCGCGCCTTATGGGTAGAACTTACGAAGATGCTCAATGTTCCATGAGTTTTGCAATTGAATGCCATCTTCGGTCTCCAGACGAACTGCGCCGGTTCTGGAGACTCGTACTACCCGATAAGGGCCTTCCTACTTCGGCGTCAACTTGTTTGCACCCTTGGTAGACTGAATGTGCCTAAGGACAAGGTTGCCTTCCTCAAGACTCTGGGCATGAACCCTGCGACTGTGGTAGCGACGCAGGGCTTGCTGATAGCATGTAGCACGCGTAACAGCCCGGAGACAGTTCTCCTCAAGGAGCACGGCATCGTCATGCTGGTGCTGCTCTTGCTCTACTTCATCGTAGGCAAATACTCGAGGTGACCCATATAAGAGTTCTGTGGGGATCACTGCTTCTGCCCCATAGACTAGGGAGAAGGGAGTCTGGCCGGTAGCTCGATTTGGTGTCATAAGGAGGGACCAAAGAACCACCGGCAGCTCATCTATCCAGCGCCTGCTGCACTTCTGCAGCCTATCAAATGTTCTTGCTTGAGTCCTCACAGCACTTCAGCGTTCGCCCTCTCAGCTTGTCCGTTGCTTCTGGGATGGGCAACAGAGGCAAATGAGACCTTGCTTCCGAGGGCTTGAACATATTGCATGAAGGCGCGACTTGTGAATTGGCTGCTGTTGTCAGTGATGACTCTAGCGGGTACCCCGAAGCGGCACACCAATCCCTTTAAGAACTTGATAGCTGACTGTGCGGTTACCTTCCTCACGGGCTCCACCTCCGGCCACTTTGTAAACTTGTCGATGGCAACGTACAAGAATTCAAAGCCCCCGGTAGCATGAGGGAAGGGGCCCAAGATGTCGAGCCCCCAGACCGAAAATGGCCATGATAAAGGAATCGTCTCGAGAGCTTGAGCAGGCTGATGGATATTCTTGGAGTGGAACTGGCAGGCTTCACATCTGGTGACTAGCTCAATTGCATCTTGGAGGGCCATGGGCTAGTAGAAACCTTGCCGGAAAGCTTTTCCAATCAAGGTTCTTGATCCAATATGGGAGCCGCACATGCCTTTGTGTATCTCTGCCAATAGTTCCTTCCCCTCTTGCCAGCAAATGCACTTCAATTTCACACTGTTGGGTCTCCTTCTGTATAGCGTGTTATCGACGAACTGATACATACTGGCCCTTTGGGCTACTCTTTCAGCTTCTTCTTGCTCTTCAAGAAGTTCTCCTGTTTGGAGGTAATGGACTATGTGCCGCGCCCAAGTTAGAGCCTGAGGCTCGACAACAAGGATCAGCGGCACCACCTCATTTGTGGGAGCGCATGCCTCAACCGCAAGGACTAGTAGTTCGGCGGGAGGGTGCTGCTCACCGAGCGAAGTGGAGTTGTTCCCGCCAACCTCTCTGCCGGGGGCTTCGGGAAGCTCTGCCGGGAGAGGCTTGCCGGAGTCCAGTTTCCTCCTCTTTCTAGCCATTGTTGCCGGGGATACGGAGGGTTGAGTTAGGTGAAGAACAAAATTCGCTGGTTCCACAGGAAGCTTTTGCGCAGCGCACTTTGACAGATGATCAGCAATGCCATTTTTCGCACGCGACACGTGCTCTGTTTGCAATCCATCAAAGTGCTCCTCCAACTTTCTCACTTCCTCAACATATGCCTCCATCAATGGACTCTGATAATCCGTGTTCACTTGCCTCACTACGAGCTGTGAGTCTCCTCGAATGATTAACTTCTTAATCCCCAACTCTGTCGTGATTCTGAGCCCAGCAAGGAGTCCTTCATATTCTGTAGTGTTGTTGGTAGCCTTCTCCTGGGGAAAATGCATCTGAACCACATACTTGAGGTGCTCTCCAGTGGGTGCGACGAGGAGCACGCCAACTCCTGCACCTTGTATTGAGAAGGCACCATCAAAGTACATGATCCATTCTTGAGGTGCTTCCTTGCCGGGGATAACTGTTTCCAGTGCCTCTTCGTCTGGGGTAGGCGTCCACTCCACAATAAACTTCGCCAGTGCTCTGCTCTGAATGGTTGATGTGCTCTCAAACTTCAAACCAAAGCTTGATAACTCCAAAGCCCATTCCACTATTCTGCCAGTGGCCTCCGGGTTCCTCAGTGTGCGTTGCAAAGGGAATCGGGTGACAACTGTGATCTCGTGGGCTTGGAAGTAGTGGCGCAGTTTCCTTGAGGCCATGATGAGACCGAAGATCAACTTTTGCACGCCAGAGTACCTTAATCTAGCCCCCTGCAACAGGGAGCTGACAAAGTAAACTGGTTGCTGCACCACGTTCTTCCTCGCCGCAGTCTTGGGATTGCCTTCACCTCTCTGCTCTTCCTGATCTGCACTCAGCCCTGCCATGACTGGTTCATTCCCTTCTCTGGGGAGGATAGTAGCTGTAGCTGTACCTGCTTCTTCTTCTACTTCCCGTTGTGCCACCAGTGCTGCACTAACCACTTGGTTGGTTGCCTCCAGATGCAGCAGCAATGACTCTTGTGGTTTAGGAGCGACCAGGGTGGGAACAGAGGAAAGGTAAGATTTTAAGTCCTGCAGCGCTACTTCTACCTCCGGGGTCCACTTCACGGGCCTTGCCTTCTTTAAAATTTTGAAGAACGGTAGGGCGCGCTCGGCGGACATGGAAATGAACCTACACAGCGCGGCAACACATCCGGTTAAACGCCTCACATCCTTGACTGACTTGGGTGCTTGAATCTGTTCGATTGCCCTGATCTTGTTGGGGTTGGCCTCTATCCCCCGGTGAGACACAAAGAAGCCAAGTAGCTTGTCGGAGGGAACGCCAAACACGCACTTCTCTGGGTTCAGCTTCAAGTTGATCTTGCGTAGTTTTGCAAAGGTTTCTTACAAGTCCTGAATGAGCGTTGATCTGTCCCTCGTCTTGACCACTATGCCATCCATGTAAGCTTCAATATTCCTGTGAAGCTGGGTTTCAAACCCCATTTGCACTGCTCTTGCGAAAGTGGACCCAGCGCTTTCTAACCCGAAGGGCATCCGTACGTAGCAGTACATGCCACACGGGGTTATGAACGTTGTCTTCTCCTCGTCTTCCTTGGACATGAATATCTAGTGGAGTAGGCATCCAAGAAGGAAAGCAGATCACACCCGGAGGTGGAATCCATGATCTGGTCGATGCGTGGCAAGGGGAATGGGTCCTTCGGGCATGCTTTATTCAGATTTGTGAAATCTATGCAAAGCCTCCATTTCCCATTCGCCTTACACACTACCACTGGATTTGCCAACCATGTTGGGTGCAATACTCCTTTGACCAAACCAGCTGCCTCAAGTTTCTTGATCTCTTCGGCAATGAACTGCTGTCGCTCCAAGGCTTGCTTCCAGACCTTCTGCTTGACGGGCCGGGCATGAGGGTAGACAGAAACACTACAAAAAAAGACACATCCGTGACATTTTGGGCCGAACGAAAAAAAATTATGTCATGCTTATGACACTTCTATGACGATAATTATGACAAAACCCGGTATCATCATAGATGTGGTGGGCTCCTACTTCTATGACAAAAATCATGACAGAAAATGGTCTTTTCATCCTGGGCGGGCCGAAGACGCACCTGCATGACATTCTTTGGGCCGTCCATGACGGAAAAAATCATGGTAGAAGCGAGGGCAAGGAAAATTTCGGGGAGTTCCCGGTTACGGTGGGTGGTTGGGGCCGAGCAATGCACGGAGGGATTGCGCATTTCTCTCATACACGTACGCGCATGTGTGCAAGGCATTGGGCTCTAACTGGACCCGAGCAATTGCACTAGCTACGTTACTGAACCCAAGCGATCGATCCCTTGGCTATTAACTAAACCCGAGCGATTCCTTCCCTACTGCTACTAACTGAACCCGAGCGATCGATCGCTGCGTGCTGCTGCCTCTTGATGAATAATGAACATGGGGTTTGCGGTTGAACGAGTCGAGACGTACTTGGTTGGGGTTGGATGAACTGTTATCGGTGGGGGTTGGATGAACAGTAGCCTGTGGTAGTATATATAGGCCATTGCCGCTAGATGAACAGGACCCTGAGAGGAGGCCGCCACAGCCGAGCTGGTTGGGGGTGGATGAACAGGACCCCGTGGAGGGCTGGTTGAATAGTAGCCGGTGGAGGGCTGGATGAACAGTAGCCCGTGTATGAACAGTAGCTGGTGGAGGCAGGAGGAAGACGTGGTGGATGAACAGTGTAGGTGGAGGCTGAAGGAAGTCGACGGTGGGTGAACAGTAGCCAGTGGAGTCCCGTTTTGCGATACGCCACACCCCTCCGATGAATAGGACCCCCATTTCGACCGTAGCGCTCCGACACAAGTCCGTTTCCTCCGTTTGGCAGTACACCACACCCCTCCCGATGAACAGGACCCCCGTTTTGACCGTAGCGCTCCAACACAAGTCCATTTCTTCCGTTTTGCGGTACGCCACACCCCTCCCGATGAATAGGACCCCTGTTTCGACCGTAGCCGGTCGAACAGAAGGCTGTTTCCTCCATACTGCGGTACCCCAGACCCCATTTCGGCTGTTCCATCCAAGCCGGTTGGTTCCCATTGAATAGGACGCATTCCGACCCAGTCTGTTGCCTCCCGATGAACAGGACGCTGTTTCTCCATTCTGACCCAGCCGGTTGGCTGCCCGATGAACAGGACGTCGTTCCTGCCGTCCGTTGCCTCTCCATGTACATGAGCCATGGCCGTACGTATGCACGAGTACGCGTTCGAGACCCCACCCGTATGTACGTACGTGGCCGTATTTTTTGGCATGTGGCTGTACGTACGTGTACACAGTTTAGAAGGGACTGCCTGAACTGCTACGTCGGGGGCTCTATTACTACACGTGCCGCTGCTTGCTCGGCCACCGTTCATCGTTGCAGAGAGACCGATCGACCAGTATGTACGTACACGTTCGCGACAACGCTGCGTACGCTTCGACCAGGTGGGTCCCGGCTGTCAGGGAGGATAAGGACGCACTTCCTTGCATGCGAAGTTATTGATGGTGGGTCCGAGCTGTCAGGGGGAGGATCCATCTTTTTTCGCGCCTAATATGGAGGCACTTTCCTTGCATCCGAAGATATAGCTGGTGGGTCCCAGCTGTCAGAGGGAAAATGTTTTTTTCGCAAAATACAACTAAGCCAAAATACAAAGGCCCTTCCGGCAGGTCCCTGCTGTCAGGTGGAGGAATCATTATTTTGAGTGTAATAAGGAGGCACTTCCTTACTGCGGCCGTGGACCCAGCTGTCAGCCTCTCCACGTACAGTCCTCTTCCGATGTAAGTCGCTCCTTGACCACGTTGACCACACCGCACCGAGAACACCAAGGCGGTGGACGACGGCGAGGCCTAGGAAGGGAATGACCCGGAGCCAGGGAAGACTCGGCAGTTGTTTCCCACGCGGAGGGGCGTATGAGGGTTTACTGGTTGGGCTGCAGTGTGAGACTGCCGTCGCTGGAGAATAACAGCAGGTCTGGGTGAGTACAGGGATGGCCAGGCTAGTGACGGGAGTAGCGTGGGGCAGTGAGGCCTGCGCGGCAGCAGAGCCGGCCACAGGAGGCAAGAGCAGGCGGCACGACCAGCGATGGTTTGGGCGGCTGGAGCAAGAAGACCAGATGTTGAAGAAGCACTACGGCCATTGGATGGACATCGTACGGTCACTGGAGCTAGAATCGTTCATATTGACTAAGTTGGCAAAGACCTTCATCCGCCTCAACTTAGTAGGCCCACAAGTCAGCCTCCAACTATGGTGGGTCCTAGATAGCAGGGGGAGTATTCATTTTTTTGTGCGTAATAAGGAGGCACTTCCTTGCGTGCGAAGATATAGCTGGTGGGTCCGAGCTGTCAGTGGGAGGAACGTTTTTTTAGCAAAATACAGAGGCCCTTCCAGTGGGTCCCTGCTGTCAGGTGGAGGAATCATTATTTTGCGCGTAATAAGGAGGCACTTCCTTGCGTGCGGCCATGGACCCAGCTGTCAGCCTCTCCACATATAGTCCTCTTCCGATGGATGTCGTTCGTTGACCACGCCGCGCCGAGAGCACCAGGGCGGTGGACGACGGCGAGGCCTAGGAAGGGAATGACCCGGAGCCGGGGAAGACTCGGAAGTGGTTGCCCACATGGTGGGGAGTACGAGGGTTTACTAGTTGGGCTGCCATCACCGGAAAATAATAGGAGGTGTGGGTGAGTAGAGGAATGGCCTGGCCAGCGATGGAGTAGGGTGGGGCGGTGCGGCCTGTGCGGTAGCACAGCCGGCCACGGGAGGCGGGAGCAGGCAGTCCCACCGGCGTTGGTTTGGGCGGCTGGAGCAAGAAGATCAGATATTGAAGAAGCAGCACGGCCGTTGGATTAACATCCAATGGTCAGTGCTGCTAGAATCGTTTGTGGACTAAGTTGACAAAGCCTTTTGTACACGTCAACCTAGTAGACCCACAAGTCAGCCTCCAAATCTGTCCCAAATAGCATACAGCCCGAAATTTCTAGCCAGGTTCAAATTAATTTAAAAACTAAACATACCTTAATTTAAATCTAATGAAATTTTACCCGCACAAAAACAATGAAATTTAAAATATCAAAATCCGAAAGAAAAAAGTATTTTGGAACTAATTACCTGTTTGCTGTATTTTTTCATTTTACAGCCCATTTCTTATTACTTATAGTCCATTTTCTGGGCAAGCCCGAATGCATCCCTCCTCATCTTGAAAGATTTCCAGCCCAGCAGGGTGTAGAAAAGCAAGTAGGCCTACGTTGGTTATTCTGCAAAAAACAAAATAGCTGGGCTAGCCATTTTCAGAAAGGAAAAAAAATTGGGTTGGTCATGTGGTAAACATATGAAATAAAAGCCTGGGCTAGACGGGCCACAACTCCCGCACAACCCAGTTGATACCCTTCTCCGTCCCGAAAACAAACAAAAAAATAGTGCGCGCGCTGCTGGGTCCCGGGTGTCTGCCGCTCCTTGTCTAGTTATCTCACTTATTGACTACGTTGACAGTGGCGTGCGACCCAGATGTCAGGAAACCATCAGGAGGAACCCTTTTTTTCTTGTAAAAAAGGAGGCACTTGCTTGCCTACTGCCATGATCCTGGTGGGTCCCTACTGTCATCCTCACCATGTTCAGTCATCTCCTTATTCCTCTTGGTTGTTGACCATGTTGACAACACCGGAGGGTGGCGCCATGGCGAGCGAACCAAGGCGGAGGATGATGGTGAGGCCTCGGACAGGAACGAACAGGAGCCGGGGAAGATGCGCAGAGTTTTAGGGTGCAATGTGGCCACGATGCGTGCGCGGCAGCACAGCCAGCCGTGGGAGGCGGGAGCAGGCGGTCTTGCCGGCGCTGGTTTGGCTTTGGTGGCTGGAGGAAGAAGAGACTGAAGAAACACGACAGACGTTGAATGTCAATCCAATGGTCAAGGTTGGCACAATCGCTTGTTGACTAAGCGGACACCAAGTAGCATACTCTTTTATATATAGGAAGAAAAGAAAAACTGGGCTTTTTCGCCAGATAACATTCCCGAAACTGCGACCGTTTGATCTTGTGTCGCAACTAAAACTGCCGGGAAAATGCGTTCGTTTATCGTCCTCCTCCCAGGGAACATTCGCTACATAAGTGACTAGCACCCTTGGTTTTCAATCGAGAGGTCTTGGGTTCGAGTCCCAGGAACCCTCAATTTTCTCCTCCTTCCTTCCTCGCAAAAAAAAAGAAAATCAAAGACTTGAGAAGGCGTATAGAACAAGCTAGTGTACCAGTAAAGAGACGTTGCTAAGTTTTAGAAAAAAGAGAGACGTGCTCCTCTAGCTGGTTTGAATCCAAACCTAGACTATGACTATATATGGTGCTATGCTACTCTGCAAGTAATGAAACTGACATATCCAACATTCGCTTCTCCTCTTCTCTACTTACTCTGCCTAGCATCAGAAGCTCTGGCCGCAGCAACCATGTCTGCTAGCAGCTCGTCCACCTGCTCTTCAGTAGGCAACAACCAGATATGCGCCATGTCGCCACCCATACCATCACCTGTGGGTCTCATCACACCCCCGCCGGCACACGCACTGCAGCCGGTTGCTCATCGCAACCCGCTGTCGTTGTTGTGGTGCCACTGCTGCAAATCACGCAGAGTCATCCGTCGTGTCTCAACCACAATCCTCAACCCTGGCCGAGTATTCTACAAATGCCCGAATCATGGGGTAATAATATGTTTAAGTGTTGTTCCGCTACTTTCAGTTGCTGATTTTTTTTAATAGTTTGGTTGATGATCTTCCAATTTGATTCGTGCAGAAAAGGGAAGATTCGTGTGATTTGTATTTCTGGGAAGTTGCTGATGTGGGGGAATGCAACTACGCTGATTATTTGGTTAGCCGAGGAATCCCAATACCAGCAAGTTGGGGTGTTGGACAAGTAACTGAAGGAACGAAAGAAGAGGAAGATGCAGAGCAGAAGGTTAAAGATGCAGTTCCTCTAATCATGGCCAAGCAACAGCTGCTGAACGGCCTTGACAGCAATGAGGTGATGAAAGAGCTTGTGAAGATAATGGGCAAAATCGATGTGCTCTGTAGGATGATTGTCTCTTTATTTGCAGTGTATGTAGCACTCGTGATGTATTCAGTGGCTATGACATGAGCACTTTGCTAAAACTAGTAATGAATGAAACCTGTTTAGGAGGCTGGGTGTAGTGTTGTGAACATCTAATGATTTATATTAACGGAAATCGGGGGGTATCCCCTTTTGTTCATAAATAAATAAATAGCAGAGGCCCTTTTGCTAATAAATAAATAAATTAGCAGAGGCCCTGTCGGGTCAGCTTTGTTCCCATTCGAAGACGTCGAGCAAATTGCAGTCCAACAGCAAACTATGTCATCAAATACAAGTTTCACAGCCAAATATGAGTACAACTAAACAACAATGTCATGATGTTTAAGTCATCATACAATCACCAAACACAAATCAACATACATAATAAATGATGTTCTCACAGCAAAATACTAAACAACAACTTCATCAGGTTTCAGTTGTCATAGCAAACACAATTTCACATAGTAGATTAAAAAACATCTTCTGACAGGCAAATACGATAAAAGCAATCTAATCATCATCCGCAACAGCAGCGTCAACATCTTCATCATGTGTATCAGTCTGAATCGTAATTCCCCCCAGTGTCATCTTCTTCTTCATCCTCAATGTCCTCGAACGTTGCCGTCTTATTGATCAACTCTCGTATGTCCACAGCCCGACAGGCAATCTTTTCGCCAGCGTCATTGACATGATGGTTCTCAAAGATATTAGGAACATCTGTGGAATCTTCTACATCAGGAGCAGTGTAAGCATCATCTTGTTGTGCAACTTCATTAAATGAATTCCTCTGCTCAAACCTTTGCAATACTCTACAGTCATCGCTACGTGCAAATGTGTCTTCCAAGAAAAATATCTCTGTTGCTTGATTTGCCAAAATAAAAGGCTCGTAGGTCTGGTACACTGCCTTGACATTGATGGATTTGAAATAATCATCAGCTTTGGGTTTTGCGATCCTGGAAAATAGGTTATACCAACGACAGCACAACAGAACCACACACCGATGAACCTCGAAACTGGAGATATACTGCAACTGAACAATGTCTGTTATGTTAGCATACATTTTAGTTGTCTCTTCGCCGTACTTATCCGTGCTCATGATGGCATTGTTTTGTGTCTTCCTGCCTTCGTCGCGTGCAAGGGTGTTGTAGCGCACATCTCCAACAATGCAAGATTCATAATGTCTTACCTGAGTATCAGGACCCATTGCTAGTGCATAAAGGGCATCATTAACTGCCTGCCCATCCTCCCGTATCTTCTTAACCTATGGTTAGAAAATAGACAAGCTGATCTTCTTATGTACTCAATATATTAAAAAAACTGACAGTGCAATTCAAAAGCTTACATGGCTCTTGAACCATTTCGCAAATCCTACCATAACCAGTTTGTCAATGTTTCTTGGATTTTGTGGTAGTAACTCCTTTTTGTAGATGCTGCACAACATAGTGATCGCGTCAAACATCTAAATATATAAGAATGTGTTGCAAGTTTAGTAGATTACGATGTATAAGCTGCAGTACTTAGCACTTACTCGATATAAGGTAGAATCTCAGGACAGTTATTCAACACATACCAAACTATTTTGTCTAAATCTTTAGGTTTGTCATCTTGCCGACTCTTCCCTGTAACTCGAACAGAACAATCGAAAACATTGAGCTCGGGATTGTCTACACCAACCTCTTTGCTAAGTTGATCAGCTGTTTCAATGTATTTTGAGCAGAATGTCAACGCTTCTGTAGCAATGTAGGCCTCTGCAATGGAACCCTCAGGTCTAGCTCTGTTCCTAACATAGCCCTTGAAAGTGCCTAGCCACCTTTCAATAGGGCACATCCAGCCATACTGTACTGGACCTCTAAGTAGTGCCTCATCAGGTAGATGAACAGCCAAATGCACCATCACATCAAAGAAGGCTAGAGGATATATCTTCTCAAGGTCGCATAGGATAGTTGGTATCTTGTCTCTAAGATGCTCCAAAGCATCTATCCTGATATTTCTACTGCAGAGTTCCCTGAAGAATTGTCCCAACTCTGCAACTGCTTTGTATAAGTCAGGGCGGCCCAATCCTCTAAGGATAATAGGTAAAACCCTTTGAAGTAGGACGTGGCAGTCATGAGTTTTCAACCCTTGTACCTTGTTTCCATCTGCATTGACTCTCCTTTTAGGGTTTGATGCAAATCCATGTGGGAATCTCACACGTGATAGGACCTTGAAGAATTCTTTTCTTTTTACCTTGTCCAAGACGTACACAGCTGGTGCCATATCCCGTGGTTTACCTTCATCTTCCACCTGCAAATCCTTTCTGATACCCAGGTGTGTGAAATCAATCCTAGAGGTATCTTTCGTCTTGCCTTCAATATTAAGAAGTATGCCGATAATGCTGTCACATATATTTTTATCGATGTGCATCACATCAAGATTATGCCGCCGATCCAAATCTTTCCAATAGTCCAAGTCCCACAAAGTGGACCTGCGGGTAAACAATAATCTCTCTTCTACCCTGCCATGCTTCCTTTCCGCACTACCATTATCAGGATGGTTTCCTGGTGAAATATGCATGACCTTCACTAATTCCACTTGCAACTCAACGCCAGTGAGCCTCTTTGCCGCATCACGGTTTTCATGCTTTGCATTGAACACATGTCTTCGGTATTTTGTAGGACATGGCTTGTCCTTGGCAAGGAAACAGTGGTGTCCAATGTAACAGATCTTGCTAAGTATTGTGTATGATAGCGGATTCTTGTCATAGCGAACACATGCATTGTAACCATGTGTCGTTCGCCCTGACATAGTGCCCAAAGCCGGATAATCATGGATGCACCAAATTATAATAGCACGCAGAAAGAAATCAGCTGGTGGGCTGCTATATAGGTCTCGAGTGAGAACACCCCTCCATAGCTGTTGAAGCTCCTCCACAAGAGGCTCCATGAATAAATCAAAATCCTTTCCAGGAATTTTTGGACCTGGGATGAGCAAGGCCATCATGTAGTTTGATTCTTTGGTGCAGACATTTGGAGGCATGTTGTGAGGGATAACAAGCACTGGCCACATGCTATATGTGGCGCTTTGGTGGCTAAAGGGGTTTAATCCATCTGTAGCTAAGTCAAGTCTAATGTTTCTCTGGTTAGTAGCAAACTTTTTGTGTTTCTGATTGAAGCTTTTCCAGTCACTACCGTAAGATGGATGGCCCATTACATTCTGATCTCTGTACTCCTGGTTCCTAGAATGACACAGTACATCCTCTCTTGTTTCAGCATCATGAAACAACCTCTGCAATCTTGGTATAATTGGAAAATGTCTCAGAACATTATGAGAAATCCTCTTCACAGCATCGCCATCTTTCCATCTTGATGATTTGCATTTTGGGAATTCACTTAAGTTGGCATAATCCTTCTGGAACAGAACACAATTATTCTTACAAACATGGATCATATCATATCCAATTCCAACTGCACGAAGGAAATTCTTCATTTTACTGTAGGTGTGTGGCAGCTCAGACGCATCTAGGAAAGATTTGCGGAAAGCAGCCAACATTGCATTGAATGATTTGTTGGTCATCCGCTTAGATGTCTTCACCTGAAGAAAGGTGACCATAGCTGAGAATACTGACAGCTTATTTCCTGGGGTGACAGCCACGTTGCATTGTTCCAACATGCGGGGCCACCGTTTTTCTTCTGCAGGTGAAAGTTCACGAAATGCACGAGCATTTTGTAGCATTGTTTCAATGTTGGTCAAACTCACTAGCTCCGCCACCACCACCTCCTCCTCCTCTTCCACTTGAGCATTAGGCAGATCAAGATGGTGATCTGCTGCTTCCACATAGTCAGTAACATTGACATTCACAGCTTCACCATGATGAACCCACCTAGTATATGTGACCGACATCTCATACAAGTGTAGATGATTTTGCACAGTTGACTGGGGTCTTGTAACTGAATTCATACAACTGCTACACGGGCAGAGCACATCTGATTTTGGACCACCGTACTCAGCTCTGATAAAGTTCATGAAGTTTTCAACCCCCTCGACATATGCAGCGGAGAATCTTTGAGCAGAAGTTATCCAAGTCCTGTCCATCTGTTAGACATACAAATTAGTTCTTCTACTAGATATTACAGGAAAAGCATATATGCTTTTTTATGAAGTCCAGAAAAAATACCTAGGTCGATGTCTAAAGCTATGGCAAGATATTTGGACCAACAGATCTGAGTAACAAAATATATGTAAAGCTAATTCAGCAAACAGATTTGAGTGCTAAATTATGGCAGGCTATTTCAGCAGTCAATTAGGCCAAGCACACAGCCATCGAAGGCCATCTCAGCAACAAAGATCGAGCATAAAATGGTGTAGAGCTATTTCACCTAACAGATTGGCTACTAGACCATGGCAATCTATGTCACATTAAATATATGGCAGGATATTTTAGCAACTAATTGGGCGTGGCATTCCATCTCAGCTAAGCAGATTGAGTGCAGAACGGGGCAAGGAAGCTTCTTAAGCAGAGCATATTGACTGTAAACTATTTCGGCAAACAGTGAGATTAACAGCGTCTATCAGCTAACATTCAGCGCTACTCCGACATGCACGGGGCCTCAGTCTAGAATGCATGTACCGTGGGAGAAGCTGACCGCCATGCATCTCCACAAGAACGTCGCCAGCGGTGGCGGCGCGGCTAGAGGACGGCAGTCTACGAGAGCGTACTATGGGAGCGAGAGGATCGCCGTGCGTCCCCTCGACGAACCGCGGCGCCGACGTATCGACGCTGCAGGGAGGGCGGCTTTGGCGGAGCGAATGGAGTGGAGGGGGCCGGGGGGAGGGGGTTTGGCGAATATTATTGTCTAGTTCGCCGAAGGGTGGTTGAATTTGGGATTTGGGGGGAATTTTCGGGCGGTGGGCGGGGGAGTTTGGCGCATGGTCGGTTTCTCCAAGTGCGGTCCCATGTGTCAGTGAAGAGGCAAGCTGAAGCGCATTCCGTTTGCATGAGCCGTGTGCAGGACCGACCATGTGAGGGGTGCAATGCGACCGCGACAGGCGTGCTGTGAGTGTACCGCCTTTTTCCTTTTAAACTTGGTGCTTCGCGCGATCCATTGATACTACTACTAGTAATCCGGTAATCCCGACTAAAACGGCGCGGCCGAATCTTTTCCCGCGCGATATGCTGGGAGGTTGGCTTAGTTGGTTTTTTTAGGATGAGTAATGCTACACCTACGTAATCCCAGTTACGTAATTAACGTAATGTGAAACGTGTGGGCTGTTGATTGGAGATTGGGGGGAGGGAGGGGCTCACCACCATGAAAATTAGGGGGTAGAGAGAGAGGCAATTTACGTTAACCCTTTCGTAGGTTCCCGTAGATGTAGAAAGATGTGAAATGCATGAATGTGTAGTGGACGTACTATTGGAGTGCCTAAGATAAATTGTGTATGTAGACCCTATGTGTTTACTTACTTCGCATGTTAGCTTTGTCTCGGGTCAAACCTTCCAAGTTTATACACACAAAAACGAATCATCATTCCATATATTTTCATACTCCTACAATATATCTTACTATTATTGTGAAAGTTCATATACACCAGACGAGATTCATGCAAACACGGCAGATTTTCATTACATTTCAAACTTTTATAGGATAGAAAAATAAAAGAAACCTGACCCTAAACCTATTCTACGGCGGCGACAGATGTCCTCCATCTGCCATCTCCATGTACGGGGGCGGGGTTCAAGACCCGTGAAGTGAAGGTGCGGTCTCCGGCGAGGAAGAGTAGAACACGGGAGACGGACCGGCCAGTTGGCACACCATGCCCTGCCGCCTCCCATGCCCCACTCATCCTCGGAGGAGTCCCCGACCTCGGCAGTGCCGGTGGACGTGAGGTCGATGATGATGGATGTGGATGGTCCGTCGCTTCACCTGCCACATGCGCCACCGAACGTTGGACGGCGGCAAGTAGGACGCGTGGCTGACAGTGCTCCCGTCTTCGGCCGCCAGTGTGGCCACCGCTTGTGCGGTCGCGTCCGTGTCCGGCTACGCCGCTATTGCGTTACGAGCGGCGACTTGAGCGAGGGCGGCGACCTCGAGCTTCATCCCTGAAGACAAGCTCTCCCGCAGAGCATTCGCGCTCGCGGTCATGGTGGATGTGGTGCCAGATAGCAGGAGGATGCGCTATGGTGTGGAGTTTAGCTGGGCGTTGCCGCTTTAAGTAGTGCATTCCTGTGAGGCCAAGTGTCCGGGTGCGTCATTAAGTCGCCGGAGTTGGTTCCTCGGGCACCGAGCCTCTTAATGACGGCATACGGACGAACGGCATGAATGCGGGCAGCTGGCGCCGGCTGGGAACGCACCGCGCGACAGCGCGAGGGACGAGGGTTTTTGGTGTGCCAGGGTAGTCAGTTGCGGTCATGGCAACATTGGCGATGCCCTTTGCTCACATGCGATCCCCACATGTCATTCAAAAAGCAAGATGACCCGGCATGGTTTCAGGTCCTGGGGATGCAGTTGGCCGCGCTAGAACACTCCGCGGACGCGTTGCGGCGCACGCGCACTTCGGCACCCCGTGCATCCTTGACGAGCCGGGTGTTGATCTGCTGGTCGTGCCACAGCGCTAACGCCACCCTCGGCACCCTGAAGCCGAGCGTGTCCAGCGATGATGAGCGTGTCACTCACCGTGGTCACCGTGTCCATAGGCGGTGCGGGAGCTACGCCACGTTGCTGGCCCCCACGACCCACATGAACGGTTGCCGGTGGCGAGGAGGTCGTGGGCCAACTCCTCCATTGGACTAGTCTGCGCCATGTCATCCCGACAGGTGTGCCCCACATGGCGGTTTCCCTGTATTCCCGGCCAAATTCGAGCGTCAGTGCTCCGCGTTACGCATTAGGCGCTGAACAAGTGGTTTGTGTGCCCTGGTTCAAATGTGGTACAGTACCAAGTTGTTACCCTAGCCCCAAGTGTGGTGGTTTTGGGTACGGTACCACCCTTTTCCTTTTCAACTAGTGAAGCATAACACTTGATTAAGTAGCCGGATGGTGTGCTAATGTAGGTCTCCGACTGTTTGAAGGAATAATTGAGGTGTGCCTGGTCCGTGCCCGCATTTAGGGGTCCAACTTACCATGTTCTGGTAGTAGTAACTATACTAGCCCCTGCGTACTCCCTCTGTTTTTATTTACTCCGCATTTTAGCTTTGCTCAAAGTCAAACTTTGTAAATTTTGACAAAGTTTATAGACATAAATAATAACATATACAATAACAAATCAATACCATTAAATTCATTATTGAATAAACTTTCACATCATATAGATTTGCTATTGTAAATCTTCATATTTTTCAATAAATTTGGTCAAATTTTATGAAGTTTGACTTCAGTCAAACCTAATATGCAGAGTAATTAAAAAGGGAGGGAGTATCTTACTCCGTGACCAAGACGCAAGGGAAAACAAGACAACTTAATGTTTATTTGAGCCGTTCAAGTATAATCATGTGGCGTTGCTTATTTCTCATTCCTCTCCAATCCTCTTCTCCATCGATCATGCCGCCCTCTGGTCGAGTCCATCCTCCCGCATGCCTCATTTGAACATTCCGCCGAGTATCATTCGCATGTGGGCCTAGACCATGCTTGTATTTCCAATGTTGTAATTTGTCCGACATGCATATAGACAAACGGTTCATTTAAAGTTTCACTTTGCCTCCACTACGTGTCGCTTCCCATCTTAGTTTTGACATCCCATTCGGTTCATGCCCCGACACATCTTGATGAGATCGATTGATGTTGAGAGATCAAGCACGTGTCGTGCAAGGAGATAAAGGTTTTGTGTGTTTCTATGATAGAAATGACTCGGGGGGTCTGTGTGGATCGGAGGGAGTATATTGTACGTTCAAAAGCGAAACGAACATACTGTACCCACCCTAGTCCTCTTTCAATCGATCTCCGGACCCCGAGATGAAACCGAGAGAAAACGAGTGGGTGCATGTGTGATACCTAAGGCGGATTCAAAATTTTGAACCAGTGATCATAGCATCAGCAAATCATATATAAAGGGTGTTCAATATTCGTTTCGCTTTTGAACGTACAATATTTACTGTTTTTCCTTTGCCATGAGCTCCTAGAATGCCCAAACAACATGAAAATTTGCACGCACCTTGCAAACCTGAGTACCTTCGATCCCACAAAATTTCAGTTTTTTTTTTGTTATTTTTTCGAGATGGTCAAAGCTGTTTGACCGGATGGTAACGGCGCAGAAGGGCATTTCTATAAGGGCAACTAATGGTAGAGGGGCAAATTTGAGCAGACATTGAAATTAGGGGCAAATTTGAGTAGTGGGTTCCAGTTAGGGGCAGAAATGGAATTGTCCCTAAGTTTTATGTGTAGTCAAAGTATCTCTACTTTGATCAAACTTACAGAAAAAAATATCAACATTCAACAATGCCCAATCCATATTGTCAGATTCGTACGTACTCCTAGATTTGTATTCAAACAGAGATGGTTTCCAATTTGTTTTCAAACATGTGAATGTGCTTGTTCTCGCGCATGCTCTTCCTACTAGGATTTCACCACGTATAGCCAGTCCAATAGTAACTTTTTTAAGCTCCCTGTCCAATAGTAGTACTAGTGGAGTACTGACAACATCTGCAGTAGAGTATGCAGTGCTCATAGTACTAGTAGTATACTCCCTCCGTTTTTATTTACTCCACATAAAACGGAGGGAGTACTAGTAACACTCGGCCGACCTCTCTCTCTTCTAGTAGTATAAATGACACGGGCGGGGGAGGGGGAGGGACATCGGTTTGCTCTCAACTGCGGTCCCACAAGTGAGCGAAAACGCAAGACGAAGCGCGTTCCATTCGATGAGTGACGTGGAGGGTCCAGCGTGCCGGGGTGCAACGCGAACGCGACTAGAGTGATGTACACCGTCCATTCCTTATGAACTTGCATACTTCGAGTACTCCTTTTTTTTAACACAGTACAGATGCAAGCGCTCATACATGCGCGCATACACTCACCCTATGAACGCACACACGCACACCCTACCCCGATGAGCACCTTCGAGAGACTGAGCCGTCATACCTCTATCTCAACTCTTATCTCTACTCTCGGTGATGATGGTGTGCCTGCCATCTTGCAATATAGACCGTCCGATCTATATCTGACGGATAGAAAGCAAACTATGGCAATTTTGCAAAAGGATACCCACACCTCTATCGTTCATCCTTATCTCCCACAACTTCATTGTTGAGTAATTAAAAAAGGAAGCCTCTAGAACAATCTGGCATGGTGGCTGCTCTCGGTGTCGTCCATCCCCATGCCTTCGCTAAGTCCGACCATCAATCACCACCGCACCCCACTCCTCCTCACCTTATCTCTCATCTTTCTCGAGATATCATTTTTTGATGAAATTCTCGAGATACCATTTTTCGATGAAATTCTCGAGATTAAAAAATGCATCCTGATGTTCCATCCAATGCACGGGCATCTTGCTAGTCATCTTGAGATTTACGAAGTCACCGCCTCATCGTCGACAGGAACGGTGAGGAGGTCCGGACGTCTGCCACGTGAAACTCTGAAACTTTGGTCCCATCCCACCCCACAACTCTCCAGGCTCCAGCTGTCCGGCTTTGCAAACTCCGCACAGTGAAAACTGATTGACGGGTCGTCACCAGAACCACTATTCACACTAGAACCTTCGCTGCTCGGCCTACGCCAGCTACTTGTCGGCCGGTCACCACTGCCCCAAAACCATACCTCCTCTCCAGCCCATTCCCCCAACTTTCGATCCCCTAGCCTGCATTAACCGTCCCCTAGTTCGCCGGAAAGCCATGGTGCACCATACGATCACATACTACAAGATGCTGACGCCGAAGTGCCGCGCAGAAATCGCGGCGGCGGTCGGTGACACAGACCTCCGTTCCCAAGCTCGCTTTGCGGCGGGCCAATCCCCGAGTTCTCTAGAGCCAAGCTCCAAGGAGGAGGAAGCCGATCCAATGTTCATGGCGGAGGTCGCGGCGCAAAAGGCCCCGATGCGTATGAGACGATGGACGTTGACTTCGTGCTGGCATCCGGGTCCCCCATGGTGCAGGCGGACCAGCGGTTCAACCTGGCGATCCTAAAGGAGGACCGAGAGGCGGAGGCTCAACTCGACGCGGAGTGCGCGGATGCCGCTGCCATGGAGGCCCTCCTGCAGGCAGAACCGGATGCCGTGGATGTGAACCGGGTGGCGGAGGCTCAACTTGACACGGAGCGCACGGATGCCGCTACCATCGAGGCCCTCCTGCAGGCGGAACCGGACGTCCTGGACTTGAACCGGGCAGCGGAGGCTCAACTTGACGCGGAGCGCATGGATGCCATTGGCATCGAGGCCCTCCCGCAGGTGGAACCAAACGTCCTGGACTTGAAATGGGCGGTGCTCACGTCCATGCAGAGCGCCCGCACGCTCCGCGTGAACGAGTAGCTGGAGGCCGAGGACAACCACGGTGCGGAGACACACATCGGCAGCTACGGCTGGTTCGCGCCGGCAGCCAAAGACGACGAGGCCGTCTTGTTCCGCGAGCAGTGATAGTTTTTCTTTATGTTGTTGTTTTTAGGGAACTTTTGCTGTGTAAAAACATATATTTATGCAAGTCACCTGACTTCCATTATTTGGGTCAGTCGACCATTTTAGGCGGTTGGATGAATATCCTACGTCTCCTAACCCTTCTTCTTCCTCGCCTCTTCTTCTTCCCCAACAGACCACCGCACGGGCCGTACGGATCTTCCCCAACATGCGGTTGGATAAACATACTGTATGAACAAAAATTATGTGTCAGCGATAGGATGGCTTAGTTCGATTTGATCACATGCGGTAGCACGTGTCAGTGAGGGTGCATTCCCTTGGTTGGGTTTGCGTCGTGCAGGAGCAACTGTGTGAGGGTGCGGTGCGACCGCGACAGCCGTGCGCAAGTGTACCTCCTTTTAATTTTGAAAACTTTAGGCAAGCTTGGCAAAAATGTGTGGCGAAGTATGGCAATGCAAGGCCTAGACCCAAACAGGATACAAGTACGTACGTACTACTTGTGTTAAAAAATAAAGGCGGGGTTTTCCTTCGCGGGATTGATCGATACAAATCCTCGTTTGACGTGTCAATTAATGCGTATTTTTTTCTCCAACGCCCAAAGAGCTAACCATCTCACTCCTCATTGCTTGATTAATGCAGCGCCATGCAAACCAACCTTCTCACTTCCGCATGCATGCAAGGGTATATTAATTTCCTTGGTTGCTAGTATGAGGCAAACCCATCAATTTTGCCTCGATTAGTGTTAGTGGCCTTCTGCAAATTGTAATTTTGATACTGGCCTTGTATACAAAAAAAATGGAGGTAGTAACTATTTGACTTCCTTCCCCATTGCGGTGACGTCGACAATATCTCGAACGTTGTGGTTTGGCGAAGTGCGTTTGACGAAGCACACCATTGAGGGAGACCACGGTAAGTCGTTCGCAAGTGCCGCCTGCAAGCCGAGACAACCGCCTTCTTTGAATCCAGGAAGTCCGTTGAACCAAAGGACATGTAAATGTACTAGTACTACATAATAGCATCGTCCGTCCAGCTTAGTGCGGTAAGGAGGTTTCTCGAAGAAGAGGATGGAGAAGCAGAGTCAGCAAAGAGTGAAATGATGGTTGCTTCATTCGTGCTTTGTGATTTGATGCCTCACTGCTTTGTGATTTGTGATAGAAGGGACATGGGAGTAGACTCTGTGCTCTATACTGTACATGCGTCCAAGCACGGGAGAAAGAGGAGAGAGGTTGCATTTTTCTATTCCTTCAATCAATCAATTAGGAAGCTTTGGTTCCATCTTTTTGGCTTTGGCAGCACCGTCCACAATGGTTCCCATCGATGCCAAAAGCTATTTTCACATTTGGCTACACATTGTGAATGCCCTTAACCGTACCACTTGGTTTTGCTCCTTTGTGCTATCTATACAAATCTCGATTATATTGATCTAAAAAATTATAGTATCAAGATTAGTAAAAAGGAGGTGATTTTGCCGCGCGGAAGGCGGGGGAGGTTTCTTATTTTTAGAGGACATTGGCCTGGCGGTCTGCTAACATGCGGTCCCATGTGTCAGTGCTTTACCAAGCCGATCCGCGTCCCACATGAGGCAGAACAACGGCAGAAGCAACACGTGGTTAACTTGAAGAAGATGAGGGAGAAGCAAATTCAGCAACGAGTGAAATGATGGTTGCTTCATCCCTCCAACTTATTTTTTTTAGCATTACTTCGTCCCTCCAACTTAACTGCGGGAAAGGTACAGCTTTGTGATTTGACGCCTCATTGCTCATTACTACGCCGGCGCCATGACTGGGGTGCTTCACCCCTGCTGCTCTGCACTGTTATTTCGGTATGGCACGTGGACCCGGTTGCTTGATGTGCCACATGTCGGCGAAAGGGACTAGAATATTTATGAAAGCGAACGCTCCACTCTTACGACGGAGGAGTACACGACACGGCGGCCTAGTGAACTGTTACTTGTACTGTAGCACTACTATAATTTTGCTGTTTTGCACGATCCATCGATACAAACCCGATTAAACAGGCAAGCTCGGGATTTTTCCCGCGTGGTAGATGATACTAGCCATACATTTCAAAGGCAATTTTAATGTATGCAAACTGAATAATTAAGTAACAATATGAGATCTAGTAAAACTAAAAACACATATGATTTATTGTGTTAGAGTGTAGTAGTAGTGTTGTATTGCATAGTTGTTAGATGTAACATGCGAGAACGTGTAGATATGTACTTTTGGAGGGCCTACAGAGAGAAATTAGGCATAAAGTGGATTCAAATATTTGTATTCATCTTCATAGCATTTATAACTCATATCTATAGTTTGTACAGTAGACGTGAATGCTTGTTCGCTCTTATGAAACCAGTACAACAATAATGGGGTGGCGTGCACCAATTTAGGCACTGGCACGTTGGCCTACTCGGCTCCACAGAGAGAGTGATAGAAGAGATAAATACACAGGCGGTCAGTGTATTTCAAGCGAAAAGCGTAATACGGTCACCGGACTTCAGAATATTCTCATTACGGTCACTATATACGTTTTGTGGTGATTATACGGTCACTTGCTCACCGTTCAGCATCGGATTGCACTCTGTTGACCGGCCAAATAGTCTGTGTAGCACTATGTTGACTGGTTAAATTGACCACGTTCCTTGTGGGTCCCACCTGTCAGTTCGCATAGGTAAAAGGTAAGATAAACACAAATTTACGCAGGCGCGACAAGACTCCAACCCGTGCGCGGGAACCACCTGGTTGTGTATGTGTTTGTCAGGGCCTGACGTGTGCGCATGCACGTGTAGGTTGAGCACTTGAGCGTGAGAGTGTGTGTTGGTCGTGTGGTGTGTGCGTGCATGCGTGCGTGTGTGCGTGTGAGTGTTGCGTGCGTGCGTGGCTGTGTGTGTACGTGTGAGTGTTGCGTGCATGCATGGCTGCTTGTGTTCGTGTGAGTGTTGCATGCATGCAGTTCGTGTGCATGCGTGCGTGTGTGTATAATCACCACACCAGCTCATGTGTGTTAAAACAGACGGCTCAGCATACCAATACAAGGCCACCTTGTCCGCTATGCCCGTGGTCATGACTTCGAACCACCGTCCAATATATTTTTATCGTTTGTTTTCATTCTTATACACGCCGACAGGTGGGCCCAACGGTAGTGAGATAATGTAATGCAACACTAGAGGTGCCACGTGGAGCGTTTAACTGGTCAACTAGTCATGTCTTGAGCAAATACAGAGCTGTACGGTGAGCCCATGACTGTATAATAACCACAAAACGTAAATGGTGACCGTAATGAGTGGATTCTGAAGTCCAATGTACGTATTGTGCTTTCGCTTCAAATACAATGATTGTCACTGTATATGTCGTGAGAGAAAGATGAAACATGCGTGAATGTGTTGGGGGCGTACTTTTAGAGGACCTGGAGATAGTTTGTGTGCGTACGTGAAAGGGGCGTAGAGGGGGTGTATGCGATGGAGAGAGAGATGCTCTTCGTTTCTCTTTATTATGACTAACTTTATATATAGTATAAAAATATAAAAATTCACAGTGCGGAATAAATATCATTGGGTGCACCATGCAATGCAAATTAACATTCATACTCCTCCATATAAGTTTGTAATGTTGTATATATGTAGAAATTCTAAAATAATTTTTTGGCCACACTTTGTGTGGTTTTATTCAAAAGGAATGTTGTATGCGAAACAAACGTGAAGAGAGGGCTTTTTAGATCAATGGGGTACGTGATGTAACATGTGTGAATGTGTAGTTGACGTATTTGGCAGGGCCTAGAGAGTTATGTGTATGTATTATGTATTTGAGAGAGGCATGGATAGAGGGGCCGGCGGGGGGGCGTGGGAGAGATAGCACGAGAAATGAGAGAGGTCTAGAGAGAGAGAGACGAATAGGATGTCACGGCGAGAGATGCCCTTGAGTGTGTATATGCAAGAGGGGAGGGGATAGAGGCACGAGGAGAAAATATTTTGTGTGGTGTCTGTGTTGGTATGTGTGGGTGTGAGAAGATAACGAGACCTGGGGGTAGAGGGTGTGTCACCGCGTGAGGTCCGGTGGGCCGAGGTGAGGCCTTTGGTTCGGTTTCGTCCTGCACCACATTGGTCGGCCCGTGACGCATTCAGGGAGACCCATGGAGGACTAGTCATACAAGACAAAGATACCAGAGTCGTGAAGGACTCTGTGTCCACTGACAAAGCCGGCTAGGATTTGTAACCCTAGGTCCTCGGACTAAGGTAACCCCTTATCTCTGATATTACCATTCATCTAACCTAACTTTAAGGGGCATCCTACAGAATGCTCTGCTAGAATCATACTCGTCAATTAGGAAGAGAGGTGGAGACAATGCGTGCGAGACAGGCCTAAAGATAATGTGCGTGCGGGAGACACGTAGGCAGGTCTATGTATATAGAAAGGGTCGATGGGGATTGTGCGTGTGTATGCTTGTGAGAAGAAGAGTGCTTGTGATAAAGGTTAGTGAAAACTGTCGTAAATGGTTGCGAGAGGGAGGGAGGGTTATATCAAGAGCATGTCTGCGAGAAAGACACCTCGGGAGAGAGTGTGTGAGCATATGTGAGAGACCACCGATGGATATACACCGTGTGCGCGTATGTGTGAGCGAGAAAGTCAGCGTGTGTGTGAGGAGGGGCCTATGGAGAGTGAAACTACATATAAAAGACTGATGTACACATTGATTAAAAATATAAATTGTATCCAAATATTAGGATGGGATCATGATATTTGCAATTCGCATAAGGAATGGTCATTGATCCATCAGACATCTATATTCTATCGAATTTGAGCATGTCTATGTTATTATTCGACATAATTGATCCACAGAGTTAGTATTTCGAACTCCAGACAATGCATCGCTTTAGCAATCGAATATAAACGTGAGTATAGTTCATGTTGTGTGTGTAAAGCACATTATACATACAAAAGTTACACAATGAACATTATAAATAGCTAGCTATGAACTAGCATACATTTGAATTCAACTTAACGTGGTTTAAAAAATTTGAATTCAACATGAAGTCCATTCAATTATTTGAATTGGAGATCATGGCATTTGTAAATCATACCTAAATTATGGGGGCACCAATCTTTGCTCTGCTTTTGTACATAATAGCATATATAGTCGTGTACAAAATAGATTCAAATTTACCTCCTCCATTCCAAAATAATCATAGTTATAGGATTTTCAAGTGTCAAAATTTCAAAAATAAGCGCATAATTTAATGAGGTTTTCAAACATACAAGGTCAAATTTAATGTTTTCTATTTAGGTCAATCCTCAAAGTTCAAGAGTACTCTAAACGTGAATGCTTCTGTTTCAAAATTTCGAATGAAGCACCAAAAGAGCCTCTACTCGCCCGAAACCGCATGAGACCAATGTTTGGTAGAAGGAAATTACTTTTCTAACTCCGACCCGTGAAGCCTACCGGCCCGACGTCTATAGGTCTAAACCGGGGTAGGTTTGTAACTTCATCTAGATGCCACGCAACCACCTCCAAAAAACATTCGTACACCGTGGCCGCCTAAACACACATTCGATCGGCCGAAATCGCTCCCGCCCACTATTTGGGACACCTGGGATTACTGTCCTACCCCCGACCCGCAGTAGGTCCGAAATTAAAGAGGGGGGCAAATGTTGTACTTTCCCCAAATTTCAAACAAGCGTGTCCCATCTGTTCAAAAAAACAAAAACAAGCGCGTCCCAGACCGAAACATGGTTCCCCCTTAGCTCCCCCCGCCACCCCGGCCCCCCATCTGATTCCCCATTCATACTCCGTGGGCGCCAAAACTACCTCTCCACCAGCCGCGAAACCCCGGCGTCCTCCGTCCTCCACCCCATCCCACCCATCAACCGTCGCCCTCCTCCATCACGCCGGAGCCGATACCCCGATGTCATCGTCCACCGCAACGGCAACCGCAACGCCCTCCGCGGCTAGTAGTTGAAGCTGAGGCCGAGCTACCTCCAGGACGCCGACGTGCGCCGTACCCGAGCCAGTTCAACCACGCTGTCCTGCGCCTCACCGCTGCCGCTCCAACGTCGCCACCGTCCACCGCACCAGAGCTGTTCCCGCCACGTCGTCCTTCGCCACCTCAGATCTGCTTCCCCTCCGCTGACAGACGGCCACCGCAACACAGTCAACAATTTGGGCATGGGTTCGTCCAAGGCTCCACCCTCCTCCAAAACATCGGTTCCCCCGGTAAAAAGAAGAACATCATTGCGATATCAGGAGGACACAGCACTGGCAACCGGAACTGGTACTCCTCTTCCCTTATTCGTGCAAATCTTACGTGTCTGCTTGCACGGTATTCATCCCACATAAGACACTAGTTGACCGCTTCTTCCTACACCTTCTTCCTGATACTAGATGTTCCTAGTAACTCGCGATGCACAAGGTTTCTCCTCATATACTATTTCACCTTGTAGATCGGACGGTTCATAAAAAAATTGACTGACCTATTTATTTTCAGTCGACTGTTCTTTTGAGAGGACCACATGTGGTGGTGTGCTGGAGGAGTACCTGCATTTCCCAGCCATCCCTGTGCTCATATATTACAAAATCATACGAAGTAGAATCTAATTTTGTTTGCCATGCAATGTTGTAGAGCTATCATATGTCTCCTGTCATTTATTTTTCAGCCACCTGCTATCTGCTACTTTTACAGTGCACTAGTTCTGCACACACTTCACCCATACTCACACTATTGTTTTTTTATGCATCGGTATTTCAGCCTCTACCAACCGGTTGATAGAAGCACGAAATAAAAGAGAGAAGCTGCTCCAGCTTTCTTCGGGCTTAGGCAAGACACATTTCGACGCTATAAAGGGTGCAGTGTCAGCAGATGGAGACAGTAAACATAGCTCTGGAGTTGATGATCTCGCTCGCCATGAACCACCATCCCAGGTGCTTGCTTTAACTTCGCGGTGTCATATGTGGTTGCATGTTGCATATGGTGTCTAGCTTGTATTCGAAAGGCCGAAGTTGGTCTTTATTAAGATAAGGAAAGATATTTTTTACATGAACCACCATCCCGGGAGCACCAGAAGACAAATAGCTAATCAGGACACTGGCCGAGCCAGTGACAAGCCCAGCACAGACAGACATCACCTGGAAGCCAACTAAAAAGCCACGATGGTGGCGAAGCAGCCTGCCTCCCACTAGGCTCTTAGGTCCTCGATGATCATGTTCACCACTCCAGCCGGATGTCTAGCTTGTATTGCTTCCAATTTGGTTAAATTGCATCTGCTTAGCTTACACATTATACCTTTGAATATGACATGCCTTCCTGTTTTTGGTACATACTAGTACATTTGTCTATTAACCATGTTCTTACATCAAACTAATGTTCTTGTGTATCCCTCATCAATCACTTATGATGAGACAGTCACCCTAGTGGGTTACTGTGAGAAAAGATGCTCTTTTAAAGAATGCAGTGTCAGCCTCCCCACATGATTCTCAAGAAACAGCAAGGCTAGATGAAGATAGTGAACGTAGCTCTGTAGTTAATGACCACATTTCCCCTACACCACCATCGTAGGTGCTTGCTCTAACTTGGCAGCATGATATGTGGTTGCATGTTGCATATGGTGTCTAGATTGTAATTCTTCCAATCTAGTTAAATTGCATGTGCTATTCTGCTTAGTTTATACATTATACCTGTTAATGTGACATGCCTTCCTGTTTTTAGTACATAGTACATCTGTCTATTAAGCATGTCCTTACATAAAACTACTGTTTTTTGTATCCCGCATCAATCAATATGACAAGACACCTTTAGTATATGCAGTGTGATATTGGTTGCATCTTTCATATGATTTATAGCATGCGCTGCTTCTAATTTGTTGAAACGCCATTTATGATGGGACGCTTTTAACTTGGCAGAGTCATATTGGTTGCATCTTTCATGTGGTGTCTAGCTTGCATTACTTCTTATTTGTTGAAATGGCTTCTGCTTAGTTTACACAAATAGTTGTGAATATGCCATGCCGTCCTATTTTTCGTACATATTCCATCCCGGTATCATGTGTTTGCCTTACATCAAAGTAGTGATTGTCAATATCATGCATGAATGAGTTCTGAAGAGTGAATTTTATTGCTTTTTCTTGTCGGTTTTACTTGACAATTCAAAATCAATAAAGCGGAAGGAAATTAGCAAGGCAGTGGAAAAGGTGCTCCTTCCAAACGGAGGGCCTCTACAGTTCTACTCGCGCAACCCCCCCCCCCCCCCCCCCCCCCCAAGAAGATTTGCAAGACAAAACACTGCAAGACAATCAACGTAGCTGTGTGATGATGTGAGACACGTCTCCTAGTCCACCCTCACAGGTGTCCCTCTAACTTGGCACTGTTATATGTGGTTGCATGTTATGTATGATGTCTAGCTTGTATTGCTTCTAATTTTGTTGAATTCCATCTGCTTACTTTACACATTATACTTGTGAATAAGACACGTGTTCCTGTTTCTAGAACATACAATATCTGTCTATCACACCATGTTCTTACATCAAAGTACTACTATTGTGTAACCTGCAACAATAACTTATCATAAGACACATTTAACTTGGGAGTGTGATATAGGTTACATCTTGCATTCTTTTCTAGCTTGTACTACTTCTAATTTGTTGAAATGGCACTTATGACGAGACAGTCTAAACTTGGTAGAGTGATATTCATTGCATCTTTCATATGGTGTCTAGCTTTCATTGCTTCTAATTTGTTGAAATGCCTTCTGCTTAGTTTACACATCATAGTTGTGAATATGCAATGCTGTCCTTTTTTCTTACACATTCAATCGTCCTATCATGCGGTCGCCTTACATTAAAGTAGTGCTCGTCAGCATCCTGCATCAATGAGTTCTGAAAAGCGAATTTTTATTCATTTTTCTTGTGGGTTTGACTTGACAAGGTAATAAAATTAAGAAAGAGGAAGGAAAATATTAAGGCAGGGACTGATGCGGTCTTCCGGCGAAACCGGCATCCTAGGTGCTTTCTCTAGCTTGGCAGTGTGATATTGTCTTGCATGTTGCATACGGTGTCTAGCTTGTCTTGCTTGTAATTTGATTAAATTACTTTTGCTTAGTTTACACAAATAGTTGTGAATATGCCATGCCATCCTGTTTTTCGTACATATTCCATCCTCGTATCATGTGTTTGCCTTACATCAAGGTAGTGATTGTCAGTATCATGCATGAATGAGTTCTGAAGAGTGAATTTTATTGCTTTTTCTTGTCGGTTTTACTTGACAATGCAAAATCAATAAAGCAGAAGGAAATTAGCAAGGCAGTGGATAAAGGTGCTCCTTGCAAACGGAGGGCCTCTACACATTCTACTCCGCCATCCCCCCAACAAGATTTGGAAGACAACACATGCATTGACACTCAACGTAGCTGTGTTGATAATGAGCATGTCCCCCCTTGTCCACCATCACAGGTGCTCCCTCTAACATGGCACCGTTATATGTGGTTCCATGTTATGTATGATGTCTAGCTTGTATTACTTCTAATTTTGTTGAATTCCATCTGCTTACTTTACACATTATACTTGTGAATAAGACACGTGCTCCTGTTTCTAGAACATACAATATTTGTCTATCACACCATGTTCTTACATCAAAGTACTACTGTTGTGTAACCTGCAACAATCACTTTTCACAAGACAGTTTAACTTGGGAGTCTAATATAGTTTACATCTCGCATTATTTTCTAGCTTGTACTACTAATTTGTTGAAATGGCACTAATGACGAGACAGTTTTAACTTGGTAGAGTGATATTCATTGCGTCTTACATATGGTGTCTAGCTTTCATTGCTTCTAATTTGTTGAAATGCCTTCTGCTTAGTTTACACATCATAGCTGTGAATATGCAATGTCACTAATGACGAGAGACCTTTAACTTGGTAGTGTGATGTTGTTTGCATCTTGCATATGATTTATTTCTTGTACTGCTTCACATTTGTTTAAATGCCAGTTATGACGAGACACTGTTAACTTGGCAGAGCGATATTTGTAGCATCTTTAATATGGTGTCTACCTTCCATTGCATTGCTTCTAATTTATTGAAATGCCTTTTGCTTAGTTTACACATCATAGTTCTGATTATCTCATGCCGTCCTATTTTTCGTACATATTACATCCTCCTATCATGCGGTTGTCTAACATCAAAGTTCAGTTCGTCTGTATCACGCATCAATTTGTTCTGAAGAACTAAATTTTTATTCCTTTTTCTTGTCGGCTTGACTTGACATGGCGCAGAGAAAGAGGAAGGAACACAGAATGGCAGGGGATGGTGTTAGTACTCAGAACACATGGAAACGGAAGCGGAAGAATTATGCAGATTCTGCTGGTACAGATGGTGCAATAGAAGGTCAAAGTCCACCGAAAAATTGTACAAACGTGGTATCCTGTGCTACACAAGCTGCAAAATAATCCAAACAGAAACTAATAGCTGCCACCAAACAAGCAGCGAAAGCCCTATGTCACGGGAAACCACGGCCACCTATGGGGCCAAGGGGCCCCTTGCTGGTTCGGCAGGGGGGATGTCGCGTTGCACAAAGAGCAGAAGAACATGGGGCAGCACGGCAGAGATCACACGGGCAATTTTACCCAGGTTCGGACCGCCACAAGGCATAAAACCCTACTCCTGCTTTAGTGGATTGATAGTGGAAAAGTGGTGGTGGAGCGTAGTACACTTGCCCGGCAGGCTCGCCTTGGGGAGGCAGTGACTACGCACGTACGAGCATGGGGGTGTTCAACTTTCCAACCCTTGCTACGGTTGCCATGGGCCTCCTTTATAGGTTAAGGGGTCACCACAGTGGCAAAACAGTCATTATGCACTGATAAGATAGCAAACAGTGCTATAATACCTAATTCTGCAGGCTGACAGAGTGCATTAAATGCACCACTCAACGTCACATCGTTGCTTGCCCGGCAAGCCTTGCCGGGCTCGTCTTGCCAGCTCCATGCCTGCTTGCTTGACACGTTGCAGGACGGGTATCATCTGTAGATATTTCCTGTAGAAAGAGGCCGCCATGTGGCGAATGGCTGCCACTTAGTCACTTTGCGGCTTGACACCGCATTGATCAACGACGTGGGTCGTGGTGAGATGGCTTGGTGACGTGTCTTTGCCCTCGTGAGTCCCGGCAGGCCCTGCCGGGATGTCTTGAATGCTTTCTTCCAGGGGAGCTCTTGTCCTTGCCAGGTCCGCCTGCCCGGCAAGGGAGGATTTTCTCCCGGTGGTGTCTCGCTTCTCTATCTTGGTCTTGGCCTTCTTAATCAGCATGTTGGTTCTTCAAAGATCTTGGTCTCTTGTATCTTGACAAGGCCTTGGTGTTGTAATCTTGTTCTCGTGCCTGTGCACAGTCAGGGCAACAGACCCAGCGTTTGTTGCACCAACAGAAGCCCCCGGGCCTGCCCCGATCGCGCTGCCGGGCGTCGTCGGGGTAGGTCTTAATAAGTACACAGGCAGGGGCGCTGAAGAGGCTGATCTCTTGGAGTCTTCTTTGCTTCTTCATTAATCTTGATTCTGGGCCAGTTTTTGGTTTTCCCGTGCGTCGTGTAAAGCCAATCATGGTGGGGCCATCTTTGCAATGGCCCGTGAATGGCTTTAACACACGGGGTAGAAACTGCCAATTCACTCTTCCCACCACGCCCTTATCCTTAGCAGCGTACGCGGCATGCATCACGCGGGGTAGGTAACGGAGGCGCATGGTGCGGGAGAGCATCAAGGCGAGGGCCTGGTCTTCTTGAATTGGCGGAGAGGGGCGGTGATTGCTTGTTGAGGGAGCGGCTCCCTTTCTTGCTTTGCCTATAAAAGGAGGGGCGGAGGGAGAGCCGAGCCATCCATCTCCGGATCCTTTCTTCCCCTGTTTCTGCCTTTCATTGGTCATGTTGAAGAGAAGGGCCCAGGGCCAAGCTCCGGGCTCCAGCTTGCGCCTAGAGTTGTTGAGTGTTGGCGTTCGGGGAGTGAGCCTGGTCCATGCTCGGAGAAGGCGTCGTGGACGGGATGCTCGTAGTGCGGGAGATACCAAGCTCTCCCGTTGTGAGGGAATGCTTGCTCCTTTTGCCACGGTCGTCTTCCCGTTGGGCAGTGTGGTGTCCAGCCTCGGGTCACCGCCACTCGTGGTCTTGGCGATCGGGTCCTTGGCGTCTCTGAGGCGTGCCCGGGAGGCAGGGCTGGGAATCGTCGGTAAACCCAGCACTGCCCCATCCAGGAGCCGTGGGGATAATGTCGACGAGAGGCGCGCCTTCCTGCCCGCCAAGGCGGGGAGGGGCGTGTCCGAGCCCCCTGGCCATCTTGGTCGCTCGCTGTCTCTCCGGGGAAGGCGTCAGGCTGGAGTCCTGGCGCTCCCCGAAGGTGATGGTGACGGAGAGAAAACGAGGGAAGGCGGAGAAGGCGGGTGGTGGGAGGTCAGGTCGGAGTACGATGGCGTGGTTGCCTTCGCCTCCGGCCGAGGACCTGCCGCCTCGTCTTTCCGCTCTTCCCCTTCCTCCCCGGCACCATCATCAATAGCCTCCTTGGGTGACAGCCGGGGAGGGATGTTCCCTTGGTGTCTTCGCCTCCCCTCCAGCAGTCTTCTGGCTGAGCTTTGGTGGATGACTCCACCGGGGCCCAAGCCGGGGCTTCTTGCTGGTCCTGGAGGTGGTGACCAGGGAACGCCGCCCTGCTCCAGCGCTCCTCCTTCGCAGCCTCGCCACTCCCGGTCTTGTCAGGCTGTGCCAGGTGGGTTGCGACGGGACCGGGACGCTTGGGTGCCCTTTCTCGTCTTTTCCTCCTTCCATCGCAATGCCTGGTGGAGGGAAAATGAAAAGAGGAGATTACAGGGCACTTATCTTTTTTCAATCTTAAACTTGCCAGTACTTGCCAAATTTTAGTTCAAATAATGTAATCTCTCGAGTCCATGTCTGTGTTCTGTAAGGTTTGTACTTGTATGACCAGCATATTAATGAAAAAGATGAACCTTGCCGGGAAATCGTGCATGTATATGTCCACGCAGAGGTGAAATGCCTCTTTATTTTAAAATAAACGAGTTTTCCCCGGCAGGCTATCCTGCCGATACCCTTTCTTCATTGCCGGGGAACTGAGCCTACCGGCAAGAAATAGAGGGACCAGCCCCCCACCAACTCCTTTTCATCAAAGGCCACTACGACCATCCAGGCCGAAGCAACGTTCGAGCCAGGGACAGGAGCACCTAAGTTTCGAAGAGTGGTGGGGTTTTCTTATGCACAAGTTTTAGCTTACAGAACACTTATGGACAAGAGGTAGAACTTATCTGTTTGGTTCGCCAGGGATCGCAACGTTGGTTCATCTCCCCATCTTCTTGCAGAAACCGAGTTCTCGGTAGGAACCTGCAGCTTTATGCAGATGAGAATGATGCAGGATGCGATCCTATCTATATGCATATGCAAATGCTCATGAAATGCTTATGCAAATGCTCTTGGAATGCTTATGCATGCATGCAACTTGGTCGGGGGCCCCCCAGTGCTTCGTTTATTTCTCTGGTGCTCAGGGTCATCGCCTGGCTTTGTACAAGGGGTTACATGCAACTGAGGCAAGGCCTGTACAAAAGGGTGGCTGCCGGGCAGAGCCCGACAGCCGCGCCTTATGGGTACAACTTGCGAAGATGCTCAATATTTCATGAGTTTTGCAATTGAATGCCATCTCCGGTCTCCAGACGGACTGCGCCAGGTCTGGTGACTCGTACTACCCAGTAAGGGCCTTCCCACTTCGGCGTCAACTTGTTTGTACCCTTGGCGGACTGAACGCACCTAAGGACAAGGTCGCCTTCCTCAAAACACCGGGCATGAACTCTGCGGCTATGATAGCGATGCAGGGCTTGCTGATAGCGTGCAGCACGCGTAGCAGCCCGGAGACGGTTCTCCTCGAGTAGCACAGTGTCGTCACGCTGGTGTTGATCTTGCGCTACTTCGTCGTAGGCAAGCACTCGAGGCGACCCGTAAATGAGTTCCATGGGGATAACTGCTTCCGCCCCATAGACCAGGGAAAAAGGAGTCTGCCCGGTAGCTCAATTTGGAGTCGTTCTGGGGGACCATAGAACTACTGGCAGCTCATTAATCCACCGCCTGCCGTGCTTCTGCAATGTATCAAAGGTTCTTGTTTTGAGACCCCGCAGCACTTCAGCATTCGCCCTCTCAGCTTGCCAGTTACTTCTGGGATGTGCAACAGAAGCAAACGAGATCTTGCTTCCGAGGGCATGAATATATTGCATGAAGGCTCGGCTCGTGAATTGGGTGCCGTTGTTGGTAATGATCCTTGCTGGGATTCCAAAACGACACACCAAATCTTTCAAGAACTTGATAGCTGATTGAGAAGTCACCTTTCTCATGGCAGCAACTTCCAACCACTTTGTAAACTTGTCGATAGCAACAAACAAGAATTCAAAGCCCCCGATCGCTCGGGGGAAAGGGCCGAGGATATCGAGCCCCCAGACAGAAAATGGCCATGATAAAGGGATTGTCTGAAGAGCTTCGGTAGGCAGGTGGATTTTCTTGGAATGGAACGGATAGGCTTCACATTTGGTGACTAGCTCAACCGCATCTTGGAGGGCTGTGGGCCAATAGAATCCTTGCCGGAATGCTTTCCCAACCAGCGCCCTTGATCCAATGTGGGAGCCGCACATGCCTTTGTGTATCTTAGCCAGCAGTTCCTTCCCTTCTTCCCGGCAGATGCACTTCAAATTCACACCATTGGGCCTCCTTCTGTACAGAGTGTCATCGACAAACTGGTACATGCTGGACCTCCGGGCTACTCTTTCAGCCTCATCTTGGTCATTGGGGAGTTCTCCGGTTTGGAGAAAGTGGACTATGTGCCTTGCCCAAGTTGGATCCTCGGGCTAGGCAACAAGGACTAGCGGCACCTCCTCAACTGCGGGAGCACATTCCTCGTTCGCAGGGACCATGGGTCCGGCTGGAGGGTGCGGTCCGGTAGGTTGTGAGGAGTTGTTTCCGGCAGGGTCCCTGCGAGGAGCGGATGGCTGTACCGGGAGAGGCTTACCGGAGTCCAGCTTTCTCCTTTTCTGGGCCATTGTTGCTGGGGATACGGAGAGCTGAGTAAGATGGAGAACAAAAGTTCCTGGTTCCACAGGAAGCTTTTGGCCAGCACACTTTGACAGGTGATCAGCTATGCTGTTTTCCGCACGAGGTATGTGCTCTGTTTGCAACCCGTCAAAGCGCTCCTCTAATCTTCTCACTTCCTCAACATATGCCTCCATCAATGGACTTTGGTAATCCTTGTTGACTTGTCTCACCACAAGCTGTGAGTCTCCTCGAATGATCAGCTTCTTGATTCGCAATTCTGCGGCAATCCTGAGCCCAGCAAGGAGCCCTTCATACTCTGTTGTATTGTTGGTTGCCTCTTCTCGGGCAAAATGCATCTGGACGACGTACTTCAAGTGTTCCCCGAAGGGAGCGACGAGAAGCACGCCAGCCCCTGCACCTTGTAGGGAAAAAGCACCATCAAAATACATGATCCATTCTTGCGGCGCCTCCTTGCCGGGGATAATTGTTTCTGGCACTTCCTCGTCAGGGGTTGGCGTCCATTCTGCAATAAACTCTGCCAATGCCCTGCTCTAGATTGTTGATGTGCTCTCAAACTTCAAACCAAAACTGGATAACTCCAAAGCCCACTCCAATATTCTGCCAGTAGCCTCAAGGTTCCGGAGTATCCTTTGCAACAGGAAGCGAGTGACAACCGTGATCTCATGGGCTTGGAAGTAGTGGCGCAGTTTCCTTGAGGCCATGATGAGGCCAAAGATCAACTTTTGCACGCCTGAGTACCTCGATCTAGCCCCCTGTAGTAGGGAACTGACGAAGTACACTGGGCGTTGCACCACTTTCTTCCTTGCCGTGTCCTTGGAGTTGTCTTCGCTGCCGTGCTTATCTCTGTCCTGATACCTATCTGACTCTACCGGTCTTTGCTCACTCTCTGTTTCATCCACTTCCCGCTGCGCCACCAAGGCTGCACTAACCACTTGATTGGTTGCCGCCAAGTATAACAGCAACGGCTCTTGCGGTTTGGGAGCAACCAAGGTGGGCGCAGAAGATAGGTAGGCCTTCAACTCTTGCAAAGCCGCATTTGCTTCTGGAGTCCACTTCATGGGCCCTGCCTTCTTCAAGATTTTGAAGAACGGTAAGGCGCGCTCGGCAGACTTGGAAATGAATCTGCTTAGCACGGCAACGCACCCTGTCAAACGCCTTACATCTTTGACCATCTTTGGTGCTTGGATCTGTTCGATGGCTTGGATCTTGTCGGGGTTGGCTTCGATCCCCCGATGGGATACAAAGTACTCGAGCAGCTTGCCAGAGGGAACACCAAATGCACACTTCTCCGGGTTGAGCTTCAAGTTGATCTTGCGCAAATTGGCAAATGTCTCCTCCAAATCCTAAATAAGGGTTGATCTGTCCTTGGTTTTGACCACAATATCATCAATATAAGCGTCAATATTTCTGTGCAGCTGTGGCCCAAAACCAATCTGGACTGCCCTTGCAAAAGTAGACCCGACACTCTTTAATCCGAAAGGCATGCGGATAAAACAGTACGTACCACACGGGGTGATGAACGAGGTCTTCTCTTCATCTTCCTTGGACATGAAGATTTGATGATACCCAGAATATGCATCCAAAAAGGAGAGCAAATCGCAGCCTGAAGTGGAGTACACGATCTAGTCGATGCGCGGCAAGGGAAATGGGTCTTTCAGGCAAGCCTTGTTGAGATCTGTGAAGTCTATGCAAAGTCTCCATTTCCCATTGGCCTTCCGGACAACCACTGGATTTGCTAACCACGTTGGATGCAGCACTCCTCTGACCAAACCAGCTGCCTCAAGTTTCTTGATCTCCTCTGTAATGAACTGCTACCTCTTCAAGGCCTGCTTCCGGACTTTCTACTTGACAGGTCGGGCATGTGGGCAGACAGCAAGGTGGCGCTCGATTACCCCCCTGTGAACACCAGGGATATCAGATGGTTGCCAGGCAAACACATCGATATTCGCCCACAGGAAGGCAACGAGCGCGCTTTCCTATTTGTCATCGAGGGTGGCGCTGATGGTGAAAGTACCATCAACGCCAGCCAGCCCTGTCAGGACCTTCTTCACTTGTGGAGCAGCAACCTTGGATCTCTTGCTGTTGGAACTCTCCGGCAAGTCATCAATAGGCGCAGCGCACTCCGAAGAGGCGCGCTTCCTGAATTCCTTGCCAGAGCCCTTACTATCCTTCTTCTTCCCTCTGTTCTCCTTGGCAGGAACTGCCGCTGCTGCTGCCTCTGCCGCGACTGTGTCCCAGTACATCTTGTCCACACAAATGATTGTGTCTTTCTCATCTGATGGGACGGAAATGACTCCAACTGGCCCTGGCATCTTCAAGACGTTGTGGGCATAGTGGGATGCCGCTATAAACTTAGCCAGGGCTGGGCGTCCAAGGATTCCATTATACGGCAAGGGGAGGTCAACCACATCAAACACAATCTTTTCAGTTCGGTAGTTCAGCTGTCCCCCAAACATCACAGGCAACGTGATCTTTCCCTTAGGATGACTCTTGCCGGGATTAACTCCTTGAAACATGCCGGTGACTTTTAACTCATCCTCTGTTATCTGAAGCTTGCTGATAACCTTTGGGGAAATCAGATTCAACCCGGCCCCGCCGTCCACCAACATCTTCGTGACCTTGAGGTTGCGGATTGTTGGCGAGACCAACAACGGCAAACATCCTACCGCGGTGGTGCGGTCAGGATGATCCTCTTCGCCAAAAATGATGGGCGTGGGTGACCATTTGAGTGGTTTCCGGGCCCCTGGCGCTGGTTCCACGGCATTAACCTCACGCGCCCACCGCTTGAGTTGGCGGTGAGAGGCGTGTAGGGACGCACCCCCGTCAATGCACACGGCGTCAGTGGCCTTCTGGAACTCCTGCTCACTGGTTTCCTCTTCATCCCCTTCATCACTCTCATCACCGCAGGCTTCCTTCTCTCGATCCCTGGCGGGTTTCCCCTTGTTCCGAAGAAGTCTGCCGGGGCGATTTACTTCACCGTCACGACCCTTACCGCCAGCAACATCCTGTCCCTTTTCCTTGTCACGCTTCTCATATTCTGCTTTATGTCTCTTGACAAGCTGCTCAACCTGATAACACTCTTGAAGGTCGTGGCCCTTGGTCCGATGGATCTTGCAGTACGGTCCATCACCTTTCCCGGCCTTTTTGGTGGTCGCGGCCTCCCGGCAGTCAAAGCACATGGCAGCTTCCTTGTCGGGGGTTTCGGCCTTAACCTTCTTGCCGGTACTAGGGATACCCGACCCTTCAACATACATTACCGTCTTATGCTTGCGCTTCTTGCTCTTCTTCTGATTGGTGGACTCGTCATCATCCTCTGAATCAACATTAATGCAATCCTGCTCTCCAGGCAGTTTTCTTCCCTCCTCCATCCGAGCACACTTATCCACCAAGGTGTAAAGTTCCTTCACAGTCTTGGGCAATCGTACATTCATCTTGGAACGAATCTTCCAGTTGCGCACATTGGACTGGAAGGCGGCTATCACAGCTGCTAGATGGATATTTGGGATGTTTCTGTGGACTCTGCAAATACTTCCGGAGAGTCTCTCCTTCTTTCTGCTGAAGAAGCTGCAGATCGCTGGGCCGACCTGGTTCTTGATGGCCGCCAGTGAAGGCACCAATGAACTCATGGCACAAATCAGCCCATGATGAAATGGAGTTCTCTGGCAGGTGCATCAGCCAAGACCTCACATTGGACTTGAGAGCCAAAGGGAAGTAGTTGGCTAATACCTTCTCATCTCTTCACCCGGCAGATTGAACAGCGATGGTGTAGATGCTCAGAAACTCTGCAGGTTCAGCCTCCCATCGTACTTCTCGGGTATCTCTGGCTTGAAGGTGCGGATGGACGGCCAACGGACTCGCCGGAGCTCACGAGTAAAGACAGGGCACCCAACCTCGAAAGGTAGGTACCCGCTGTAACACCCCTGTACTGACGAGCTACAGTAACCCCTGGGGTTAAGCTAATTATTTTGCTAAACAGTTCCTGATCATCTCTACTTCTATCTCATTGCAATTTCCGATCAAGTTCAAATTTAAATACTAAGTGAAATCCAAAAGTTCACTAACATAAAAACTAAAATGTGCAAACTGTGACAAATAATCCATAGAAAATATTGGTGGAGAAATCATCCTTTTATAAATTGTCTAAGTGCTCAAAAATAAGTAAAGTAGTGGCTAAGCAACAGTTAATAACCTTTTTATTTAATCTAAGTTAAATATGAAATTATATTTTACCCAAACTAGTTTTTGGTGGTAGGTAATATTGCACTGTAATATTTGAACCAACTAACCCATTTTACAAAACTCAGTTGGACGCCTAATAATTAGCAAAATAGTAGTTAAGAAAAGAAATAGAAAAAGATTAAAAGAAAACAAATAAAAACAAAAGGCCCCTCCCCACTGGGCCTCTTGGCCCAGTCGCTCAGCAGACCAGACCGGCCCAGGCTGGCCCACCTCTCCCCCCCCCATAACCCCCATCCCCCCCAACCAAACCCTAAGCCCACCCCCACTTCCCCCCCCCCACGATCCCCACCCTCCCACCCTCTCCCTCCAGCGCCGTCACAGGAGAGGGCGCTCGATCCCCCCCACTCTCCCAGTCGCCCGATCCCCTCCTCCCACTCCCTTACCCGAACTGGAGCGCGCCCGAGGACCGCCACCTCCGCCCGCAGCTCCTCTCTCCGTCCTTGCGCCGCCGTCCTCACCCATGACCTGGCCGGATCTCGCGCCCCGACGCCGGCGCCCGTCCCCAGCACCACCTCGCCCCGCTGCCCACCTCGCCGGCGTCGCCCGCCTCTGCCGTCCTCGTCCTTGACCTCGTCGCCACTTCCTCGCCCCCTCACCGGCTCGGCTACACCGGCAACGAGGGGTGAGAACCCCGACTTCCCCTCCCCATGTCCCCGACGCGGTCACCGCCCGCCGCGCGACCCCGCTGTCGCTCGAGCCACGGCTGGCCACGCCCGCGTCGCGCCACGCGCTCCGCCACCCGCGCCCAGCCCCTGCCCGCACATCCCCGCCCACTCGCGCCGCGCTCGCCTGCGCCTCACCTCGCCGCGCGCATCGACCGCGCCTTCCCCCTCTCTCTGCTTGCACGCACACGCGCACGCCTCCGCACGCACCAGCACGCCACCACGCCCACGCCGCCGGCCATGCTGGCCGCCCCTGACCACCGGCCCCCACGCCGGCGCTCGCCGCCCGCTTCCGGCCTCCCTCGCCGCGGTCCGCCTCCCCACGCTGGCCGCTCGCCGCGGTCCGCAACGCCGCGCGCGCGCCCAATTTCACACGGGCGCCGGCGCCCACGCCCGTTTGCCCGTGCGCCCGCGCGCCCGCAAGACCCCCTGTGCCACTTCACATGGGGCCCGCCCCCTAAAAAAAGGAAAACAAAAATTGAAAAAAAAAGGATAAATAAATATTAATTAATTAATTAACCTAATTAATTCGGTTTAAATAACTAATTAAATTTAATTAATTTAATGACTTAATGAACCTAATTAACTAAACATACTGCTAATGTCATGCTGACGTCATGATGATGTCAGCATACACTGTTTCGGATAATGTTAATTTAAATAAATAATTAAATTCTAGAAAATTAATAAAAACTTTAGTAAATCATATTAAATAATCCGTAACTCCAATGGAAAAACACTGTACATGAAAGTCGCTTAGAACGACGAGACGAATCCGAATACGCGGTCCGTTCATCCGTCACGCGTCCCTAACTATCCGAACATGGAACCGTTCCCCTCCGGTCATCCGTCCGACATTTGTCCGGAACCGGGAATACTTTCCCGGATGAATTCCACCTTCGCCAGTATCACCCGGCACTGCGTTAAATCACCTCTGTCACCGCGTATTGCCATGTTATGCTTTATGCTGCACTTGTTTGCTTAGTATTTACTGTTTCCTCCCCCTCTTCTCTCTCGGTATCCCCCGACACCGACATCGTCCCGGAGGCCGACACAGCTCCGGAGCCCGAAGACACCATTGACAACCTTGCCCTTGCCGCCGAGCAACCAGGCAAGCCCCCCCCCCCCTTTTGATCATCCTGATATCGCCCATTCTATTTCTCATGCTTGCATTAGAATTGCTGCTGCTACTGCTTTACCTATTCTGATGCATAGCCTGTTCATTGTAACCTGCTGTTGATAATTACCTGCATATCCTAAACTCTTTAGTATAGGCTGGGTAGAGACCTATCAGAGACCCCACTTATCCCGACTACCGCGCTGGATCGTCAGAAGACCCGATCAACGGGATTGAAGACCAGGCCCCGACACCGCACATCACCCCCCCCCCCCCCCCTTGTTGTAACGACACTGCAGCATACTACGAGTGCCGAGGGTGAAACCTCTTGTAGCACTTCTGATGTTAACTCTGTAGAGTAGCTATTCGGTCATGGTCATCGAGGGTGATTCCTCTTCCACACCACACCGCTTTCGATAACGACGATGTCGTACAACACCTCAAGTGTGGACCCAGTGAGGGTGATTCCTCCGAGTTCACCTTGACGGAGACATCGAGTAGGAATCCAACGAGGGTGATACCTCGGATTCCCCTGATGTTATGGACACACGGATACTTGGACTTTACACTGTTACTTGGATAGGCGGGTCGACCCTGAGGGGTACCCGCGTGCGCCTGAGAGGCGAGTGTTGTGAAGACGGGTGCCAGTGTGGTGCCCGAGTGAGAATACGAGGCGCGACCGGGCATTCTTAACCCTTGCAGCAAGTCCTCGAGACGGGGCGACAGGGTCACATCTTTCGTGAGTCTCTGCTCGTTACCGCAAGCCCTAGTCCATTAACGATTTGGATATTTGATCCGAGTAGGCCTCTGGTCTGATAGCACTAACCATCACGTGGGCATAGTATGGGCGTTCTGCATCGTATGCATCAGCCGAAAGCTCTGTCAGACGTCTAGTTCAGCAATGCGGCATGGACTGATTGGCGCCATTGCGGTGGTGCTTGGATCTGAGCCATGTGCGCAACGACCCGGAGGGTGAGGGGCGATGGCCAAGACCCCCTTGCGCTTAGGATGTAGACCGGCGGGGACCTCTCTGCTGAGCTGTAGGTAGGGTTGCGATGTGTCGTTTGGCCAAGGCCGGGCATGACCCAGGAAAGTGTGTCCGGCCGGAGTTAACTGAGCGTGTTGGGTAAGTTGGTGCACCCCTGCAGGGAAGAAAACTTCTATCGATAGCCTGTCCTACGGTAACGGACACTCGGAGTTGTATCCTGGTTGATACAATTTAGAACTGGATACTTGGATACTATGGCTCTGGGATTGCTTCTCGCAGGGAGTCGAGAAGGGATCTTCGGACGAGGTTGATATCTGTATGGCTCTGGGATTGCTTTCTCGCAGGGCGTCGAGAAAGGATCTCTGGGTGAGGTTGAGACTTAATGATACTGCTACATTATATTGTACTGTTCTACTCTCTTCTACTGCTGCAAGACCTCTGAAGATGCTAGTCTTCGATAGGACTAGGCCTTCTCTCTATTCTGGCATTTCTGCAGCCCAGTCCACATATACAGCCTCCCCTTGAAAATGTTGCATATGTAGTGTAGATCCTTGCTTGCTGAGTACTTCTGAGTACTCACGGTTGCTTTGTTTTCCTTTTTCTCCCCATATCAGTTTGTCGTGACCAAGATGACGGAGCCCCCTGAGACAGATGCCCCGTCGATCGACTACTTCTACTACCCAGAGGATGATTACTTCTATGAGTTGACTGACGACCAGGAGTAGGATCGGAGGGTCCCAGGCAGGAGGCCTTCGCCTTTCGATCGTAGTGTTTTAATTTTGCCCTGCCTTTCTAAAGGCCTTTCTGTTTCTCTTTTAATATCTGTACTCAGATATCTGATGCTTCCGCTGACGCTTGTACGCAAGCTTATGTATTCGAGCCCTCGAGGCCCCTGGCTTGTAATATAAAGCTTGTATGACTTTATTTATGTTTTAGAGTTGTGTTGTGATATCTTCCCGTGAGTCCTTAGGTTTGATCGTGTGCATTTGCGTGTATGATTAGTGCACGATCGGGCCGGGGGCGTCACAAGTTGGTATCAGAGCCGACTGACTGTAGGAACCCCCCTTTCCAACTCCTTGGCCGAAGTTGAGTCTAGTAACCAAAAAACCAATTTACTAACTTGGTTGTGTGGCTTACGGGCCCACGTCGCCAATTGGGTGGTATTAGTATCTTTTATTCCTCGTCTATACTCTGGGACTCTGACCTCTCTTCTATTCGGGTTAAATGTTTTTACTAACTCTAAACTCTAGGTTCTCGTAAATACTTCCTCCCGGAGAGCCCCGACATTACCGATGCTCGCTTGCTTCGCCAGAAGATTCTATGAATACTCCTCGATGTTTCTCGAAACCCTGTGCCCACTGCTTTGCAGTTCCTGACCACCGATAAACTCCAATGGAAAACTACTTCCCCCTGTCATTCATATAATCGCTCAAATTACTCTCGGGTTCTATCCGACATATCGAAATACTATTCGACATTTCGAGAATTCTCTGAACCTACTGCCTTGCGGTTCCTTTCCGCCTGAATACACTTACGAATAATTCCTCACATTACCGGGGATCCGTTCATCCCCAGTTATTCAAGTTCTTTCCAGAACACATTGAATTGCTATCTGATCTCCCGAAAATCCTGTGCAGTCCATTGCTCTTGATTTTCCTTGCCTGCTTGCACTATGGTTAATTCCACATGTCTAGCAATATTTACTAAAATCCTTTGTGACTGTCATTCTGTTCCTATGGATTCAATGTGTGTGCGAATAATCGCAATCATCACTTAACCCTTAGAAATTTTCTTTCCGGCTCAAACATCGTCCCGAACATGAGCTGGATTCTCGACCAATCTATTTGCCGTCGCTTGTACCCCTAAGTCTATTCAATTAACCATCCTTAATCAGAGCGATTGCTTCTGATCCCTTGCTTTGGAAATCATAACTCCTTTGCATTTGAGCTTTGAATTAATGCCTTTGCATTCTTTCTTCCTCTAATTGAGTACCGATACTCACATCCGCTTCATTGTAGACCACCAGGTCCTTTGTTGGATTATTATCCGACAGTGCCCCTCATATTTAATCACCTTGTGAGTTCTTCTCTGATACATAATGCCATTGGTAAATCCTATTCTCTGATTTGTCCAACCATGCTCTGCTTTCGAGCTGGTGATAGTTACTCTCGAAGCTTGTGGTATATATTTCTAAGATGCCCCGATGGGTTGAACCTATGCCTTCCTTAACCTGTGTGAGCCCGAAAGTTTTTCCAAGGTTCATACTCCTCTGGTTATTCACTATGTAGGTCTTCGCACTCAAAACATTTTTAATAGAGCAACTTATGAAAGGTTATGCATTGTAGAAGTGGGAGTCGACCTTGAACTTTGTGTTCATGCCCATGGACTCGAGGTAGAATTTATCATGTAAGCTCCTCGTAAAAATAATTATCCCTTGTTTAAGTCCATCGTGTATCTGTGAATTGATCCTTTTGCAATCGTGGTTCCGACATGTTCTCCTTTAAATACCATTTCTCGGGCAAGATTAAGCACTTGTCTTCTACAGAGCAATGCACCAGTCCAACCTCTACTTTGGTCGGTCGTCGAGTATTACCCCCTGGTATCTCGAGATTATCACGGAACTGCATATCTTCTTATGAGTTCTTTATCAAGTACTACATTCTCACTGATTCCAATGTTTCATGGGCTCTGAGTTATTAAACACTCCAGGACACCGATAACTGAATCGAGTCCACACCGCGATTAAACAACTTTTGGTGACCTTCATTACTTACGAGTTTGAACTCGATCACGTCATTCCTAGACTGCTCAGCTATATCATTATCGTGTCGAATTTAACTATGCCACCTGGTCCTTCTTCCCGAGCACAATTTTCGACGATGAGCTAATCTTCCGTTGATCTTCCCTGTCATATCATTTCGCCTTGAATAGCAAGCTTGATTTCGAGTTTGTGTCATACCCTTGGTTCCAATAACCTTTTGCTTCATCATTTCTTTGACTTTATGTCATCGCCGATCGATTACATCTTCATGGAATCTCTCGACAAATGTGTCGTGCTTATCATCAGCATTCTGAGCTCTTCCAGGATATCAATTGAATTCATGATGAGGAATACCATCCTTGCCTCGATGAATTGTGATATCATCGGCCACCTTATTACCTCCCCCCCCCAAACACAAACTTGTTCGTGATTTGTGTTACCCCTTGAGTTCCTTGCTATCGAGCATTTGTTCTTCTTTGCCTTGGAAAAATTACCACCTTTTATGTAAAGGATGTCGTGGGAATTTCACCACCTCTTGAGAATTCTTGATACAAGTGTTACTTCTCACCATCACCATTCCTTCTTGGTCCTCGTGTTGTTTATGACCGTAATGCCGGCAAATGAACTATGATGTGTGAATTCGAAACTTCTAGCAACCCTATTGTCTCTTGATGGATCCTTTGTGTATCCAAAGTCTAACCTTTACTGGAAGACCATGTCAATGTTATCTGGAAGCATGACTATGGTATTCCGAATATCATCGAGAACATTGAAAGCGCAATGCTAAATGCTTCATGATCAATTGTCCAAACACCGTTGTATGGGTAATATCATGAAACTTTCCTCGCCCCTTTTTCTACATACTTTTGAACTTGTTGTCCTATCATGTATATCCTGCTCCACTTTTCCTTGAGCATGATGTACTCCCAATTCTTGTGTGTAAACACATTTTCCTTCCCTCGGTTTGTTTAACCTTATCGTGATTTATATGATCTAAGCAGAAATAATTCCCTGCTTACATAACACCCCGATGTACACCCTTCTCAGTGAGACTCTGTTACTAATGTTGATGACATTCCGGAAACCACCGATGGACGAGAACTTTGCCTATTGGTCCGCCTCGTTCAACGAGCAGGAAAATGGTTCTCTTCGTCCCTCGCCCTTGGTACCGATGTTGTTGCCGACATAACCAACAGACTATCCTCTGACATGCCTTGCTTACGTGATCGTGCGAGACGTCACCGCCCTTCCTACTTTCAACCCACATGGTGGGCCATAACCCACAGTTCCATAGGATCGAAACCTGACTCTCCTGTACACCCCCTGTTCCCAAAGTTATTCCTCGCGCGTGGCCTCGTATGTAATTCACGGGCCACCATCCTAGTGATCTATTCTGGTACCAGACACAATACTTATTCTCGTTGCTCTGGACCCCTTTCACACCTTGTTCAGACATCGAACGATTATCTATCTGTTTGAAAATATTTATTGTCCCTTCCTACTTTGCTCTCGATGTTTTTCATTTGTTCAACTCGAGAGATACTCTTATGCCTTCGATCCCATATAAATTGGAATTGCCGCCGCAATTCTCCCATATCCACGACGTCTTCCATGTGTCGCAACTTCGTCAATGCTTTAAGGAATCTCCGCACCGAGCAGTGGATCACGAGATGCTCGAATTGCAAGATGATCTATCTTATAAGGAGCATCCGATCTGCATTCTCGATGAAGCTGAACGTCGGACCCGTCAGAAGGTTACCAAGTTCCTCAAAGTGCAGTGGTCAAATCATACTGAAGATGAAGCCACTTGCGAACACGAGGATAATCTTCGTGCGGAATACCCCGAACTTTTTCCTTCTACTTCTTAATTCTCGGGACGAGAATTCTTATTAGTGGAGGAGAGTTGTAACACCCCTTTACTAACGAGCTACAGTAACCCCTGGGGTTAAGCTAATTATTTTGCTAAACAGTGCCTGATCATCTCTACTTCTATCTCATTTCAATTTCCGATCAAGTTCAAATTTAAATACTAAGTGAAATCCAAAAGTTCACTAACATAAAAACTAAAATGTGCAAACTGTGACAAATAATCCATAGAAAATATTGGTGGAGAAATCATCCTTTTATAAATTGTCTAAGTGCTCAAAAATAAGTAAAGCAGTGGCTAAGCAACAGTTAATAACCTTTTTATTTAATCTAAGTTAAATATGAAATTATATTTTACCCAAACTAGTTTTTGGTGGTAGGTAATATTGCACTGTAATATTTGAACCAACTAACCCATTTTACAAAACTCAGTTGGAGGCCCAATAATTAGCAAAACAGTAGTTAAGAAAAGAAATAGAAAAAGATGAAAAGAAAACAAATAAAAAACAAAAGGCCCCTCCCCCACTGGGCCTCTTGGCCCAGTCGGCTCAGCCGACCAGACCGGCCCAGGCTGGCCCACCTCTCCCCCCCCATAACCCCCACTCCCCCCAACCAAACCCTAGAGCCCAACCCCACTTCCCCCCCCCCCCCCACCACGATCCCCACCCTCTCCCTCCAGCGCCGTTACAGGAGAGGGCGCTCGATCCCCCCCAATCTCCCCAGTCGCCCGATCCCCTCCTCCCCTCCCTCACCCGATCTGGATCTCGCCCGAGGACCGCCGCCTCCGCCCGCAGCTCCTCTCTCCGTCCTTGCGCCGCCGTCCTCACCCATGACCTGGCCGGATCTCGCGCCCCGACGCCGGCGCCCGTCCCCAGCGCCACCTCGCCCCGCTGCCCACCTCGCCGGCGTCGCCCGCCTCTGTCGTCCTCGTCCTTGACCTCGTCGCCGCTTCCTCGCCCCCTCACCGGCTCGGCTACACCGAGCCTCGCCGGCGTACACCGGCAACGAGGGGTGAGAACCCCGACTTCCCCTCCCCCTGTAACCGACGCGGTCACCGTCCACCGCGCGACCCCGCTGTCACTCGAGCCGCGGCTGGCCACGCCCGCGTCGCGCCGCGCGCTCCGCCACCCACGCCTAGCCCCTGCCCACGCATCTCGGACCGCTCGCGCCGCGCTCGCCTGGGCCCCACCTCGCCGCGCGCGTCGACCGCGCCTTCCCCCTTTCTCTGCTTGCACGCACACGCGCACGCCTCCGCACGCACCAGCGCGCCACCACGCCCACGCCGCCGGCCATGTTGGCTGCCCCTGACCACCGGCCCCCACGCCGGCGCTCATCGCCCGCTTCCGGCCTCCCTCGCCGCGGTCCGCCTCCCCACGCTGGCCGCTCGCCGCGGTCCGCACCGCCGCGCTCGCGCGCCCAATTCCACACGGGCGCCGGCGCCCACGCCCGTTTGCCCGTGCGCCCGCGCGCCCGCAAGACGCCCTGTGCCACTTCACATGGGGCCCGCCCCCTAAAAAAAGGAAAACAAAAATTAAAAAAAAAGGATAAATAAATATTAATTAATTAACTAATTAATTAATTAACCTAATTAATTCTGTTTAAATAACTAATTAAGTTTAATTAATTTAATGACTTAATGAACCTAATTAACTACTGTTAATTAACTAAACATACTGCTGATGTCATGCTGACGTCATGATGATGTCAGCATACACTGTTTCGGATAATGTTAATTTAAATAAATAATTAAATTCCAGAAAATTAATAAAAACTTTAGTAAATCATATTAAATAATCCGTAACTCCGATGGAAAAACTTTGTACATGAAAGTCGCTCAGAACGACGAGACGAATCCGAAAACGCGGTCCGTTCGTCCGTCACGCGTCCCTAACTATCCGAACATGGAACCGTTCCCCTCCGGTCATCCGTCCGACATTTGTCCGGAACCGGGAATACTTTCCCGGATGAATTCCACCTTCGCCAGTATCACCCGGCACTGCGTTAGATCACCTCTGTCACCGCGTATTGCCATGTTATGCTTTATGCTGCACTTGTTTGCTTAGTATTTACTGTTTCCTCCCCCTCTTCTCTCTCGGTAGCCCCCGACACCGATGTCGTCCCCGAGGCCGACACAGCTCCGGAGCCCGAAGACACCATTGACAACCTTGCCCTTGCCGCCGAGCAACCAGGCAAGCCCCCCCCCCTTTTGATCATCCCGATATCGCCCATTCTATTTCTCATGCTTGCATTAGAATTGCTGCTGCTACTGCTTTACCTATTCTGATGCATAGCCTGTTCATTGTAACCTGCTGTTGATAATTACCTGCATATCCTAAACTATTTAGTATAGGCTGGGTAGAGACCTATCAGTGACCCCACTTATCCCGACTGCCGCGCTGGATCGTCAGAAGACCCGATCAACGGGATTGAAGACCAGGCCCCGACACCGCACATCACCCCCCCCCCTTAGTTGTAACGACACTGCAGCGTTACTATCGAGTGCCGAGGGTGAAACCTCTTGTAGCACTTCTAATGTTAACTCTGTAGAGTAGCTATTCGGTCGTGGTCATCGAGGGTGATTCCTCCTTCACCGCTTCCGATAACGACGCTGTCGTACAACACCTCAAGTGTGGACCCAGTGAGGGTGATTCCTCCGAGTTCACCTTGACGGAGACATCGAGTAGGAATCCAACGAGGGTGATACCTCGGATTCCCCTGATGTTATGGACACACGGATACTTGGACTTTACACTGTTACTTGGATAGGCGGGTCGACCCTGAGGGGTACCTGCGTGCGCCTGAGAGGCGAGTGTTGTGAAGACGGGTGCCAGTGTGGTGCCCGAGTGAGAATACGAGGCGCGGCCGGGCATTCTTAACCCTTGCAGCAAGTCCTCGAGACGGGGCGACGGGGTCACATCTTTCGTGAGTCTCTGCTCGTTACCGCAAGCCCTAGTCCATTAACGATTTGGATATTTGATCGGAGCAGGCCTCTAGTCTGATAGCACTAACCATCACGTGGGCATAGTATGGGCGTTCTGCATCGTATGCATCAGCCGAAAGCTCTGTCAGATGTCCAGTTCAGCAGTGCGGCATGGAGTGATTGGCGCCATTGCGGTGGTGCTTGGATCTGAGCCATGTGCGCAACGACCCGGAGGGTGAGGGGCGATGGCCAAGACCCCCTTGCGCTTAGGATGTAGACCGGCGGGGACCTCTCTGCTGAGCTGTAGGTAGGGTTGCGATGTGTCGTTTGGCCGAGGCCGGGCATGACCCAGGAAAGTGTGTCCGGCCGGAGTTAATCGAGCGTGTTGGGTAAGTTGGTGCACCCCTGCAGGGAAGAAAACTTCTATCGATAGCCTGTCCTACGTTAACGGACACTCGGAGTTGTATCCTGGTTGATACAATTTAGAACTGGATACTTGGATACTATGGCTCTGGGATTGCTTCTCGCAGGGAGTCGAGAAGGGATCTCCGGACGAGGTTGATAACTGTATGGCTCTAGGATTGTTTCTCGCAGGGCGTCGAGAAAGGATCTCTGGGTGAGGTTGAGACTTAATGATACTGCTACATTATATTGTACTGTTCTACTCTCTTCTACTGCTGCAAGACCTCTGAAGATGCTAGTCTTCGATAGGACTAGGCCTTCTCTCTATTCTGGCATTTTTGCAGCCCAGTCCACATATACAGCCTCCCCTTGAAAATGTTGCATATGTAGTGTAGATCCTTGCTTGCTGAGTACTTCTGAGTACTCACGGTTGCTTTGTTTTCCTTTTTCTCCCCATATCAGTTTGTCGTGACCAAGATGACAGAGCCCCCTGAGACAGATGCCCCGTCGATCGACTACTTCTACTACCCAGAGGATGATTACTTCTACGAGTTGACTGACGACCAGGAGTAGGATCGGAGGGTCCCAGGCAGGAGGCCTTCGCCTTTCGATCATAGTGTTTTAATTTTGCCCCGCCTTTCTAAAGGCCTTTCTGTTTCTCTTTTAATATCTGTACTCAGATATCTGATGCTTCCGCTGACGCTTGTACGCAAGCTTATGTATTCGAGCCCTCGAGGCCCCTGGCTTGTAATATAAAGCTTGTATGACTTTATTTATGTTTTAAAGTTGTGTTGTGATATCTTCCCATGAGTCCTTAGGTTTGATCGTGTGCATTTGCGTGTATGATTAGTGCACGATCGGGCCGGGGGCGTCACACCCGCCAGTATCGAGTGCAGGCTCGTCGTCGTCGGGACTGTCACACCCATTGGCCCGGCGGTGGGCGTCGCGGCGTTGCTCAACGACAACGCGCGCGTCTCCCCTCCGCCTGTCCTCCAGGGCACGCTGCTGGCCTGGACGCGCTCGAGGGTCAGAAGAGGCCGTCGAGACGCCATCAGGTTCTTGATTCCGCTGCGCCCGCGCTAGCTGCCGTGGCAGGGATTGTACCGTGGGGGTGGCCCCTTCCGTACGACCGGGAGCGCGGGCCATTGTCGTCGCTTGGGGAGGCCATGGCGGGCCAGCTCGCTGCGAGCCCCCAGCCTCGGCGAAGCCGAGCAGGCTCTGGATGGTGGCACACCATTCATCCATCTGCTCGGTCGCTGGCAGAAACCTCAGCAGCAGTTGAGCCCGCGCCATGGCCTCCGTAGTAGTACTTGGTATGGGCAATGATGACGCAGATCGCGCCGTCGCTCGGCTTCTGACGGGGCCAGCAGTGACCGTATCACGTCCCCGTTGTTGCGGGGCGGCCACCTGGATGGCATGGTGGTGCGGTGATGGCGCTTGAGGATCAGCAGCTCCACTAGGCGCAGCAGCCTGGTCGACTCATCCCGGGGGAGGTGCACGCGCTGCAGCCGCCCCTGTGGTGGGGGCGGCCGGAGGGCGGCGATTCACCCCGGACCGAGCGCCATTGCTGCGGCTGTGCCCGTCGGCGAGGGGAAGGAGTGTGGATGGAGTAGCCCCTTCACCCGTACCTCGCGGAGCATGGCCATCGGGGTGTTGCTGATGTTGCTCTCCTCCGGCATCTCCTGCTCCTGCTTCGACCGCGGGGGAAGTGGTGACGGTGCCACCTGCCCCGACCACAGCCCCAGCGGCGTCCACACTCTCGTGCGCCTCCGCGTCCCCCGCAGCATTGGTGGCTGCGGGGGCAGCGCCTTCGAGGTGGATGGGTGAGCAGCAGCACCGGGCTTCTTCTTGGGTGCCATTGCCGACGGCGCCGTCGAAGACGAAGATGGTGATGAAGATGACACGCTGCACACGCTTTCAGGTTCGCGCAAGCGATCCCTCTACCTGGCGCGCCAAAGATGTTGCGGGAAACCACGGCCACCTATGGGGCCTAGGGGCCCCTTGATGGTTTGGCAGGGGGGATGTCGCGTTGCACAAAGAGCAGAAGAACGTGGGGCAGCACAGCAGAGATCACACGGGCAATTTTACCCAGGTTCGGGCCGCCGCGAGGCGTAAAACCCTACTCCTGCTTTGGCGGATTGATGGTGGAAAAGTGGTGGTGGAGTGTAGTACACTTGCCCGGCAGGCTCGCCCTGGGGAGGCAGTGACTATGCGCGTACGAGCGTGGGGGTGTTCAACTTTCCAACCCTTGCTACGGTTGCCATGGGCCTCCTTTTATAGGTTAAGGGGTCACCACAGTGGCAAAACAGTCATTATGCACTGATAAGATAGCAAACAGTGCTATCATACCTAATTCTGCAGGCTGACAGAGTGCATTAAATGCACGGCTCAACGTCACATCGTTGCTTGCCCGGCAAGCCTTGCCGGGCTCGTCTTGCCAGCTCCATGCCTACTTGCTTGACACGTCGCAGGACGGGTGTCGTCTATAGGTATTTCCTGTAGAAAGAGACCGCCATGTGGTGAATGGCTGCCACTTAGTCACTTTGCGGCTTGACACCACATTGATCAACGACGTGGGTCGTGGTGAGATGGCTTGGTGAGGTGTCTTTGCCCTCTTGAGTCCCGGTTGGCCCTACCGGGACGTCTTGAATGCTTTCTTCCGGGGGAGCCCTTTTCCTTGCCAGGTCTGCCTGCTCGGCAAGGGAGGCTTTTCTCCCAGTGGTGTCTCGCTTCTCTGTCTTGGTCTTGGCCTTCTTAATCAGCATGCTGGTTCTTCGAAGATCTTGGTCTCTTGTATCTTGACACGGCCTTGGTGTTGTAATCTTGTTCTCGTGCCTGTGCATAGTCAGGGCAACAGACCCAGGGTTTGTTGCACCGACACCCTAGTTGTTGCAACACCTTCCATAGTACCACCAGCTACATGAGTTACTCGTTTGTCAACTCAGCTAGCAGCACATTCCCAAGCTCCCTTGCCACCTGACACTACTTCCGAAGCACTCTTGACACAAGACGAGTTGGCAAGATCAGATGAACCTTGTGAGCTTCAACAGCAAGAAGATAGTTGCTAGAGTCAAGTTACAGTTGCATGCTTCTTTATATGTAGTCTCACAGTTTGATGTACACTAACACTTCCTATGTTCATTGTTGGACTAGCACCTAGGCGCAAGAGGAAACAGACATCAGGGATAATGCTCGATAGGTTAACTAAATCTAGAGGAGGAAGAATGGAGATCCGTTTTGAGGCAGGTTTAAAAAGGCCACGTGATGCTACAGAGTCAGCCAAGTTAGTATCAGAGGCAGCGGTTGCCATTAGGTGTCATGCACGTTCCTCCCAACATGGATTCAGTACAGGAATGACAAAGACGAAACCCAGTTCAACACCTTCCTCAACCATTTATCTGTAAGTATGGTTATGTATGGAAACTAGTAATATCGTCTTGCTCTGTCCCATACTTTCTAGGTTGCTGATAATGAGACTCTCATAATTTTCAACAGATGAGGTTCAAGTTGGATAGCCAAGATGATGCAACCAGACAAGCTTGCACCCATGTTTTCAAGTCTACTCTGCGACAGTGTCGATATAACTTGAGGAAAACTCACTTTGAAGGCAAGGCTAACAGTGAACTTGTCCAAACATCTCCAGTGGAAAATATATCGGATGAAGACTAGAGAGGCCTCGTTAAACACTGGTCTGATCCAAAGTATCAAGTATGTTATATATATGTGATCAGATCACATGTTGAACTCCTATTTACGCATGTGCCTCACAAATCTATCTTCTTGTAGGTAAACTGTTCAAAGAACAAGGCCAACCGTACGAAAGTGAAATTCCAACAGACGATAGGATCTCGTAGCTATATTGCACACTGCGAGGCTCTTGTAATTAGCTGTTGTTTCACTCTTTTCATTGTGCCATATTATTAGATCTATATTGACTTGTTCCAAATACAGAGGAAAGCCCGCAAGGACCAAAAAGTACCTGAACCAAATGCTGTGGAAATCTTCAAGGACTGTCACACCAGCAAGACGAAGGGCATGACTACACCAGTCAAAGCCGCTATTGTAAGTCCTTAATCCTCATGCCTTTTAACTACTACTTACTCTGACTTGTGCATTGAACTGCACGGTTTGCAGCCAATGTCTATTACACTTTTCAATTTTATACACAATTGTCTTAGCGTATCATTGCACCTTACAAGGTTTAAAAGAGAGGAGTGATGTTCCTTTGATCTTGATCTATAATCTAGTTCCGTGCTGGACTTGCCCACACAACGTTACAATTGCCTGTTTGTCTGTTCTCAGTTGTTTTGTGATATGAATGATGTCATACTATGCTTATCGTATTATAAACTTTGTCTCTTTATCCTTAGTTGTCAATACAATGTGAAGAAATAGACAATACATTAGCCATGGTACATGGTCATATGTTTGGAACCTGGTTTTATTATGTACTTTGCAGTAAAATACAACTAATATTTTACACGGGTTCACCAGAATAAGTTCTGTATATAGACCAAAGCTATTTTGTTTGGTTTTGCTGCCTCCTTAATATCTTCTGTTCTGGTACTACTAATGTAAAAACTCAACTTTTCAGCAAGCTATGGAACAAATGGTGGAACCGCCACCTTCTAAAGGTGACGAGGCAACTATAACCGCAATGTCACCTCTTGCCGCAGTGGGTCAGTACCTGTCCACTAACAGTGCCAAAAGCATGTTCCTGCGTAATACTGGGTTGGTTGTTAAGGCAATCTCGTCCAAACTGCCTCATGATCAAGATATGCAAGCTCAAAACAATGTTATATCTGCGCTCCAGACACAAGTCCATTCCCTAACAGAGACCCTTTGTGAAACAAGGACATCCATTATTCGATGTCATCAAGATATGCATGGTTTTGAAACCAGACTATCATACATTTGCTATGTTGTTCAGGAGCCTAGGAGAAATGAAGGCGAAGGTTATGGTGCTCCATCGGACAGTATAGCACGAAAACGTAACAGTCAGGACAAATGAACTGAGCTTCTGAACTTCTGGTGGTGCATTTATCTGCCGGACTGTTAACTTTTATGCCAACCTTCCTTTTGTTTTATGGTTGTAATTTGTTTTGTTGCAATACAAAATTTGTTCTTAACGTGCAGCCAACGGCTCAAGAAAACAGCAAGCCATTTTTGTATAGTGTAGGGTGTTCCCTATATTTGCACTGGTGGCTGATACGTCTCCGTCGTATCTATAATTTTTTATTGTTCCATGCTAATATTCTACAACTTTTACATACTTTTGGCAACTTTTTATACTATTTTCTTGGACTAACATATTGATCCAGTGCCCAATGCCAGTTCCTGTTTGTTGCATGTTTTTTGTTTCGCAGAAAATCCATATCAAACGGAGTCCAAACGTGGTAAAAACTTACGGAGATTTTTTTTTTGGAATATATGTGAATTTTGGGAATTGGAATCAACGCGAGGCGATGCCCGAGGGGGACACAAGGCAGGGGGCGCGCCCTGGACCCTTGTGTCCACCCTGTAAGGCGGTTGGTGCCCTTCTTTTGCCGCAAGAAAGCTAATATCCGGATAAAAATCGTGTTAAAATTTCAGCCCAATCGGAGTTACGGATCTCCGGGAGTTTAAGAAACGGTGAAAGTCCAGAATCTGGGAATGCAGAAACAGAAGGAAAAAGTGAGAGAGATCCAATCGTCGGGAAATTGATTCAGGAACAGCTGAAGCGGGCAATTTTTGTTGTAATGTAGAATAAAAACCAATTGTAACATATCATTGAAGATATATATAGTTTATGAACATCAACATAAAAATAAGACTTTCTACCAGCGTTTTGTGCACACAATTGGTTTTGTTCAATGTCTGCACCATAGGTAGAATTAATCCCATCCAAAATCCAGCGTTCATACGCTATGCTATCTCTGTCAGATTATCAATAAATTTTATGACATGTTTCAAGTCTTTCCAGTGAAATTTGGTATGCTGAGTAACATACAGATCGTTAACTATGCATCCACCATATCTTGCTTAAAAGGTGGAAAGGTATTATTTATTCAGAACATGGCAGAAGAATATATAGTGGGCATAAATTGGTAAATAGAATTTGTTACTGCCTAGGAACGGAGTCAGAAAATGAAATCACAATTGGTTGCTTAAATAGTGATTAGTTAGTCAGAACAAATACCCCGATTTTGCTAAGAAATATGGCAGCATGGAGAAAGTTGAAAGAACACTAACCTCGATCAGACTTTGATCGGCTGATGGCGTTGGGGAAGTAAACATCCATGTTAATTAGACCATGTTGTGGTGCACGCACTAGAATTTTATTTCCAGCTTTCAGTTCATAAAACTTAGAAATTTTTCTCCAAAGGTCCGCATCAAAATAGGAGTGACCATCTTTATCAAGTTTTACGCTAACTGTCATTGTAAATCCATGCTGCATTGTCATATTGACATCCATGGAGTCATCAACAAAGTAAAGCCCAAGATTTCCTTCTACTCGTGTTCTTGCAAAGCAAGGGATGTACTGCTTGAAATGAAAATTAAGATCGTAAATTAGATATATTGAAATAACAAAGCAAGATGCAAATATGGGAGTAATTGAGAGAACAGAACTATATATAGCTAAAAGCAAAGTACAAAAATATATAATTAAAAGTAGATAATGTAACAAAGATTTGATGCAAATATGAGAGTAACTGAATGAACAATACATCATTAATTTGCCTAATATAGGGGGAAAATCGGCTTCGACGTCTAGGCTGCATGTGGCACCGTACCTTTTATCCAAATGTAGCAATAGACGGTATATGTTCATAAATTTAGGCCATGCCGACCGTGGTAGGGTGAGATTGAACATATCGAGCGCTCCCTGAAGTCATCTGGAATGGTGAGATAGAACTTCGTTTCCGACTGGCCACGATCACACTTGCCCGATTTGTGCTCGCACTGTGGACACTTGAATGAAAACCCTGGAATCAGCTATAAGAAAAATGAATCCACGGCGATTTCCGTCGTTTGATTAACAGCGACGGACAGATTGTGATAAGAGATGAGTGAATATTTCGCTAAATTGATTACCTTCTCCATGAGAAAAATCCCTTGCCGAATCCCGCAGAAAACCCCAATCGGCCAGAGTCTAGAAAGTCGGTGCAAGACGGTGCAGATAGGCGGCGGCAAGCAGTAGGGGCGAAATCCCGTGCCATTTGGAGTGCGACCTCCGCCCGGCGCCGACAGCCGTCGAGCTTAGGGTGGCCACCGCGATAGAAGTTGATGAGGTGCAGAGTTGCGGAGGAGTCCACGGCGAGTGGGTGGGGACGAAGTGGGCAGGGGGTGAGGGTTTTCTTTTTTCCTTTTGCATGTGTGGGTGAACACACACGGTTCGCAGAGGCGGCGGAGATGAATCGTGTGCGATAGTAAATCACCGAGATTGAAGGGGAATCCAAATTTCCTTCCTAGTTTGTCATTCTATTTTGTTCTATGATCAACATACCCCCTCCAATGCAACGTGTTCAAATTTGGCATTTTTCCGGGCTCATTTACCATATTTAGGTGATTATGTGCCTTTTCTAGGCATTAATGCACATAATTCAAATTCAAACAATTGGTGCATGAAAAGGTGCACAAGAACGGTCTGGAAAACCATGCTCGTGCTATTTAGTAAATTCACATACCTTTTACAAGGAATGGGCAGAGATTTCAAGGAAATGTGTGGCAATAGTCAACCACAAACGCATTGTTTATTGGTTTTTCAACTATAGAAAAATGAAATACATGCTTGAAAAACATGACGCTTGGCATGGTGCCATGGTATGGCCTCACCGTGCCCTAGTAAAAAATTGAGAAGGTTTGGCTTATGTCGTCATGCATGCCCTTCATAAATCGAACCATCACCGAGGAAGTCATGGTTTCGAGGGGGGAAATCACCAAGATTGAAGGGGAATCCAAATTTCCTTCGTACTTTGTCCTTGAGTTTTTTTCTACGATGAACATACACCATGCAAATCACCGTGTTCAAATTTGGCACTTTTCCGGGTACATTTACCATATTTACAGGATTATGTCATTTTCTAGGCATTAATGCACATAATTCAAATTCAAACAATCGGTGCATGAAAAGGTGCACAAGAATGGTCTGGAAAACCATGCTCGTGCTATTTAGTAAATTCTCATGCCTTTTACAAGGAATGGGCAGAGATTTCAAGGAAATGTGTGGCAATAGTCAACCATAAACGTGTCGTTTATTGGTTTTTCAACTATAGAAAAATGAAATACATGCTTGAAAAACATGACGCCTGGCATGGTGCCATGGTATGGCCTCACCATGCCCTAGTAAAAGTTTGAGAAGGTTTGGCTTATGTCATCATGCACGCCCTTCATAAATTGAACCATCACCGAGGAAGTTTCATGGTTTCGAGAGGGAAATCCCCAAGATTGAAGGGGAATCCAAATTTACTTCGTCCTTTGTCCTCGAGTTTTTTCCTATGATGAAGATACACCCTGCAAATAACTATGTTCAAATTTGGCACTTTTCTGGGTTCATTTACCATGTTTAGGGGATTATGTGCATTTTCTAGGCATTAATGCACATAATTCAAATTCAAACAATCGGTGCATGAAAAGCTGCACAAGAACGGTATGGAAAACCATGCTCATGCTATTTAGTAAATTCTCATGCCTTTTACAAGGAATGGGCAGAGATTTCAAGGAAATGTGTGGCAATAGTCAACCACAAACGTGTCATTTATTGGTTATTCAACTATAGAAAAATGAATTACATGCTTGAAAAACATGACACCTGGCATGGTGCCATGGTATGGCCTCACCATGCCCTGGTAAAAATTTGAGAAGGTTTGGCTTATGTCGTCATGCACGCCCTTCGTAAATCGAACCATAACCAAGGAAGTTTCATGGTTTGGAGAGGGAAATCCCCAGGATTGAAGGGGAATCCAAATTTACTTCGTCCTTGAGTTTTTTTCTACTATGAACATACACCCTGCAAATCACCGTGTTCAAATTTGGCACTTTTCCGGGTTCATTTACCATATTTAGGGGATTATGTGCATTTTCTAGGCATTAATGCACATAATTCAAATTCAAACAATCGGTGCATGAAAAGGTGCACAAGAACGGTCTGGAAAACCATGCTCATGCTATTTAGTAAATTCTCATGCCTTTTACCAGGAATGGGCAGAGATTTCAAGGAAATGTGTGGCAATAGTCAACCACAAACATGTCATTTATTGGTTTTTCGACTATAGAAAAATGAATTACATGCTTGAAAAACATGACGCCTGGCATGGTGCCATGGTATGGCCTCACCATGCCCTGGTAAAAATTTGAGAAGGTTTGGCTTATGTCGTCATGCACGCCCTTCATAAATCAAACCATCACCGAGGAAGTTCCATGGTTTCGAGAGGGAAATCACCAAGATTGAAGGGGAATCCAAATTTCCTTCGTTCTTTGTCCTTGAGTTTTTTTCTACGATGAACATACACCCTGCAAATCACCGTGTTCAAATTTGGAACTTTTCCGGGCTCATTTACCATATTTAGGGGATTAAGTGCATTTTTTAGGCATTTAGCGCAGATAAATCCAATCCAGCTACTGCTGCACGGGTGTGATGAGAGGGACGTGGACAGGGGCGGAGCTGGAGCTACGCCACCCTGATGCACCCCTTTAACATGGCATAAAATTTTCAAGCAACAGTATATTGAATAGAGGTGTATTCCATAACTTCTAGAACATATTATGAGACATAATAGAAGGTGATGTATATAAAAAAAATGTACCTGTCAAAATGGTTACCATAATGATGAATCAAAGAACAAAATTACTTGAAAAGTATGTCTTGGGTTTCCAAATTCCAAAATATATCATCAGACATCAAGGTTTCTTACCCTAAAAGATAAAAAGGTAGAATTAAACTTTCAAGTAAAACATAATAAAATGAACGAAAGTACTTAAGAGCCTTTCTAAAAAAACTAAATATGGGAAATTGATGTCTCTTGGCTGACAATGTCTATTAACCAAGTACTTTATTCTTACCAGATCTTTCAAATTAGAATGATAATGTTCTATCAACTTCATTTTGCCTCGATCATATTGAATCTCCCATTCCCAATTCATGTCTTCTATCTTGTATTATCACTTTCTGGAGTATACAACTAATTAGGGTCAGGGCTTGGGTGCTGCCGTGCTAGCCGGCGTCGGGCATATCCCCATCGTCGCCGTCGATCTGGCCGCCGCCCGGGCGCGACCGAGCGAGGAGTCGGCTGGGTAGGGAACAACCTACGCTGTACAATTTGACGATGCGTACACATCTACAGGAGGTCCGTAGCTGAGCAGATCGATCGATTTAGCGATCTTCTTTTAGAGGAGATTGGTCGATTGATTGGTCAAACCGATCGCTAAAACGCAAGAAGTGGCCTAACATCACATGTGCGCGAAGCCCATTCAAGTGGCCTGCCTGACCCTGATGCACTCGCCTCGTCCTTCCCAGATGCCCATGGGCCTTTTAGATGGTAGGTACTACTGAAAAATAAATTCGACCCTGATGCCTGTGCATCAGGGGTGGGCCTATTGGGCTCCGTCCCTGGACGTGGATTGCCGTTCGATCATGGCGCATCCTACGGTGCACACGCGTGATCCGCGTGGTTGGGGTTCCGACCAATCATAATGCAACACACAATAGGCTCAGCGCACACTGTTTTCGGAGGCGACGGAGATGAACCGTGTGCGATAATGAATGACCAAGATTGTAAGGGAAGCCAAATTTCCTTCATCATTTGTCCTTGAGCTCTTAAAAACCACCGCACTGTACGACTGTCCGGCCACTCCGCCCGAGAGCTCTCTCCAAGCGTCGTTCATGGCATCGCACTGCACAGTAACTGGTAAGGAAGCGATGGCATCCCGCTGCGCCGAGTTCCTCGCCGCCCGCGAGTGCACACATGGTAAGGAAATGATGGCATCCCGCTGCGCCGAGTTCATCGCCGCCCGCAGCCGCACAAGTATGTGCGAGGACTTTGATGCTGCCACAGCCACCCGAAGCCACCGGAGACTAGAGCTTGCCGCAACTGGTTTTTAGTCCCACCTCGCCGCGCGAGTTGGCCACTCACCGGCTTAAAAAGACACGCCGGCGGATGGCCGCAAGCTTCTCTTTTGTTGCATAGGATCAATTCTGGCTATGTGAGCGAGGCAGGTTGACACTTGATTGCATTTCATAAACCGATGATTGTTCATCGGGTGTCACCTTTGCCTCGTTCATGTACATTGAATAACCCTGCTACAATGAAAGAGATTTTTAAATTAGGTGCGGCTGGAGATGCTGATAGATATAAGAATTATTAGAAGATCACAAAACAAAAGGTTTCTATGGCGTACCCGTGTGCTTTTTTGCGTTAATGATCCATAAGTCAGTTACCTATGCGATGTTTCCTAATAAAGCAAGTATACCATTGACCGAAAAAATCAACTACACGTGTACATTTTTTTGGAGACGGGATCTGCCAATTTTCTCTTTTCTCGCACACGAGTATTTTACACGCTTCGTCTGCGTTGTGTGTTTCCCCACCCAAGTTTCAAGTTTCGCAGCGAAATTTTCATTAGGCGCTCGATTTCAGAATTTATTCCTCCCACCACATCCCCACCCATCATATTTCTGCAGTATCTCCCCCCTCGAGGAAGCTCAAACCGCCGCCGTTGCAACCACATCTACGTTCTGCCCGAGCATCATCGATCCAGTCAAGTAACCCACCGATCTCTATCACGGCCCCGGCCTGATTACTTAAATGACGCTTGCAAAACATCCTCATGCCTCCAAATCCCTACCGCCCCCACCTCCAGAGAATCACCACTCAAGCCCAACCACATATCACGTGGAGGTCAAGGAGCTGATGGCGGTCGATGGCGCGATGGCGCTGTGCGTGTCGACCCGGAGGAACACCTCGCCTCCGCTGCTGCCGACTTGGTGCAGGCTCTAGCCCATATGAAGTGCCCCACTGACTACCCCCCAGGACTTACCAAGTATGATCTGACCAGCTCAATCTTACCAATACCAGTTGCAATGGCTATGTTTTGTACGGTTGATGTATTAAGCATGTTCGTGCCTTGTTTATTTCAGTACTGCACACTGTGTGATGTTCAAGTATGAACTGTCCAGCTCAATTTCACCAATAGCAGCTACAAACTTACAAAACATGACTTAGGATGCTGTTAGCCTGTTGCAATTAACAGTTGTATCCATTTTTTAATTTGTCCCTTTGCTATCGTGCTACTCTCCGCAATGAAGATATCACTAGAGATGCTGTCGTTTTATTTCCATTTGCTATTTTTGGTGGATACTAACCCTGTTGTAGTTAACATGCCTTTCCATGTACTTACGCAGGGCCATAATGGGTGATGCTGTTGTTTGCCGTCGAGGTTAGCTGCATCCCATGTCTTACAGTAATTTACATCATTTGTGCAATTGCAGTTTAGCTTCTAACATTTACTTGCTTCGTGTAGGTACACATGTCAGCGACACTGATCCACGCTTCGACCTGGAGGAACACCTCGCCTCCGCCGCCGCTAACTTGGGGCGGGCTCTGGCCAAGATGAAGTGCCCCAGCAACTACCTCTCGGGACTTACCAAGTATGAACTCACCAGTTCAATCTTACCAATACCAGTTGCAATGGCTATGTTTTGTACGGTTGATGTATTAAGCATGTTGTAGTAAAGATGCCTAACATGTCTTAGCTATTTTCCCTACCTTCTTATAGACAACAGAGCGATTCTCTACTCTGGCAGCACCTGCCTTGCGATGTTTAACTCTGCCAATTGCACTTTTATCAGTACCAGTTTCAATGGCTATACTACGTTGCCTGTAGTAAAACGTGCCTTGTTATTTTCAGTACTACACACTCTGTGATGTTCAAGTATGAATTGTCCAGCTCAATTTCACCAATAGCAGCTACAAACTTACAAAACATGACTTAGGATTTTGTTAAGCCTATTGCAATTAACAGTTGTATTCATTTTTTAATCTGTCCCTTTGCTAGCATGCTACTCTCCGCAATGAAGATATTATAGAGATGTTGTCGTTTTATTTCTATTTGCTATTTTTGGCGGATGCTAACCCTGTTGTAGTTAACATGCCTTTCCATGTACTTACGCAGGGCCATAACGGGCGATGCTGTTGTTTGCCGTCGAGGTTAGCTGCATCCCATGTCTTACTGTATTTTACATCATTTGTGCAATTGCAGTTTAACTTCTAACATTTACTGGTTGCCTGTAGGTACACATGTCAGCGGCACTGATCCACGATTCGACCCAGAGGAACACCTTGCCTCCGCCGCTGCTGACTTGGGGCGGGCTCTGGCCAAGATGAAGTGCCCCAGCAACTACCTCTCAGGACTTACCAAGTATGAACTCACCAGTTCAATCTTACCAATACCAGTTGCAATGGCTATGTTTTGTATAGTTGATGTATTAAGCATGTTGTAGTAAACATGCCTAACAAGTCTTAACTATTTTCCTACCTTTTTATAGACAACTGGGCCATTCTCTACTCTGGCAGCACCTGCCTTGCGATGTTTAACTCTGCCAATTGCATTTTCATCAGTACCAGTTTCAATGGCTATACTAGGTTGCCTGTAGTTAAACGTGCCTTGTTATTTTTAGTACTGCACACTGTGTGATGTTCAATTATGAATTGTCCAGCTCAATTACACCAATAGCAGCTACAAACTTACAAAACATGACTTAGGATGTTGTTAAGCCTGTTGCAATTAACAGTTGTATCCATTTTTTTTAATCTGTCCCTTTGCTACCGTGCTACTCTCCGCAATGAAGATATACTAGAGATGTTGTCGTTTTATTTCCATTTGCTATTTTTGGTGGATGTTAACCCTGTTGTAGTTAACATGCCTTTCCATGTACTAACGCAGAGCCATAACGGGCGATGATGTTGTTTGCCGTCGAGGTTAGCTGCATCCCATGTCTTACAATATTTTACATCATTTGTGCAATTGCAGTTTAGCTTCTAACATTTACTTGCTTCTTGTAGGTACACATGTCAGCGGCACTGATCCACGCTTCGACCCGAAGGAACACCTCGCCTCCGCTGCGGCCGACTTGGGGCGGGCTCTTGTCCATATGAATTGCCCCAGCAACTACCCCTCAAGGCTTACCAAGTATGAACTGACCAGTTGAATCTTACCAATACCAGTTGCAATGGCCATGTTTTGTACGGTTGATGTATTAAGCATGTTGTAGTAAACACGCCTAACCCATCTTATCTATTTTCCCTACCTTTTTATAGACAACAGGGTCATTCTCTGCTCTAGCAGCACCTGCCTTGCGATGTTTAACTCTATCAATTTCATTTCTATGAGTACCAGTTTCAATGGCTATACTAGGTTGTCTATTGTAGTAAACAATTCTATCCATTTTTAATTCGTCCCTTTGCTACCGTGCTACTTTTTCGCAATGAAGATATCACTACAGATGCTGCCGTTTTATTACCATTTGCTATTTTTGGTGGATGTTAACCATGTTGTAGTTAACATTGCCTTTCCATGTACTTACACAGGGCTACAATGGGCGATGCTGTTGTTTGCCGTCGAGGTTAGCTGCATCCCATGTCTTATACACCATCTGTTCCTAAATATAAGTATTTTTAGAGATTCCAATATAGACTACATACGGAGCAAAATGAGTGAATCTAGATTCTAATCTAAACTATGTCTATATACATCCGTATGTAGTTCATATTGAAATCTCTAAAAATACTTGTACTTAGGAACGGAGGTAGTTGTATTTTCCATCATTTGTGCAATCGCTGTTTAGCTTCTAACATTTACTGGTTGCTTGTAGGTACATATATGAGCGGTACTGATCCATGCTTCGATCCCTTTTGCGTATGGGGCAATGACATATTCATGAACAAGCGTCAAATGAGGAAACTAAGAAAGATTGTTAGGCGGAAGAGATGGGTGATGGGAATTAAGCTCTTTATTTACACTTTTTCCAAGACAACAGTGAACTTTAGGATGGTAAATAATGTGTTGCCTTTCCCCCCTGCCCATAACAAGTTACTCTATTAGACATGAGTATCTGAAAGTTTTCTCTTTTCAGTGGTTTCCGAAGCAATTTATTGATGATTACCTTGCAAACTACATGACCGGAGTGGAGCCAACTAAGGTTAAAGTATATAATTCATACTACCATGATAATGGTCTAGAAGTCTTCCTGAAGGCGGTGAACGATGGGCGGGCGATCGTCACAAGGGGTTGGACAAAAGTTGTTCGTGCCTATGGCATGCAGGAGGGCACATTATGGGCATTCCGCTTCTTCAACACCATCTGCAGCCAAAATGATTTACACTTGTCTCTTCACCTTTACCACCTCTAAATATTGTGGTTCATCATAGTTAATTGATGCCTAATCCTGTAATTACTGAACATATTGTACTGAGAATTTTATTTATGGATTGGTTGTTGAACCATTGTGCCGAGAATTTGAATTCCACGTTTCATATTTTAAAATTTCCAATTCGAATAAGAAATTACAGGGGAAAAAAATTAAACAGGAGAGAATAAAATAATGTACACACGGTCAGAAAGAAAACAGCGTGTGCGATGGAAAAATAGAGAACAGACGGTTCTTTGACATGAAACGTTTGCGATGCTCGACGGACGCACACACGGTTTCGTCTCATATGCGTGTGTGATTCATGTATGCGCGTGTGATAGGAATGCCTATCGCACACAGTTATGAAAATGGACACGTTGGCGATAGTAGAGGCACCGCACACATTTTACATTTTTGAACTGTGTGCGATAACGTACCTATCGGAAACACATCGGTAGATTAAATGTTTGTGATATCCACCTTTTTCACACGACTATAGCGGCGTAATCGTTTCGGATGTCTCTCGGATCAGAAACGTAACGTCGAGACGTAACGTGTGGGACTAGCGTGACTTCTCATACGTTTATTCTATGGCGATCGTCAGTAGCCGCTCGCCTATCCCCGACGGTTTCTGGGTCGTGTGGGAAGGACCCCCCTATCGCCCACACTCACTAGGCGACGGTTTAAAACTCCGTCGCGAAAGGGGTTAAAACCCGTTTGTATAGCACATAACGGTACCAGTGATGGGGATGACCGTAGGATGCTCCCCATCAGTTGGCATTTAGGCCATGTAACTTTCCCACTTTGCACCTCACTTACCCCTTCATAGACTAGCCTATAAATACCTCTCCCGCACCTCATTTCTTGGGATAGCTAAGATTAGATCTCATATCATAGAGCTTAGCTCATGTGCCTCCCCTTCTGAGATTTCTCTTGAGAGAGAGACACTCCATTGGAGTTTAAGACCTCCATTGGAGAAGAATCCCTAGGGATTATCAAGACCTCCACTTGTGGAGAAGGATTCCCATCATAGAATCATTAAGACCTCCTTGTTCTAGGACTTGGGGAACAACTATCTTCTTCAATATCACTCTTTTGATCATGAATCTATCTATGTGTATCTCTATTAGCATCTATGTGTGTTGATTTGTGTTTCCCTTCATGATTTCCTTTGTGATTCCCCCTCATGTCCTTCATGTTCTTCCTCGAATCCACCACCAATTTGTGAACATCGGGACAAATTAGACTGATTAGGTTTTTCCCTACATCGGGTTCAGGGGCCCCACAAGCCTGGATGGCGCGGCCTGGGGGTGGTCGCGCCCCTGGGATTGTGAGCCCCAGGTGGCTCCCCTCCAGTAACTCTTTGCTCCATTATATTTTGTTTATTCCAAAAAAATCTCCGTAAAGTTTCATCCAACTCCGAGTACTTTTTATTTCTGCACAAAAACAACACCAAGGTAGTTCTACTAAAAACAGTGTCAGTCTGAGTTAGTTTCACTCAAATCATGCAAATTAGGGGGCAAAACAAGAGCAGAAGTACTTGGAAAAGTAGATACAATGGAGCAGTATCAAACTTCACCACAGATAATCTTCGCTACTAATCTTCACTGTACCAAACTCCTCTTGACTCCAGGCACCTATAATCTCTGTGTGCATTAGCAAACACATTAGTCCCTCAATGTTTCTGAAGACATCTCCAAAACACAATGAGGCAAATTATTGCACCAACAATTTTTTGAAGCTTGACTGCTTTCACTTCTTGTTGGATATGGAGGCATACTCCTCTTCTTTATGGTTGTTTCTTCTATTCTATTAGACTCTGGACCAGCCTCTTCTTCATTATCATTGTTGTTACCATCGGTGGTTTCCGCATCAGAGTCAACTTCTTCATTATTCTCCCCTTCTTCATTACCTTATGCATCTTTATGAATGGTCTTTGTCATTGTTGAGGAGTTCTTCGTCTTCTTGAGTTTGTTGTTGGCTTGCTTTCTTCATCAATGCTTGTTCTCTCTCATACCACTCATGTCCTTTTAGGTCCTGTGCGATTTTACCACTTCGAGTACCAAATTAATTAGAAGAAATAAGGTTATCATCATCAAGTTGGGCGAGACTTAAAGATTGAGTTTAAGCTATTTGCGAGCATTGAGTTTCTATAATGCAAGAATGTTTATCAAGATTTTTCACAGCATGACCTAAACCATCTAATTCTTTAGAGAGGTAAGATATAACCTTTTCATTGTGGTGAATACATCGTCTCAGGTCTCTATTGAAACCTTCTTGATGATGCTTAAACTTGTTCATTGTCTCCCTGAGCTCGTTCTCCTACTAAAAAAAATACTAAATATGTCCACTTTTTCAAAAGTAACTTGTTCAACAAGTTTACCTTTTCCTTGAGTCACCTTAAATCCCTCCATGCCTTCAACATGATAAATTATTCCTGTGTATTTTACTGGTTCCTCAATATTCCATTGCTCCTAGCAGTCATAATTTTTTTCTATCAATTATTTCCTTCTTTTAGAGTAAGGGACATAAAGCGTCCACCTGCACTTAAAATCAAGGATAGATTTAGATTCATCATTAATTCCATGATAGAATGATGAGGACATGGCTACCACAGTTATGCCCACAACCCCTGCTACTATACCTATTGGATCAATTACTAGAGCTCGCGCAGGCCAGTTAAATTATTAGGTACTTTCGTTTCTTGGTAATGTTTCTAATGTTCATAAGAATGTGATGCTGCCTAACTTGGATACATTTGTGTTGATTATAGTTGAAGGGCCTAGCATGGACAAGAAGGATGAACATTGGAGCATGATCAAGCATGGAGATAAAGGCACACGCGAAGGGAACAAGAACGGAGTTTCCAGTGAAGATTTCCGCAATTTGAAACCACCATGATGACATACAAGAAGATGGACAAAATATACAAGATGCACGTTCATAAAATTCATCCATAGCTTATTGTAGGTGTTGCGCCACCTTATTTTTGGGTCAGGCCCATTTAATTTTGAAATACCTCTTATTAGGCTGTTTTTAGAGTCCATATTGTAGGGGAAACGACTTAGGAGGTGTTTTAGTACCACCTTACCAAGGGTGGACGAAATTCCCTCTCTTTTCCCCTATAAATACAGCCTTGAAGGCACCGTTTAGACTTGGGTTTTATTTAGTTAAAAGTTAGCCATCGCCGCAACTTCGTGTACTTCGTTTGTGTCCAACGACGAGACCAAGGCCACTTATGAAACCCCACTTTTATCAATACTTCATCCATATTCGCAATATTCAGATTGCTTAATCATATTCTTGCTTGTTCTTCGATTGCTTGCAGGAATAGACCTTCGTGGTCAGGTTGATCGTGCTCCAGCGTGGTCAATAACCTCTAGGAGTTGATTTAGCGATTGCTAAGGCGCAACGTCGTTGCACGTTTGTAGTCGGATCGTCAAAGTCGTCTCCACCAAATCGATAGTTATCATCTCATCGAAAGATCGGGCCCCTCGCCTCTATCAAGTGGTATCAGTTTTCAGGTTGCTCGGTGAGATTTTACCAGTTTTTCATAGTCTAGATTGCATCTGTTCTTCATACCTACAGTCTACGAAAAAGCCAAGAAAAAAGTTAGATTAGTTCATCCGTGTCTCAGACAGTCTGAGCCTTTCGCTATTATCACTTAGTTTTTGCATTGTTGAATTTTTGGTTGCATTGTGTGTCGAGTTGCTGGTTTTTAGTGTCTAAACTTTTAGAGTTTCGAGTTCTAGTCACGTTTCGTTCACGCCACATTCGCATACACCATCATCCACTTTGATGTCATCATCCGCTGCCACTTACTTTTATCGCCACCACTATTGCCATCACAACCATCCATCCGGTTTTTTTCGTTCGTCGCCATCATCTGTTAGTTTATCTTGGAGATAAAGAAATTTTTTGTCAAAAAAGGGTGAGAGAAGAATTAGAAGGAAGAGATACCAGAATTGATGTTCACGTTTGGTTTAATTCCACCGTGCGGAAAGTCCTAAAAGGAAAGTGAAAAAAAAAATCAGCATATCTTATTCTGATTGGAAAGTTCGGATCCTCGTATTATATTCAGATAGTGATCAGAGTAGTTTGGAAGGCCTGGAGCGATCAATAGAGAAAAAGGCAACAAAGCATTGAGAAAAAAAAATTAAAGGTTTCGGTTGGTCTGATCTGGATTGATCTCCTTGGAATTCATGAGTATATGTGCCTAATATAAAGGAAAACATGGATTGTTGAGGTTGGGATCTGCGCCAAGAGAAAAAGGCATCGTGCGCTGCTGTTTGGTATCTAGCTAATTTGTGGGGAGTTTGCTAGGGCGTTTTGGCCGGAAAAAAAACCAAGAATTTGACTTCATTGGGAAAACAACGGGCACAAGTTTTATCTACTGCCTCATTGGTCTTTGTGTCACACATATTTTTTATAGCTGAATGGTGCTTTTGGAGAGAGAAAATTATCAGCTCGTTTGCTCTGGATGGCACCAGATTATTTGAATGCAGTTTTCTTTGCTTCATTTTATTCTTCTTTGTCGTGGTGTGAACTTTCATCTGTGTTTTAGGCTCGCGTATCTAGTACAGTCTAGTCTAGGACCAGCACTTGACTATTTTGAGCGATTATTCAACTTGTATTAATTAACATGGTTGTCGCATTTTTTCACATATATAAAGCCAACCTAGCTTCACATATTTCTACACCGTGTATACATACGTTTCACCTGTCAATCGCTTTACCCAACTTTTAGAGTTATTTGACATCGCTGGTTGCCGGTCACCACCTGCTATATGATAAGAATTTGTAAGACTTTGGTATTTGCTATACAGTGAGCGTTTTACCACCACATCTCAGTAGTTCATAGGAACATTATTTTTGTATTTTTTCTTTTTCTACTAATCATGACAGGATCTAGAGTTAATTCATGGGCTTTGTCGATCGTGGGAGATGTGCCACCACCTAAGTTAATACCACAACCGTCACGAGAGATGCACGCACATCCAAATGCACATGATCAGGTTAATATTTCTATGCCATCTTTTAATGGTCGTTTTAAGCCTGATTTATATATTGAATGGGAGTTTGAAATAAATGCTATATTTGCTTCCCATAATTTATCTGAACATAAAAAAAAGTTAAAGTCGATGTTGGTACATTCACTGGTTTTGCTACTGTTTGGTGGAGTGAACATTGTCGATTATACCCTATTATGTAACTACTACTTGGGATGATTTAAAACTTGTCATGAGAGATAGATTTGTTGATGTTTATTATACTCGTGGCATGATTAAAAAACTACAACATTTAAAACAAGGTAGTGACACTGTATCAAAATATTATGATGATTTACGAACTACCTTGTTGCACTCCTTTTTAGAGGAAGGTGATGATGATTTTATGGATAGATTTTGGGGAGGATTAAACCGTGATATTCAGGAGATACTAATTCATGAAGAGTATTATCCTCTGGACCGTTTGTTTTGTCTTGCTTGCAAAGCTGAACAGGAAATAAAACGGCGTATTGTCCATAAGGAGAATAAGCACAAGGTGCACATTCGAAGAGATGATACAGTTGTTCCTTCAACTACTAGATGTACTATGACAATGACATCCGTTGTTGTTAGGACTACATCACCTCCACCATATGACACATCCCCTTCGAGAGTGACTACAACATCTGAGCTGATCATAAGAGGTAATGACAAAGATACCGATTTTCCACCTCCACATGAGTATGATGAATGTCTTTTTAATTTAAATGCACCATGCGATGAGCTACCCACTACTTTGATCACACCAGCTATTTTAGAGGACTATGTTGATGATTTGACTTTGCCATGTGATCAAACAATTTGAGTGAACCCATTAAATTAACTACTGATGCGAAAGAACCATGTGAATCAGGGAATAAATCAGATTTGGATCAAATACGTTTGAAAATAATTGTGACAATGTTTACTCATTTTGATATGACCTCTAATCTTGGTGATGGTTCATCAAGGTTGGGATGGTTTAATGATGAGCATTGCCAATCTTTTGATATGAATAAGAGCTTCACTTATATGTGCAAACTGAGTTGCAATATTTTTCATGCCTTTGACTATTTGTCATAATATATTGGCTTCATATTTCACGACTTTTGAAGAGTGCTCTTGTATAACTGTGTCACATGTGCCACAACTGAGATCAGTAAAAATGGATGACATATACATATACAATGTGTACACCTTGTCTCTTTTGTTAGCCATATTCTAGATTAAGCAACGCCGAGGACGGCTTTGTTTTCAAGAAGGGAAGGATGATGAGGACATGGCTACCACAGTTACGCCCACAATCCCTACTACTATACCTATTGGATCAATTACTAGAGCTCACGCACGCCAGTTAAATTATCAGGTACTTTCGTTTCTTGGTAATGTTTCTAATGTGCATAAGAATGTGATGCTGCCTAAATTGGATACATTTGTGTTGATTATAGTTGAAAGGCCTAGCATGGACAAGAAGGATGAACATTGGAGCATGATCAAGCATGGAGATGAAGGCACGCGCGACGGGAACAAGAACGGAGTTTCCAGTCAAGTTTTCCGCACTTTGAAGCCACCATGATGACATATAAGAAGATGGACGAAATATACAAGATGCACGTTCATAAAATTCATCCATAGCTTATTGTAGGTCCCGCGCCACCTTATTTTTGGGCCAGGCCCATGTAATTTCGAAATACCTCTTATTAAGCTGTTTTTAGAGTCCATATTGTAGGGGAAACGACTTAGGAGGTGTTTTAGTCCCACCTTGCCAAGGGTGGACGGAATTCCCTCTCTTTTCCTCTATAAATACAGCCCTGAAGGCACCGTTTAGACTTGGGTTTTATTTAGTTAAAAGTTAGCCATCGTTGCAACTTCGTGTACTTCGTTTGTGTCCAACGACCAGACCAAGGCCGCTTATGAAACCCCACTTTTATCAATACTTCATCCATATTCGCCGGCTCTAGGTAGATCGATGCTAGGCGCCGGCGCACCGGCGCAATTTCGGCCGGTCCACCTAGAGCCGCTCGATCTGGATGCGCATAACCGTCAGATCTGTCCCCCCTCCCCTTTCGTCATCCTCCCCATGGGATAAAGAGAAGAAAAAGCGAGCGCCGCTGCTGCTCGCTGGATCTTGCACACAGACCCATGCTGCCCTCGTTTTTGGACCACCGCTGCCCCTGCTCGCCACCGGCGCTCGCGGCCTCGCGGCTGCCGGCCACAACACCCTCTTCGTCGCCTCTTGCGTTCCTCGCCGGATCCACGAATGCAGCTCCGTATAACACGGGGTTGCAGCTCCGGTAGCGTCGGTCGCTGGCCGAACACCCGTCGGCAAGCTCGCAGTGTACCTCGCCTCGGTTGCCGTCCATGGTTGTAGCACTCTGGTGCGTCGCCCCGCCCTCGCCGTCGACGCTCGCTGCATGAGTTTCCACGAACAAAATGGCCACCAGTCGCACCATAAAACGGATGTAGCAAATCAACATGTCGGTCGTAGCAAAAAACAACAGCGGATGCAGCAAGAACGCCCTTGTCGTCGCTGCGGTTCCCAACTCACCATGAATGGACGTAGCAAAAGCATTTGCCGGTTGTGTCAAAAATCAACGACGGTTGCAGCAAAATCATCATCGCCGCTGTGACGGGCGCAGCTCATCGTGAATGGAACGTAGCAAAAACATTTGCCGGTTGTAGCAAAAATCGACAACGGTTGTAGCAAAAAATGCTTGTTCCGGCACAAAACCCACACGATTGTAGCAAAAAAATGTGGTAGTTCCAGCAAAACACAAAGCCGACGGTAGCAAAAAAAATGGCTATTTCCAGCAAAGTCCAAAGATGGTGGTAACAAAAAGAAAGATCTGTGGTTTCAGCAAAAAAAATGAGATGGTGGTAGCAAAAATTGATGCTGATTCCAGCAAAAAACAAAGCCGATGTAGCAAAAAGAAGGGGGTGGTTCCCCGCACACGACAACTCCACCCCGTGGCTGCCGGCGTTGTTGTGGCCGGTGGCAGCAATTCTGTGGCGGTTGTAGCACACGCGGATGCGGGCTCCAGCCAAAAAAATCTCGCATGCGTAGCCATCACCAGGGGAAAAGTGGAGGTGGTGGCGGACATGGCCATTGCGTGCTACGGCCATGGCGGGTTGCAGGCTCGCAGCACCGTAGGACGCAAAAAAGGGAAGAAGAGGGGGGAGTGCGGGGCCGCAAGGGTAGAAAAGGGGGCCGGGGTGGGCATCGGCCACGGCCACCACAGAGCAGAAGGGGAGGAGGTGAGCCTCGTCGATGTTTTGATGGTGGCAGCCATGGCGGAGAAAGGAGGTGTGGGGAAAAGAAACAGAGGAGGAAGATGATGGATGAGTGCGTGGATGGATAAGGAAAATGTTGGACGCGGACGTACGAGAAGCACGAAACGTTCGATAACATTCCATCGTACATGCCGCACGCGACCGGCTCAATCTTGGACCGGCGCACCGGCCACAAACATTTACCTTTATATATTCACTGAACGTGTATATCCCCGTTGCAACACTGGCTTCGTAAACATGCGCTGATGAGAAGCCCGATGATTATTCAGCCTAGAGGCAGCGAAGCGAATCGGGCGGAAACACAACGACGCAGTCACGCACCGGCGCTTTCCTCCACCCCTTGTAGGGCTAGCTAGCTAGGGTTTCTCCGCCCAAATCGTGTAATAATAACCCACTTGAAGATTCGCGCGAAATCTGCGGCGATGGCCACCACCGTCCAACCCCACTCCCCGGACCCAACAGCCATCACCACCACGCCTGCCCCTCCCCCTCCCCCTCCTCCACCTCGCCGGGAGAACCCGACCGCCGCGGGGGAAGGCGTAGAGATCGCGGCGCTCGATGAGCAGCCTGCCGCCGTCGCCGACAAGGGGACGACGGCCCCCGGCGGCGGAAAGCTGGTGGCGGAGGCCATGCGCAGGTGCGCAGCGCCCCGGTCGTCGCGCTACCACGGCGTGACGAGGTGGGCAAGCTAGGCAGGACGTTGTTACTGTTCATTGGTAGGGCTGGCTGTCCCTGTGTGTTGTTGACTCGATTGTTTGTGTTCGTGTGTATGCTGGGGACAGGCTCAAGTGGAGCGGCAAGTACGAGGCACACCTCTGGGACAACACCAGCCAGGTTGAGGGGCGCAAGCGCAAGGGCAAGCATGGTGCGTAGTTTTGCTGTCCACACTCTAGCCTGCTCATTCAATGATTTTCAGAGCCCAACGAAACTATCTATGGTTTAACTTGGAATGCTGAGAGGGCACTGATCAGTTATCAGTTGCACTCGAATAGAAACACTGGGATGGTTGCAGGATGCACATACTGTGTCTTCTAATTTACAAATCATAATATGTGGCACCATAGTTCGAGTTACTAAAAGCGGACTAGGTCGTAATGCTAATATAGGATGATTGCTGCTCTGGATTAATGAATGTTTGTATCGGGATGCAGGAACAACATCTCTGTTGGATCAGTAAATTGTTTATTGATATTCCTTCTTATTATGACACCTTGAAACCCTTGGTTGATGTAGGATGATAAATTTTGTGCAAGCGCAATAGAGTACACCTTTTTTCTTTCATAATAAGAGGAGAAGGGTATTATCAAATGTCTCTATTAAGCTTTTCTCTTCTTTCTGTAGGGATTAGGCATTGAGAATTCTAGTGCTTTTTGTTATAAAATGCAACATTTAATTGTGCACTTAGTATCTTCACTCTCCCTAACTGATTATTTTTCTTTGGATGTTCTGCATGGGATTGGTTTCTACCTTTGGCTGCCATTGTGGTTCTTCAGTGTACTTGGGTAACTTATACTGCCTGCCATCATAGAGTGAGTTTGGATTGAACATAAAAACAGCTCAATTTAATCTTCATTTTGGCATTACAGGAAGCTATGTTACTGAAGAGAATGCTGCAAGGGCACATGACCTTGCAGCCCTGAAATATTGGGGCATAACTCAACCCACCAAACTAAACTTCAATGTATGAACTGTTTGTTGTTTTGTGTATTTTGAGGAACTGGCATCTTGTTATACAGGAAAATGGAATTAACTTCTAATTGTTCTCCAGATTTCTGATTATGCAAAAGAAATTGAGATCATGAAGAGCATGAATCAAGATGAATTTGTGGCCTACATAAGGAGGTCTGTTATATAATTGAATATTGCAGGTTTAAAACCTATGTGCTAGTTTTTCAAACTGTTCTTATGATTATTTCAGGCAGAGTAGTTGTTTCTCAAGAGGAACATCGTCATACAGGGGTGTAACAAGGTGCTATTCTATACTTCAGGAATATATATAAAGAATTATCTAGTCTGGTGAAATAAATTTGTAGGATTTTGATCCATCTTATTTCCTTTTGCAACTGAAAATTTTCTGCTGTATTAAAACTTAAGAATTCTTCATGTTCGGTTCTACAGCAAATTTTAACTTTATCCATTCACTTGGACTAAACAGACGGAAGGATGGTAAATGGCAAGCACGTATTGGTAGGATTGGTGAGAGTAGAGACACTAAAGACATCTATCTTGGGACCTTTGGTGAGTACAGATTTTAGTAACTGATGGCATTAACCTTGTGTTGAAAACTATTTTGAGTGAGAGAATCACTGTGAGTTGAAACATATTGCGAATGAATAAGGAATTGTGCTTGGTTCGCAGAAACTGAAGTGGAGGCAGCTGAAGCGTATGACCTAGCAGCAATTCAGCTCCGTGGTGTTCATGCTGTGACCAACTTTGATATCAGCAACTACTCCGAAGAAGGTTTGAAGAAACTAGAAGGCTCATCCGAGGTAGTGAACCTGGAGGACCAATCAGAAGTCACTAAGTTAGCTGTGACTAACTTTGATATTAGCAAACACTGCGAAGATGGTTTGAAGAAACTAGATGGCGCTTCCCAGGTAGTGAACCTGGAGGGTCAATCAGAAGTCACCAAGTTATCTGTGACTAACTTTGATATTAGCAACTGCTGCGATGGTTTGAAGAAACTAGAAGGCTCATCCGAGGTAGCGAACCTGGAGGACCAATCAGAAGTTGGACAATAGATATTAGAATAGCAACATGTAAATTATTTATTTCTTCCTTTTTATCTTTTCTCTGATCGTCAATCTCTCCACCTTTTTCTTTTCTTGATTGATGATGATGTCTTTTCTTCGTCCACTGTCATCATGAACAGAATACTCCGATATAGTACTCCGTTCCTAAATATAAGTCTTTGTAGAGATTTCAATATGGATTGCATACGAAGCAAAATGAATGAATCTACACTCTAAACTACATCCGTATGTAGTTCATATTTTAATCTCTAAAAAGACTTACATTTAGGAACAGAGGGAGTACATGATAAAAAAATTCACTCTTTGCGCTTCAAATGGGACAACAGATATTACATCCTGACGGTGGTTCTGAATAACAGGACAGGTTTGATGTTGCTCCGAGATTTACGAATAGGATTACAGCATGCCGCAAATAAGACTATCAGAATCTCCAGGATGAATTAGTGCCATGATATTTTTAGTACACCGTGACAATAATAAAATGGGACCTATTCAGTTATACGGTTTCAGAGCACAGACAAACCCCTCTATCACTCCATTAAAATGTACATCAGCATCAATACAAGCCCTTTCAGCATCCACCACCAAAGAATATACGAATTTGGACAACAAGCACATTGTAAACTGTCAAGCGGAGTTAGCGATATTTCAACTTTCCATGTTGCAGGGCTGATTTTTCCTGACATACGGTCATTTCATCGCCCGTCAACCCTGAGCAAGCTTTTGGTGCCCCCAGGTCACCGCGAAGTAAAGATATATGGTGCACAGGAAGGCAAGCACCACTAGCGTTGTCAAGAGAAAGCGATGCCGCTCAACCAGGGCAGACCAACTACCAACGTCATCACGAGATGATTGAGGCTTCTTAGGAGATGACAGAAAGAATGTGTTTTGCGACCTCCTGTGAGGCGATGATAATGAATCAAGAACCATGATTGATGCGCGGGCAAATTTGAATCCTGTGCAAAACAAAGAATAAGTTTAACAAGAGAAATACATATTTCAACCTACTTTAAATGTTCATAAGCAGGAACCATGATTGTTTTGGGACGGAGGGAGTACATAATTCAAAACAGATCACCCCAGGATGAAACAAAAACTTTAAATGTTTAAATCCCTCACAATAAATACCTTAATGATGTGAAACTATTATGTAACTCAACAAGAATCAAACTGACATTTTCAGAATATAAACAGAGAAAATCGTATTTTATATCTGCAAATAGACCTTTGACCGACAGTAATCACACACAGGTCTAGAAAAGAAAATCCGAAGCAGCAGCAAATAGCAGTGTATCATACTAAAATATTCACCCACATGCTTAACTCTTCATAAGCATTCTACCTGTATATTCCGTACTTCATATTTCATGATTTATTATGATACATTCATATGTTTTGCGAGTGAGACAACTTTATGAAAACCTAGTATTCCAATCAGCAACTTCAAGAAAAACAGATATTATCGGTGAAAGGAAGAATAAAAACAAATATATAACAACAAGAAAGAAAGCAGAACAATGAGTAGGGTTACTCAAAACGAGTGTAAAGAAAAAACATGAGTTTGTAACAATATAAGACTTGATGTCCAAGATGCCTGTTCTTTCCACAATTCCACTGTTAACTGCCAGGAATTTTCTTGAACAACTGTCACCTAGTGTACCACAACATGTTCCTTGGTAATACATACTGAAGGACAAGGACATACCAGTACTGTTCTGTAAATTCCTGGATAAATTAAACCCTGTAGAAATATCTATGTTACATACATTGAAATACAAGTTACTGAGTGAGTGTTTACAGTTTACATCAGTTGATCACAAAATGCAGCACCAAAAGCATGTATAAATATACATTAGGCAATCTCCAGCAACATGCATCAAGTGTGATGTATTTTGGTTCATTAAGGGTGTGTTTGTTTCGGGCTTTTTCAGTGGCTTCTGTTCCCTAAAAGTTGTAGCCCAAACAACGGGCCATTTTTAGTCTGGCTCCATGCAGCCGAAAGTCGAAGCCCTCCTGAAAAAACGTCCAAAAGCCACAGCCCATATTTCGGGCTTCTTTCAGCCGCAGCTCGCTCCAAATCAGCAAGACAGGTTTAACACCCCCCCCCCCCCCCCCCCCCACACACCCACACACACATGGAGCCAGCCTACCCACTAAAGATACGCACCAATTGCCACTCTCGGTACACATAGTTTCTTCTCCCCATCACCTGTCACCGAACGAACGCACAAACCCCACCGCTAGGTTGGTCTTTCCCAATCTCCGCCGCCACCCGGCTCAACCTCATCAACCGGCGGGCAAATTAGAGACGCCGCCGCCGCATCCACTACCTCTGCCACCGGCCACTCCCCCTCACAGTACCGCCTCCACCCGCCCCAACCCCGGCCACCAGCCACTTGGATCACCGTCCGACGCCATTGTAACCTCCTGCGCCTCTCTCCCTCAGAGCTCTCTCTCTGCTCCCTCCCCCCTCTGCCAGCGTGCGCGTGCTCTTCGTGTGTCACCTGTGTGCATGATCTTCCTGAGGCGATGTGCTCAGCCGGTTGATTGGACATAACTTCGTTCATGTTTCATCTAGTACTAGTGCTAACATTTCATTAGATTTGCTAATCAACATTGGCACTAGTGAATTGCTCAAGAATTGCAAATTGTACTGGCACTAGTGACTGCTCCATTTGCAAAATGATACTGGTACTAATGAGTGCTACTGCTGTTATGATACAAGTGAGTGCTACTCTATTGTCATTTGTTTATATAAATTTGCAAAATGATAATGGCTATATAGATTGAAGAGCCCAAAGTGAAAGCTCAGTGGATCGAGAGGCCAACATAATTTTTTGTGAGTGTGCCACTAAGCAAATACAGCTCGGGCATAGGCCAACCAGGTCCTTAACTGCCGCTGGCTATCAGGGCAAGGCAGAGTTCAAAGCACGGACCCAAAGAACCTATATAAGAAAACAGTTCAGAAATCGTTGGGATGATATGAAGGCTATATATTCAGCATGGGTATTTGCAAAAACAAAGCAACTAGACTTGGATAAGATGATGTGAAGCAAACTATTACGGCACACGATGCTCAATGGGAAGCATTGATCGCGGTTAGTTTATTTCGTACATGAATATCAGTTTTAGAAATGTCATGTTGTATACCCTCTTTGTGTTCCTCTATTTTGGGCTTGTTGAGCTGTGCCCTCAGCAGAACCCTAGTACTTGTTGTCGTACCTTACTGTTCGTGTGTGTGTGTGTTGTGTGAACCTTTGTATCCTGTGTGGCTCTGGCAGTTGGCTTTATCTATAAAGCGGGGCGAAAGCCTTTTTCGGTAATGCTACTAACAAGTGTTAATTTTTTTTTATGTATTTACAAGCCAATTAAAGCTTTCCACAAAGGACCTCCACACAGCTTGACGGAGCTTGCGATCATGTTTGACAAGGCGAATATTGATGGACAGTCATCTGTCATGCCAGGAGTGGATGATGCAAAGGCGGAACAAACTCAAACGCAGGAAGAAGTGCATGACTTGTACAAAGAAGAAAATGATACTACTGCTCCTAGTCCCCAGTACACCCAAGCCCAGTACAACCAAATCGAAGCGTCCAACAAATGCAATTCCTTGTAGTCCAACTAAGTTCAAGAAAAATAATGTGCCAAAAGACTTAAGGAGGTTTGTTGACCATGTCATACAGGAAGACTGTGCGGGGCAAACTAGTAAGACAGCCGACAAATATGATATTCTTGCCATTATGGAAGAGGTTGCCAAGTGTGAGGCATCCGGGACTAATGATGAGTACAACATTGCTACAAGTTGTTTGCTAAACCATCAAACCATAGCTTCTTTTATGCAATGAAGACAAATGAAGGGAGACTGGCTCAAGAGACAGTTTGATGGAAGGAAGTAGTGCATCCTGTTGACTGTCATGTATCTCTATGCATTTCCCTGCTTAGTTTCGAACAATTGAGAACTTGTTGAACTATGTGCCTTTTGCTTGCTTAATTTAACAATTGTTGAACTATGTTTTGCTTGCTTAATTGAGCACTTTGTTCAACAATGTCATGTTACGTATGGATTGAATTATGGTATGTGGTACTGATTTTTTTTATTTGTATGTGCATAGATGAGTACAACACCTATCAATGATGGTACCATTGTTCAAGTGAGAGTGCAAGTTAAAGTGAGGTTGAATCTGACATAAAGAAGATGAAGCTTAGGAAGAAGAGACTTCATCGAGACATGTATGTTGCTTTTGTTGTTGCCACACACAATTAGAAGTACCTAATGAAGAAAGAAAGTACAGAGGTAAGATGCACTAGACAAGAGTGGTCTATGATTGCTTGGGGTCCTCCAGAGATTGCTACAAGATGTTTCGTATGCACAGACCTTCTTTTGACTTATTACATGAGACTCTGGTACATGACTATGGGTTACGAGCAGCATGCAACATGTGTTCTGAGGAGGCTCTAGGGATATTCTTGTAGACTGTTGGCAGCCCACAGTCAGTGAGTCAAGTCCAGAACCGATTCAAGAGGTTCACTGAAACAGTTCACAGAAAATTCAACCATGTGTTTAAGTGTTTGATTTTATTTGCTGCAGACATCATTAGACCCATTGATCCCCAATTCAGAAATGTGCAGGAGAGACTTCAAGACCCTAAGTTCTTTCCTCACTTCAATGGTTGCATTGGTGTCATCAATGGAACACACATCCCTGTCACTGTGCCAGCTAAAAACATGATCAACCATTTTGGCCAACATGGTTATTCATCAAAAAATGTGATGGTTGTACTCCCTCGATCCGAATTAATTGACGCAGCCTCTATACAACCTCTATACAGTGTTGTATAGAAGCTGCGTCAATTAATTTCGATCGGAGGGAGTATGTGACTTCAACATGAGATACATTTCTGTAGTGGCTGGATGGCCTGGTTCGGCACATGACACAAGGGTATTCAAGTAGACATTTGACAAGCACATAGAAAGGTTCCCTCATCCTCCAGCAGGTATTTCCTTCAAACAATCACACAACTCAACTTGACAAATGTACTGTGTGTCCTGTTTGACATTAATCTTCATTGTGTAGGAAAATACTACCTCGCTGATTCTGGGTACCCCAATCAGGTTGGTTATCTAACACCACTCAGAGGAACAGAATACCATCTATCTGAGTTTCATATTGGCCATGCTGCAAGTGGCTGAGAAGAAATATTCAATTATCTCCACTCATCACTTAGAAATGTCATAGAACGATCCTTTGCTGTGTTGAAACAAAATGGCGCATTCTAAAACACTTGCCTAGCTACCCACCTAGGAAGCAAGCAAGGATTATCATTGCTTGTATGACATTGCAGAATTTTCATAAGAGACAGTGATTTGTATGATTACCACTTTGTTAGATGTGATGATGATGATGATAACTACTATCCTCCAGGGAATGTGCTCAACACAATTGGAGGAACTATGCAGGAGGTGGAAATACTACCATGGACACAACTCGTAACATGATTGCTGATTCTACGATGGAGGCGACGGCGAGAGAATAGGTTGCAGTTCACCAAAACTGTGTATTTTGCAACCAAAGGACGGTTTCATGTAACATATAGTAATTAGTAACATATGTTATGATGGGTTCAAAATTATTGTCATATGTCTAGTATGTCAAATTCATTGAAACTAGTGTAATTTCAGTTCAAATATGTGAAAACTGGACATATGAGACTAAAACAGCTCTTAATCGGGTCATTTACTGTTGAGGATAATCAGCACTTGAACCCAATCTACAGAACAACAGAGGGCATTCTGGTCAATTCAGCATGTTTCAGCACCAGCCGCAGCTGCTACAGTACCACTACCAAACAATTGCACCTTAGCTTCAACATTGCAGCTGGAGCTAGCAGCTACAGCTGCACCTTCCAGCCGGAGCCGTTTCAGCTGCAGCCGCAGAAGTTGCAGACCAAACAAATACAACCTAAGATTGGTGTCCACCTGGTTGTAAAACTGAAAAGCATACACAACAAAGCTAGAGTATCTCCATGTCCATCATATTCAAAAATGCAGGCAAGTGAAGAGGGAAAGTGATGCGCCATCCATGATATGAGCACTTGAAACCGCTCCATACATTCCAGGAACCTCTCTGGAGCGGCGACTGGGAGGTTATTTTGTTGCCTCCTCTCGCCACCAGTGTTGCTGCGGGGCCTTGTCCAGCAGGAGTGGGCGGGGACATCGTCGGTTTCTGTCCAGCGGCGACATAGGATAGGCTTAGTTTGCTTCGAGAGGCGCTGCATCAATGGTGGGTATGACGCCGCGTTGGAATAATCTGCCTCTGCTCTTCCCTCGTATCGGCGGTGCTCTAATCGGCTGCGCAAGGCAGCAGGTGGCTTGGTCTTCTTGCCAGCCTCCGGATCCGATGGGATTTTGTGACCGGTACGGTTTTGTTTATTGTCTTGCAGTGGGGTACATGGGTGATGGCAGGCGACGGCGTTCCTTTTCTTTAACAGCATCGGAAGAAGTTGACAGGGCCAGGATTTGGTGGACATGGGGAAGAACCTTGGCTGACGGGCCACAAAGCCTCGGTCTCGTCGCTTGTGGCGGCCTGGTTGATCGGCTCAAAAGGCATCCTTGTATGCGAAGGTGCTCCCTCAGATCTGGGTATAGTGGCAGTTTCCCTCTTTCTCCGATGTTGCCTCGGTGGCGGCTGAGGACGATGGTGGACGATGATTCAGCATGGCACAGGATTCTCTATGGGTGAAATTATAGTTCTACTTGTTGCGGAGTCTTTGGTGCAAAATTGCAAGACACCTATGTTTGTTTTGTGTGGTGATCACGTGTGTAATCCCTGTAATATGTTTGTCTAATGAATTATATGTGGTTACTTGAAGAAAACCTACAAGTCCAAAAATAAGAACATTGAGTAATTATTACAGTCTGCCATGATTTACAAGTTGACCTGTATTGTGGACTTGCAGTCCAAAACCACAGGCACCGAAGCATTAAGCACAAAACTGGAATGAACACGGGTAGATACAATCAGTTACTACCAAACGAATTCTTTCGTCTTCTTAGACTTAATACGCAGGCCAGCTTCCAGGCTATTTGTCATCTAATTCTTGTAGACCCTTCTTTCATCTACAGCTACCAATCAAAAAGCAAAACACTGAAATTTGGAAACTCAAACACCTATAGCACATTTGTGGTCTTCCTTGATAAATTTTTTTTTGAAGCACTGAACGTAGAACAATTGTTCTACGGTAATTTTCATTTATCAAAATTTTAAGAATATGAACAAGCCAAATTACAAGAAACTAATAACACAACTAAAGGAAGGAAAGGGCCAAACTCAGCCAATTCCTGTTTTTGGCAACATACTCCCTAAGTGCAAAATCAGCTAAACTGAAAGGTGGCTTTCTATCCACCTGTGCAAAACTGTGATGTATTTATCCTTGATTCTGTGGCTCATGATTTGCAGATCTTTCTTAAACATAATCTTCCAGGATAGCTGGTGAATCCAAAACGTAAATAGGAGCAAATTCGAACGCGGACCGTACACACCAAACGGCGATCCAAACCAGGTTTGCTCCGATTGCAATCGTACAAGACATGATCAAATGATTCCGCAATAGACAGATCACGTCTACCACAGCCAAAGCACAAGGCACACCGAGCATGAAGAACGAGAGAAAGAAAAAATGCGGGGGAAGCGCGCAGCTCAGATCCGAGGAAAGGGGATGGGGGATGCATAAAACAGTACTTACTTGGTTATGATCCGGGCAGGCGTGCCTCCTCTGGCTGCCCTGCCTCTCTCTCTCTCTCTCTCTGTTCTCCGAAGGAGATTTGTGGGTCGGCTCGAGAAGCGGAGACGCGGTTTGTGGGAAAAGAGAGAGAAGGGGAAGATAAAGGAGCAGAAATTTATCGGGTATCCTTCGGTGGACCTTTTGCGATATTGGAGGGGACGTTATTTATAGCGTGACTGTGTGTGAACACTATAATCACTTTATATGTTCCGTTAGAATTTATTTATTTTTTAGCACGGGAAATACTATTGATCAACAACAACGTACATATACAATTGTGCACTGGAGCACTTCAGTGAGTGCTTGATGATGTGCCCGAAAATTATAGCTCCTGTTGACATGGTAAATCCTGGTAGCATCAAAAACTGGAGAGGTTGTAATGTAAGCAAGATGAGGCCTAATGGTCCAATGGCCTGGAGTATCAACCAAGCTGGAGCCGCAAGCGTTGTCGTCAGAGTCACGTTGTCCGTCAGAAGAGTGACCTGCTGAAGCTGAAGCAGCTTTGCTATCTTGGATGCAAGCATGATGCCAAATGCTTTAGCCTGTATGGCTGATGTCATTGGTGGAGAAACAACCGGAGATGCATAGGTGCTTGCACCGTCGGTCGCTTGAAAATTGTATGAATACGCCTATACCTGCCACTGTCGGTTGACCTTCAGGTCCTGGATTCCGTGCTGCTTCAGAGTAGACAGAAGGACCTGGAAAACTAGAAATGTCCATAATTGTTTTTTCTAGAGACGGTGTTGCCTGGCGGTAGTGATTTTAGCTTTGTACACGAGCCTCCACAGGCACATGCTTGTTAGTCTCGGTTGAGACGATTGCACTATTGCTTGGAGGGGTTGTAACTTCCAGGCTAGTTTCCTTCAAGATCGCCTCCGCAGCTGCATATACCTGAGAAGGTGATCTAGATTTCCTGCAAAAATGATTGTCATTCTGAGATTTCCAAAGACACCACAAAAAGGTATATAGCGAGGCAATGTTTATTTGTGGGTGATTGGAAGTAAGGAGAGCTTTAATCGTTTGTGGAACTGAAGTAATGTGTTGGGCAACCCGGGAGCCATGACCGGCGCCAGCCCCGAAATCTGCGTCGCCTCACTGGAAACCCAGCACCCTCCACCCCGCTCGTCGTCAAAAGCTCGCCCACAGTCTCCAAACAAATCAACCCGCGAACAGGAAAAAGGGCACATGGATGGGTCGGGGGTCTTGCACTCACAGCAAGACTGGGGTGCCCGCGTCGATGCAGATCCGCGACTTTTGGCGGTGGGATTGTTCGTTGGTGTGGGGGAGCTCTCTCGTCGACAGAATCAGAGGAGAGAGAGGGGGGTGGGGAGAAGAAAATGTCGCACGAAGGAGAGAGGGAAGTGGTGACGTCTTGCAGGCCACATTTTTTTACGGTATAAACCAAGCTTTATTAACAAACTATAACTAGGAGTCCGGTTTACAGGAATTACGATGTCCTTTATTAACAAACTATAACTAGGAGTTCAGTTTACAGGAATTATGATGAATGCAGAGAGACTTGCGTGAGATCTTACATTAGATGAGATCTATGAGATTGATTTTTTTTTTAAATACATGTTCAAATGTTCTCAAAAAATTTGTGGACACGCATCAATGTTTGATGTACAACCTCAAAAAAGTTTATCTACTAATTCAACTTATATTAATAGAAACAAAAAAGGCAAATTTGTAGGTGAATAGTGGTGAAGCACTATTCACCAAAAACTGCTACTATTCACATTCGAATTTGTCTTTGTTTAATCTCTAAATGTACATTGAGTTTTGAGCTGTTTTTTTCCCGGAGCTGTAGACATACCCCACATGAATGTTTTCAAACAATTTCAGATTTTTCGAAATGTCTAAATATGATTACTTTTTGGGGGTTGATCTCACGATCTCACCTAAATGTGAGATCTCACACAAGTCTCCCCTGGGTGAACCCAGCCACAAGTGGCGCCCAATATCTATAGAAGAAGAAAATTTAGCTAAGTTGTGTGCATCAAAATTCAAATTTCAACCCTAAAAAATGACCTCGCAGCTAACAAAATCTCTAGAGCACTCCACAATCTCCTTGGATAGCATTGTAAATCCCATCTGTTCTATTCTTTACCTCAACTACTACTATTTTGCAGTCACATGCAACGATAACTTGATCCAAAGATAAGTCAAGAGCTAGGGCCAATGCTTCTCGGCAAGCAAGCACTTCAAGTGTTGTTGGTTCAGTTATATCTCTGAAAACCATAGATGATGAGCCCAAGAACGGCCCTAGATGGTCACGGCATATAGTTGCGGACACGCCCCTTCTGCCATCCACTATTGTAGGATGCTGCTAACGTGACACGTGAATCAGAGACCCTTCGACGAAACTATGTGTGATGTATAAATCGCAAACGGTGTCGTAATAAAACCGTCACCAATAAGACGAAATATGTGCGATGAAGGAGACATCAAGCACGATTCAGATTAGAGTTGCGTGTGCGATATGTGTGCTACTTGTGAACTGTGTTGGGATTTCCCCGAAGAGGAGGGGATGATGAAGTACAGTAGAGATAAGTATTTCCCTCAGCTATGAAACCAAGGTTATCAATCCAGTAGGAGAACTAATCAACACTATGTAAACAACACCTGCACACAAACAACAAATACTTGCAACCAACATGTAGAGGGGTTGTCAATCCCTCAACGGTATTGAGAAAGATTAAATTGTATGGGTTTTGATAAATAGATCTAACAAAAATACAAAATAAAAAAATTGCAGCAAGGTATTTTGGTTTTAATATATGATAGAAAATAGACCCGGGGGCCATAGTTTTCACTAGAGGCTTCTCTCAAGAAAATAGCATATGGTGGGTAAACAAATTACTGTTGGGCAATTGATAGAAAAGCAAATAATTATGACGATATTCAAGGCAATGATCATGTATATAGGCATCACGTCCAAGACTAGTAGACCGACTCCTGCCTGCATCTACTACTATTACTCCACACATCGACCGCTATCCAGCATGCATCTAGTGTTAAGTTCATGAAAAAACGGAGTAATGCTTTAAGCAAGATGACATGATGTAGACAAGATAAACTCACGTATGAAATAAATCCCATCTTGTTACCCTTAATAGCAACGTTACATGTGTGTCATGTCTCTTTCTGTCACTGAGATTGAGCACCGCAAGATCGAAACTGTAACGCCCAAGATGCGATTCTATCCCAATCACATGATGAACTCATGATTAGGGGCACAATCGCATTTCGAGCGCGTAGCAAGGTGGCATACAAATACATACAACAAAGTGAATAGATAGAATACGAGATCCAGGCAACACTTGCCCCAGAATAGCATAAATATGACAATCATCCATACATATAGTAGAGTCCGACTACGGACTAGATAAAAAGAAAACACCACCCTGCTACTATCCCCAGATACTCCGACTAGGTCCTCTACTGATCGTCCGGATAGGTAACATAGAAATACCCACGATCCTCGTCAAACTCCCACTGGAGCTCAGTGGCATCTCCTGCATCAGACTCAACGGTACCTGCAACTGTGTTTGTAGTATTCTGTGGGCCACGGGGACTCAGCAATCACCCACGGTATCAAGACTAACAAAGCTTAAATGGGTATGGCATGGTTAAGTGGTGGAGTTGCAGCAAGCACTAAGCATATGTATGGTGGCTAACTTACGAATACAAGAACAAGGTGAGAAGCTACGCAAACGGTCGCAAACTAGTAATGATCAAGAAGTGATCCTGAACTACTTACGTTCAAACATAACCCCACCGTGTTCTCTTCCCGAACCTCATCGAAAAGAGACCATCACGGTTACACACGCGGCTGGTGTATTTTAAAGAGTTTAGTGTCAAGTTCACTACAACCGGATATTAAAAACTCCCATCTGCCACATAATCGTGGGCACGGCTTTCAAAAGTTTAAACCCTGCAGGGGTGTCCCAACTTAGCCCATGACAAGCGCACGATCCGCGGAGACAATCCTCCATCTCGGGACACCCCGATCAAACTCGGAATCCCGGTGCACAAGACATTTCGACAATTGTAAAACAAAACCAGCAAGACCTCCCTACGTGCCGACACCCTGATAGTAGCCGCGCGTATCTCGTCTTAGGCCACGATCGGATGAGCGAAGCTTATGGTCGCTGAGACCCAAGTTGCCAAGGGGGCGTCGCAAGGTGCTCTAGTTTGGACCAACACTCATGAGGAGCACTGGTCCGGGTTGTTGATTAAGAATCCTCGGGTTAATTACTCCCAATGCAGATTTTAGTTGTTTTTACGCAAATGGTAAAACCAAAGTTGGGCCTTGCTGGAAGAGTTTTATTCAAAGCGAACTGCCAAGGGGGGCCCATAAACCCCGACCGCGTTAGGAACGCAAAATTCAAGGAACATAACACCGGCATGACAGAAACTAAGGCGGCAAGAGTGGAACAAAACACCGAGCAAAAGGCCAAGCCTTACACCTGTCGGCGTACGACACCTATAAGATCGCGTTCCCTTTACGGTTCGGTAGGGAGAGTGGTATGCACAAAGAGCATATCTAACGATCAACGCAAGGGGATTTTTACCCAGGTTCGGGCCGCTGAGAAGCGTAATACCCTACTCCTGCTTTAGTTTATTGTGGATGTTTAAACCCAAGCTCCAGGAGCGCTAGCAATGAACAGTACGTTCGAGCAGCAGCTACGCATGCAGAATGGGCTAGAGAGCGTCCTCCTCCCTGTAGCTACGCCTTGGGCCTCCTTTTATATGTCCAAGGGGTCACCAACAGTGGCGTTCAGTACATACATTGAGGTGTAAAGTAGCTACAGTGTTTACATACTTATCACAAACGATTTAGGACAAACGCATTAAATGCTCCATTTAGGTGTCCTTAATTTCTTGGGGACAGAAAAAGGGGCCATCCCATCAGCACCGCTTAAGCCCATCCACCACTAGAACCATGCCACGCAACCAGGAGGACAAAACCCAAATGACAGGCTGGTCACTGCGCTGGAATGGTGGCAGGGTGGTGGAACCTTGTCGGGTCATCCCGGCAAGGATCTTGCCGGGTCTTCGCGGGCCATCCTGGCAAGGATCTTGCCGGGAGCCAAGCTCTCGGTCTTCTTTCTTCTGGTCACTGGTTTGAACGCCTTCTTGATAATCTTGCACTTGTTTCCAGCTGTCCTCCGGCAGGCCCTGCCGCTGGTACGGCTACAACTGCCCGTGCATAAGTATGGGGTACTAAAGGACCCAAGCTTTAGTACACCGACACCACCCTTTACCAAGTATATAGATGCATTAATTAAATAAGAGATATTGTGATATCCCAAGATATCCATGTCCCAACATGGAACAACCTGCACTGCACCTGCAACTAGCAACGCTATAAGAGAGGCTGAGCAAGTGGTAACATAGCCAAACAACAGTTTGCTAGGAAGGTGGGTTAGAGGCTTGACATGGCAATGTGGGAGGCTATATAAACAAGTGATAGGTAGCGCGACATAGCGATAGAATCGAAAAACTAGCAAGCAAAGGTAGTAGTGATATCGGGGGTAATGATCATCTTGCCTGAAATGTCCTCGGTGGTATCGGTAACTTGCTCCTCGTGAACGTACTCAACAGGGTCCTCGGTCACGAACTCGTCTCCCGGAACTACCCAAAAGAAAGCACAAGCATATAATAAACAAACAAGGCATGGCAAGAACATATACTTCATGCAACTCTAACATGAATGCATATGAAGAACGTTATGCACGGGGCTACGGTTCTACCGGAACGAGGGATACGTCAATGGGAAGGAAATGGTGAAGACACAAATGGATATGGGCAGAATCTTGGTAAACCAAGCATGCCACTAGAAAGTTTGGATGATTTCGGTTAAAATTGATATAAAGATCACCGGGAACGGATGCACGGTTTGCAAATGACAAGCGAAACAAAATGCAATGCAATCTGTTGGAAACAGCAACATGACAACTTTGATGCAAAGTTTAAATATGCTACAACATTCCAACATGAAAACCAATGGCATGGAAAGATAGTGCATGACATGTACTACAAAACATGATTGCTGAGCTACTACTAAAACTCACTAGAACATGTTTAAAACAGCATGGCAAAATTGCAAATGATAACAGTTTAACAGACTTAGCAGAAATACTGGACATGGCAGAAAACAGATCTGGATTGCAATGTTTAGGGCTAGCATACTACATGCAACAGGAACTTTACATGGAAAATATGAGCATGGCAGGCTTGTACTAAATGTACTTAACAAAACTCCCTTGTGAGCATGCTCCAAAAATCTACAGATGTGATGATAGTATTAATGCAAAATGACAAGTTATATATGGCAGTTTTCAGACTTAGCAAAATAAGCATGTCATGGCAGAAACAAATTCATGTAGGCATGTTTGCAAGCTTGTGGCACTCACTACAAAGCATATCATGGCATGCAAATGAAACTAGCAGCAAGATGGCATGTTTGTGCTCCTAACCATGTCATGGAATTGCTCATATGAAAATCACACAAAATCATATAAAAATGACAAAATGGCATATGCTATAAAAATAACATGTACATGAACTTGCTCAAATGATGAAATGGATGCCACCAATGGATTCCTTGGATTTTTCTAGCCCAAAAACATATATAATATGTTGGGATCACTCTAGGAAAAATCCCACAAATGCACAAAATGCAAGCCTGCCTAAAATAGAAAAGACGAAATAGGCAATATTCCCTAAATGGAAATGTCCAGAAATGGACTTGCCTTAAATGGAAAGATGCTATTTGCCAGAAATGGAATATGCTGGATTTGAATAAAAGAAAAAGAGAAAGAAAAAGAAGAAAAGGAAGGAGGGGTTGACAGGTGGGTCCTGGCCCCTGTGTGGCTGATGAGTGGGTCCCGCAGGGTCCCACATGGCAGTGACTCGCGGCGGGGCAAAACAGAGGAGAAACAAGGGAGCTGCCAGCCGACCGATGGGCATGGCGGAGGCCTCGCCGGAGCAGCTCCGGTGACCAAAGCTAGCGGCAGAGTGGCGCTACGAGACCGCCAGGCGATCCCGCACACACGCCTGACACGCACGGAACCGAACGACGACGGGAACGTCGCCGGCGATGAGGTGACAAAGACGGCGACGACGGAGGCGAACGCGGCACGCGAAGGGCTTAGGCGAGAAGCTGCGTGCACTGATCGACACTACGCGGTACGACGAACACGACAGACACGCGCGGATGGCCTACGGTGGTCGGAGCACTCGCCGGAGGCGAGGTCCGACGGCGACGTGTTCGGGCGCTCACGGCGAACGACGACAGAGCGAGCAACACAGGGGAAGAAGGGCACGAGGCGACGCGGGTGCTCACCACAAACACGCACGCGCGTTCGGACGGAGGCGACGAGGTCAGGGATGCCGGAATTTCGCTGGAGAAGGTACGGTGGCCGACGGTGAAGAAGAGGAAGAAGGCGGCGGAGTCTTGGTCTCCCTCGGTGAATTAGTGGACGAAGAGGATGTAGACAACATCGGCGAACTCTCCGGACAAGCTTGATGAGGCGAAGGAGGCCGGAGCTCACGCCAGCGCCATGGCCGTGCTCTCGGGTGCGCTCGGGACACGATCGGGGCGGTGGATCTGGTGGCTCTAAGCTCCTGGCGGCGGTAGAGGACGGAAGAGGGAAACCCTAGGGGGTTGGTGGACAAGGAGATGGCTTAAAAGGGGGGGGGGGGGGGGGCAGGAGGGCGCTGGGAATGGACGTCGACGCTCTCGGCCGCGACCATGTGCGTGCACGGCGAGGGGGACCGAGGAAGGGGAAAGGTGGGTGAGCGGGCTGGCGCGGTCGCTGACGGGTGGGGCCTGCCAGGCCACGTGTCGAGGAGCCAGATGTGACACCCCCGGCTTAATCGTGCACTAATCATACACGCAAATGCACACGATCAAGCCTAAGGACTCACTTGAAGGAATCACAACACAGCTCTAAAACATAAATAAAGGCATACAAGTATTATATTACAAGCCAGGGCCTCGTGGGCTCGAATACATAAGCTTGATGTCAACAAGCATTAGCGGAAGCGTTAGATATCTGACTACATATATAAAAGAGAAACAGACAAGCCTTTAAAAAGGCGGTGCAAAACAAAATCTACAATCGAAAAGGCACAGGCCTCCTGCCTGGGACCCTCCGAACCTACTCCTGGTCGTCAGCCAACTCGTAGTAGTAACCACCCTCGGAGTAGTAGTAGCAGTCGTCGATGGGGGCAGCTGTCTCAGGGGCTCCGTCATCTGGTCGCATCATTCGGGTATGGGGAAAAAGAGGAAGCAAAGCAACCGTGAGTACTCATCCGAAGTACTCAGCAAGCAAGGATCTACACTACATATGCAACATTATCAAAGGAATGCTGTATATGTGGACTGGGCTACAGAAATGCCAGAATAGAGAGAAGGCCTAGTCCTATCGAAGACTAGCATCTTCAGCATCTTCAAGCCTCTTCAGCGGTCTTGCAGCATTAGAAGAGTGTAGATCAGCATGATGTAAAGTAGTAGTAGTGTTATCAACCTCGCCCAGAGATCCTTCCTCGACTCCCTGCGAGAAAGCAATCCCAGAGCCATACTATCCAGTTATCAACCTCGGCCAGAGATCCTTTCTTGACTCCCTGCGAGAAAGCGATCCCAGAGCCCTAGTATCCATTTCTATCCAGTTCTAGTTGTATCGATCGGGATACAACTTCGAGCGTCCGTTTCCGAGGATCCGGCTATGCATAGATTAGTTCTTCCCTGCAGGGGTGCACCAACTTACCCACCACGCTCGCTTAACTCCGGCCGGACACACTTTTCTGGGTCATGCCCGGCCTCGGCCAAACGACACACCGCAACCCTACCTAGAGCTCAGCAGAGAGGTCCCCGTCGGTCTATATCCTAAGCGCTCAGGGGTCTTGGGCCATCGCCCTGTGCACTCCGGGTCGTTGCGTGCAGGGTGAAGCCAGGCACCAGGAGGGCGCCGGTTCGTCCCGGCCGCGATGCTGAACTGGACATCTGACAGAGCTTTCGGCTGATGCTACGATGTAGAGTGCCCATAACTTTTCCCGCGTGATGGTTAGTGCTATCGGGCCAGAGGCCCACTCAGATCATATATCCAAATCGCTAGTGTTTTGGTAGTGCGGTAACGAGCAGAGACTCATGATCGATGTGACGCCATCACCCCGTCTCGAGGACTTGCGGCAAGGGCTAAGAATGCCCGACCACGCCTCGTATTTAACTCTCGAGTACCCTCCAGGCCAACCCGTCTCCACATCACTCGCGGGTACCCCTCAGGGTCGACCTGCCTTTCCAAGTAACAGTTGTAAAGTCCAAGTATCTGTGTGTCCATAACATCAGGGAATCCGAGGTATCACCCTCGTTGGATTCCTACTCGATGTATGCGTCAAGGTGAACTTAGGAGGAATCACCCTCGAGGTTCACACTTGAGGTGTTGCACGACAGCGTCGTTATCGGGAGTGGTGAAGGAGGAATCACCCTCGATGACCACGACCGAATAGCTACTCTCCAGAGTTAACATCAGAAGTGCTAAACGAGGTATCACCCTCGGCACTCGATAGTAACACTGCAGTGTCGTACAACTAGGGGGTGATGTGCGGTGCTAGGGCCTGGTTGTCGATCACGTTGATCGAGTCATCTGATAATCCAGCGGGGCAACTAGGACAAGGTGGGGTCTCTGGTGGGTCTCTATCCAGCCTATACTAGGCAGTTTAGGATAAATAGGTAGGTAACAATAGCAGGTTACAAAATCAGGCTATGCATCAGAAATAGGATAAACAGTAGCAGCAGCAATTTCTAATGCAAGCATAAGAGAGAAAGAATAGGCGATATCGACATGTTCAAAGGGGGGGTGCTTGCCTGGTTGCTCGGCGGCAAAGGCAGAGTCGTCAGTAGTGTAGCCGGTCTCCGGAGCTGCGTCGGTCTCGGGGACTATGTCGGTACTGGGATCTACCGAGAGAGAAGAGGGGGAAGAAATAGATAAATACATAGCAAACTTAGGCAACACAGAGCATGCTATGCTAACGTGCAGTGCAGGGTTGCCTAAAAGCGTGTCTAAATCATTTTAGTTATTTTAGGATTAAAGTTGGATTTATTAACCGGTGTATATGCACTATTCATCTATCGGAAATGGGCTAAAGGTTGCGGGTTCACCTCCGTAGAGGGTCCCGACACGGAAATAGATAGCGCGGTTGGATTCGTCTCGTCGTTCTGAGCAACTTTCATATATAAAGTTTTTCCATTCGAGCTATGGTTTATTTTCAATGATTTTTCAAAGTTTTAAACATTTTCTGAAATTATTTTATTTAATTAATTCTGAATTATCCATAATAGTATCTGGTGATGTCACCATGATGCAATGCTGATGTCAGTGGTCAACAGTACAGCTGACCGGGGTCAAACCTGACCAGTGGTCTAGTGGGTCCCACTGGTCAGTGACTGGACTAATTAAACATGGTTTATACTAGCTAATTAACCTAATCACCTAGTGGGCCCGCATGTCAGCGACAGATTAGTGTTTTAATTAACTAACCGATTTTCTATTTATTTAAATTCGTTTAATTAGGTGGGACCCACATGTCAGTGGGCCACGGCGCCCAGTCAGAAGTTGACCCAGTCAACTGGGTCAACTGGGGCCTGTGGGGCCCGCGGTCAGTGGCACTGAGGGTGGGACCCATAGGCGCCAGGTCAGCACGGAGGCCGGAGCAACACCGGCGACCTCTCCAGCGGCGAATCTGCGCCGGAGTTGGCCGGGAAACGTGTACAGGGCGAGGGAGGGGGTGCGGCCTGGCTCGTTCGAACATGCGCTCCGTCGCACGTCGAACGGTGGCGGTGGTTGGAGCTGGGGAGGCTGGAATACTCACCGGTGACGACGTCGGGCGGCGGTTGTTTGGGGCATGCTACGGGATGGGGGCTATGGTGCAAGCGCGGTCAAAGCAAGTGGCTAGGCGAGGCCTACGCGGCATGGCGTGTCCATCTGGCACAAGCCCGCGACCGTTTGGTCGCCGGAACGGCGCCGGCGACGAGTTTTACAGCGGCGAGCTCGGGCTAAACGAGGACGACGACTAGAGACAGCAAACGGCGATGAGAGAGGGAGAGGAGGAAGCGGAGGCTTACATCGAGCCTGCAGATGTGCGAGATCGTGCTCGGGGAGGGCTTGAGGTGGCGAATCGGCGCCGGAGGCGAAGATGACCGTGCGGGGAAGAAGAGCTCGGGGAGGTCGATGCAGCGGCGAGCTCCAATGCGCGGCGTCAGGCAACGTAGTCGAGGTCGGCGGTGACGATGGACATGTCGGAGAGGCAATCGAGGCACGGTGGCCGTGGGATCGAGCAGTGGCGGCGGCGGCATCTTTCGGGCGAGGTGGGGAAGAAGAAAGGTGAGGCGCGAGCGAGCGAGTGAGGGGCTAGGGTTGCGGGAACGAACGAGAGGGGCTCGGGGTTTCTCTTATCAGCGTTGGGGAGCCGCGGGATCGTCGACAGCGAGGCGAGCGCCGTTCGGATGCGCGCGCGCGCTAACGCGTGCGGGAGGATGGAGAAGACCCGACTGGTGGGCTGGGCCTATACTGTTTGAACTTAGGCCCAGCGCCACAGTAGCAATTCGGCCTTTTTCTATTTCTTATTTTATGTTTAACTCTGTTTTGCAAATTGTTTGAGCACTTCTGGACTTTTTATCAAATGTGTGACCTAGCTCCTAAATTGCAGTGCAATATCCTCTAACACCAGAAATTGGTTTGGGTAAAGTTTAATTTCATTTGTAAATAGGGTTAATAAAAATGTATTAAAAGGTGCTGTTTGGCTACTGTTTGATGTTGCTAGAGTGACTTAACTAATTCACTTAATGTGGATTATATTTTTATAATTGCTTCTGGATTATTTGCAATATTATGAACAATTTTGATTTGCTGTTTGAAGAAATAATTATTTGACTTGCATTTCAAATTTGAATTTGGGTTTGATTTCGGACAAGTGGCAGATTGACTGAGTGATCATGATAACATGGTCACTATTAGAGAGAGATCACTGTAGTGTGATAGTGGGGATGTTACAAATCTCCTTCACTACAAGAAATCTCGTCCCGAGATTTAAGTGGGGAAGTAAAGGGTAGCTTCGGGAGAACTGACCCTTATAGGGTTGATTATCTGGTGAACAATTCAGGGAATGTGGCAGAGGTATCTCTCGAGTTGAAACTTAGGAAACATCGAGAGCAAAGTATGAAGGTACAATAAGAAGTTTCAAGCGAATGGACATCCGATCGATATGTGAACAGGGTGTGAAAAGGGGTTCAGAACATCGGGAATATATCATCTCTCGGAGGGTGGCTCGTGATATGATACGAAGCCAAATGCAAGAATATTTTGGAAGCAAGGTTGTTCAGGAGAGTCAGGTTCCGATCCTGTGGAACTGTGATGAGGGTTGATCGAGAGTAGGGAGAACGGTGTCATCTTACCGGCCACGACAGCAAGGTATGTCAGAGAATAGTCTGTCAGTTATGTTGGTGACAACATCGGTACCAAGGGCGAGGGACGAAGAGAACCATTTTCCTGCTCGTTGAACGAGGCAGACCAATAGGCAAAGTTCTCGTCCATCGGTGGTTACCAGAATGTCATCAACAATAGTAACAGGGTCTTACTGACAGAGTTGTACACCGGGGTGTTTTATAAGCAGGGAATTATTTCTGCTTATATTATATAGATCATGAGAAGGTCAAACAAACCAATGGAAAGGAAAATGTGTTTACACACCAGAATTGGGAGTATATCCTTCCGAAGGAAAAGCGGAGCATGATATACATGATGGGACAGCAAGTTCAAAAGCATTTAGTTAAAGGGGCGAGGGAAAAATCAAGATGTTACCCGTACAACGGTGTCCGGATAATAGATCAAGAAGCACTTGGCAATGTGCCTCCAATGTTCATCTTGGTGTTCGGAATACCACAGTCATGCTTCGAGGCAGCAATGATATGGTGTCAAGTAAAGATTGGGTTCGAAGATATCAAGAGATACCGAGAAACAATTCCAAGATTATCTCAGAACGTAAGGAATAACAAAGCACAACCAGGTCTGTGTTGGCAGAAAGTCAAGATGTCATCGATGATATCACAAATCATCGAGGGGCAGGTGACGAAGACATGTACCTAGGGTAGGGTAATAGGCCTGACCTAGACACCCTTACCTGAGGACACTGCCCTAAGGCCAAGGACATTCAAAGGATAGCACCATCTACCGACTGAAATCGCCACAGGGTGCAACCCACTCGACCAACAGTTCACTCGGATAACCCAATTCCATTCGACCGGGGTGTACTCACTCGACCGCACCAGAAACCACTCGGAAGACAGAAGATCTAAGGTCACTCAGGATGGCAAGGGTCAGGCGTTCACTCCGTAGTCTTAATGATCATTTATTGGCCTTTATTTGCTGGCGTTATCAGTAACGTCCTGTCTTTATAGACATTGAAACCCTTGTAACGTGGGACGGTTGGGGCCCTGGCGCACTCTATATAAGCCACCCCCCTCCTCAGGCATAAGGGTTCGCACCCCCTGTAACTTCACGCATAAGTCAATCGACCGAGCCTCCGCGCACCGAGACGTAGGGCTGTTACTTCCTCTGAGAAGGGCCTGAACTCGTAAATCTTGCGTGCACAACCTCACCGTAGCTAGGAACTTGCCTCCTCATACCTACCCCCCATTCTACTGTCAGACTTAGAACCACGACAGTTGGCGCCCACCGTGGGGCAGGTGTCTTAGCGACTTTCCGGTGAGGTTGCGATTTTTTCCGATTCCCATCATCATGGTTTCGGGTGGATGTTTGGCCGAGGGCCACGAGATCCGTTTCGGCGCGCTCGTCTTCATCGCCGACGACTCCGCCTGGCTCCAGGAGGCCCCCCTCGACGTCGAGACGTTCCCCGTCCGCGGGGCGACGCACTTTCGTGCATGTGTCCCCGACGTCCTTCTGCGGCAGCCGTCGACCCAATATCAGTCGTTTCCTACGGCGTCTTCATTCCCCGCTGTTCGCCGTCGCAAGCGATCCGGTCGATCGCGGCTTCAGCGGTGGGTGAAGCATGCAGTGGCACGTCAATCGGCCACCCCTCAACTCGCGGCAATTGAGCCCGATGAATCTCTCTACGGCCTGTTCGATCTGTCGACTGGCTCCGTCGAGACTCTGTCCGAGTGCGACAGCAGCGATCCTGCGGTGGAGGTCCTGATGGTCGACACACCGCGTAGCCCGCCTGGCATGCGTCGCAACAGAGGCGGCGACGGCGGTGGCGATCCGTCGAGTGTTCACGAGGAATACCACCCCGAAACCCTCTCTTCACAGCGGAGGGAGGAACTTCACCGCTGTAACGAGGAAGCACTCCACACGCCCATCGTCGGAGAGACCTCTGAGGCTCGGGCCTTGGAGGTAGCGCGCTTGGCTAGTTTGGCTGAACGCACTCGACTGGAAAATCTTCAGCATGCACTCGACGAACATGCTCGGCAGCGGATTCCTGAGTCCAGTCGACGGCGGCAATTATTCCCTCCTGAACCTCAGGTATACTGCACCCCGATTCAGAATCTTGCAGCTGCAGCTCGTATAGCAGAATCCATCCAGCCATCCCAGTCAGAAGCTGGACGAGGTTTGATGCAGATCCGGGCTCTGCTCCGGGCGGCAGGAGACCAAAACACTGCAGTATCATAGTTGCGTGACAGAATCCATAACAGATCTGTGGTGGCTGACACAGTTCAGTCGGCTCACAGCCCAAGATCGCCTCCGCGGCGTGAAGGGCTGGTGCATCACCAGGATCAACATTTGGGTCGGATCCACGAGCAGTACGATCATCGACTCGGCCGTGATGATCGCCGTCGAGCGCCTACACCCCCTCCGAGAAGCGGATCATATGTGCCCCGGCACTATGATGACAGGCGCCCGTACAGCGGAGGGCGGAGGACGCCGGTCGACCCAAGGGAGCCAGGGTTTGATGCGAGGTCAATTTTAGTGCAAGGTTTGGTCGACAGGAACCGAGCACACAGAGAGAGGCAAGGCAGGGATCGCCCGAGTGGAAGCAGGATTCATGTTCCGGGTCCCGAGTGTTTTAGCAGATCTATCAGAGCCGCTGAGATCCCCCCAACTTCAGGTTGGCGACTGGGGTTAGTAAGTTCACCAGTGAGTCAAAGCCTGATACTTGGCTGGAAGATTACCGAGTGGCTGTCCAGATCGGTGGTGGAAATGATGAGGTAGCTATGAAACACCTTCCTCTCATGCTGGAAGGGTCGGCCAGAGCATGGCTGAATCAGTTGGCTCCAAGCAGTATATTCAGCTGGGAGGAGTTAGCCCGAGTGTTTGTCAGGACATTTGAGGGCACATGCAAACGACCTGTGGGGTTGACAGAATTGCAGCATTGTGTACAGAAGCCGATTGAAACTCTGAGAGATTACATCCAAAGATGGACCACATTACACCACACGGTAGAGAATGTATCTCAACACCAAGCAGTTTGTGCCTTCAAGGAAGGCGTTCGGTATCGGGAGCTTAACTTGAAATTCGGTCGGACAGGAGATATGTCTCTGACCCGAATGATGGAAATAGCCACCCGGTACGCTAATGGTGAAGAAGAGGACCGACTCCGCAGTGGGAAGGGCAAACCAGTCGCCCAAGACACCGGAGTGGGTCGGAAGCAGAAACGCAAAGCCGAGCCAGCAGGTCCAGGTGAAGCTGTAGTTGTAACTCAAGGGAAATTCAAAGGAAAGCCCAAGGGACCCTGGATCCCCAAGAAGGTGAAAGATCAGGCTGGGAACGATGTGTTGGACTTGCCATGTCACATTCACACCAAGAAGGATGAAGAGGGAAATCTAATTTATCCCAAACACACCACTCGACAGTGTCGGCTCCTGATCCAGCAGTTCCGAGAGAAACAACCCAATGAAAAGGAAAAAGAGTCTGACAAGGATGGTGATCAGGAAGAAGATGATGACGGTTTCCCTAACATCAATTCCACTTTGATGATTTTTGCTGACATTGAGAGTAAAAGTCGACTGAAAGTCATCAACAGAGAGGTAAACATGGTTGCTCCGGCAACGATTGAAATGGTCAAAGACTCCCATCACATTCGACCAATCTGACCACCCACCGCACGTCGCCACCCCCGGGAGGCAAGCGTTGGTGGTCGACCCGGTCGTTGGGGGCACCCGACTGACCAAAGTCTTGATGGATGGTGGCAGCGGCCTGAACATTTTGTATGCAGAGACTCTTCGTGGGATGGGCATTCCGATGTCCAGGCTCAGTGAGAGCAACATGCGGTTCCATGGTGTCATTCCAGGGAAGAAAGCTGATTCACTCGGATAGATCACTCTTGACGTGGTTTTCGGTGACTCAAAGAATTACCGCAAGGAGAAGCTGACATTTGAAGTTGTGGATTTTCACAGTGCCTATCATGCTATTCTGGGCAGAACTGCATATGCCCGTTTCATGGCTCGACCGTGTTACGTGTACCTCAAGCTGAAGATGCCTGGCCCCAAGGGCGTGATCACGGTCACTGGCAATCGGCAACGAGCAGAAGAGTGCCTCCAGAAGGGCTCTAAGATTGCTGATGAACAGATGGTAGCGATTGAAATGGAAGAGTATAAGAAGACTGCAAATCCGAGTGATTTGTTGCGCACTAAGAAGCCTGCTTCCGAGTCTGCATTTCAGTCGTCCGGTGAAACAAAGCCTGTTCACATTCACCCGACCGATCCCAGTGCTGCACCGACTCATATCTCGACAACACTTGACAGCAAATAGGAAGAAGCGCTCATCCAGTTCCTCCGTGAGAACTGGGACATCTTCGCATGGAAGCCATCTGACATGCCGGGTGTACCCAGGGGGCTGGCTGAGCACCGTTTGTGAGTCGATCCAAAGGCAAAACCCGTGAAAGAGCACCTCCATCGGTCCGCTACGGAGAAGAGAAAGGCAATCGGCGAGGAGGTGGCTCGGCTTTTGGCAGCTGAGTTCATCCGCGAGATTTACCACTCCGAGTGGCTCGCCAATGTTGTCATGGTTCCCAAGAAGGACGATTCACTCCGTATGTGCATTGATTTCAAGCATATCAACCGGGCCTGCCCGAAAGACCATTTTCCTCTCCCCCGCATCGATCAGATAGTTGACTCGACTACGGGATGTGAGCGATTGTCCTTCCTGGATGCATATTCCGGGTACCATCAGATCCTACTGTATGGACCTGATGAAATAAAAACAGCTTTTATCACCCCATTCGGGTGCTTTTGCTATGTCACCATGCCCTTTGGTCTCAAGAATGCTGGTGCCACATTCATGCGCATGATACAGAAGTGCCTGCTAACTCAAATCAGTCGGAATGTGGAAGCATACATGGATGACATCGTGGTTAAGTCGTGCAAAGGTTCCGACCTGCTGACTGACCTTGCTGAAACCTTTGCCAATTTGAGAAGATATGATATCAAGCTTAATCTGTCGAAGTGTACATTTGGAGTTCCAGGTGGAAAGTTACTCGGTTTCCTCGTTTCCGAACGTGGGATCGATGCAAACCCAGAGAAAGTTGGTGCAATCCTCCGAATGAAACGCCCTATGCGTGTACATGACGTTCAGAAGCTTACTGGTTGTTTGGCCACTTTGAGTCGATTCATCTCTCGCCTCGGTGAAAAGGCATTGCCTCTTTACCGACTGATGAAGAAATCTGATAAGTTCGAGTGGACTCCTGAAGCTGATGCAGCGTTTGCAGAGCTCAAAGCCCTGCTTTCCACCCAGCCGGTGCTTGCTGCTCCAATCAGCAAAGAGCCTTTGCTGCTTTATATAGCAGCCACTGGACAGGTTGTCAGTACAGTACTCATGGTCGAGCGGGAAGAAGAAGGCAAAACTTACAAGGTTCAATGCCCAGTATACTATATTTCTGAAGTCTTAACTCCATCCAAGCAGAGATATCCACATTATCAGAAGCTTGTCTATGGAATCTACTTGACCACGAAGAAGGTTGCACATTACTTCTCAGATCATTCGATTACAGTCATCAGTGACGCTCCGTTGTCAGAAATTCTAAACAACAGAGATGCAACTGGCCGAGTGGCAAAGTGGGCGATTGAACTCCTTCCGCTGGATATCAAGTTCGAGGCAAAGAAAGCGATAAAGTCTCAAGCGATAGCAGATTTCCTCGTCAAGTGGATTGAACAACAGTTACCGACCCAGATACAGTCAGAACATTGGACTATGTTCTTCGACGGGTCCAAGATGTTGAATGGTTCAGGCGCTGGAGTGGTCCTGGTATCTCCACGAGGCGACAACCTCAGATATGTTCTCCAGATTCACTTTGATTCCTCCAATAATGAAGCTGAATATGAGGCACTCTTGTATGGGTTGCGTATGGCCATTTCACTCGGCGTCCGCCGGCTAATGGTTTACGGTGACTCAGATTTAGTGGTTAATCAAGTGATGAAGGAGTGGGACATCAGGAGCCAAGCTATGACTGGTTATTGCAATGCGGTGAGAAAGTTAGAAAAGAAGTTTGAGGGGCTAGAGCTCCACCATATACCCCGACTGAAGAATCAAGCAGCTGATGACTTGGCGAAGATAGGATCCAAGCGGGAGCCTATTCCCAGCAATGTGTTTTTGGAGCATATTCACGCGCTGTCAGTTCAAGAAGATCCCTTCACAGAAGAGCCCCACAGCCTAAAAGTTCCACTGATCCGACTGAAGTTGAAATCCCAGCTGTGGTCGACTTGATCATGGAAGTTTTGATTGTTATTCCAGATTGGACAGTGCCGTACATTGCATATATTCTCAGGAAAGAGCTTCCAGAGGATGAAGAAGAGGCTCGCCAGATTGTCCGTCGATCCAAAGCCTTCACAGTAATGGGGGAGCAACTCTATAGAGAAAGTGTCACTGGGGTCGTTCAGAAATGCATCACTCTGGAAGAAGGCTGAATGATCCTCGATGATATTCACTCGGGAACCTGCGGTCACCATGCGTCTTCTCGGGCCATCGTGACCAAGGCGTACCGAGCAGGGTTTTATTGGCCACGGGCAAATGAGATGGCAAAGGAGATAATTGACAAATGTGAAGGCTGTCAGTTCTACTCCAACATGTCCCACAAACCCGCTTCAGCCCTGAAGACCATTCCACTCGTCTGGCCATTCACTGTTTGGGGTTTGGATATGGTGGGACCTCTGAAGACTGGCAGGAGTGGTTTCACCCATGTGCTTGTAGCAGTCGACAAGTTCACCAAGTGGATCGAAGCTAAACCTGTCAAAAACTTGGATGCAAGTACTGCGGTCAGCTTCATCAGAGGGTTAACATTTAGATATGAAGTCCCACACAGCATCATCATGGATAATGGGTCGAACTTTGATTCTGATGAGTTTCGAGCTTTCTGTGCATCCCAAGGTACTCGGGTCGACTATGCTTCAGTTGCCCACCCTCAGTCGAATGGACAGGCAGAAAGAGCAAACGGTTTGATTCTCAAAGGTCTGAAACCTCGATTGATGCGCGACCTCAAACATGCGGCCGGCACTTGGGTAGATGAGCTACCGTCAGTCCTTTGGGGATTAAGAACAACACCAAATCGGTCGACTGGTCAAACCCCCTTCTTCATGGTCTATGGGGCTGAGGCTGTGCTGCCGAGTGACTTGCTTCATAATGCGCCCCGAGTAGAACTTTTTTCAGAAGCTGAAGCAGAACGAGCTCGAGAAGATGCTGTTGATCTTCTGGAAGAAGAAAGAGAGATGGCCTTGATCCGATTGACCATTTATCAGCAAGACCTTCCTCGATTATATGCCAGAAATGTGAAGGGTCGAGCATTTCAGGAAGGGGACCTTGTGCTCCGAGTGGACCAGCAACGGCCTCACAAACTTGCCCCCGCTTGGGAAGGTCCCTTCATCGTCACCAAGGTGCTCCACAACGGAGCGTATCACCTCTACAATGTGGAGCATAATAAAGACGAGCCACGCGCTTGGAATGCGGAGCTACTCCGCCATTTTTATACTTAAGTGTTCAGACTGATGAGATGTAATAAAGAGTACCTTTCAGTTCGTGTATCAAAGACATGGTTTTACAGTCTCCTAAATGATTGTTGTTACTAATACATGTGTCCAAAATCCCCCAGTGGGTGGCTTAGCCGCGAATCCAATTCGCCAAAGTTTGTAAAATCCTACCGAGTGGTGAGCAACCCTCTCACTCGGGGGCTTAGCTGCAGTCCTGTACTCGCCTAAGTTTAAAAAAATCCTACCGAGTGATGAGCAACCCTCTCACTCGGGGGCTTAGCTGCAGTCCTGTACTCGCCTAAGTTTAAAAAAAAATCCTACCAAGTGGTGAGCAACCCTCTCACTCGGGGCTAGTGCAGTCTGTACTCGCCTAGTTTAAAAAATCCTACCGAGTGGTGAGCAACCCTCTCACTCGGGGGCTTAGCTGCAGTCCTGTACTCGCCTAAGTTTTAAAAATCCTACCGAGTGGTGAGCAACCCTCTCACTGGGGGCTTAGCTGCAGTCCTGTACTCGCCTAAGTTTGTAAAATCCTACCGAGTGGTGAGCAACCCTCTCATCGGGGGTTAGCTGCAGTCCTGTACTCGCCTAAGTTTTAAAAAATCCTACGAGTGGTGAGCAACCTCTCACTCGGGGGCTTAGCTGCAGTCCTGTACTCGCCTAAGTTTAAAAAATCCTACCGAGTGGTGAGCAACCCTCTCACTCGGGGGCTTAGTGCAGTCCTGTACTCGCCTAAGTTTAAAATCCTACCGAGTGGTGAGCAACCCTCTCACTCGGGGGCTTAGCTGCAGTCCTGTACTCGCCTAAGTTTAAAAAAATCCTACCAGTGAGTGAGCAACCCTCTCACTCGGGGGCTTAGCGCAGTCCTGTACTCGCCTAAGTTTAAAAAATCCTACGAGTGGTGAGCAACCCTCTCATCGGGGGCTTAGCGCAGTCCTGTACTCGCCTAAGTTTAAAAAAAACCTACCGAGTGAGTGATGAGCAACCCTCTCACTTGGAGGCTTAGCTGCAGTCCTGTACTCGCCTAAGTTTAAGAAAATCCTACCGAGTGATGAGCAACCCTCTCACTCGGGGTTAGCTGCGTCCTGTACTCGCCCTAAGTTTAAAAAAATCCTACCGAGTGGTGAGCAACCCTCTCCTCGGGGGCTTCTTAGAATGCAGTCCTGCACTCGCCTAAGTTTAAGAAAATCCTACTGAGTAATGAGCAACCCTCTCACTCGATGGCTTAGCTGCAGTCCTGTACTCGCCTAAGTTTAAAAAAAATCCTACTTAGTGACGAGCAACCCTCTCACTCGGAGGTTTAGCTGCAGTCCTGTACTCGCCTAAGTTTAAAAAATCCTACCGAGTGATGAGCAACCCTCTCACTCGGAGGCTTAGCTGCAGTCCTGTACTCGCCTAAGTGTAAAACATGCTCCATCCTGATCTGCAAGGACGACGAGGTGCAGGTCATCCGCGATCCTATCCTCAAAACTGCGTCTGTTCCGAGTGAAGATACAAGTTCCACTCGGAAATAAAAACAAGCATATTTAAGGGCAAACAAAGTTCAGACGAAGGACCTTAAAATTACTCGGGCATCAGGCCCGAGGAAGTTTTATGGTTACAAAATCACTCGGCATACCGAGGCAAATTGAACCGGATCATAAAAGTTCGGACGAAGGAGCTCAAAGTATTCGGGCATCAGGCCCGAAGGGAGTTTTACGGTTACAGAATCACTCGGCATACCGAGGAAAATTGAATCAGATCATAAAAGTTTCATTCACTCCGCAGAGGGGCTGGCAGGCTCGACAAACTCGTCCAGGTCAATTCCATCTGCGATTCGAGTAGCAGCAGCAATGAAGGTCTCCATGAAAGACTGGAAGTCGAGTTTCTTGGTGTTGGCGACCTTGATTGCCGCTAGCTTCTCTTCTCTGGCTTCCCTGCAGTGGACGCGAACCAGGGATAAAGCTACGTCAGCACCGCATCGAGCAACGGACTTCTTCCACTCCTGCACTCGACCAGGAATCTCGTTAAGTCGAGTCATCAGAGACTCGAGGTCGTTTCGGAGCGTGTCCCCTGGCCAGAGCGCTGTGTCGATCCGCGAAACTGCAACCTTGAGTCGAGCAAGATATTCCAAGGCACTGGCGAGGCGAGACTCCAGTCGGAGCACATTCATGGCTGCTTCATCTTTGACAGGGGAGTTGATAGGGTCCAAGTTCGTCTCGACTCGCCCGGTTTCTTCCTCGAAGTCTTGACAGAATTCTGCACTCACAGAGAAATAATGAGTCGACAGCGGTATGATGAGTCGACGAAAGCAAACCAATCGCACAGAGAAAAGTACCTTCAAGCATGAGGAATAATTTTTTGGCGAGTCCTCCCAGATAGTTCTCCAACTCGTCCCTCCTGCGGGTGATGTCTTCTACTTTGTCGGTCAGGGTTCGCTTGTCCTTCTTCAGACGAGTCACTTCTTTGTTGGCTTTGTCAAGAGCAGCCTTCAGCTTGGCATTCTCTCCCTCCAGCTGTCTGACTGAGGCCATCTTTTGGTCGGCAAGCGCCGCTTTGTCTTCGGCGGTTTTCTTCGCAACCGCAAGGTCAAGGTCCTTCTTCTCCAAAGCTTGTCTCATTGTTTCTAGAAAGAATAACATTCGAATCAGAAAAAGGAGGAGAAAAGGTGGCAAGAGAACCGGTCGACAAGCTTTCCTTACCAGCAGCGTCATCCTTAGCCTTCTGCAAGTTGTTTCGAGCCAACTCCAGGTCAAGATTGAGCTGGGTTTGCTTCTTCTCCAAGTCGGCAAACCGGGCTCCAAGATCACAAGATTTCTGTGTTCAGAAGATAGTCAGTCGGCAGACACAAAGACTACTGCCGAATCAAACATTCGCCAATAGTCTCGGGGACTACACCCAGTGGGTGCACTCAGCGTGCCCCCACTGGTCCGACTCTTTCAATCGACTTGGTCCGTCCAGTCAAAAAAAAAACTCAAACCATAGCCGACTGCCCGCAGTCGACTACGGTCTCGGGGACTACACCCAGTGGGTGCACTCAGCGTGCCCCCACTGGTAAAGGTTCCACTCGGCATGATCTGCCCAGCCCGAGTGGAAAAGATCTGTTAAAAGACCCCCGCCGAATCAAACATTTGACGGCGGTCTCGGGGACTACACCTAGTGGGTGCACTCAGCGTGCCCCCACTGGTTCAGAGATTCGATCAGCACAACCTAGTCGACTCAAGTAGAAAAACTACTCAACAGAAATTAAAACACCCAGTGGGTGTACAGACTGACAATGGGTGTGCAATTAAGGTTCCAAAACGCTCATCCACGGACGTCTTGCAGATAAAGCAGCAGTTCCTAAATATCATATCCCAACAGAACAAGCGTCAAGATGGAGTTCAGTCGGAAGTAAGCTAACCTGGACATTGGCCTGAAGTGCTGAGCTGGCATCATAAGCAGCTTGACTGGCCTCGCGCACCACCTTCATCTGCTCCATCATAACGCCAGCCTAGCGTATAGCCTCCTTGGCAGCACTCACTTGGTCTTCTGGGACTTGATGGGCGGTGGGAGGTGCAGTCGGTGTATCAGTTGCAGTAGCTTGAGAGCTTGAGGCATGAAGTTGGACAAACAGAGGAAGGGCCCGCACAGTCGACGACGAAGGACGAGCACTCGACAAGGGATTCGCAAAAGTAACGGAGGCACGGTTGAAGTCCCCGGATTGCTGGATAGCTGGTTCCGTCGCCGGCTTCGACTGGGGCGTCTTGCTAGCTGGCACCTTCTTGACTGAGGCCCTGCTCCTCCTACCCACGAGTTCCTGTGGCTCATTTTCATCATTGTCTTGAAGTTCAATAACATCTCGCGGAGCTGCAAAAGAATCGACCACAAGAGTTCAGTCGACTGTAGAATTGGCTAGCAAAGAAAAGATGAGATAATAGGGGTCATACTCGCTGTGGAGGTGACCGCGTCCTCCATCTCCTCGTCACCATCATCTTGGTAAGCAGAAGTCTCGGAGGTAGCAGCACTGCAAATCTCAAGGTTCACTCGGTCAAGCAAGTGGATGAGTCGGCAACTGATATAAGATTCTTCAAACAAAGGGTGAAAACGAAACGCTTACGCAGAGGCGACGGGAACGTCAACCTTGATCTTGGGCAAAGCCTTCCGTGGCTTGGACGGCACGGTCTTGAGCTGCTTCGGAGCCTTCTCAGTCGGCACCGGAGAAGATGTCTGAGTGCGCTTCGAAGTTTGTCCAGTCGGTGCTGCCACCTTGCCCCGGATACTTGCTGGGTCGTGCTTGTGCTTGGAACGCTTTTCCGTGTGAGGTGGAGAATCGACCTCCTCCTCACTGCTCGAGTTTTCCTGCTCTTCATCACTCTCCCCATTGGAGTTCCAGTCGCCGCTGTCGCCTCCGCTCTCTTCTCCTTCCTGGATCTGCTCCCCGTTAGGCATCGAGTACATCTCAGTATATATCTGCGAAGCAAAGAATCGAACAAGCATCAGTCGGTTCCAAAGACAGTTTACAAATTAGAGTAAAAGTCACTCGACATCGAAGGTCTGACCTTGTTTGGTTCGTTATCAGCGCCGAGTGGCAGAATTCTCCTAGACCCCCTGGGGTTGTCCCTGTTTCCGGTAATGCTCTGCAGCCACCGCGCCACCGTCTCCTCGGCAACTTCCTCCGGGTAGATCCGAGCAGAATCATCAGTGCCCGAATACATCCACATAGGATGACCGCGGGCCTGGAGCGGCTGGATGCGGCGAGTGAGAAACACCTCTAGCAAATCCATGCCGGTCATGCCATCGCGGACAAGTTGGATTACGCGGTCAACCAACATGTTCACCTCAGCCTTTTCTTCTGGAGTTACTTTCAAGGAAGAGGGGTTTTCAATTCGCCCCATGGTAAAGGGAGGAAGGCCAGTCGACTGACCAGGAGTTGGTTTGTCCTTACAATAAAACCAGGTCGACTGCCACCCTCTGACCGAATCGGGAAGAGTCATAGGTGGAAATGTGCTTTTGCCTCTCATCTGGATCCCTAGATCTCCGCACATCTGAATCACGTGCGTCCTCTCATCACTTGGATTGGCCTTTTTCACAGACTGTGAGCGGCAGGTGAAGATGTGTTTGAAGAGACCCCAATGCGGTCGACAACCCAAGAAATTCTCACACATGGAGACAAATGCAGCAAGGTATGTGATGGTGTTCGGAGAAAAGTGATGAAGTTGGGCCCCGAAAAAGTTCAGAAAACCTCGGAAAAAAGGATGAGGGGGCAGAGAAAAACCACGGTCGACGTGGGTCGCGAGGAGGACGCACTCACCCTCCTGCGGCTGCGGCTCGGTCTCATCACCTGGCACCCTCCAGGACCCATGGTCGATCAAGCCCCCCTCGACCAGATCTTCCATATCTTCTTGCTGAATCGTGGAGCGAATCCAATCGCCCTGGATCCAGCCAGGCGGCAGGCCGGATCTCGACGACGAGCCACCCGGACTCGTCTTCTTGCCCTTCGCTGCCGCCGTCGCTTTCTTCACACGCTCCAAGGCCGCTGTCTTCTCTTTCCCCATCGCGGCAAGCTGCGCTCGGGCGGGGCGGCGGCGTCGAAGGTGGCGGCGAATGCGGTGGTGAAACAGGAGAGGAGGAAGGAGATGAGGAGCACAGTACCGGGCTCATCGACCCCGACGCCTTATATGGGCCTGCTCCCGAGTGGCTGACTAGTGGGCCCAGGCAATCCAGTCAAATCCCGCAACAGTCGCGCGCTGCATACGTGGCGGAAAAGGTGGCACGAAAATCGAGGCGTCCCTGCCTAACCCGCTCCGTCTACTGCGGCCCTCTCCGTCCCGCGCGCTTCTCCAAATTTCGAATCCCGTGAGATCCGAAAAGCGGCAGCGTGACCAATCGCGCCAAGGATCTTATACCATATCAACACTCGGAGCTTATCAGGAAAAATCACTCGACGACCTCTGAATGGACCTAGGCGACTGAGAGCGAAGTTGATGTTTTTACAAAGATCGCCGGCCCGGTTAGGATGCCTCTGAAGCATATAAACCGGGTCGGAACCATCTTCAACCCCTTCTCCACTCGGACCCAGATCCATTCGGGGGCTAATGACGAAGACATGTACCTAGGGTAGGGTAACAGGCCTGACCTAGACACCCTTACCCGAGGACACTGCCCTAAGGCCAAGGACATTCAAAGGATAGCACCATCTACCGACTAAAATCGCCACAGGGTGCAACCCACTCGACCAACAGTTCACTCGGATAACCCAATTCCATTCGATCGGGGTGTACTCACTCGACCGCACCAGAAACCACTCGGAAGACAGAAGATCTAAGGTCACTCAGGATGGCAAGGGTCAGGCGTTCACTCCGTAGTCTTAATGATCATTTATTCGCCTTTATTTGCTGGTGTTATCAGTAACGTCCTGTCTTTATAGACATTGAAACCCTTGTAACGTGGGATGGTTGGGGCCCTGGCGCACTCTATATAAGCCACCCCCCTTCTCAGGCACAAGGGTTCGCACCCCCTGTAACTTCACGCATAAGTCAATCGACCGAGCCTCCGGGCACCGAGACGTAGGGCTGTTACTTCCTCCGAGAAGGGCCTGAACTCGTAAATCTTGCGTGCACAACCTCATCGTAGCTAGGAACTTGCCTCCTCTTACCTACCCCCCATTCTACTGTCAGACTTAGAACCACGACAGCAGGGATGGTATTTCTAGCCATGAATTCAATTGATATCCTGGAAGAGCTCAGAATGTTGATGATGATCACGACACATTTGTCGAAAGATTTCATGAAGATGTAATCGATCGGCGATGACATCAAGTCAAAGGAATGATGAAGCGAAAGGTTATCGGAACCACGATTATAAAGGATCAATTCACAGATACAAGATGACCTTATACCAAGGGAATAATTGAATTTAAGAGAAGCTTCCATGATAAGTTCTACATCGTGTCTATGGGCATGAACACAAAGGTTCAAGGTCGACTCCCACTTCTTCAATGCATAACCTTTCATTCACTTCTCGTCTTTGAAGAAGTTGTAGAGTTGAAAATTTATCCAACGGAACGCGAGTAGATATAACCCGCATAACTTTCAGTTCACACAGATTAGGGAAAGCATATGTTCAACCCATCGGGGCATCTTAGGGACATATACCACAAGTTGCAGGAGTAATAATCTCAAGCTCGAAAGCAGAGCATGGTTGACATGAGCGGGGGATTCAATTTACCAAGGACATTATGTATCAGCGAAAGAACTCACAAGAATTTTGGATGTGAAGGATACTGTCGGATAATAACCCGGCAATGGGTTTGGCAGTCCCCATCGAAGTTGATGTGATTATCGGTACTCAATCAGAGGAAGAAAGGATGCAAAGGCATCGGATTATAGAAGCATCTGAATAAACTGACGCTTAAATTCAAAGGAATTATGGTCTCCAAAACGAAGGATTAGAAGCAGATGCTTTGATCAAAAGTTGAGTAAGCTGACTAGAACTGGATGGGCAGTCATTTGCAACTTGATTGGCCGAGATCCAACTCATGTTCATAATGACACCTGAGTTGGAGGGACGAATTCTAGGAATTAGCTGATGAAGGGGAGCACTCACATACATAATGAATCAATAGGTTCAGAATGATAATGACAAAGGATGTTAACGAATATTGCCAGACATATGGAATTAACCATAATGCAAGCAGATAAGAAGAATCTCAAAAGCGGTAGGCTGTAGGGGATTCTCGGGAGATCGGTTAGCAAAACGAAGTATTTCGTGAAACACAAGATCAACTAGGGATGAACGAATCCCTGATAAGTGTGAGGAATTATCCGCAGTGCAAAAGAAGCTGCACGACAGTAAGCTCAAAGGATTCCCGGATTAATGAGGAGTATTACGGGGTATCTCGTACATAAAGGAGTAACTGTGATTGAAGATACAAATGACAAGGACGGTTACTTATCCATGGGGGTTTGTCGGTGGTCAGGAATTGCAAAGATAGTGGGCACAAGGGTCTCGAAAACTTTGAGGAGTGTCAGTCTTCTGATGAACCAAGCGATCATCTGGCATGCGGGGCTCTCCGGGAGGAAGCGGTTACGAGAACCTAGTGTCAGAGTTAGTAAAAACTTTAACCCAAATAGAAGAGAGATCAGAGTCCCAGAGTAAAGATGAGGAATAAAAGATCCTAATACCAGCCAATTGGCGACGTGGGCCCGTAAGCCACACAGCCAAGTTAGTAAAACAGTTTTGGACGACTAGACTCAACTTCGCCCAAGGAGTTGGAAAAGGGGATTCCTACAGGCAGTTGGCTCTGATACCAACCTGTGACACCCCCGGCTTAATTGTGCACTAATCATACACGCAAATGCACACGATCAAGCCTAAGGACTCACTTGAAGGAATCACAACACAACTTTAAAACATAAATAAAGGGATACAAGCATTATATTACAAGCCAGGGCCTCGAGGGCTCGAATACATAAGCTTGATGTCAACAAGCATCAGCGGAAGCGTTAGATATCTGAGTACAGATATAAAAGAGAAACATAGAAGCCTTTAAAAAGGCGGTGCAAAACAAAAGTTACGATCGAAAATGCGCAGGCCTCCTGCCTGGGACCCTCCGAATATACTCCTGGTCGTCAGCCAACTCGTAGTAGTAACCACCCTCCGGGTAGTAGTAGCAGTCGTCGATGGGGGCAGCTGTCTCAGGGGCTCCGTCATCTGGTCGCATCATTCGGGTATGGGGAAAAAGAGGAAGCAAAGCAACCGTGAGTACTCATCCGAAGTACTCAGCAAGGAAGGATCTACACTACATATGCAACATTATCAAAGGAAGGTTGTATATGTGGACTGGGCTACAGAAATGCCAGAATAGAGAGAAGGCCTAGCTAGTCCTAGCTACAGAAATGCCAGAATAAAGGAAGGTTGTATTATGTCATCGGTTTTAGATGTTAGCATTACTTTTCATCTAATATCATGCCTTGTTTTCATGCCATGTCCTGCCATGCTAGTAACAATATTTTGAATACCGTTATCATGTAAGTGCCATGATTTGATTTCTTGCCATGTTGTCAACGTGGTAATGATTCTGCTATGCGGATGTTAAGTGGCTGTTCACACTTATAATTGTTAAGGTAATGGTGGGATGATGGAGATACAATGATAAACCTAGTCGGTTGATCAGAGTCACCTGTCCGGGCTTATCCGTGCAACCACATTTGCCGGTATGGGACGTCCTTGACTTGGTCTGATCGCGTGCTCTTTCACTGGTACCGCCCGACAGGGAGGGTTATGCGCGCGCGTTGCCCTGGCCCGGTAGGCGGCGATAACCCTGTGAGCCCAGTTGAGTTGTTTGGGTACCCGTCCCCGTTTGGGACAGTTTTGTTTGGCCACGATGGTGGCAGGTGTCAGGAGTGACACAGGGGCCACCCAGGGCAAGACTCCGGGGGAGGATGATTGCCGGTGGTACGATGGGAGAGTCACAGGTCAGGCAGGTTTCGTTGGAGCAATGCTGGTCCACCCGAATGGGATCACGAGGTCAGTGCTCCATAGTGTGGGTAAAGTGCGCAACCTCTACAGAGTGTAAAATCTATTCGAATAGCCACGTCCACGGTATTGGACAGCCCGTCCAGACCTCGCTAGGTGATCAACCGTAATAATGATAATAATGGTGGAAGAACCTGCCCTGCATAGACATCAGTTGTTGTCAGGAATATGGTATGATAGCCATGGGATGGCTATGGAGAAGATGGTCAGATGACCGAAAGACTTGGATTTGGATCAGGTTCAGATTGGATCATGAGATTATTCAGAATATGGATTATTTACTTGATGCATGCTTTACTTTACTGTACTTTATTTCAGTAGTTATTTTGCTAGATAACCCCGTTATGTCGTGATGATCAATGCTGCTAGATGTTTAAACATGCCAGATAATCTTGCTACGACATGATGATTAATAATGCTAGAAGGGTATGCTGTGCCTTGTTGATTCACGCTTTCTTGTTAATTCCATGTCATGTTCAGAATTAATTCTTGCATAGCATAGGGCTTGCTTTGTCATCTGCTTGTTTGGATGCTATGTATTTGGTTGTCTTGCGAGTACATTCAAAGTACTCACCTGGCCTTGCACGTGGCCAGTTGCAGGAAAAGATCCGTCGTGTTAGATCGTAACCCAGCCAGTCCTGTGAGTTGTGGAGACTAGCCAGAGACGACGTAGCTGCTGAACCAAGACTTCCGCCGCCACTGTAGTTAGCCTTGGAGCTATGTAATATTGTTGTAAGCAACAGTATTGTAATACTCCATTTCATATAATAAAGCCATTTTGTGCCTAGATTTGCTGTATCATGTCTTTGACGTGCGCCAGGTCTTATCCTGGGGCTGGCGTGCGTCGGCCCTCTATCGGGGTGCCACAAGATTTGGTATCAGAGCCAGGCTGGCTATAGGTTACCCTAGCACCAAACCACCCCTATTTTCAACCGGTAGTGAGCCCAATAGATTTGACCCATCCCTGACATCCGACATGGCCACTGTTGATCAACAAGCGGCGCAGTCGGAATGGAAATGTCCCTGCTCAGTTGTCCACTGCCCAGCCGTCCCTGGATTGGACCGCGACCCTACCCCGCTGTCGGCCGTGCCGGCGTATCTTCTACCCGGCATGAGAAGGATCCAGGCCATGCTGGTGTGTTCCAGCCGACTGCCTATTTAACCCCCCTGCGAATCGCAGCTCGCTTCATTCAGTAAGCCAGATCCCCGCAAGAGAACTCAGGCCAGTATCCTCAAACCAGCAGCCATGGCTAGTTCTTCCAAAATGCACAAGATCCATAGCCAAACCATGGCCAAAGGCTATGATGGATTTCCGCCTATCCTTTCCAATATGCTCACCCAGGCCCTTGGCTGTAATACTACCCCAGTATATTTGGTGTTCCAATCGGAACCCGTCCCTCACCTTTGATGGTATGAGGCGAAGGTGCTTCTTCGCCCAAGTCCAGCAAAGGATGGGAAGCCCTTGGTTTTTAAGGGCAAACCCATGCCCACCACTGCTTTGGCCGTCCAGACAGCTGCTGCGTAAGCCATCACCCGTCTTCGCTTCCAGTTTCCGCAAGTAGCGGAGATGAGGCAGTTCCGCTATTTTCCCGCTTCGTCCGAAGCAGGCTGCGAGTTCTTTAGGGCAGTTGGAGAAGCCGACCCGTCAGTAGCTCGCCTGGTTCAGTTCATTGATGCCCAGGGACTGCTAATTGCCGGCATTATTCGAGAGTTCCAATCCATTGACCGCGACACCACCCGGGTTGTTACGGAAACATACCGTGATGCCCGTCAAGCTGCATCCCAGACCACCCTTCCCCTGCTGCCAAACCCAGTGCCACCTTCGCAACTAGTGCCACCCTCACAGCCAGTGCTACCCTCGCAGCCCGCGAACCCATGGCAACCTGGCATCATCCACCCAAGTTATGTTGCCAGAGCTATTCGTAGTCTTCGTCGTCGAGATGTGTTCCGTCAGGCTGCAGCCGCAACTCCAGCAGTTGTGCCCCAACCCATTGTGGTGTCTGACGATGAAGATGGAAGTTGGCTCAGCCTGCGTCCCCCAGGGGAGCCCCAGCAAGAGTAGGCCCATTTGTGGCTCTGGCAGTGAGTGTAGCCAGTTGAGGCCGCAAGTGTGTGTGTTGCGAAGACTGTTTCTTTGTCCTCGTCTAGGATTAGGATCCTGTAGTTCAGAGGGAGTTGTTGCTATTAGCTGCTTAGTAAGGTTGTGCGCTGTTGTATGCTTGTATTGCCTGTGTGCTGTTGTAATATTATGTATGCTTGTTTGCTCTGTGTGTTTAGTTCATCTGTCTCTCTGTTAAGCAGGAATGTTTAACAGAGCTGGCAGTTGATTTTTTTAACAAGATTTTAGTCAGTAGAGCACTTACACCTAATAACATTGGACTCGCCCAGAGTCCCTAATAAAATGTGAGCTGGTGTAGGTATATGTATACCAGGAGTACATACACCCACTAGCATTAAAACACCTTAGTGTAATCTGCTCGATATGTTTCTTTCCTCTGTTTGTATTTTGCTACGATGTGCATTTCGCATATGCCTGCATATTAGTCTGAATTGATTACATGTGAGCAATGTCTGCACGCCAAGTTCTTTCTCCTGAGTACAGCCACCGCAGTACTCGGGTAGAATGCAAAGCCGCCCATCCATACCCATCTATGCTTACTCCATTTGCCAGTTTTCCCGAACTCAGTGTTCTGGAAAACCAGCTCTATTCAATAATTTTTCCCCGGTCCCAAAGTCCTTTGCCAGAACTCGGTTGCAATCTCAGAAAAATTCTGAGAAATTTTATTGCAACATAAACCGTTACAACCCCTCCAGTCTAAGATCTAAATCTCGATTCTACCTTCAGCGAGGAGCAACCAGCAGTGTGGCCTCCACACTGGTAGAGCTCCGCTGACCACATCGTACTAACCACAGACCCAGCGGCGCCTCTGTCACCATCTTGTGCAATGCTGACTAGCCACCCCCTTTGCCCCGCCGCAGCCCGCGCTTATTCCACCGGCCTAAGACGGCGTAGATGATCACCAGCCACCACTCGATTAGCGGCATCCCGGCGATCATCGAGGATCATCGCACACAGCAGCAGCGAGAAGCAAACCAATGCTGCCAGCAGACTCACCATGAGGATAGTGATCAGCTCTGAACCCACGTCCGCCATTAACGCCTTACCTCGCGCTCCTGCAACCCGAAGGAGAAGGAGAAGAGGAAGAAGAGGTGAGGTAGGATGCGAGGTGGAAGGAAGAAGAAACTGCGGTCGTTTTATAGCCCAAGTCCAGTGTACGGTGAGCGAGGTCCAGGAGAACCGCGCGTCGCTCAATCACCGGCGTCCAAGAGGCGAATCCGCGAGCAGTGCCAACCGACGCTAGCCCGTGATGGGAGTGCTCTCTGCGTTGGTCCCGTGCACGCCACGCACTATCGCCGTAGGGTGCTTTATGCCCCAGGAGCTAGGCGTGCGCAGTGCCTAGCCGCACTCAGGACAACGCGGGAGCGAGAGAGAGCCGTTGGCTGGAGTAAGAAGAAGGCTACCAGTGGGCCCTAGGCCCACCTGCCAGCGAGAGAGGCCACTGTTCACTGTGGTGACCCAAGCATTTTTGGAAGAAGGAATTTTGCTTTTTCTAAAAATGTCAGGGCTACCCAGCGGCCCCTACCGTGGAGTAAATCCCGCGATATCCATATCTCGATCTGGGTGTACCAGTTTTCGGTACTTTTAACTCGGTTGTTTTCAACTGCCTGTTTAAAACCCAACCCAGAGGTTTTTCCAGGAGGCGTAATTTTTGTTCTGAGCTAACCCTAGGAATCTCGAGGACGAGATTCTCTTAAGGGGGGAAGGTTTGTAACACCCCAAAAATCAGGTTATAGATTTTTGTGTTGTTATTCCTTCCTAGTTTTTCTCTCCCGAATTTTTCCTCTAGAATCTGGTGAAGGACCAGGTGAATTCAGACAATCCTCAGCCTCTCCATGAATTTTCCATGCTCTTGTGCCTGTCAAGTTCCTGTCTGTAAACCCCGAACCTCATTTGAACCCTAGTTCCAAAATACCGGAACTAGAAATCCTACCTTTGTGTTTACAAAGGAGCTATCATTTTTCTTGCTCAGTTGATCCTCCCAAAATTCCCAGAGATCCTCCTTCACTCATAAACCCTAGATGTGCAAAAATATTGCCAAGTCATATGCAATATTTCTCATCTAGAATTACTTCCTTTTTCTGCCTTTCCAAGGAATTAAATCCAGAAAATATTTATCCATCTCCAAAGTTCATGAAAACTTGTGGAGATATTCTTTGTAATCATATTGAGCTCTCATAAAAATATTGGCCATAATAAAATAGGGGAAATTATATTTTCCTATTTTAAGCCAATATTTCAATTTGGGGCCTTTCCAAAGGAACTACCATTTTGGTAGTTAGGAAAAATCCCAAATAATTTGTGGAGCTTGTCCTATCCCTATCTTCACCATTTCCATCAAGATCTCAAGTTCCACCCATTAAATTTTGAGCACAACACCACTTTGCAAATTCTGTTCAGATTTTCAGTTTGCAAAGGAAGTGCTTGATTCCTTGATCTCCTTGGGCTGAAATTTTGCAGGGTGATTCATTATGATATATTACCCCTGGATACCAAAAATCAGCTCATTCCATCTAGCCAATCTTCCTCAGTAAATTATCTAAATTTCTGCCCAGATTGCATCTCTGTGAAGGAAGTACCCTCCTGGATGATCAATTTGAGCTGAAACTTTTCCAGACAGTTCCTATGACCATATCATCACTCTACACCAAGAATCATTCAAATCCATATAGCCATTTGACCCCAGCATCATCATTTGCATTTCTGGTCAGTGGGTAAGGTTACAAAGGAAGTACCAGCTAGCCTTGTCCATTTGTGCCCAAATTTTGCCAGCATGACTACCTTAGTAGATGACTCACCCCTGCCTAAGATCATGCCAATGGGTGCACTGTGGTGGCCACACCACATGACAAACACTTTGCTGCAGGAAACTATTTGACCAGGGTGTGGTCACATCAGAGCCCCAATTTCTTGCCTGAGGGATCAAGTCAACCCAGCGATGTGTGTAGATCGTCCCAGACATCATTTGGCAGCGAGTGGAGCGTGGCACGGCCGTGGCCACACGGTGACCGCCGGCAGAACGCGCCAACTGCGTGCACTGTGTGCCGTACTCGTCGGGAGCGCGTCTCCAGCGTGTTCTAGCTCGTCCGGGCGTGCCGACGAGCTGCCCACTTCATTCGTGCATCATCTAGAGTCCTCTCCGCCTCGTCCCGAAGCTCGTAGCTGCCTCTGCCGCCCTCGAGTCTTCGCCGGAAGACCACCGCTTCGCCGTGACTCTGGAAGGTGCTGCGTCCGTCGCGAGACCCCCCTCCCTCGGCTATAAATAGCGAGTGCCCAAGCCCCTCTTGACTAGCCAGCCCCAGCCCCCTCTCCCTTGAGCTCTCGCAGCTCTGCCCTCTGCCATAGCCGTGGCCGAGCCGCCGCCGAGCCCTCGGCCCATCCCGCGCCCAAGCCCTTCCCCCTCCCTCTCTTCGGCTCCCAAGCCCTTCTCTGGCCACCGCGAGGTGCCGCCGCCCTCCACCGCTCCGGGGAGGTGCTGCCACCGTGGCCCCCGTGAAGCTCGCCGGCCGCCCCGCCGTGGAGGGTGGAGGTCGAGCTACGGGCCACCTCGGGTATCCCCACGGCCACCCCCAGGCGCGGCGAGGAGCGGCCGTGCTCCTGCGCCCGCCGGCCGGCCCTGGGGAGCGGCGAGGCGACGGCCATGTGAGCAGCCGACGAGGCCCGAGCCGCTGTGGCTCTCCTCTGTTCGAATCGTGCTGGAGAAAAGAAGGAGAGAGAGAGAGAGAGAGAAGAGATAAGGTGGGCCCCGCCCAGAAGTCAACCCAGGCCCACTGTCAGGTTTAAGTGAAAGCGCATTTTGCGAAATACGCTTTCACTTTCTCAGCCGCCGGCCAAAACTGCTACTTTGCGAACGTTCATTCGTTAAGGGCCGAATTGCACAGTTTTCTGCCGTTTCTGCGCTTAACGAACGAACGGCTGTTTCTTCGCGACCGTAACTCCGATTGAGGTAAAACAAATGCCCACGTCTTCAGATCGACGAGCCCGTTCTGATGGCGTCATTTTCATAATGTTTTCACACTGTGAAAATGACCATTTTGCCCTTGCCCTTCGATCAGCCCCTCCGAGAAGGAAACGTTTCCGCTAAATCTTTCCGGAGTTTTATCGCACTACCTCCCGGCGTATTCCTCTACCCCAGGCAAGCCAACCTCTTCCATGAGCTCCGGACTTGCGTGATGACTTTGCTTGCACCCTGTGTGTTCATTGTAGTACATCTGTATCACCTGTTAGCCTGCACTTGCATACACCTGTTATGTCATCGGTTTTAGATGTTAGCATTACTTTGCATCTAATATCATGCCTTGTTTTCATGCCATGTCCCGCCATGCTAGTAACAATATTTTGAATACCGTTATCATGTAAGTGCCATGATTTGATTTCTTGCCATGTTGTCAACGTGGTAATGATTCTGCTATGCGGATGTTAAGTGGCTGTTCACACTTATAATTGTTAAGGTAATGGTGGGATGATGGAGATACAATGATAAACCTAGTCGGTTGATCAGAGTCACCTGTCTGGGCTTATTCGTGCAACCACATTTGCCGGTATGGGACGGCCTTGACTTGGTCTGATCGCGTGCTCTTTCATCGGTACCGCCGGACAGGGAGGGTTATGCGCGCGCGTTGCCCTAGCCCGGTAGGCGGCGATAACCCTGTGAGCCCAGTTGAGTTGTTTGGGTACCCGTCCCCGTTTGGGACAGTTTTGTTTGGCCATGATGGTGGAAGGTGTCAGGAGTGACACAGGGGCCACCCAGGGCAAGACTCCGGGGGAGGATGATTGCCGGTGGTACAATGGGAGAGTCACGGGTCAGGCAGATTTCGTTGGAGCAATGTTGGTCCACCCGAATGGGATCACGAGGTCAGTGCTCCATAGTGTGGGTAAAGTGGGCAACCTCTGCAGAGTGTAAAATCTATTCGAATAGCCACGTCCACGGTATTGGATAGCCCGTCTAGACCTCGCTAGGTGATCAACCGTAATAATGATAATAATGGTGGAAGAACCTGCCCTGCATAGACATCAGTTGTCATCAGGAATATGGTATGATAGCCATGGGATGGCTACGGAGGAGATGGTCAGATGACCGAAATACTTGGATTTGGATCAGGTTCAGATTGGATCATGAGATTATTCGGAATATGGATTATTTACTTGATGAATGCTTTACTTTACTGTACTTTATTTCAGTAGTTATTTTCCTAGATAACACTGTTATGTCGTGATGATCAATGCTGCTAGATGTTTAAACATGCCAGATAATCTTGCTACGACATGATGATTAATAATGCTAGAAGGGTATGCTGTGCCTTGTTGATTCACGCTTTCTTGTTAATTTCATGTCATGTTCAGAATTAATTCTTGCATAGCATAGGGCTTGCTTTGTCATCTGCTTGTTTGGATGCTATGTATTTGGTTGTCTTGCGAGTACATTCAAAGTACTCACCTGACCTTGCACGTGGCCAGTTGCAGGAAAAGATCCGTCGTGTTAGATCGTAACCCAGCCAGTCCTGTGAGTTGTGGAGCCCAGCCAGAGACGACGTAGCTGCTGAACCAAGACTTCCGCCGCCACTGTAGTTAGCCTTGGAGCTATGTAATATTGTTGTAAGCAACAGTATTGTAATACTCCATTTCATATAATAAAGCCATTTTGTGCCTGGATTTGCTGTATCATGTCTTTGACGTGCGCCAGGTCTTATCCTGGGGCTGGCGTGCATCGGCCCTCTATCGGGGTGCCACACTTAGGCCCAGCGCCACAGTAGCAATTCAGCCTTTTTCTATTTCTTATTTTTCTGTTTTCTGTTTAACTCTGTTTTGCAAATTGTTTGAGCACTTTTGGACTTTTTATCAAATGTGTGACCTAGCTCCTAAATTGCAGTGCAATATCCTCTAACACCAGAAATTGGTTTGGGTAAAGTTTAATTTCATTTGTAAACGGGGTTAATAAAAATGTATTAAAAGGTGCTGTTTGGCTACTGTTTGAGGTTGTTAGAGTGACTTAACTAATTCACTTAATGTGGATTATATTTTTATAATTGCTTCTGGATTATTTGCAATATTATGAACAATTTTGATTTGCTGTTTGAAGAAATAATTATTTGACTTGCATTTCAAATTTGAATTTGGGTTTGATTTTGGACAAGTGGCAGATTGACTGAGTGATCATGATAACATGGCCATTATTAGAGAGAGATCACTGTAGTGTGATAGTGAGGATGTTACACTAGAGGGGGTGTGCGGCCGTTTGGGTGAGAAAAGGAGGGAGAGGGAGGCCGCGTGGGTCCAGGTGGGCTGCGGGGCGCCTAACTGGGCCCACTAGCTGGGCTGCGGTGGCTGGAGCGCTGGGAGGCCGGCCCAGGTAAGCTTCTTCTCTTTTCTTTCCAATTCTGTTTAATTAAATAAACAGCTGAAGAAAAGGAAAATGTCAGGGGGCTAAGGGAGGTGTTTGGGAAATATAAAAATATCCCCATGACCCCGAAATTGTGCCCTATTTAACAAAATTGGTTTGGGCTTTTTTAGAGGTAGAAAAATAAAACAAGTTTGAATATAATTCAAACTTGAGGCATTTTTGAACCTAACCAAAACAACTTAAAAAGAGGTGAAATTTGGCAGAGAGGTTTAGGGCATGGTGTTAGAATATTGGGGAGAAAATGAACATTAATGGAGAAGGGCAAGATGGCACTTCCAACAAATGGAAGAAAGTGAAGGAAGGAGAAGTGATGGCGCAAGAATCACACATGGAGCATGCAACAATGCAACATGCATGAATATGACAATGCACATGATGATTATGAGAATGCAAAATGACATGGCACAAAACAAGAATGACATGGCAATGCAATAAATAAAACAACAAGCAAAACAAAAGAAGCCACAAAATAAGGATCCACATGGAACTAGATGAAGAACAAGTTGGATATATTACCAAAATGGGAATTGTTACATATGGGGTGTTACAACTCTCCTCCACTACAAAAGGATCTCGTCCCGAGATCTAGGACTGAAAGAACTCCGGATATTCGGAACGGAGGTGATCCTCGCGCTCCCAAGTAGCTTCTCGGTCGGAATGGTGAGACCACTTAACTTTGAGGAACTTGATCGACTTGTTGCGAGTTTTGCGCTCGGTTTCTTCAAGAATGGCAATGGGATGCTCATGATATGACAAGTCTTCTTGGAGGTCAATCTCTTCGAAGTTGATAGTGCGCTCGGGCGTCTTGAAGCACTTGCGAAGTTGTGACACGTGAAACACATTGTGCACATTTGAGAAGTTGGAAGGGAGCTCAAGTTGATAGGCAAGGTCGCCTCTTTTGCCAACAATCTTGAAAGGACCGACATATCTTGGGGCAAGCTTCCCTTTGATACCGAAGCATTGAGTGCCCTTCATGGGAGAGACTCGGAGATAGACATGGTCTCCAATCTCGAAAGCCAAGTGACGGTGCTTGCTATCATAGTAACTCTTCTGGCGCGATTGTGCGGCTTTGAGATTTTCACAGATGACTCTGCACATTTCTTCAGCTTCTGTGATCAAGTCATTGCCCAGAAGTTGGTGCTCACCGGTCTCGGTCTAGTTGAGCGAAGTACGACACTTTCTGCCATATAGAATTTTGAATGGGGCCTTGCCCGAACTTGCTTGATAGCTGTTGTTGTAGGAGAACTCGACAAATGGTAGGCAATCTTCCCACTTCATGCCGAAGGAGATGACACATGCTCTTAGCATGTCTTCAAGGATTTGATTGACTCTTTCAACTTGGCCACTTGTTTGAGGATGAAAAGCCGTGCTGAAATGAATGTTGGCGCCCATGGCCTTCTGAAAGGAGTCCCAGAACTTGGAACTGAAAATGCTTCCACGGTCTGAGGAGATCAATTGAGGAATCCTGTGCAACGAGACAATTCTGGAGGTGTATAGCTCTGCCAACTGAGCTACTGTGATAGATTCTTTGACTGGAAGGAAATGAGCCACTTTTGTGAGCTTGTCAATAACAACGAAGATAGCAGCATTCCCTCGCTTGGACTTGGGATAGCCGGTGACAAAGTCCATCTCGATATGGTCAAACTTCCACTCGAGAATAGGTAGAGGTTGGAGGAGTCCTGCTGGACGCTGATGTTCTGCTTTCACTCTGTGGCAGACATCACATTCATTCACGAATTGAGCAATCTCTCGCTTCATTCGTGTCCACCAAAACGTCTTCTTGAGGTCATGATACATCTTAGAACTGCCTGGATGGATGGAAAGGAGAGAATTGTGCGCTTCATCCATTATGACCTTCCTTAGATCACCCTTAGGAGCCACTAACCGGTCCTCGAAGAATAAGGTGTCTTTGTCATCAATGTAATAGCACTTGTATTTGGGTAAGCCCTTGGCAACACCATCTTTCACCTTCTTCACCATAGGATCAAGGAGTTGTGCCTCACGAATTTGGTCTTCCAAAGTTGGAGTGACTTGAAGGTTGGCAAGAAAACCTTGAGGAACAACTTGGAGGTTGAGCTTGCCGAAAGCTTCACAAAGATCAGGCTAGATTGGCTTGAGAATAAGACTGTTGCAATATGCCTTTCTGCTCAAAGCATCTGCAATCACATGTGCCTTGCCTGGAGTGTACTCAATGCTTGGGTTGTACTCTTGGATCATCTCAACCCAATGAGTTTGCCGGAGGTTGAGGTTGGGCTGAGTAAAGATATATTTGAGGCTCTTGTGATCGGTGATAATGTCCACTTGCCTGACCAACAAGAGATGTCTCCATGTGATTAAGGCATGGACAGCTGCCGCCAACTCAAGATCATGAGTGGGGTAGTTCCTTTCGTTTGGCTTCAACTGTCGAGAAGTATAGGCCACAACTTTCTTGTCTTGCATAAGAACAGCACCGAGACCTTGCAACGAAGCATCACGGAATACTTGGTAGGGCTTGGACTCATCAGGAGGAGTAAGGACCGGAGCTGTGACGAGTTTCTCTTTGAGAGTATTGAAGGCAACGTCACACTCAGGAGTCCAGGAGTATTTGACATTCTTCTGGAGGAGGTTGGACAGTGGCTTAGCAATTTTTGAGAAGTTCTCGACGAATCTTCTACAATAGCTTGCAAGCCCGAGGAAACTGAGAAGCTGCTTGATGTTCTGAGGAGGCTCCTAGTTGACAATTGAAGCAACCTTCTCCGAATAGATAGAAATGCCCTTGGCAGAGATGATGTGACCAAGGTAAATAACTTCATCAAGCCAGAATTCACATTTAGAGAACTTTGCGTAGAATTGATACTCTCTGAGCTTGTTGAGCACCAATCGCAAATGTTTAGCATACTCCTCTTTATTCTTGGAGAAAACCAGGATATCATCGAGATACACCAGGACGAATTCATTGGTGTAGGGGTTGAAGATGTAGTTCATCATTCTCGAGAAGGTTGGAGGGGCATTTGCAAGCCCGAAAGACATGACAGTGTATTCATAAGAACCAAAGCTCGTTCTGAAAGCTATCTTTGGGATATCTTCTTCATGAATGCGAATCTGGTGATACCCCATACGGAGGTCAAGCTTGGAAAACACCTTTGCACCTTTGAGTTGCTCGAATAATTCATTGATATTGGGAAGTGGATATTTGTTCTTGATTGTCTTCTTGTTCAATGGGTGGTAATCAACGCAAAGTCGTTTCGTGCCATCTTTCTTCTGGACAAAGAGAATACCACATCCCCAAGGAGACGAACTTGGTCTGATCAAACCCAGACGTTCTTGTTCATCGAGTTGTTTCTTCAATTCTTTCAGCTCTTCTGGCCCAAGCTTGTATGGTCGCTTGCAAACGGGTTCTGTACCGGGCTCGAGCTCAATAAAGAACTCAACTGGCCGGCGAGGAGGCATACCTGAAAGCTCTTCTGGAAAGACATCTTGATACTCACAAACAACTGGAATCTGAGAAATAGCGTTGATCTCGCCTTTCTCATTGAGAGAGAACAACCGAATGGTGTCATCACGAGCCGCAAAGATAATCACTTCCTCGGACGGATGAGTCAGTTTAATCTCCTTTTGAGCACAATCGAGAAAAGCCTTGTGTTTAGAAAGCCAATCCATGCCAAGAATGAGATCAATGTCGGAATTGCCGAGAACCATCGGAGAAGGTAGAAATGAATAGTTACCCATCTTGATGGTAACATCCGCACGATCGAGTTGGCTCTCATTGACATCCCCGGAGAAACAACACCCATAGGATTATCCAGGTATGACCAAGTGAAATCATGCTTTGCAAAGAACGGTCTAGACATGAAACAATGTGATGCACCAGTATCAAATAAAACTTTTGTAGGGAAGGAGTTAATTGTGAGGTTACCCATGATCACTTCAGAAGATTCCTCCGCTTGAGCTGAATTCATCATGTTCACCCTTGCTGACTTGGGATTGTGCTTGACAACTGCATTGCTTGCTGACCTGACAGGAGGAGGAGGCGGAAGGTGCCTCTGGTTGAAGCACTTGTTGGAGTAATGCCCTTTCATACCACACTTGTGACAAGTGACCTCTGAAAGTGGGCGAGGATGAGGAGGAGGAGGACCGCCTGTCCTCAGAGCCTGAGACTGAGACTTGTTCTGATAGCTTGGGTTGGGTGGGTGGGAAGATCCACGACCACCTGAGTGCTTCTGCTGATAGGGCGGACGAAATGGAGGAGGTGGAGGAAGCCAAAAGTTATGCTGCTTTGAGACCACTTGAGAGGAAGAAGACGAGTGGACTGCATCCCTGAGTCTCTTTTTGGAAGCTTCACACTTGAGCTGAGCTGCTTCTTGTTTTAGAGCCATGTTATAGAACTGATCGAACTGAGTAGGCTCCACAAGAACGAGAGCTAGCTGAAGGTCCTCTCTGAGGCAACCCCTGAAGTAGTAGATCATGCTCTTCTCATCTGGGACGTCTTGCCTTGCATAGCGAGCAAGATTCTGAAACTTGATGTTATATTGATACACAGACATGTTGCCTTGCTTGAGATTGCGGAATTGCTCACACATGCCCTCGGTAACACTTGTTGGAATATAATGAGCTTGAAAATCCCGGCAGAAGTCGGTCCAGCTGATCACTCGACCCCCTCTGGAGTCTTTGTACCGCTGATACCAATCATCTGCCTGGTCCTTGAGCTGGAAGGAAGCGAACTTGACGTAGTCCTCAGGTCTGACATTGCTGCACTCAAAATGCTTGTTGATGTCCACGAGCGAATCATCAGCGTCCATGGCCTCAACACAAGCGCTGAACGTCTTTGGCTGATTTGCGAGAAATTGACTGAGTGAAGCGAACTGAGGCTGATTGTTGAAATGCCCTTGGCCTTGATTCCCTTGGTTGCCTTGGCCTTGGCTGTGCTCTTGCATGAGCTGAATCAGCATCTGAGTATTGGCGTTGGTGGCCGCCATTAGAGCTTGCCATGCCTTAGGAGGAGGAGGAGGAGGAGGAGGTGGAGGATCCGACTGCTCTCCTTCGTTACGGTCCGAATTCAGACGAGTCGCGGGAGCCATCCTGAAGAAGATGACATCCGTTAGAACCACCATTGAAATGATAGATAAGCTGAATCAAAGGCTAGACAGGTGCAATGAAGTCTTCACAATAAGCATCCGAACAAAGAGATTGAACGAATGCATTCCAAAGTTAATATGATACAACCATTTGAATGAGAAGCCACTTGGAACGATTGGATTAACAAAGCAAGGTATCAGCTGGATACAAACATATGACATAGATTTCGCCCAACGTGTTTGCAATGAGGCCCCACGGGCACGACGTACAGCGGACGTCACGAATGACAAACAAGACGTCCCCGAATCGGCATAGCCAAGGATTCTTTAAGACGCCTCGCAACCACTGTAAATCGACCGTGAAAACGAACCACTAGACGTTGGACCCCAATCTCAACTCATACATTTGTCGGAAAGGATTCCTGGGTACTACTTGAATTCCCACCTATTAACTCCCGAAACTTTCTGGTTATGCAATCTGGTGTTGGGGATACAGGGAGGCACAAATATCTCACACAACTAACAAATCCTACACTCCAACTGTATCCATCCGTCAACACATAACCAAGAAAACTTCGGAAATCGTGTACCTCAGACCTTCGAAAGAACATCCCCTATACTAGCTGTGGCAATACATCTGGCTGCTCTCCCCAGTACTGGGTGTTGCCAAACTACTCTCACCACTAGTAGCATAGAAGCGCTTTCGATGTCGGCGTCCTCTGGTATTCCGGAACTGAAACGATAAACACTATGACGAAAACACCTTGGAGCTCAACTCCCTGGGACACTGCCACAACCCCTAAATGTTAGGAGGCACCAAGACAGAATCCCCATCACAATGATATTGGAACGATTCCACAATACCCTCGTGATCCTAAAAAATTTTTGAGTGAAAAAGGATAGAAGAGTGGGAAAACACCTATGTCACGAGTCCTCACCAGAGCGACGAAGGGGATAAGGAGTAAAAAGAATTCCTACTCTTCGATATAACTAAGACTCAAAACAGTTTTCTTCTAGACTCGTCAGCGGTTTGATCAAGAAAAGGCTCCTATAGTTGGTACGGCTCTGAATACCAACTTGTAATGCCCAAGATGCGATTCTATCCCAATCACGTGATGAACTCATGATTAGGGGCACAATCGCATTTCGAGCGCATAGCAAGGTGGCATACAAATACATACAACCAAATGAATAGATAGAATACGAGATCCAGGCAACACTTGCCCCAGAATAGCATAAATATGACAATCATCCATACATATAGTAGAGTCCGACTACAGACTAGATAAAAAGAAAACACCACCCTGCTACTATCCCCGGATACTCCGACTAGGTCCTCTACTGATTGTCCGGATAGGTAAGATAGAAACACCCACGATCCTCGTCAAACTCCCACTGGAGCTCAGTGGCATCTCCTGCATCAGACTCAACGGTACTTGCAACTGTGTTTGTAGTATTCTGTGAGCCACGGGGACTCAGCAATCACCCACGGTATCAAGACTAACAAAGCTTAAATGGGTATGGCATGGTTAAGTGGTGGAGTTGCAGCAAGCACTAAGCATATGTATGGTGGCTAACTTACGAATACAAGAACAAGGTGAGAAGCTACGCAAACGGTCGCAAACTAGTAATGATCAAGAAGTGATCCTGAACTACTTACGTTCAAACATAACCCCACCGTGTTCTCTTCCCGAACCTTGTCGAAAAGAGACCATCACGGTTACACACGCGGTTGGTGTATTTTAAAGAGTTTAGTGTCAAGTTCACTACAACCGGATATTAAAAACTCCCATCTGCCACATAACCATGGGCATGGCTTTCGAAAGTTTAAACCCTGCAGGGGTGTCCCAACTTAGCCCATGACAAGCTCACGATCCACGGAGACAATCCTCCATCTCGGGACACCCCGATCAAACTCGGAATCCCGGTGCACAAGACATTTCGACTATGGTAAAACAAAACCAGCAAGACCTCAGGACGTGTCGACACCCTGATAGTAGCCGCGCGTATCTCGTCTTAGGCCATGATAGGATCAGCGAAGCTTACGGTTGCTGAGACCCAAGTTGCCAAGGGGGCGCCGCAAGGTGCTCTAGTTTGGACCAACACTCATGAGGAGCACTCGCCCGGGTTGTTGATTAAGAATCCTCGGGTTAATTACTCCCTATGCAGATTTATTTGTTATTAGGCAAATGGTAAAACCAAAGTTGGGCCTTGCTGGAAGAGTTTTATTCAAAGCGAACTGTCAAGGGGGGCCCATAAACCCCGACCGCGTTAGGAACGCAAAATTCAAGGAACATAACACCGGCAAGACGAAAACTAAGGCGGCAAGAGTGGAACTAAACACCGAGCAAAAGGCCAAGCCTTCCACCCTTTACCAAGTATATAGATGCATTAATTAAATAAGAGATATTATGATATCCCAAGATATCCATGTCCCAACATGGAACAACCTGCACTGCACCTGCAACTAGCAACGCTATAAGAGAGGCTGAGCAAGCGGTAACATAGCCAAACAACAGTTTGCTAGGAAGGTGGGTTAGAGGCTTGACATGGCAATGTGGGAGGCTATATAAACAAGTGATAGGTAGCGCGACATAGCGATAGAATCGAACAACTAGCAAGTAAAGGTAGTAGTGATATCGGGGGTAATGATCATCTTGCCTGAAATGTCCTCGGTGGTATCGGTAACTTGCTCCTCGTGAACGTACTCGACAGGGTCCTCGGTCACGAACTCGTCTCCCGGAACTACCCAAAAGAAAGCACAAGCATACAATAAACAAACAAGGCATGGCAAGAACATATACTTCATGCAACTCTAACGTGAATGCATATGAAGAACGTTATGCACGGGGCTACGGTTCTACCGGAACGAGGGATACGTCAATGGGAAGGAAATGGTGAAGAAAAAAATGGATATGGGCAGAATCTTGGTAAACCAAGCATGCCACTGGAAAGGTTGGATGATTTCAGTTGAAATCGATATAAAGATCAACGGGAACGGATGCACGGTTTGTGAATGACAAGCGAAACAAAATGCAATGCAATCTGTTGGAAACAACAACATGACAACTTTGATGCAAAGTTTAAATATGCTACAGCATTCCAACATGAAAACCAATGGCATGGCAAGATAGTGCCTGACATGTACTACAAAACATGAAAATGAAACTAGCAGCAATATGGCATGTTTGTGCTCCTAACCATGTCATGGAATTGCTCATATGAAAATCACACAAAATCATATAAAAATGACAAAATGGCATATGCTATAAAAATAACATGTACATGAACTTGCTCAAATGATGAAATGGATGCCACCAATGGATTCCTTGGATTTTTCTAGCCCAAAAACATATATAATATGTTGGGATCACTCTAGGAAAAATCCCACAAATGCACAAAATGCAAGCCTGCCTAAAATAGAAAAGACAGAATAGGCAATATTCCCTAAATGGAAATGTCCAGAAATGGACTTGCCTTAAATGGAAAGATGCTATTTGCCAGAAACGGAATATGTTGGATTTGAATAAAAGAAAAAGAGAAAGAAAAAGAAGAAAAGGAAGGAGGGGTTGACACGTGGGTCCTGGCCCCTGTGTGGCTGATGAGTGGGTCTCGCAGGGTCCCACATGGCAGTGACTCGCGGCGGGGCAAAATAGAGGAGAAACAGGGGAGCTGCCGGCCGGCTGACGGGCACGGCGGAGGCCTCGCTGGAGTAGCTCCGATTACCCAAGCTAGCGGCAGAGTGGCGCTACGAGACCGCCAGGCGATCCCGCACACACGCCTGACACGCACGGAACCGAACGACTACGGGAACGTCGCAGGCGACGAGGTGACAGAGATGGCGACGGTGGAGGCGAACACGGCGCGTGAAGGGCTTAGGCGAGAAGCTGCGTGCACTGATCGACACTACGCGGCACGACGAACACGACGGACACGCGCTGCTGGCCTATGGTGGTCGGGGCACTCGCCGGAGGCGAGGTCCGACGGCGACGGGTTCGGGCGCTCGCAGAGAACGGCGACAGAGCGAGCAACACAGGGGAAGAAGGGCACGGGGTGACGCGGGTGCTCACCACGAACACACACGTGCGTTCGGACGGAGGCGACGAGGTCGGGGATGCCGGAATTTCGCTGGAGAAGGTGCGGTGGCCGACGGTGAAGAAGAGGAAGAAGGCGGCGGAGTCTTGGCGTCCCTTGGTGAATTAGTGGATGAAGAGGACGTAGATGACGTCGGTGAACTCTCCGAACAAGCTTGGTGAGGCGAAGGAGGCCGAAGCTCATGCTAGCGCCATGGCCATGTTCTCAGGTGCGCTCGGGACACGATTGGGGCGGCGGATCTGGTGGCTCTAAGCTCCTAGAGGCGGCAGAGGACGGAAGAGGGAAACCCTAGGGGGTTGGTGGACAAGGAGATGGCTTAAAAGGGGGGCCAGGGGGACGGGACGGAGCGTCGACGCTCTCGGCCGTGGCCATGTGCGTGCACGGCGAGGGGGACCGAGGAAGGGGAAAGGTGGGTGAGCGGGCTGCCGCGGTCGCTGATGGGTGGGGCCTGCCAGGCCATGTGTCAAGGAGCCAGAGGGGGTGTGCAGCCATTTGGGTGAGAAAAGGAGGGAGAGGGAGGCCGCGTGGGTCTAGGTGGGCTGCGGGGCGCCTAACTAGGCCCGCTAGCTAGGCTGCGGCGGCTGGAGCACTGGGAGGCCGGCCCAGGTAAGCTTCTTCTCTTTTCTTTCCAATTCTGTTCAATTAAATAAACAGCTGAAGAAAAGTAAAATGCCAGGGGGCTAAGGGAGGTGTTTGGGAAATATAAAAATATCCCCATGACCCTGAAATTGTGCCCTATTTAACAAAATTGGTTTGGGCTTTTTTAGAGGTAGAAAAATAAAACAAGTTTGAATATAATTCAAACTTGAGGCATTTTTGAACCTAACCAAAACAACTTAAAAAGAGGTGAAATTTGGCAGAGAGGTTTAGGGCATGGTGTTAGAATATTGGGAAGAAAATGAACATTAATGGAGAAGGGCAAGATGGCACTTGCAACAAATGGAAGAAAGGGAAGGAATGAGAAGTGATGGTGCAAGAATCACACATGGAGCATGCAACAATGTAACATGCATGAATATGACAATGCACATGATGATTATGAGAATGCAAAATGACATGTGCACAAAACAAGAATGACATGGCAATGCAATAAATAAAACAAGAAGCAAAACAAAAGAAGCCACAAAAGAAGGACCCACATGGAACTAGATGAAGAACAAGTTGGATATATTGCCAAAATGGGAAGTGTTACATATGGGGTGTTACAGAACCCATCACAAAGCACCTCTTCCCATGGCAAGATAAATCAATCTAGTTGGCCAAACCAAACCAATAAATCAGAGAAGAAATACGTGGCTATAACAATCATGCATAAAAGAGTTCGGAGAAAACTCAAATAATATTCATGGATAGATCTAATCATAAACTCACAATTCATCGGATCCCAACAAACACACCGCAAAAAGTCATTACATAAAATAGATCTCCAAGAACACCGAGGAGAACATTGTATTGAAGATCAAAGAGAGAAGAAGCCATCTAGCTACTAACTACGGACCAGTAGGTCTATGGTAAACTACTCACGCATCATCAGAGGGGCAACAAGGATGATGAAGAACCCCTCCGTGATCGTTGCCCCCTCCGGCAGAGTGCCGGAAAAGGCCTCTAGATTGGATCTCGTGGCTCTGGAACTTGCGGTGGCGGAAAAGTATTTCGTGGACTCCCCTGAGGGTTTTGGGATTTTAAAGTATTTATAGAGGCAGAGGTAGGTCAAAACGATGCCCGTGGGCCCCACTACCCACCAGGGCGCACCGGAGGCCCCTGGCGCGCCCTGGTGCCTAGTGGGCCCCTCTTCCATCTTCTGGTTCCCTCCCAAAGCTTCCAGGGTCTCTTATCGCCAGAAAAAAATCTCCAAAAAATTTCGTGGCATTTGGACTTCATTTGTTACTGATATTCTGCAAAGTAAAAAACAAGCAAAAAACAGCAACTGGCACTGGGCACTAAGTTAATAGGTTAGTCCAAAAAAATGACATAAAGTTGCTAGTAAATGTATGTAAAACATCCAAGATTGATAATAAAATGGCATGAAACAATAAAAAAGTATAGAAACGTTGGAGACGTATCAATGTGGCATATAGTTGATCCATACGAACTGTTTGCGATGAGCCAGAACAACAGAAACGGCCAGCCAGATCAATGTGTGTGCGATATACGGCATACAGTTCACTCGGATGAACTGTTTGCGATTAGCCAACACAACAGAAACGGTCATCCAGATCAAGGTGTGTGCGATAGACAGCATACAGTTTACTCAGATGAACAGTTTGCGATGAGCCAAAACAACAGAAACAGTTCAACTTAACAGGATGTGTGTGATACGCGACAAACAGGCAACTCGGATGAACTGTTTGTGATGCTAAAAAATAACACAAACATTTAGAAGTAACAATATGTGTGTGATACCAGGCAAATAGGTCACTCGGAAGAACTTTTTGCGATGATAAAAAATAACACAAACGATTCGGCGTAACAAGATGTGACGCCCCCGATTCGACCGTACACTAATCATACACGCAAATGTGTACGATCAAGATCAGGGACTCACGGGAAGATATCACAACACAACTCTAGACACAAATTAAAATAATACAAGCTTCATATTACAAGCCAGGGGCCTCGAGGGCTCGAATACAGAAGCTTGAAAACACAAGAGTCAGCAGAAGCAACAATATCTGAGTACAGACATAAGTTAAACAAGAATGCCTTAAGAAGGCAAACACAAAAGCAACAACGATCGAAGAGGCAAGGCCTCCTGCCTGGAACATCCTAACTACTCCTGGTCATCGGCGGTCTCCATGTAGTAGTAGGATCCGTCGGGGTAGTAGCAGACTTTGGCGGTGACATCTGGCTCCTGGGATCCACCAACTGGTTACAACAACCGGAAAGAAGAAAGAAGGGGGAAAAGGGGTAGCAAAGCAACCGTGAGTACTCATCCAAAGTACTCACAAGCATCAGATCTATACTAAGTATGCATCAGTATCAAATGGAAGGGTTGTATCTGTGGACTGAACTGCAGAATGCCAGAATAGAGGGGAAGGCCTAGCCTACCGACTAGCATCTTCAAGTTTTTGCAGCATTCAGAAGAGTACAAAATAGCATTTTAATATTAATAAGCATGTTGCAGTATTAACACCCAGAGATCCTTCCTCGACTCCCTGCGAGAAAGCAATCCCGAAGCCACATATCCATCACATGTCTCAAGTAAATAGTTCTAGTTGTAATAGATCAGGATACAAGTCCGAACGTCCATAACCGTGGACACGGTATTCGAATAGATAACTTCCCTGCACGGGTGCACCACGTTACCCAACACGCTTGATTCCTCTGGCCGGACACACTTTTCTGAGTCAATACCCGGCCTCGGAAGATCAACACGTCGCAGCCCTACCTAGGCTCAGCAGAGATGTCCTCGCTGGTCTATATCCTAAGCACTCCGGGGTCTTGGGCCCATCGCCGGTTGCACTCTAGTTCGTTGCGCGCAGGGGGAATACCAGCGTCACCTCAGATGGTCGACGCATCCGACCATGCTGCAATGCTGAACTAGACGTCTGACAAAGCTTCGGCTGATACTGCGACACCGAGGCCCATAACTATTCCCGCATGGTGGTTAGTGCATAAAGGCCAGTGGCCAACTCAGAACAAATACCCAAATCATTAGTGCGTTGGGAGCTCGCGAAGACGAGAAGAGACTCATGATTGATGTGACCCCGTCGCCCCATCGCGTGGACTTACGGCAAGGGCCCAGAATGCCCGGCCGTGCCACGTAATTATCTTGTGGGTGCTCTCCGGGCCCGCCTGACTTTCACATCAACTCGCGGGTACCCCTCAGGGCCGACCCGACGTTAACAAAGGTCTCAAGTAAAGTTCAGGTAACCGTGTGTCCATAACATCAAGGGGGAATCCGAGGAACCACCCTCGATGGAATCCACTTGATGTAATCGTCAAGCTGAACTTAGGAGGAATCACCCTCGAGGTTCACACTTGAGGTGTTGCACGACAGAGTCGTATCGGGAGTGGTGAAAGAGGAATCACCCTTGATGACCACGACCGAATAGCTACACTCCAGAGTCATCATCAGGAGTGCGTTACGAGGTATCACCCTCGGCACTCGATAGTAGCGCTACAGAGTCGAGCAACAAAAGGGGCGTGCTGTGATGTGAGGTGTCGGGCTCTGGTCGTCGATCATGTTGATCGAGTCATCGATGATGAAGCAGGGGCAACAAGGACAAGGTGGGGGTCACTGATGGATCACCAACCAACCTATACTAAGTAGTTTAGGATAAGCAGGTAGGTAACAATAAGCTGGTTACAAAAGCAAGCTATGCATCAGAATAGGAGCAAATAATAACAGTAGCAAAATCTAATGCAAGCATGAGAGAGAATGGAATGGGCGATATCGGAGTGATCAAGGGGGGGGGGGGGGGGGGGGGGGGGGGCTTGCCTGGAAGCTCCCCTGAAAGGGAGGAAGGGTCATCGTTGATGTAGTCGATCACAGTGGCATCCGCAGCGGTCTCGGGGTCTATCGAAGAAGAAGAGGGGGAAGAAACAGTAAATACAAAGCACACAGATGCATGACATGACAACAGGCAAAGCTAGGTTGTTCTGACGTGATGCTACACGATATAGGTGAAGGGGGAAAACATCCAGGAAAATTTTCCCGAAGTTTGGCATTTTCGGACAGATGAAACGGAGGGGGACGGTTGTAGGTTCGCTATGCTAGGGACGCGTGGCAGACAAACGGACTGCGTATTCAAACTCGTCTCGTCTTTCTGAGCAACTTTCATGTATAAAGTATTTTCATCCGTGCTACGGATAATTTTCTATGATTTTCCAAAGTTTAACAAATATTTTGAAATTTCTAAAATTACTTTAATTTAAAAAAAATTAGACAAATTGCTATGGGTACACTCCTGTGTACCCAGCAATGTGTGCATGTGTATGACATGTGGGGCCAGGGGCTGGGTTGACCCAGTCAATATTTTGACTAGTCAAAAGTGAACAGTGCATGTGGGTCCCAATTATCACATAAACATTTTAATTAACAGATTCTTGACTAAATTTAAATAGCTTAATTAGGGGGGGTTTGGGCTAAACTAATTAGGGCCTCCCTAATTAACAGGGGGGTCGGGCCCATGTGACAGAAGCCCAAATCGGCCTCTGGTGAGGCCGTGCCCGCACACACGTACTCGAAGAGTACGGCGCCAGCGGCCATGGTGCTGGCCGGGGGGAAGGCACGGTATAGGGGGAGGGAGGCGGGCGCAGGCGAGGCAGGGAGGGCCGCGCAGCGGGAGGTCCCAGCGCGGTGCGGCGGGAGCGAGGCAGGGCGAGCGAGGCGCGGGCGCGCAGACCGGGCAGCGGCGCAGGGCGAGCTGCAGGCGGCAGCGGGAGCGGCAGCCGGCAGCAACTAGTAGCGGCGGTGAGCGGCAGTGCAGGTAGCGGCAGCAGTAGCGCAGCGGGCGGGCGCGGCTGGTCGAGCGCGAGCAGGGAGGTGCGGGACTAGCGCACGGACGACAGCGGCGAGCTGCAGGCGACGGCCGCGGCAGAACCAGCAGCAAAGGGGTGCGCGAGCGGGCAAAAGGCGGGCGAAAGGCAGCATCAATAACGCATGAGCAACAGGCGCGCACGGCTTTGGGAGGTCGCGGGCGGCGCCTTCTGCAACTAAACGAAAGAAGGGAGAGAGGGGAATCGATGCGGTGCTCACGGCGAGGTGGTAGGGAATGGCAGCTTGCTCGGGGTGGGTCAACGGCGTCGGAAATGACGACGAACGGCGTCGGGTCCAGAGGTTGAAGATGACCTCGGACGGGGCGTTGCGGCGGCACTGAGGTCAACCGGGGTGAGGTAGTCGACATAGGCGAGGAAGAGGGAGCTCCTGGACACTGGTGCATCCCGGGGTGGCGCTAGAGCGTGCTGACGGTGGTGGCGCGACAAGCTCCCCGCTCGGGTGTGGCAGGTCTGGAGGGGAGAGGAGCGAGAGGGAGCGAGAGGAAGGGGGTTCTGGGTGTGCTAGGGTTTGGGGGCCGCGGGGGATGCCTTTAAGGCGTCGGGTAGGTCGGGGATGGCACCACGCACGGCCTGGCGCGGTCATGGTCGGCGGATGGCCGCCACGCCCTCCCCTGTCCTCTGTAGCATGAGGAGGGGATGGGTGAGGTGGTTGGGCTGGCCTGTTTGCTAGACGGGCCATAGTGCCCAGTAGAATAGGCCTTTTACCTTTTTATTTTTCTGTTTTATTTATTTCTTTACTACTTTGCATTTTATTTGAGCTACTAAAAGAGTTTTGTTTAATACAAAACTTGGCACAAAATACAAGGCAATAACCTGGGTTGGTACAAAAAGTTTCAAAGCATTTGGGAGTGTTCAACTATTTTTAGAAATTGAAAAGCTCAAATAATTGGCTAATGGTCCACTGAATAAATTTCCAGGGGCACTGTGGGAATCCAAAAGAGGTTGGTTCCAACATGACAATTACTCAGTGATTAATTGCAACATTATGAACATTTTAGTTTTGACATTTGAAAACTTTTATAGTTTGACTTGATTTTAAATTTGAATTTGAACGGGGTTTGAAACAATGTGATTTTATCAATAGTAACCGTGGTGACATGGCCTCATTAGTAGAGGGTTACTGTAGCTTAATTATCCGGGCATCACAATTCTCCTCCACTACAAGAAATCTCGTCCCGAGATTTAAGGGGTGGAGTAGGGGGGAATGACTCGGGAAGGATGGATCTCAACACAAGATAGGTACCTGGGGGCTATCTCAGTGAATGTGGCATAGAGGCATCCCTCGAGTTGAAATTCAAGAAAGTCATCGAGAGCAAGGTAAGAAGGTGCAATAAGAAGCTTCAAGCAGGTAGGCAACCATTTGTTGCCTGAAACAGAGGGTGAAAGGGGTTCAGAGCAATGGGAATAAGTATTGCGTCTGATACCAGAATAGATCACTAGGTAGGTCGCTCGTGATTTACATACGAAGCCAAGTGTGAGGAACAACTTTGGAAAACAGGGATGTACAGGAGTCAGGTTTCGATCCTGTGGAACTGTGGGTTATGGACCCACCATGTGGGTTAAAAGTAGGAAGGATGCTAACATTTTGCACGGTCATGATAGCAAGGCAGGTCAGAGGATGGCCTGTCAGTTATGTTGGCAACAACATTGGTACCAAGGGCGAGGGACGAAGAGAACCATTTTCCTGCTCGCAAAGCGAGGCAGACCAATAGGCAAAGTTCTCGTCCATCCGTGGCTACCGGAATGTCATCAACAATAGTAACAAGGTCTTACTGACAGAGCTTGTACACCGAGGTGTATACATAAGTAGGGAATTATCACTGCTCAGGTATGATAGGTTACAAGAAAGGTTAAACAAAACAATGGAAAGGAAAGTGTAGACTCGAATCAGTTATCAGTGTTCTCGAGTGTCTAACAACTCGGAACCCGTGGAAAATTTGAATCAGCGAGAAATAATAGTTGATGAAGAACTCATAAGAAGTTACGTAGTTCCATGATATTCTCGAGATACCAGAGGGTAATACTCGAAGGTAGAACATGATAGAGGTTGGACAGGTGAAAAGATCTGCAGAAGACAAGTACTTTAACTTGTCTGAGAAATGGAATCAAAGAAGAACGATCATGGTCGGAACCACGGTTGCAAAGGACCAAACATAGATACAAGATGAACTTATGACAAGGGGATTATTATTATTACAAGAAGCTTCCATGATATGATCTACATCGTGTCCATGGGCATGAACACAAAGCTCAAGGTCGACTCCCACTTCTCCAATGCATAACCTTTCATTCACTTCTCATATTCGAAGAAGTTGTAGCGTTGAAATTTTTCTTGATGAAAAGCCAGTAGATATAACCCGCATAATCTTCGAGTTCACACAAATTTGGGAAGCCGTAGGTTCAACCCACTGGGGCAGCTTAGGAACATATACCACAAACTTCATGAGAAAAAAAATCAAGCTCGGAAGTAGAGCATGGTTGAGGAAGCAGAGGATACAATTTACCAAAGGCATTATGTATCTGAGGAAAGGCTCACAAGGTTACTGAATATGAAGGACGTTGTCGGATAAAACCCAACAAAGGATCTGGTGGTCCACGAGGGATCTGATATGAGCAACGGTACTCAACCAGAAGAAGAAAGAATGCAAGGAGATCAGATTATAGATGACTAATTCAAAGCTCAAATGTAACGGAATTATGATTCCCAATTCAAGGGATCAGAAGCAAATACTCTGATTAATGATGGATAAGTTGAATAGACTCAGAATGACAATCAATCAAAGCTTGATTTGTCGAACACCAGCTCATGTCCAGGGTGACGACTGAGCCGAAGGGAAGAATTCTAATTGTGATTGATGATTGCAAGCATTCACAAACATATCGAATCAAATGCTCAAAATGGCTATGACAAAGGATGCCAATGAATATTGCTAGACATATGGAAGTAGCCATAATGCAGGCAGGTAAGACTGTCCAGAGGAATAGGCTGCAGAGGATTCTCGGAAGATCAGATAGTATTATGAAGTATTTTGTGAAACACATAAACAACTGGGGATGAACGAATCCTCGGTAAGTGCAAGGAAGTATTCGTATTAGTATTCATGTGGAAATGGAGCTGCAAGGTAGCAGACACAATGGATTCTCGGAACATGGTAAAATGCTTCGGGGTATCTTGTCATAACAAGATCAACGGGGAATGATTGTAAGAACGACGAGTGTATATCATTATACTTATGGATATATTGGTGGTAGGGAATTGAAAAGGCGGAGGGCACAAGGGTCTCGGGAAAACTTCGAATAGTAGCCTTGGAATCTTCTGGTGCACCAAGCGATCATCTGAAATGGGGGGGGGGGGGGGCTCTCTGGGAGTAAGTAGTTACGAGAGCCTAATGTTAGAGTTAGTAAAATCTTTAACCCGAATAGAAGAGAAATCAGAATCCCAGAGTATAGACGAGGAGTAAAAGATCCTAATACCACCCAATGGCGACGTGGGCACGTAAGCCACACAACCATGTTAGTATAATAGTTTTTCAAAGACTAGACTCAACTTTGGCCAAGGAGTTGGAAAGGGGGGTTCCTAGAGGCAATCGGCTCTGATACCAACTTGTGATGCCCCCAATTCAACCGTACACTAATCATACATGCAAATGTGTACGATCAAGATTAGGGACTCACGGGAAGATATCACAACACAACTCTAGACACAAATTAAAAGAATACAAGCTTCATATTACAAGCCAGGGCCTCGAGGGCTCGAATACAGAAGCTCGAAAACACAAGAGTCAGCGGAAGCAACAATATCTAAGTACAGACATAAGTTAAACAAGAATGCCTTAAGAAGGCAAACACAATAGCAACAACGATCAAAGAGGCAAGGCTTCCTGCCTGGGACATCCTAACTACTCCTGGTCGTCGGCGGTCTCCATGTAGTAGTAGGATCTGTAGGGGTAGTAGCAGACGTTGGCGGTGACATCTGGCTCCTGGGATCCACCAACTGGTTGCAACAACCGGAAAGAAGAAAGAAGGGGGAAAAAGGGTAGCAAAGCAACCGTGAGTACTCATCCAAAGTACTCGCAAGCATCAGATCTATACTAAGTATGCATCAGTATCAAATGGAAGGGTTGTATCTGTGGTCTAAACTGTAGAATGCCATAATAGAGGGGAAGGCCTAGCCTATCGAAGACTAGCATCTTCAAGTGTCTTGCAGCATTCAGAAGAGTACATAATAGAATTTTAATATTAACAAGCATGTTGCAGTATTAACGCCCAGAGACCCTTCCTAGACTCCCTGCGAGAAAGCAATCCTGGAGCCACATATCCATCACATGTCTCAAGTAACCAGTTCTAGTTGTCATAGATCAGGATACAAGTCTGAACGTCCATTACCGTGGACAGGGTATTCGAATAGATAACTTCCCTGCAGGGGTGCACCACGTTACCCAACACGCTTGATTACTCTGGCCGGACACACTTTTCCGAGTCAATGCCCGACCTCGGAAGATCAACACGTCGCAGCCCTACCTAGGCTCAGCAGAGAGGTCCCCGCCGGTCTATATCATAAGCACTCTGGGGTCTTGGGCCCATCGCCCGTTGCACTCCGGGTCGTTGCGCGCAGGGTGAATACCAGTGTCACCTCGGATTGTCGACGCGATTCGACCGTGCCGCAATGCTGAACTGGACGGCTGACAAAGCTTCGGCTGATACTGTGACACCAATGCCCATAACTATTCCCGCGTGGTGGTTAGTGCGTAAAGGCCAGTGGCCAACTCAGAACAAATACCCAAATCATTAGTGCGTTGGGAGCTCGCGAAGACGAGCAGAGACTCATGATCGATGTGACCCCGTCGCCCCGTCTTGTGGACTTACGGCAAGGGCTCAAAATGCCCGGCCGTGCCACATAATTATCTCGCTGGTGCTCTCCGGGCCTGCCCGACTTTCACATCAACTCGCGGGTACCCCGCAGGGCCAACCCGACTTTAACAAAGGTCTTAAGTAAAGTTCAGGCAACCGCGTGTCCATAACATCAAGGGGGAATTCGAGGAACCACCCTCGATGGAATCCACTTGATGTAATCATCAAGCTGAACTTAGGAGGAATCACCCTCGAGGTTCATACATGACAGAGTCATATCGGGAGTGGTGAAAGAGGAATCACCCTCGATGACCATGACCGAATAGCTACACTATAGAGTCATCATCAGGAGTGCGTTATGAGGTATCACCCTCGGCACTCGATAGTAGCGCTGCAGAGTCGAGCAACAAAAGGGGCGTGATGTGATGTGAGGTGTCGGGCTCTATTCGTCGATCACGTTGATCGAGTCATCGATGATGAAGCAGGGGCAACAAGGACAAGGTGGGGGTCACTGATGGATCACCAACCAACCTATAGTCAGCAGTTTAGGATAAGCAGGTAGGTAACAATAAGCAGGTTACAAAAGCAGGCTATGCATCAGAATAGGAGCAAACAATAACAGTAGCAAAATCTAATGCAAGCATGAGAGAGAATGGAATGGGCGATATCGGAGTGATCAGGGGGGGGGGCATGCCTGGAAGCTCCGTTGAAAGGGAAGAAGGGTCGTCGTCGACGTAGTCAATCACAGTGGCATCATCAGCGGTCTCGGGGTCTACCTGAGAAGAAGAGGGGGAAGAAATAGTAAATACAAAGCACACAGATGAATGACTTGACAACATGCAAAGCTAGGGTGTTCTGATGCGGTGCTACACGATATAGGTGAAGGGGGAAAACATCCGGGAAAGTTTTCCCGAAGTTTGGCATTTTCGGACAGATGAAATGGAGGGGGACGTTTGTAGGTTCACTATGCTAGGGACGCATGGCAGACGAACGGACAGCGTATTCGGACTCGTCTCGTCTTTCTGAGCAACTTTCATGTATAAAGTATTTTCATCCGTGCTACGGATAATTTTCTATGATTTTCCAAAGTTTAACAAATATTCTAAAATTTCTGAAATTACTTTAATTAAAAAAAACAGACAAATTGCTATGGGTACATAGGAGTGTACCCAGCAATGTGTGCATGTGTATGACATGTGGGGCTAGTAGCTGGGTTGACCTAGTCAATATTTTGACTAGTCAAAAGTGAACAGAGCATGTGGGTCCCAATTGTCACAGACACATTTTAATTAACAGATTCTTGACTAAATTTAAATAGCTTAATTAGGGGGGGTTATGGCTAAACTAATTAGGGCCTCCCTAATTAACAGGGGTCGGGCCCATGTGACAGAGGCCCAAATCGGCCTCTGGTGAGGCCGTGCCCGCACGCACGTACTCGAAGAGTACGGCGCCGGCGGCCATGGTGCTGGCCTGGGGGAAGGCACGGTGCAGGGGGGTCGGGTTCGGGCAGCCGGGCGCGGCCTCCGGCGAGGCCACCTGCGGGCGCAGGCAAGGCAGGGAGGGCCGCGCAGTGGGAGGGGCCGGCGCGGCACGGCGGGAGCGAGACGGGGCGAGCGAGACGCGGGCGCGGCCAAGCACGTGCGGGAGCACGGACCGGGCAGCGGCGCAGCGCGAGCTGCAGGCGGCAGCAGGAGCGGCAGCCGACAACAGCTAGTAGCAGCGGTGAGCAGCAAGAGCAGCAGTACAAGTAGCGGCAGCAGTAGCGCAGCGGGTGGGCGCGACTGGTCGAGCGCGAGCAGGGAGGTGCGGGACTAGCGCACGGGTGGCATCGGCGAGCTGCACGCGACGACCGCGGTAGAACCATTAGCAGGGGGTGCACGAGTGGGCAGAAGGCAGGCACAAGGCAGCAGCAGTAACGCATGAGCAACAGGCGCGCGTGGCTTTGGGAGGTCGCTGGCGGCGCCTTCTGCGACTAAACGAAAAAAGGGAGAGAGGGGAATCGATGTGGTGCTCACGGCGAGGTGGTAGGGAATGGTAGCGTGCTCGGGGTGGGTCGACAGCATCGGAAATGATGGCGCACGGAGTCGGGTCCGAAGGTTGAAGACGACCTCGAACGGGGTGTTGCGGCGGCGCTGAGCTCGAACGGGGCGAGGTAGTCGACGTAGGCGAGGAAGAGGGAGCTCCTGCACACTGGTGCAGCCCGGGGTGGCACCGGAGCGTGCTGACGGTGGTGGCGCGACGAGCTCCCTGCTCGGGTGCGGTGGATCTGGAGGGGAGAGGAGCGAGAGGAAGGGGGTTCTGGGTGTGCTAGGGTTTGGGTGCCGCGGGGGATGCCTTTAAGGCGTCAGGGAGGTCGGGGGTGGCGCCACGCACGGCCTGGCGCGGTCATGGCCGGTGGATGGCCGCCACGCCCTCCCCTGTCCTCTGTAGCGTGAGGAGGGGATGTGTGAGGTGGCTGGGCTGGCCTATTTGCTAGACGGGCCATAGTGCCTAGTAGAATAGGCCTTTTACATTTTTATTTTTCTGTTTTATTTATTTCTTTACTACTTTGCATTTTATTTGAGCTACTAAAAGAGTTTTGTTTAATACAAAACTTGGCACAAAAATACAAGGCAATAACCTGGGTTGGTACAAAAAGTTTCAAAGCATTTGGGAGTGTTCAACTATTTTTAGAAATTAAAAAGCTCAAATAATTGGCTGATGGTCCACTGAATAAATTTCCAGGGGCACTGTGGGAATCCAAAAGAGGTTGGTTCCAACATGACAATTACTCAGTGATTAATTGCAACATTATGAACATTTTAGTTTTGACATTTGAAAACTTTTATAGTTTGACTTGATTTTAAATTTGAACGGGGTTTGAAACAACGCGAGTTTATCAATAGTAACCGTGGTGACATGGCCTCATTAGTAGAGGGTTACTGTAGCTTAATTATCCGGGCGTCACACAAGATGTGCGTGATACCTGGCAAACAGGTCATTAATCAGAATTGTGTAGTAACACAGACTGACAATAACACATACGATTCGTGATAATAAGCACCTGATTTTGAAAATGATTGCACAAATTATCATTTGTACTCATACATAATCAACCAAACAATATAATAGAGGCATTACATATCAGCAATTTTCAGAAAACAGCAAAATAGAAACAACTACTCATCGGCGTTGTTGCGGGGCTGGCCTGTTGGTGCGACGATGTTGAAATATTCTCTGCACTGATGCAAAATCCTCTCTCGGAAGGAAGGATCGAGATTCGGGTCGGCAATGACCATGTCCTTGAACATTTCATAGGCCCGGCCATTCGTCTGCTCCTGCTCCATCACAGTAGCTCCGAGCTCAGGGAAAATCCCGTCCACGGCCAAATGCGCACGTGTGATGCTGCCTTGACGGACATGTTCCAAGCGGTCGTAAACAGCAAAGGCATCAACTACGCGTGCTGCTAGAGCTATAGTAGACCCTAAGGAGGCTGCCACCCTTACCACGACGAAATCCACGTGTGCAGCCAACTCCAAGGTAACGACGACCTGATCATCGCGTGCCGCCCAGGCCGCGGCCTCAACCGCGCATTTTGTGTACGGAACCGCGCATGCCCCCAACAGATCTGCTGTAGCCGCCAACTATTCCACGCTTGCCGCCAAGGCCATCGCACCCTCATTAGCGCGTACCGCCGCCGCTGCGGGTTTCGGCATGCGTATGAGCTGCGTCTCCCCTAGGCCTTCCGTGATGGAGAGGGTGGTTCGAGTTTCTGTGGACATGTGTGATGTGAAGGATTTTGTGGAGGCAAGGACAGAGGGGAGAAGAAGGCCAGATTTGGGGCTGCGAGTGGAAAGAGACGATAGAGAGCGAAGGGAGGATATTTATTGGGTCCCTAACCCTTGCAGACAGTTGCTACAGTGTTTCGTGTACGGTTATGTGTGTAGAAAAAAACTTTGAAAATGCAAATGAGTTTTTTGCGATGGCTAGGAGCATCGCACACGATGCGTGGTGTGAGTACTCATGTGTGATTATTTGTAAGTTACTCATACATGTCCTTATGTTAACACTTGTGTGATAGAATGTGACACCGCATATGGTTGTGAGCTGGGAATTGTGTGCTCCAGGACCCGGAGAGCGGGCCCCAAGACCCGGACAAACGGCCCCTGGAGTGTGCAGCCCAGCCGCAGGCTAGCAGCCGAGGCTACAGGGCCCAGACATCCGGCCTGGCCCCGGACATCCGGCACCAGCCCAAAAATCTGGACAGTCCATCACAGAATACAACCCAGCCGCCCGAAGACTGGCCCCAAACATCCGGCCCCCATGGCCCGGACATCCGCCCCCTGCCCTCGAAGGCCTGGACATCCGCCCCGATGCCCGAACATCCGGCTCCCTCTGTCTGCACACAGTAACGGGCCGAAACTCATGTACCCTTTCGCCCTCCTAGAATATATACTCCTTCTACCCCAACATTTTAGGGTTAGCATTGTGATAGCTCATTTTAGAGATAGAGCTTTGCTCATCCACTTGTACCCCTACTCCTTTGGAGATCAAGGCCTCCTAGGAGAAGATCCCCCAAGTGGATTCAAGACCCCCTTGTGGGAAGATCCCCTACTGGTTTCAAGACCTCTTTCCTCATAGGATTGGGATGAACTTGTTACCTTTGTATCCTCCTTTGTTGGCCTTGGATCTTTGTTACCTATTTGTGTGTTTGGATCTAGCACATGTGTGATTGGATCAAGTCAATTTGGGTGTTTCCTCTCATTTCCCCTCTTGTGTTCTCCGTGTCTTCATCGTGTTCTTCGCGGGATCCGCTTGAATCGTGAAAGATCGGCCCCACTCCACATCATGTTGGTATCATGAGCCACGTTGATCATGATTTTGGACTCTCCCCCTTCATTTTCTAGCCTAATTTTGCTTTGTTTTGTCCCAATTTTGAAAATCCCCACAAAAACAGCCCTCCCAATTTTTTTGTGATTTGTTGGTTGGATGATTTTTTTTTTGAATTTGATCCGTGGATTTGATGTGTTGCTCGTAGATCTAGCATCCCCCAACTTTTCCCCCAATTCCATTGATGAAATTCCATGAATTTTGCCCCAAAATTTTTGTTTCCCCACCTAGTTCTTCAAGTTCGTCCAGGATTTGGAGCCCCGGACATTTGGCCCGTGTCCCCCAGACATCCGGCCTCCCGCAGCAACACCTCCTCCACCATTTCTTTTAACGCCTAACTTTTGCCAATTTTGACCGGGTTTCCACCAATACTTCCGCATACCACCTCCGCTTTCCGCAACCACCATCGCTTACTCACTACCACCTCTGACAATTTTGACATGCTTTGTTCTTGGAGAACTTGAGTTGCGGTTTCCGTTTCCTAATGTGCTTCGGCTACTTAGGGACGATTCGACACCGACATCACCGCCGCTCATCTTCGTCATCGGCATCGAGCACTTCATCATTTGACACTCAACCGTAAGCAAGGACGGTAACGTCAATGACACTGTTGTATATCCCCTTTCCATTGCATTGTTAACCCCTAGCCCATTTTGCGTCACTTGCCTATCGAGACTAGCCATTGAGTATTGCTGGCAACGTTACTTGTGCACTTTAGAGATACTCGACCCGCACATCCCATTGCATACATACTATATCATCTTGGTATCCGCATCTTGGTATCATCATATCATCTCTTGTGCCACAAGTTTGTTCCCGCATATACATAATTGCTAGCTTGGTTTGCGCATTTTGCATAAGTGGCCAAAGAAAGATATCAAAAGAGAGAAAGCTTTTGAGAAAAAGAAAAGACAAGCAAAGAGCTTTTAAGCAAGTGTCATAGCATCAAACAATATTGCATACAAACTACCATACTCGATCATCTTGGATCATCGTACGATAAGACACCAGAACATCATACATATAGCATACTTGGGATAGAAGTTGTTGCATTTTTGCTTTGTAGGTTATGCACAAGTCTCGTATCCGCCTATTGAGCAATCATGCTAGCGTCTCTCTAGTGTTGTGCAACAAGAGCATTTTCTGTGGAGTCCACATTTTGAGCTCATTCCTTGGTTGCACGACCCCATTTATCTATCCGTGCGTGTGTTTTCGTGTGCCACTTATTGCTATTGGTCTACTTGTTTCACTTGCAAATTTGCGAATATCTTTCAACATTATTGACTCTTGCTAAAAATTGCATAAATTTTGTGCCACCATCTTCACCAAGCTATTCCAAAAAGCATTACTTGTGTCGGTGTGAGAATTGACAAGATCCGGTACCAATTGTGCTATTTACATAATACATTATCGAGTGATCATTGATCCATCTTCAACATTGGATAAGGTACATTTGGTCTAGTTCTTTCCTTTCTTCCACTCACATATTTGCTTGAAATGATGGATAGGCCAAATACTTCTTCGAACCCACTCTTCATCGAGCAAGAAGAGGAAACGAACAACTACGTCACCAAGAATCAACTCTTCGGCGCACAAAGAGCTTTGCATCAAGAGAATGAAGCATTGGGCGACCGCATCGATCAACTCGCAACCGACTTGCGACAATCCAAGCAACGTACAAGAGAATACTTTGACACATCGATGGCAACTCTCAAGGATGACCTACGAGTCATGTTGGCGAATCGCTCTTCTACAACTTCGTCATCCCAAAGATGACGCCATCAAGTCGATACTCTTCGGACACGTCTTCGAATGTAAGTCCCCCATGAGCTCGTCCGCATCATCGCCAAGACCATGAAGATAATCAAGCTCCACAAAACCTATTTCATGGCAATGGTTTACAAGACCGCCCCCGGGAACGTGAATGACTACGTCGCCAAGCTAATGATCCTACGGTCCAAGAGCAAGCTCCAATACGCCAAGATCACCAAGAGAATCAAGATGGTGACGCCCTTCGACAAGAGCGACAACGCCGTGAGGAACAAGCCCTTGAAGCCCAACATGCTCTACACGAATCAACACAAGCCTTCAATGAGCGCAACCGCCAAGTACATCTACAAGAAGAGGCCCTCCGACGAGAACGATAAGAAGAAGCCGCACGACTCGAGGAGCACCAAGAGATGAGGAGTCGAGCAAGAATTCCAAACCCTCCCCGTCAAGCTAATCGACCAGAGCACAAGGAACAAGCGGTTGAAGATCCTCACCCACAGCAAGAGCGTCATCACAATCGACCCACACACATTGAAGAGCAATGCTACGGCAAGCTCAAGTTCACCATGCCTAAGTTCTCCGGAAGCAATGATCCCGAAGACTACCTTTCATGGGCATTGAAAGTCGACAAGATCTTTTTCTTACACGAATATGAAGAAGAGAAGAAAATTGCCATGGTATTGCTTGAGTTCCCAAGACTATGTCCTCATTTGGTGGGAGCAAGTAATTAAGTGACGAGAAGCAAAAGTTGGCCCACCCATCACAACATGGATCCAAATGAAGGATGTCATGCGAGCGCGCTTTGTAGCAACATACTATAGCCGCGACCTCTTCAAGAAATTTCAACTACTCAAGCAAGGCACCATGTCCGTTGAAGAGTATTACAAGGAAATGGAGATCGCCATGATCCGAGCCAATGTCACGGAAGATGAGGAGCAAACCATGGCGCGATTCTTGAATGGCCTCAACCATCCTATCACAAAGATCGCCGACTTCCAACCTTACTCCAACCTCCTAGAGCTAGTCCACCAAGCTACCAAGGCGGAGTGACAAGTGCAAGACGACTACAAGTATGCCAAATACTCTTCCAAGACCTACGACTCCTACAATCAAGCTTCAACGACTACGACGCCTTCTACCTCGAGCAAGGCTTCGCCAAGCAACGGAGACAAGTCAACTTACAAGAAAACTTCATCATCTTAGACACCTTCAAGTCACCCTTCCACTACAAGTAACTTCAAGCCGAAAGCTTCATCATCAACGACTCAAACCGATGAGACCGACAAGACAAGTTCCATCAAGTGTTTTACTTGCCAAGGCCGAGGCCACAAGACATACCAATGTCTCACTCGACGCACCATGATCTCCAATGATGACGGCACCTATGACTCCATGAGTGAGGAAGAAATGGAAGCACCTGAGCACGTGGCCATGCACCGATGAGTGAATGAAGATGAATATGATCAAGTCTTTTGTGACAATGATTCGAGCCCCACTCTTGTTGTCTCCAAGGTCTTGACTCTTCAACACCAACAAGACGAAGACCAACGTTGCCACATCTTCCACACCAAAGCGGGCATCAATTGATGTTCCGTGAAGGTCATCATCGACGGAGGAAGTTGCCACAACTTGGCAAGTGAAGAGCTATGTGCAAAGCTACAATTGGTCAAGATGAAGCATCCTCGCCCTACAAGGTCCAATGGCTTAGCGACTCCGGCACCATTCAAGTGGAGCACACCATTCAAGTGTCTTTCAATATTGGCGCATATGAAGACACCTTGGAGTGTGATGTGGTTCCCATGTCCGTTTGCCACCTCCTACTTGGACGACCTTGGCAATTCGATCGCGACGTCATCCACAATGGCCGAACCAATCACTATAGTTTCAAGATGAATGGAAAATATCATGCTACGACCCATGTCGCCAAGTCAAGTGATCGCCAACAAGCAAGCAACCACCCATCATGGAGAGAATAGTGAGAGAGTGAGCCACCAAAAAGAGAGTGAGAGCCACAAGCCCAAAATGAGTGCCTCCATGATGAGCGACAAGAAAAACTTAGTGCTTTTCACTACCAAAAGAGAGATGATAGAAGTGTGTGAGAATCCCTCAAGTGTTATGCACTATGTCCTAGTGTGCAAAGATGAAGCGGCAAGAACTAACACCTCTCACCATCTAACTTTAGTTGTTGTCTAATCTATTGCAAGAGTTCGCGGACGTCTTCCCCGATGAGCTACCTCCGGGACTACCTCCACTACGAGGCATCGAACACCGCATCGACCTCATCCCCGACGCACCTTTACCGAACAAGGCACCCTACCGCGTCAACCCCGAAGAAACCAAGGAAATACAAAGGAAAGTACAACACCTAGTTAACAATGGGAATGTACGTGAAAGCTTAAGTCCTTGTGCCGTTCCGGTTATTCTTCTGCCTAAGAGGGATGGTAGTTTTCGAATGTGTTCCAATTGCCGACCCATCAGTGCTATACCGTTCGCTATAGGCACCCCATTCCACGCCTTGACGATATGCTAGATGAGCTTAGGGGAGCCACAATTTTCTCTAAAATTGATCTTAAAAGCGGCTATTACCAAATCCGCATCCAAGAAGGTGATGAATGGAAAACCGCTTTCAAAACCAAGTTTGGCCTGTATGAGTAGTTACTTATGCCTATGGGCTTATCCGAAGCACCCGGTACTTTCATGCATGTGATGCATTACGTTCTTCGCAAATACATTGGCATATTTGTTGTGGTTTACTTTGATGATATACTTGTGTTTAGTGAATCTCTAGAAGATCATGTCACCCATCTTAGACCGTTTTGCAAACTCTTAGAAACAAGTGCCTTTATGCTAATATGGAGAAATGCACGTTTGGTGTTGAAAAGCTTGTTTTCTTGGGTTTTGTTGTGTCTTCTAAGGGTGTTCATGTAGATGAAGCTAAAATTGATGCTATTAAAATTGGCCACAACCAACCAACTTGCAACAAGTGTGTAGCTTCCTTGGCTTAGCCGGATTCTATCGTAGATTCGTGAAGGACTTTAGCACCATTGCATCACCATTCCATGCATTGAGCAAGAAGAATGCACCATTTGTTTGGGGACCATCCCAAGATACCACATTTCCTGAGCTTAAGAATTTGCTTACACATGCTCCATTACTTGCATTACCCAACTTTGATAAAACTTTTGAAGTACATTGCGACGCTAGTGGTAATGGCATAGGAGGTGTGTTAATGCAAGAGAAGCGCCCAATTGCTTACTTTAGCTAGAAACTTTCCGGAGTGCAACTTAATTATCCCATTTATGACAATGAGCTATATGCTTTAGTGTGAGTATTGCGTGTGTGGGAACATTATCTTCGCCCTCATGAATTTGTCATCCATATGGATCATGAGACGCTTAAATACCGTAAAGGTCAAACCAAATTGAATAAGCGACATGCCAAATGGAGTGAATTCATTGAATAATTTCCTTATGTTATCAATTATATCAAGGGTAAGGAATATGTTGTGTTGGACGCTCTTTCCCACAAATGCATGCTTGTAACTCAACTTGAATTGAATGTCATAGGATTTGAGCACATAAAAGACTTGTATGTGCATGATGTCTCCTTTGCTACACCTTATGCTAAGTGCCAAGCAAAAACATTTTGGGATCAATATTATCTCAAGGATGGATACCTCATGCGGACTAACAAGCTTTGCATACACGAGTCTTCTCTTCATATGTTGCTTTTGTAGGAAGCTCATGGTGGAGGACTTATGGGACATTTTGGCCGAAACAGGACATATGCCACGCTTTCCAACAACTACTTTTGGCTAAAGATGTTTCATGACGTCTCCCGCTACACCAACCGATGCTCTACATGTCAAAAAGCTAAGTCTAAAGCTCAATCCCATGGTCTCTATATGCCACTTCCTATTCCGTATCACCCATGGGAAGATATTTGTATGGACTTTGTGCTTGGTTTGCCAAGAACACAAAATGGCAAAGATTCCGTATTTGTTGTTGTGGACCGTTTCTCCAAGATGGCACATTTTATTCCATGCAACAAAATAGTCGATGCTTCACATGTTGCCAATCTCTTTTGTAGGGAAATCTTGCGTCTACATGGAGTGCCAAAGACTATTTTTTCGTACCGCGACGTCAAGTTCCTTAGCTACTTTTGGAAGACATTATGCGCCAAGCTCGGCATCAAGTTCCTATTCTCTTCGGCATACCATCCACAAACCGACGGCCAAACGGAGGTCACAAACCGGACGCTATCGACTCTCCTCCACGTGTTGATCAAGAAGAACATCAAGGAGCGGGAAGAATGCTTATCCATCACCAAGTATGCCTACAATCGAGCAAGACACTCTACTATCGACAAGTCCCCCTTTGAGGTCGTCTACGATTTCAACCCGTTGTCCCCATTGGACATTCTACCACTACCTCTACAAGAGTGCATCAACATGGACACGAGCGCATGAGCGAGCTATCTCAAGAAGGTGCATGAAGATACAAGACACACCATCGAGCTCCAAGTACACCGCCTCGCGACCAAGCTTAACATCAACAAGCAACCCATGATATTCAACATCGAAGATCTTTTGTGGTTACACCTTCGCAAGGACTGCTTCCCCAACGAACGCAAGTCCAAGTTACTACCTCGAGCCGACATACCCTTCAAGGTGAACGCACGCTACAACAACAATGCGTACAAGATCGACATCCCACGCGACAAGTACAACGTGAGTGATATCTTCAACGTCAAGGATCTCTCTCCCTACCATGGTGATGAGGTTTTTGATCCGAGGTCGAATCTTTCCCAAGGGGGGAGATGATGCGGAGCATCCTACGGTCATCCCCATGGAATTACCTACGTCTCCACAAGTGCCTAGTGGACAAATGACACGAGCCCGTGCAAGAGCTCTCAAAACCCGAGGTGACATCTCTCCTTTGTGATATTTCATATGACCTGAACAAGACATGGTTACTACCTAAGTATGGAATGCTATGTGTGATCAGGTATCAAGAAGACCCTCTTGGAGATGCTCGTGAAGACGGACAAGTTCCCAAGTGCACAGATGAAGAGGACCAACGGAAGGAACCGGAGAAGTCTCCAGGACCCGGACATCCGGCCCCAAGACCCGGACATCCGGCCCCTGGAGTGTGCAGCCCAGCCGCAGGCCAGCAGCCGAGCTACACAGCCCGGACATCCGGCCTAGCCCCTGACATCCGGCCCGACTACCCCGGACATCCGGCGCCAGCCTGGAAATCCGACTCGTGCATCACAGAACACAACGAGCCGCCCGAAAACTGACCCCGGACATCCGGCCCCCATGGCCCGGACATCCACCCCCCTCGAAGGCCTGTACATCCGGCCCCCTCTCTCTGCGCACAGTAACGGGCCTAAGCTCGTGTAACCTTTCGTCCCCCTGGACTATATATACTCCTTCTCCCCAACGTTTTAGGGTTAGCATTTTGATAGCTCATTTTGGAGATAGAGCTTTGCTCATCCACTTGTACCTTGGAGATCAAGGCCTCCTAGGAGAAGATCCCTCAAGTGGATTCAAGACCCCCTTGTGGGAAGATCCCCTAGTGGATTCAAGACCTCTTTCCTCATAGGATTGGGATGAACTTGTTACCATTGTATCCTCCTTTATTGTCCTTGGATCTTTGTTACCTCTTTGTGTGTTTGGATCTAGCACATGTGTGATTGGATCAAGTCAATTTGAGTGTTTCCTCTCATTTCCCCTCTTGTGTTCTTCATGTGTTCATCGTGTTCTTCGCGGGATCCGCTCCAATCGTGAAAGATCGGCCCCACTCCACATCACTGCGCCTGTGCTAGTCCTGGCCAGGAAGGGGAACAGCTTGTGTCCGTGCCAAGTGGGGTCGGCCCGTTTTAAGTAAGGTTAACCAAAATTAGAGCTACTCCCCGAGTGAGTATGAGTAGTGCCCCTCGCGCGTTAATTAAATCCTATTAGCAATTAATTTAATATGGTAGTCAATGACAGCTGGGTCCCGCTGGACCCAGTTGACCAGTAAACGCTGACCAGTCAATTGCTGACTAGACAGTTGACTGGGCCCACCTGTCATCCTCTCTGTCTATGTACCCACTGGGTACACATAGCCTTTTACTGTTTAAATTCGAAGTAAAACAATTATAGGAATTTCAGAAAATGCAATAAAACTTTGAAAAATCATATAAAATAATCCGTAGCTCGGACAAAATTAGTTTATATATGAAAAATGATCAGAAAAATTAGATGAATCTGACACCATCGACATACCTGCCACATGCCCCCAACACAACAAACATGGAACCTTCCCCTCTGGATCATCTGACCGATAAATGCCTGGCGCCGGGAAAATATTCTCGGATATTGTCCCGCTCCACCAATAACACTCAGCACTGTGTTAGGTCACCCCTAGCATAGCATACTGTCATGTCATGCAATGTGATGCTTTTGTTTGATTTGTATTTATTGTTTCTTCCCCCTCCTTCTCCGGTAGACCCCGAGGCCACTCTTGATACCCTTGTGATCGACTACATCAACGACGACCCCTCCTTCTCGACAAAGCAGCCAGGCAAGAAAACCCCCTTGATCATTCCTATATGTCGGCGTGCGACACCTATGGGATCCTAAAGGACACCTTTACGATTCGGCAGGGAGAGAGGTATGCACAAAGAGCAGAACCAACGATCGACGCGGTGCGATTTTACCCAGGTTCGGGCCGCTAATCAGTGTAAAACCCTACTCCTGCCTTGTTTTATTATGAGTGTTCTTGAGCCCAGACTCCAGGAGCGCTTGCAATGAACAGTACGTTCAAAGAGCAGCTATGCATGCAGAATGGGCCGGAAGATCCTCCTCCCCCTATAGCAGTTGCCTTGGGCCTCCTTTTATACATTCAAAGGGGTCACCACAGTGGCAAAATGTACATACATTGAGGTGTAATGCAGCTACAGGGTTATCATACCTAACCACTGACAGATTAGGACGAATGCATTTAATGCACCGTGAGGTGTCCGTTTAGGTGTCCTCACTTTCTTGGGGATGGAAAAAGGGGCCATCCCATCAGCACCGCTTAAGCTCTCCTCCACTGGCGCATTGCCACGCATCCAGAGAAGGACCCAGAGTGTCAGGCTCGTTGCTGTGCCGAAGCGGTGGCACAGTGGCAGAATCTTGCCGGGCGCCGAATCTTGCCGGGCGCGAAATCTTGCCGGGCTTCACAGGCCACCCCGGCAAGATCTTGCCGGGGAGGCTGGCTTTCGGTCTTCAGCTCTTCTTATCTGCTGATCCTCAGTTCCTTAACTTGGGTGTTTCTTCGATAACTTGAATTACTCTCCAACTGTTCCCCGACAAGCCTGGCCGCGAGTATGGCTACAACTGCCCGTGCACAAGTACGGGGTACTAATGGCCCAATACTTAGTACACTGACAGGAGCCCCCGGGCCTAGGCCACACACAAGTGCGAGGCGTTGTTGGGCTAGGCCCAAACAGTTCACGGGCACACGTGGCAGGGGATTAACTGCTCGAAAATATCCCGCTTACTGTGCCCCCCACTACGCGCGCTGAATGCGCGACGTGGGAAGCATGCGCTGAAAGGCTGCAACTGCAGCGCGCCTGTAGAGGCATATTTACATTGGGGAGTAAAAGAGGCGGCCTTGCTCCTTCCCCATAAAAAGGGAAACTGCAGAGGCGTAGCCTATTTACCCCCCTCTTCTCCTTAATCTGGACTCCGCCATTGCTTTCCCCTCTCGAGATCAAAGCCAGACTTCTCCTCATCCACTCTTCGCTTCCGCACCCGCTCTATCCTCAGCCTCCACCTTTGCAATCGCCATGCTGCCCAAGGCTAGCAAGGGCAAAGGCAAGAGCAAGGAGACGAAGGCCGATGTCCCGGAGAGCGAGCTGGTGAAGATGCGGAAGAAGTTCGTCGTCTTTGCTTCGACGCTCGATGCAAGGGCCTTGAAGAACCTGTACCAGTGCATGTGGGCGAAGGGGACACAAGCTCACCCCGCGACTCGCGTGATTCCAGGTTCTTGTTCCAAGGGCGGTCCTGACAGATATCACTTCTTCGTCGCTTATTTCTATTGCGGACTCTGTCCTCCTTTCTCCGATTTCTTCAACGATATTATGTACACATATGGCTTCCATCTTCTTGATTTCAAGCCGAACGCCGTAATGTGCATGTCTGTCTTCGCTCACCTTTGCGAAAACTTTGCCGGAGTAGTTCCCAATACCGCCCTCTTCCGCCATTACTTTATTCCTCGCATCCAAAAGGGGGAGGCCCTTTCCGGTTCTATCGCCTGGATTCCACGGGCTTGGAATAAGGAGATATACCCAGATGGAGTTTACCGTGAGAAGTGGGATGAATGGCGATCTGAGTGATGCTAGATCAAGGAAGCAGATCCCCATCCGTTCTGTTCGCCTCGACGGCAGAAGGTGGTCCGTGGCAGTGATTGGAGCGATCTCGCCGCGGAGGACGAGAGGCTCACAATCGCCACCACCAGGATCCTTCGCCTGAAAGCTGCCGGGCTCACAATGGAGATGATCGGCTTCGATTTCCTCCGCCGCCGCATCGCCCCCCTACAGAGCAGGGGGAGATCATCTTGGGAGTACCGGAACGCAGCGGACATCATGAGGCTGCGCCCTGGATTGAACAACAATCTGACGACCATGCAGCTCGGCGCTCTCCGCCACAAGCTATTCCAGCGCGATGACAAACATCGGTTGCCGGCAAGAATTGTTCCTTTGTGCAACAACTCCGCCCTGGGGTCAATCATCGCCTTCATGCCAATGTTCAACGCCCACGGTCTTGATGTGACTTGGGCCGAGCCAACCGAGGAGGAAGCACAAAAGTTCTTCAACAACTTGTCGGAGAGGGCCATCCGGGAAGAGATGGACCTCATTCGCGCCACCACTGATGAAGAAGTGGCGTATATTGCCTCTAGGGTGGAGGAAGCGAATCTTGCCGCGGAGGCCAGCAGCGTCGGTTTCACAGAATGGGAAACCAGCGACGCAGAGGTTGTGATGGAGAAGAATCCTCCTGGGGAGGCTGAGGCTGCCAGGGAACAGAGCAGCGCGGCCGCCGAGGGCTCGTCCGACGAGGACATAGCCGAAGAAAATCCGCAGGAGGAGCCCCCAGCTCCGGAGAAGACCAAGCGCGTCCTTCGAAAGGCTGCTTCTGGCATCCCGGCAAGCCAACCCTCTTCGAGCAGTGTGGCTCCCGGCAAGAAGGCGGCCGGCAAGACTGCGCCGCGGCAAGGAGTTCGACAGCAACCTGCGCGGCGCGCGAGACCCGCACCTTCGGCAACTGCCGAGGTGACAGGGGCGTCTCACACAACCGCACCGGAGGCTGAGGTGGCGGAACCACGCCGACCTCCTGCGCCTGCCACAGCCAAGTGACCCAGGACCCCTCCTCCGCCTCCCCACACAGACACTGCAACGGAGGTCGATTTCGACATCTCCGGCTTCAGTCCGGAACGAGAAGAGGAAGAGTAAGTTTCCTGTCATTGCCTTTATCTCCCAAATTTCGGAGTAATCTCATAGCCTTGCTTTACCTTGTCTCTGCAGTGATACAGAAACCTTGGCGGAAAGGGCGGCGAAGAGGTTGAGGACTTCGACAGGCGACGAGCCCCGGCTGGCTCTATGAGCGCGCCGAAAACTGTTGTCATCAGCCCGGTGGTCAGTCCTCAACACAGCCCCCAGCGCAGCCCCCAGCGTGAGTTTTCCACTCATTTCCCGCTGGCGGGCGCTGAGGTTTCTACCCTTGCCGCTGATATCTTTGGGCTTGCAGGAGAAGAACGGCAACAGGGAGAGGTGGAAACCGCCCCCGTCGTGCCGCCTCCGTCAACCGCGCCGCCCACAAGCACATCCCCGACAAGAGTTACCACCGACGAGCCTATCTTGGTTGAGGAGGAGCCGGTACGCATGGGTACCGGCAACATTTCCCCGGCAGCCAACGTTACCGGGAGGGGCGAGGCCACCTCTCAATAACTCGACGCAGTTAACTATTTGCCTTATAGCGCTTGTTATCGTTTTCTTTATCTTTCTTTCTTTTTGTCTTCTCGAACTTCAGCCTTGATCTTATTTTGTTTCCTTCCTTCGTCCTCTAGAATTCCCTGTGATGGAACACATGGACGTCGACATTGTCATCGAGGAGACCGCCAGAGACGCCGCCGCCGAAGCTGATAGGATCGCCGCTAGCGAGGCCGCCAAAGATGCCACTGTCGAGGTCAGCGAAAATGTTGCCGAAGAAACCGCCAAGGATCCTGCCGAGAGGGCCAGCGAGGAGACTGATGACCACACTGATGGTATTCCTGCTGCACGAGCGCCAGGCGCTACATCGGCCATAGAGCCCCCAGCCACTGGCGAGACGAATATCGAGGACCAACCATCGACATCCGAAGCTCCCTCATCAAGCAAATATCTCAAAGTTGGCGACAACTTATTCATCAACTTGCCGGGCACGGCAAATATTGAAATGTCGACTGAAGGGAAAACTTTTGATGAAGAAATCATCGCCGCTGCCGGGCTTGAAGTTGTTGATGACCCAAGTGCCAGCAGTGGCAAATCTGAAGAGGATCAGCTCCTCCAGGCCATGGGCGAAAATTTCCGCAAGCTCCAAGCACTCCACCGGGCTCGGAAAGAGAAGGCGGATTCCAGAATGGTAGATGTTGAAGCGGCCGAAGCAAATTTTCAAAAGCGCATCGAGCAGATGCAAATCTGGTACGCCGAGGCCCTTAAAGAGTTGACTGCCAACTGGGAACAAGTGAGCCAAAGCTGGACGGAGCTCCTCTTGAAACAATCTGACATGGAGAAGGCGCAAGAAGAAGCTGCACAAAGAACTGCCGCTGAAGATGCTCTTCTGATGGAGCATCGCATTGCACTTGATGCCCATGAGGAAGATCTCACCGCACGTGAGGGGGCGCTCGCCGCCAAGCTTCGCGGCAAAAATGAGGAGATCGATAAGCTTGTCGCGCAGCGGATCCAGGAGCTGGAGCAAAAGCACAAGGAAGCGCTCAAAGCTCTAACTGTAGATCACGCCGGCAAGCTCAAGGAGGCCGTCGATGCTGCCGAGGCTGCAGAGGCCGCCAAGAATGAGTTGAGCGACAAAGTGAAGAAGCTGGAGATGGATCTTGAAGAACACGACAAGGAGCTCTCGACGCTCAAAGGGGACAGGGAGAAAACTCTCCACAGCCTGGCGGAGATGCAAGTTGCCATGTCCGACAAGACCAAGCAGCTCACTTCAGCCAATGACGCCATTGCCGATCTGAAGCTAAAGCTGACCACACCGGAGAAGTCCCTCAAGGACAGCAGGGCCCGCGAGAAGGCCCTAAGCAAAGATCTTCAGGAAGAGAGGAACTTGCTTAAGAGCGCTGCCGCCGCCCAAATTGACTATGAAAAGGGGGTGAAAATCTGGACTGATCACCTTGTCGATGCCGCGGAGAGGCTTACTGCACAGTTGTCAACCATGGGCCAGGATGGCCTGCAAAACTTCAGGTATTCCTCCGAAGAAAGGATATCTTCGAGCGCTAGGTTGACCATGTTCTTCGAAAGCATCGTTGACGCTTTGAAGCTGCTACAGTCCAACCGAGCGACCCAACTGGCCAATGAATCCCGTAAACTTTGCCGGGCCGTCCTCCGCAAGGTACTCGTCAAGGTGGTGTATAATAACCCTGGCATTGATCTCACCAACGTGCTCGACCACTTGCCGAAGGATGCAGATCTCAGGGAACTTGAGGAGCTTGTCGCGCCCATCCTCGAGAAGGTAGATTCGATCAAGAGGATCGAGGGCCAACGCAGGGACTAGCCACCTCATTTTTCCTTGTCGCCACCATTCCATGCCAAAAGACAATCAAGTCTTATGTTAGAACCGCGATGATTTATAACTTGCGTATGTTTGGGTATATGCATGCTATTTCCCTTGTCTGATTTCTTTATGTACGGAGTACACCCTACGCTTACTGAAAACTTGCCGGCGCGCAACCTGCCGCGAGCACTGGGTGCGGGACTTCAGTAGCCTGCTGGAGGTGCAGCGGCCAGCAAGGCACCTTGGCGTTCTCAGTGCAGCCACTTAAATTGTTGAGCGGACTCGAAACAAAATAAGGGCGCAACCGATTACGACAAGGGTTCCTTTGCGTGCAGGTTTTCCATACAAAAGTCGAAATCGTCTAAGGAAAATAACTTTGTAATAAAAGAAACTTGCTTTAAGTTTTAGAACTTAGCTTTCTGTCGCTGTTCTTCCTCCGATAAGGTGCCAATTCTGAACGTCGCCAACTGGTACTCATATCTTCCTTCCCCCCCGGCAAACATGCACGCGAGGAATCCTTCTGTCTCTTGAGAAAAAGAAAGAAGAGAAAATAAAGATATGGAACCTTGGCGGTTCGTTAGAACTTACCGGGAACAAGTGTCATACAAGATCTTAGAGAAACATGCATATATATATATATATATATGAACATGGAAATCGATAAGGAAATGCACAACACTTAAACTTATCCAACTGGGCTCAGGGTCTGCGCCTGGCTTTGTACAAAGGATTACATGCCTTGCCGGCAAGACTTGTACAAAAAGGTGGTTGCCGGGGGCCCCCGGCAACCGCGCCTTATGGGTAGAACTTGCGAAGATGTTCGATATTCCAGGAGTTGCTCACTGGAACGCCATCTTCGGTCTCCAGGCGGACAGCGCTGGGCCTGGTGACTCGTACTACCCGATAAGGGCCTTCCCACTTCGGCGTCAACTTGTTTCAATTCTTGGCAGACTGAATCCGTCGAAGAACAAGGTCGCCTTCCTCAAGGCTTCGGGCATGAACTTTGCGGCTATGGTAGTGGCGCAAAGCATGCTGGTAGCGTGCAGCTCGCACAGCAGCCTGAAGATGATTCTCCTCAAGGAGCACAGTGTCATCTTGCCGCAGTTGCTCTTGCTCAAGCTCATCATAAGCAAGCACTCGAGGTGATCCGTATATGAGTTCCGTGGGGAGAACTGCTTCCGCTCCGTAGACCAGAGCGAAGGGTGTCTGGCCGGTGGCTCAATTTGGTGTCGTTCTGATTGACCAAAGAACTGCCGGCAACTCATCAATCCAGCGTCTTCCGCACTTTCTCAGCCTGTCAAAAGTTCTGGTCCTGAGACCGCGTAGCACTTTAGCATTAGCCCTCTCCGCTTGGCCGTTGCTTCTCGGGTGAGCAACAGAGGCAAAACAAATTTTGCCGCCAAGGTCTTGGACGTACTGCATGAAGGTGCGACTTGTGAATTGCGTGCCGTTGTTGGTGATAATCCTGTTGGGCACACCGAAACGTCAAACTATCCCTTTAAAGAACTTGACGGCTGATTATGCTGTCACCTTCCTCACCGCTTCCACCTCCGGCCACTTTGTGAACTTGTCGATCGCAACGTACAAGTACTCAAAGCCCCCAGTAGCACGGGGGAAGGGGCCCAGTATGTCGAGCCCCCAGACTGAAAATGGCCAGGAGAGAGGGATCATCTGAAGAGCTTGAGCTGGCTGATGTGATTTCTTCGAATGAAACTGGCACGCTTCACACTTGGTTACTAGTGCAGTTGCATCCTGGAGAGCGGTGGGCCAAAAGAAACCTTGCCGGAATGCTTTCCCGACAAGTGCTCTTGATCCTATGTGAGAGCCACATATGCCTCCATGTATCTCTGCCAACAGCTCTACTCCATCCTCCCGAGGAATACACTTCAATTTCACACCGTTTGGTCTCTTTCTGTACAGGACGTCATCGACGAACTTGTACATAACAGACCGACGGGCTACTTTTTCCGCCTCTTCCTGTTCCTCAGGGAGTTCTCCTGTCTGAAGGAAATGGACAATGTGCTATGCCCATGCTGGAGCCTGGGGCTCGACAGCTAGGACTAAAGGCATCTCTTCCGCCAGGGGAACATTTGTCTCGACAGCGAAAGCGTGAGGTTCCGCCGGAGCCTGTCGTTCCCCGGCAGGCTTGTCGCTGATCCCGGCAAGTTCCTTGCCGGCGGCTCCAGGGAGCTCTGCCGGAAAGTACTGTCCAGAATTCAACTTTCTTCTCTTTTCTTGCCGCATTGATGGCGCCACAGATGGTTGAGTCAAATGGAGCACAAAAGTTCCTGGTTCCACAGGCAACTTGAGGGCAGCGCGCTTTGACAGGTCGTCAGCAATACTGTTTTCGGCACGAGGAATGTGCTTCATTTGCAGACCGTTAAAGCGCTCTTCCATTTTTCTCACTTCATCCACGTAAGCTTGCATCAATGGACTCTGATAATTCTTGTTAACTTGCTTGACAACAAGCTGCGAATCGCCCCTGATGACGAGCTTCTTGATACCAAGGTCTGCCGCGATCCTGAGACCGGCAAGCAGGCCCTCGTACTCCGCAGTGTTGTTTGTCGAACTCTCCCGGGGAAAATGCATCTAGATTACATACTTGAGGTGCTCTCCGGTGGGTGCGACAAGCAGCACGCCAGCACCGGCTCCTTGCAGCGAGAAAGCCCCGTCAAAGTACATCACCCACTCTTGATCAATTTCCTTGCGGGGGAGAGTCGTTTCTTGAACCTATTCGTCTGGCGTTGGGGTCCATTCCGCAATGAACTCTGCCAAGGCCCTGCCTTGAATTGTCGAAGTGCTTTCAAACTTGAGACCAAAGCTCGACAACTCCAACGCCCACTCCACAATCCTGCCGGTTGCTTCTGGATTTTGCAAAATCCGTTGCAACGGAAAGCGAGTGACGACGATGATTTCATGTGCTTGAAAATAATGGCGCAGCTTCCTCGGGGCCATAAGGAGGCCGAAGAGCAACTTCTGCGCACCAGAATATCTTGACCTAGCTCCTTGCAAAAGAGAGCTAACAAAATAAACTGGGCGCTGCACCACCTTTTTCTTTTGCACTGGTTCTTCTGACTGGGCAGATTCTGTCTTGCCGGGATCAACCCTTGCCGGGGAAGATCCTGCCGCGTCGCTTGGCGGTCCTGCCGCTGGTGTTGCCTCCTCATCAGCTTCTCTCTACGCCACTAACGCAGCACTAACCACTTGATTTGTTGCTGCCAGATAGAGCAGCAACGGCTCTTGTGGTTTAGGCACGACTAGTGTCGGCGGAGAAGAAAGGTATTTCTTCAAATCTTGCAGCGCAGCCTCCGTTTCCGGAGTCCATTTCATTGGACCTGCCTTCTTCAAAATTTTGAAAAAGGGCAGGGCGCGCTCAGCAGATTTGGAAATAAACCTGCTTAGGGCAGCAACACAGCCAGCAAGACGACGTACATCCTTGACGCGTCTTGGCGCTTCAATCTACTCAATAGCTTTGATCTTGTCGGGGTTCACTTCGATCCCCCGTTGAGATACAAAGAATCCGAGAAGCTTGCCGGAAGGAACACCAAACACGCACTTCTCAGGATTGAGCTTTAAGTTGATCTTGCGCAGATTTGCAAATGTTTCTTTTAGATCTTGTATGAGCGTCGCCTTGTCCTTGGTTTTGACCACTATGTCATCCATGTATGCCTCCATAATTCTATGGAGCTGAGGCTCAAAACCAATTTGGACCGCTCTCGCAAATGTAGAACCAGCACTTTTCAACCCGAAAGGCATTCGTATAAAACAATACGTACCACATGGGGTGATAAATGCGGTCTTTTCTTCATCTTCTTTTGCCATGAAGATCTGATGATACCCTGAGTAGGCATCAAGGAACGACAGTAGATCACAACCAGCAGTGGAGTCCACAATCTGGTCGATGCGTGGCAAGGGAAAAGGTTATTTTGGACAGGCTTTATTGATATCTGTATAATCAATACACAGCCTCTATTTCCCATTCGCCTTGCGCACTACAACTGGATTGGCCAACCAGGTTGGGTGAAGCACTCCTCTGACCAATCCTGCTGCTTCCAGCTTCCTCATTTCTTCGGCAATGAATTCTTGCCGCTCCAAGGCTTGCTTCCTGACCCTCTGCTTGACGGGCCGCACGTGAGGACAGACAGCAAGGTGGTGCTCAATTACCTCCCTGGGAACACCGGGGATGTCAGATGGTTGCCATGCAAACACGTCGGCATTCGCCCACAGGAAGGCAATGAGCGCGCTTTCCTATTTGTCATCTAGGGTGGAACTTATGGTGAAAGTTCCTCCCGTTCCGTCCTCCCTGACGGGCACCTTCTTGGTCTCTGGTGGAGCAGCCTTGGATTTCTTGTTCTTGCCGGTGGAACTCTCTGGTGCGTCCTCAACGGAAGCGCAGCACTCCGAGGAGGTGCGCTTGCCGGAGTTCGCACCAAGATTCTTGCCGGTCTTCTTCTTCCCCCCGGGAGTTCCAGCGGCAGGAGCAGATGCCTTGACGGCAGGTCCTGCAACTGCTTCCCGGTAGAGTTGGTCGGCACAGATGAGCGCATCCTTTTTGTCGGAGTGGATAGTGATGAGACTCAATGGCCCGGGCATCTTCAACACATTATACGCGTAGTGTGATGCCGCCATAAACTTAGCCAGCGCTAGGCGGCCAAGGATCCCATTGTATGACATAGGAATCTTGGCGACATCCAACACCACCTTCTCTGTCCTGTAGTTGAGCTCGCTACCAAATGTCACCGGTAGCGTGATCTTGCCTTTTGGCTGGGTCCTTCCTGGATTGACCCCTTGAAACGTGCCCGTTTCCTCGAGTTCTTCATCAGGAATTTGGAGCCTCTTGAGCACGTCCGGCGAGATTAGGTTCAGTCTGGCCCCACCGTCAACTAGCATTTTTGTCACCTTGAGGTTGCGGATTGTCGGTGAGACCAACAATGGCAAGCACCCGACCGCGGTTGTACAATCAGGGTAATCCTCGGCGTAAAAAATGATAGGCGTGTTGGACCACTTCAGGGGCTTACATGCATCGAACGATGGCTCTGTTGCATTAACTTCTCGCACCCATCATTTAAGTCGACGGTGGGAAGAATTCAACGAGGCGCCTCCGTTGATACACATGGCCTCTGTAGCTTTCTGAAATTCTTGCTCACTGGACTCATCATCTTCTCCATCATCATCATCACCCTCTTCTTTGTCACGGCCTCGAGCGGGCCTCTCCCTCTGTTGCTTGGCCTTGCCGTGGTGACCCCCTCGGCCACCACGCTTCTTGCCGGACCCCTCAGCACCGTCTTGGGCCTTCTCCTTGTCTCACCTTTCATACTCGGCTCTCTGCTTCTCGACAAGCTGCTCGACTTGCCGGCAGTTTTGGAGATCGTGGCCCTTGGTGCGATGGATCTTGCAATACTGCTTGCCAGAGCTTTCCGACTTGTTGGCAGCCGCCAAGGCCTGGCAGGAGGCGCACCCGGCAACTTCCTTGCCGGGGTCGTCAACCTTGGCCTTCTTGGCGGTGCCGGGGTTGCCGGATTCCTCGACAGCAAGCACGGCCTTGCCTCTGCGCTTCTTGTTCCGCCACCGGCCTTTCCTTGGAGGGGTTGCAGCGTCTTCATCTTCTAATTCGCCCCCTGCGCCAACAGCCTCGCCAGGGAGTTTCCTCCCTTCTTCAGCCCAAGCGCACTTGTCGGCCAAAGCGTAAAGCTCGGCAATACTCCTGACTTTGTTCATCGCCAGCTCTTCACGCATTTTGCGGTTACGCACATTCTGATGAAACGCGCTAATGACAGCGGCAGGGTGAACGTCAGGAATATTGTACTGCACCCGGCTAAATCTCTGGATAAACTTGCGCAGGGGTTCGCCCTCCTTCTGAGGGATGATATGCAAATCACTCTCTTGGCCAGGAGCTTGGTGGCCTCCAACAAAGGCGCCAACAAACTGATGGCACAGATCTGACCAAGAAGAAATAGAATTCTCCGGCAGATGCATCAACCACGACCTGACGTTGGGTTTGAGCACCAACGGGAAGTAGTTGGCAAGTATCTTGTCGTCTCGGCCCCCAGCAGCCTGCACCGCAATGGTGTAGATGCTCAAGAACTCCGAGGGGTGAGTCTTGCCATCATATTTCTCCGGGACCTCTGTCTTAAAGGTTCGGGAATTGGGCCACTGGACTTGCCGCAGCTCACGGGTAAACGCTGGAGTACCTACCTCGTAAGGCAAGTCGCCTGCGTCCCCTGACGCAGGCTCGTCGACAGCGGGCCCTGCGCGCTTATCAGATTGATAGCGCGCTTCCCGTCGCCGCTCGATGGTAGTTCGAGCGTCCTCTTTGCTTTGTTCCTGGAGAACTTGACGCTGGTCGCGGCGCATCCGTGGATCGGACAACGCCGTGGAATCATCATCACGGCCATCAGTCCGCCGGGTTGTCGACCGCCGCTGGTGTCGTGGAAGGGAGTGCACCATGGTCGCACCACCTCCGGTTTTCTCCACATCGGCTCGCGCCGGATCGATGGACCGCCGTTGCGAGGGCCCTGCCTCCTGCGGCCCATCTTTGTTGGCGAAGCCAATGAGGCTCTGGATAGTAGCTCGCCACTCCTCCATCTTCTCCGGAGCAGGAGGGAAATCAAGGAGCAGCTGTGCACGTGCCAAAGCTTCCGCTGGTGTAGGCGGCGGTGACAGGTGCGAGGTACGTGAGGTGTTCTGACTCCTAACAATGTTAGAAGGAGCACCATCATGATCACGCGACCGTGCGCCACCTCTGCCGGTAGTTTGACGTGCATGCTGGGCCTGCGCACCTTGGGATCGATGCGCAGAAGTATTTTCATGGGGACGCCCTAAACCACCAGCACCATGACGTTGCTCATCGTACACGACCTGGGAAGGCGTTGACGCTTGCGCCGGTGCGGGAGCCCTAGAAGGTGTCCTTCGATCTCTGGAGTTTGTTGCGCTGCCCGTAGGCAACACAGCTCCATCTCTGGATCCAGCGGCGTGTGGGTTGCCGCTGCCACTGCGAACGACGCCGCTCGCCTGGCTTGGATCACCGGAACGTCGTGGAGGCTCTAAACCTCTTCCTTCTGCATCCGCGCCATCACCCGTATGCGAGGGCACATGCAAAACGGATGTGGATGGTTGCGCCGTTGTGGCACTCTTCTTCTTGGGTGGCATGATGATGAAGATGATGAAGAAACTAAGGCGCCGATCACTGGATCAGGTTCGCACAACCTCGATCCCCCTACCTGGCGCGCCAAAGATGTCGGCGTGTGACACCTATGGGATCCTAAAGGACACCTTTACGATTCGGTAGGGAGAGAGGTATGCACAAAGAGCAGAACCAACGATCGACGCGGGGCGATTTTACCCAGGTTCGGGCCGCTAATCAGCGTAAAACCCTACTCCTGCCTTGTTTTATTATGAGTGTTCTTGAGCCCAGACTCCAGGAGCGCTTGCAATGAACAGTACGTTCAAAGAGCAGCTACGCATGCAGAATGGGCCAGAAGATCCTCCTCCCCCTATAGCAGTTGCCTTGGGCCTCCTTTTATACGTTCAAAGGGGTCACCACAGTGGCAAAATGTACATACATTGAGGTGTAAAGTAGCTACAGGGTTATCATACCTAACCACTGACAGATTAGGACGAATGCATTTAATGCACCGTGAGGTGTCCGTTTAGGTGTCCTCACTTTCTTGGGGATGGAAAAAGGGGCCATCCCATCAGCACCGCTTAAGCTCTCCTCCACTGGTGTGTTGCCACGCATCCAGAGAAGGACCCAGAGTGTCAGGCTCGTTGTTGTGCCGAAGCGGTGGCACAGTGGCAGAATCTTGCCGGGCGTCGAATCTTGCCGGGCTTCGCAGGCCACCCCGGCAAGATCTTGCCGGGGAGGCTGGCTTTTGGTCTTCAGCTCTTCTTATCTGCTGATCCTCAGTTCCTTGACTTGGGTGTTTCTTCGATAACTTGAATTACCCTCCAACTATTCCCCGACAAGCCTGGCCGCGAGTATGGCTACAACTGCCCGTGCACAAGTACGGGGTACTAATGGCCCAATACTTAGTACACCGACACTATATCACACTCTTTCTCTCTCATGCTTGCATTAGATTTTTCTACTGTTGTTCGATAGCTCCTATTTAGATGCATAGCCTGTTTTTGTAACCTGCCGTTGTTACTTTACCTGTTATCCTATATGTTTACTGTAGATTGGTCAGTGATCCATTGATACGTCTCCAACGTTTCTATAATTTTTGATTGTTCCATGCTCTTATATTATCATTCTGGGATGTTTTAAAAACATTTTATAATCATTTTATATAATTTTTTGGTACTAACCTATTGACATAGTGCCCAGTGCCAGTTGCTGTTTTTTGCATGTTTTTTACATCGTAGGAAATCAATACCAAACGGAGTCCAAATGCAGCAAAACTTTTTGTGGATTTTTTTTGGACCAGAAGACATCCAGTGGGCCGGAGAAGCACTTGGGAGCCTCGGGAGCCTCTCGCACCGTCTCTTTGCTCTATAAATACCCCAATATTCCCGAAACCCTAGGGGAGTCGACGAAAATCAATTCCAGCTGCCGCAAGTTCCAGAACCACCAGATCCAATCTAGACACCATCACGGAGGGGTTCATCATCCTCATTGGTGCCTCTCCAATGATGCGTGAGTAGTTCATTGTAGACCTTCGGGTCCGTCGTTAGTAGCTAGATGGCTTGCTCTCTCTCGTTTGATTCTCAATACAATGGTCTCTTGGAGATCCATATGATGTAACTCTTTTTTGCGGTGTGTTTGTTGGGATCCGATGAACTTTGAGTTTATGATCAGATCTATCTTTTTATCCATGAAAGTTATTTGAGTCTTCTTTGATCTCTTATATGCATGATTGCTTATAGCCTCGTATTTCTTCTTCGATATTTGGGTTTTGTTTGGCCAACTTGATCTATTTATCTTGCAATGGGAAGAGGTGCTTTGTGATGGGTTCGATCTTACGGTGCTTGATCCCAGTGACAGAAAGGGAAACGACACGTATGTATCGTTGCCATTAAGGATAACAAGATGGGGTCTATTTCTACATAAATAGATCTTGTCTACATCATGTCATCATTCTTATTTTATTACTCCGTTTCTCCATGAACTTAATACACTAGATGCATGCTGGATAGCGGTCGATGTGTGGAGTAATAGTAGTAGATGCAGGCAGGAGTCGGTCTACTAATCTTGGACGTGATGCCTATATAATGATCATTGCTTGGATATCTTCATGAGTATTTGAAGTTCTATCAATTGCCCAACAGTAATTTGTTTCCACCGTTTGCTATTTTTCTCGAGAGAAGCCACTAGTGAAAACTACGGCCCCCGGGTCTCTTCTTTAATATATTTGCCTTCAAGATCTATTTTGCTATTCGCTCTTTTATTTATTTGCAACTTTTATTTTCAGATCTATTAATTCAAAAACCCAAAAATACCTCGCTGAATTTTATTTGCTTTTATTTGCATCTTTCAATCTACTACAATTGTATCTATCTCGTTACCCGAAAGGGATTGACAACCCCTTTAACACGTCGGGTTGCAAGTATTTTTGATAAAAGTGGGTTCGGAGAGGTCATGACTTTAGTTGATGGTAATCCCACTATCTTGGAAGATTACAAAACTTTTATGCATGAGGATCATGAAGAGCAAATTTTATGTGATAACTATATTGTTGAATTTGAATATGATCCTACATGTAATTATTATGAGAGAGGAAAATATGGTTGTAGCAATTTTCATGTTACTAAATTACCTCTCGTTATGTTGAGATTGCTATTGTTTCTTTCTTCTTCCTTGCATATGCTAAATATTTCTTGTCTTGATAATTTGTTTGCCTTCAAAATGCCTATGCATAAGAAGAATGTTAGACTTAAATGTGTTTGTCACAAGTTTTATGATGCTCTCTTTATGCTTCAATTCTTGTCTTTCATGTGGGCATCATTGAAATCTTATGCCTAGCTAAGGGCATAAAACGATAGCGCTTGTTGGGAGGCAACCCAATGAATGAAATTTATTTTCATCTTTTTCTTTCTATTCTTGAGTGTTTTCCCAATTATACCTCTGGTTAGATGTGTTTTTGTGGTTTAAATTAGTGTTTGTGCCAAGCAAAGCCTTTGGGTTGATTTGGGTGATAGTCGATTTGATCTTGCTGAAAAACAGAAACTTTTGTGCTCAGGAAAACAATTCTTATTTTTAACAGAAGAGTTCTATTGAGTTGATTCTTTTTTCATAATATTAATAAACAAATTTATCACTTTTTCCTAATTTTTCAGAATTTTTGGAGTTACAGAAGTATTGAAAATATCCATATTGCAACAGACTGTTCTGTTTTTGACAGATTCTGTTTTCTTTGCGTTGTGTGCTTGTTTTGATGATTCTATGGTTTTCTTTGAAGAGTTTTTGCCATAGAAAAGTTGGAATATAGTAGATATAATGCAAAAATAAAATATGAATGGGTTTTCAACAGTACTTAAAGTAGTGATTTGTTTTCTTATACTAACGGATCTCACAAAGGTTTTGTTGAGTTTTGTGTGATTGAAGTTTTCAAGTTTTGGGTGATATTACGATGGATGAAGGAATAAGGATTAGCAAAAGGCTAAGCTTGGGGATGCCCGAGGCACCCCAAGATAATATTCAAGAAGTGTCAAGCAACTAAGCTTGGGGATGCCCCCGAGTGGCATCCCCTCTTTCTTCTAACGACCATCGGTATTTTACTTGGAACTATATTTTTATTCGTCACATATTATGAGTTTTGCTTGGAGCGTATTTTATGATTTGAGTCTTTTCTTGTTTTGCTTTTTATTTTAAGTCTTGAATCCTTGCTGTACACACCTTTTTGAGAGAGCCAAAAACTATGCTATGCTTGCTCCTATGCTTCACTTAAATTTTTAGAGCCTTGGAATTGCTCTAGTGCTTCACTTATATCTTTTTGAGCACGGTGTGCTTTGTTATTTTTGAAGAAATGCTCTCATGCTTCACTTAGATTTATTTGGGAGTTAGTAAAATTTTGAAGAAATTCTCTCTTGCTTCACTTAGATTAATTTGAGAGAAAGAAATATTATGCTCATGTTCTTCACTTATATTTGTTTGAGCTTATTAAAAGCAATATATGAAACTAGTCCCAAAGTGATAGATATCCAAGAAGGATATAATAAAAACTTTCATGAAGATCATTGGACAAAATAAACTTGGTTCTTTGTAATAGTTTTGAGATATGGCGATATAATATGTGAGCCATGTTGATGAGTAATTGTGCTTTAGTAAGAATATTGGTGTTAAGGTTTGTGATTCCCTATGCAATTACGAAAGTCAATAGTTATGCAATGAAATTATATCTTACTTATGGTGCATTATTCGGTGTTACTTATGCTTAATGCTTGCATACGAGATTATTCGTTTCTTGGTTGGGCGCTTCTCAATCTTTTTGCTAGCCTTCATTTGCACCAAGTATGATCACTACTTGTGCATCCAAAACCCTTTAAACCAGTTTTGCCATATGAGTCTACTATACCTACCTATATGCGGTATTTCCGTGCCGTTCTAAGCAAATTTGTATGTGCCATCTCTAATTTTCAAAATAAATTTCTCTTTTGTGTGCTCGTACCGCTCGCGAGGCGGTGAGGGGTGGCCGATATTTTCCATGCTAGATGTGTTATTCTCACGATGAGTGTTTATCCGCTTGTCATTGCACGAGAGTACGACAAAGGTATTAGGGATGCCCAGTCCCGAAATGAAAAATGAATTTACTTTATGTTGTAAAATAATAAATTCCTTGGAAAGTGTTGGTATGGAGGGCACCCATGGATATGGCTAGCCATGGAAAGTGAAAGAAATGGTGGAAAAAGGAATAAACTTTATTTTCTGTTTGGGAACCGCCTATGATATATCTAGCATGGAAAGTGTTGGGAGCTCTAAGTCGTTTTCGTTGGTGAGAAAAGTATGCCTCTCAAAATGTTTTTATCTCTCAATTTAAGCTTTGAGCTCTGGCACCTCTACAAATCCCTACTTCCCTTCACGTAGGGCTTTCTTTTACTTTATGCAATTTTTATTTTTAATTTGAGTCTCCATCTTCTCTTACAAAGCACCAACTAAGGGGCACTATGATCGTACTTGAGCATTGGGTGTAGCTAATATTCGAGTGCATGAATAGATCAATGATTGAGCATGATGGGCTAGGGATAACTTGCTTTAACGTTGATATTTTGAAAGACATGATTGCTTGTTGATATGCTTGAGTATTTAAGTTATCATGTCAAAACTAGACTATTGCTTTGAACCATATAAAAGTCCAAATGTCCATGCTATTAAGAAAAGAATATGTGATGAACATGTTAGGCAGCATTCCACATCAAAAATTCTGTTTTTATCATTTAGCTACTCGAGGACGAGCAGAAATTAAGCTTGGGGATGCTGATACGTCTCCAACGTATCTATAATTTTTTATTGTTCCATGCTGTTATATTATCATTCTTGGATGTTTTACAATCATTTTATATCATTTTTTGGTACTAACCTATTGACATAGTGCCCAGTGCTAGTTGCTGTTTTCTGCATGTTTTTTACATCACAGGAAATCAATACCAAACGGAGTCCAAACGCAGCAAAACTTTTTGTGGATTTTTTTGGACCAGAAGACATCCAATGGGCTGGAGAAGCACCTGGGGGGTGCTCCGAGGGGAGCACAACCCACCAGGGCGCGCCTGGAGGCCCAGGCGCGCCCAGGTGGGTTGTGCCCACCTCGGGAGCCTCTCGCACCGCCTCTTTGCTCTATAAATACCCCAATATTCCAGAAACCCTAGGGGAGTCGATGAAAATCAATTCCAGCTGCCGCAAGTTCCAGAACCACCAGATCCAATCTAGACACCATCACGGAGGGGTTCATCATCCTCATTGGAGCCTATCCGATGATGCATGAGTAGTTCATTGTAGACCTTCGGGTCCGTAGTTAGTAGCTAGATGGCTTTCTCTCTCTCATTTGATTCTCAATACAATGGTCTCTTGGAGATCCATATGATGTAACTCTTTTTTGCGGTGTGTTTGTTGGGATCCGATGAACTTTGAGTTTATGATCAGATCTATCTTTTTATCCATGAAAGTTATTTGAGTCTTCTTTGATCTCTTATATGCATGATTGCTTATAGCCTCGTATTTCTTCTTTGATATTTGGGTTTTGTTTGGCCAACTTGATCTATTTATCTTGCAACGGGAAGAGGTGCTTTGTGATGGGTTCGATGTTACGGTGCTTGATCCTAGTGACAAAAAGGGAAACGACACGTATGTATCGTTGCCATTAAGGATAACCAGATGCGGTCTATTTCTACATAAATAGATCTTGTCTACATCATGTCATCGTTCTTATTGCATTACTCCATTTCTCTATGAACTTAATACACTAGATGCATGCTGGATAGCGGTCGATGTGTGGAGTAATAGTAGTAGATGCAGGCAGGAGTCGGTCTACTAATCTTGGACGTGATGACTATATAATGATCATTGCCTGGATATCGTCATGAGTATTTGTAGTTCTATCAATTGCCCAACACTAATTTGTTTCCACCGTTTGCTATTTTTCTCGTGAGAAGCCACTTGTGAAAACTACGACCCCCGGGTCTCTTCTTTAATATATTTGCCTTCAAGATCTATTTTGCTATTCGCTCTTTTATTTATTTGCAACTTTTATTTTCAGATCTATTAATCCAAAAACCCAAAAATACCTCGCAGAATTTTATTTGCTTTTACTTGCATCTTTCAATCTACTACAATTTTATCTATCTCGTTACCCGAAAGGGATTGACAACCCCTTTAACACGTCGGGTTGCAAGTATTTGTTCTTTGTGTGCAAGAGTTGTTTACGTGGTGTTGCGTGGTTCTCCTACTGGTTTGATAACCTTGGTCTCTTCACTGAGGGAAATACCTACCGTCGCTGTGTTGCATCATCCCTCCCTCTCTGGGAAAAAACCGACGTAGTTCCAGCAGACATCATCCATCAGTGACCCCTCACCCTTGTCCTTGTTGCCCCGCTTTGTTATCGGTGACTCGATCAATGTGATCAACTAGCTGAGACCGACACATCACCGGCACCCCCTAGTTGTATGACTCTACAGAGCTACTATCGAGTGCCGAGGGTGATGCCTCGTATCCCACTTACGATGATATATCTGTAGTACAACACATCGAGAGTGGTTAACCTAGGGTTATTCCTCACTCACCACTCCCAATGATGCCTCTGTCGTGCATCTCCTCAAGCGTGAACCCATCGAGGGTGATTCCTCCAAGTTCACCTTGACATTTGACCTCAGGTGTGAACCTACCGAGGGTGATTCCTCTTAGTTCACCTTGATCGTATGGACCCACACTACTTTAACTGTACCCTGTTAACTGTTACTACGGGACTGACGGGCCAGGTGGTACCGCCCCGGTAGAGGTGGACCTGAGTTCCCGACAGTCTCTTGAGGAGTCGGGTTGACCAAGAGGGTACCGCGAGATAATACGCGGCATGACCGGGCAGGCAGAGACCGCCCTAGAGAGGGATGGGTCTGGCCCTTGTCGTAAGTCCGCGAGACAGGGCGATAGGATCACTAATCATTTTCACGAGCTCCCAATACACTAACGGGTTTGGATATGTGATCTGAGCAGGCCTCTGGCCTTTTCGCACTAACCACCACATGGGAATAAGTATGGGCACTCGGCATCGTACGATAAGCTCTTCAGATATCATAGTTCAGAGATGCGTGCTGATTGTTGGGGTGCATGGTAACCACCTGCGCTTGCATAAGGAGGTGGGTCTGGTCCTAGGCCAATCGCACAATATGCAGGAGTGCAAAGGGCGATGGGCCCAAGACCCCTGAGCGCTTAGGATGTACATCGGCGTGCTGACCTCTCTGCTAAGCCTAGGTAGGACTACGGTGTGTCGATCAGCCGAGGCTGGTCATGACCCAGAAAAGTCTGTCCGGTCGGAGTAAATCGAGTGTGTTGGGTAAGTTGGTGCACTCCTGCAGGGAAGTATATCTATTCGAATAGCCGTGTCCACGGTAACGGACGCTCGGAGTTGTATCCCGATCTACTACAACTAGAACTGGATACTTGTGACACTAAATGGATATGATGGCTCCGGGATCGCTTTCTCGCAGGGAGTCGAGGATTGATCTCTGGGCATTACTAAAATATACTTGTTACTTTTTATTATTCCAATTTGCACTCTTCTAATGCCGCAAGACGCTGCAAGATGCTAGTCTTCGTTAGGTTAGGTTTTTCCTTCTATTCTGGCATTTCTGCAGTATAGTCCACACATACATCCCCTTCCCATTGATACCGATGCATACTTAGCTTAGATCTGATGTAAGTCTTGCGAGTACTTTGGATGAGTACTCACGGTTTCTTTGCTACCTCTTTCACCTCCACCCGGTTGCTGTGATCAGATGACGGAGCCCAGGAGACAGCTGATCCCATTGATGACTACTACTATGCCGATGGAGCCTACTACTACGTGGAGACCGACGACCAGGAGTAGATAGGAGGCTCCCAGGCAGGAGCCCTGCGCCTTTTCGATCTAGATGTCGTTGTTTTGCTAGCCTTCTTAAGGCAAACTTGTTTACTTATGTCTGTACTCAGATGTTGTTGCTTCCGCTGACTTATGTATTCGAGCCTTCGAGGACCTGGCTTGTAATATAAAGCTTTATGTTTGAATGTGTCTAAAGTTGTGTTGTGATATCTTCCCGTGAGTCTCTGATCTTGATCGTGCGCATTTGCGTGTATGATTAGTGCATGATTAAGTCGGGGGCGTCACATTGCAGCTATCTAATGAATGACCCATCACCCAGACATGGTTTGGAAGACCAGAGTGCATGGCATCATCGCGTTCACGGGGTGACCACGCGGACGGCATGCCAATTCACGCTCTCTGGCAGTTGGGCCCTCGGCCTCGTCCGTTTCCTCGAGTTCTCCCCACCTCGCCGTGTCCAGTAGCTTCCCCATGGCCATTCCCTCACGCTGGACCCCTCTCCCCTTCCTCTATCTTGCCCGATTCTCTGCGGTGACCGCGTCCAGGAGCTGACCATGTCTGCCCCCCTGTCAGCTTCGCCCCAAGCTTTCCCGAGCCTTCCCGGAGGTTATATTAAGCTTGCTCGAGTTCTCCCGCAGCTCATCGCCTCCTTAGAACCCTCCCTCAAGCACCACAGCCCCTCCTCCTCGGCTGTGGCCGCCATGGCCGCCGCTTTGGTCTACCTAAATTCGGGCAATGGCTAGCTCCTTCCTTCCTCATTTATTCACAAGTGGAGCCTCTCAACCACGGCGAAGCCCTCTCGAACCTTGCCGCTCCCTTTCCACCTCTGTAGCCGCGAGCTCATCTTTGCCCGAACCTGCCGTCCACCTCGACCAAGGGTGTGCTCGTGCCCGACCTCCCGGAGGCCCATGCCCTACCTGGATGGTTGTGGTGTCTCCTCCCGAGCACGCCGGTGGCCGAAGCTCCACCGGAGGCGGCCCATGCCGCTGGGGATCATCACCGGCGTGTGCACAACCTCTCCTCTGTTTCTCCTGTCGAGAGGAAGAAGATCGGGACATGAGGGAGAGAGAGAGCCGCGGGGCCCAACTGTAAGTGGCAGCTGGCCAGGCCCGCTCGTTATAAGTGGAGACGCATTCCGTTTCTCCATGTTTTCGGTGTTCTGAAGGTGTATTTCCATGCGGCTTTCCCGCAAAATGCGCTTTTCCTTAACCGAAGGCATATTTTTTGAAAGTGCGCCTTCTGTTTTCAGCTCCGGCGGCCGAAACCCTTAAATAACGGATGTTCGTCAATTAGCACCAAAAAAGCTCAGTTTTTATTTCTTTTTCTCTCTAACGAACGAACGGTCATATCTCCGCGATCGTAACTCCGATTTCAGCCCTGCCGGGAGAGAAAACTTTCTCGGTGAATCTTTCCACGAGTTCATCGCATTTCTTCCCGGAGAATCCGTCAACCCCAGGCAAGCCACCCTAGCCACTTGCATGATGGTCTTGTAATAGTCGTGGTTTCCACTTGAATATTTAATAATTGTTTACTCATTTAAATGCTATTGTTAATACTTTGGTTATGCTTGTGGATCCATGCTCCTCATCGTGCTATGTTCACGTGCATCATGTTAGATATATGATTATTTGTGAGTTTTATTACTATCATGTTTCCTCCTTGCAATTATTTCATGCTAGCGATCATGATATGCTCATATGCTTTGTTACTGTCTGTTATGAAAAGTACTCGTGATATGAATGATCATCGCTATGCCATGCTGATGAGGACATGGCTACCTTGGATATGATCACAAATATTGCATACGCGTATTTATTTGAGGTGATTTCTAATAAAAGTTATGCAATAATTTATTTATGCTATACGGAACAAAAATACTTCACCTCTTTTTGTTTCATGCCTAATTGCAGAATTACCGGACACTTGTACAATCCACATATGAAGATAAGGTAAAAGGAGACATTTAGGTGCTATTCAAGAAGTTCTCTCACATCACTTTTAGCACAAGAGAAGATAGAGTCCAAGTCTCTCATGTTCTGGACTCAGATTCGGACTACACAGACATACCTGATTCAAAACGCCAAGATCTCTTTCATCCGGACTCCGAATTGGGTGATTCTTTTTTTGTTGGAAAGCAGATTTCGTGCACTTTCCAACCCAATTGGATTCAACTTCAAATTCTTATGTAGCATTGACATATTGATGAAACAATCTGACGCTGCAATAGAATCCGAGTCAAACTACAAGTCCAAAGGTGTTGCATCACCTCCACTTGGGCCCATGAGCCTTTTACGACCTAGGGTTGGTTTTAGGCTGCCTTGGGACGTCCTCCCACCTCCTTGGCCGTCACCCCTTGTTCCTATATAAGTTGATCAATCTAGTAGATTTTTCCTTGGGATTTGTTTAGTTAAAAGTTAGCCATTGCAACTTCGTTTACTTCGTTTGTGTCCAACGACCAGACCAAGACTGCTTTTGGATCCCCACCTTTATCAATACTTCATATCTATATTTGCAATATTCAGATTGCATTATCATATTCTTGCTTGTTCTTCGAGTGCAGACAGGAATAGACCTTCATGGTCAGGCTGATCGTGCTTCCAGCATCGTCAGTAACCTCATGAGATTGGTTTAGCGATTGCTAAGGCGCAATGTCGTTGCACGTTTGTAGTCGGATCATCAAAGTTGACTCCACCAAATCGATAATTATCATCTCATCGCAAGATCAGGACCCTCGCCTCTATGAAGTGGTATCAGTTTTTAGGTTGCTCGGTGAGAATTTCCAGTTATCCCTAGATTAGATTTATTTTCTTACCTATTGTCCAAGAAAAAGCCACAAAAAATTAGGACTAGATCATCATATCCGAACAAATCCGAGCCTTTTGCAATTTTCTATTCGGTATTTTGCTTTGTTGAATTTGCGGTTGCATCGTCGAGTCAAGTTGCTGGTCTTAGTGTCTAGTTCCTTTAGAGTTTCGAGTTCTGTTCACATTAGTCATGTCACTGCTGCATCATCATCCCTTCCGTTGTCGACCACCGCCATCCATCAGTTTCCACCACGTGTTCCCTATCATTCATTATTATAATCACGATTGAGTTCTTCGCATCTTCGCTTGATCCAATCTGCATCTTATCTAGTTTGTCTTGGAAACAGGAAAAAAAGAGAAAAAGAGTAAAAAAAGTGAGAGAAAAAAGTAAGAAATGTGTAAAAAAGGGAGAAGAAAAAAGAGAAATTTCGGATCTATCTAGACTCAATCTCGTACGTGAATTCGGATTGGAATCTGTTTTGCGCATCATTCAGTAAAACAGGCATATCTTCCTCACACAAAGTCCATTTTGGCTCTGTAAGTACTCAAATTCAAGCTTTCGACGAGCCGCATCTAAATAGTTCATCAAGCAATTTCATTACTTTGACTTCAAAATCGGCTTCTAAGTAGGACTTTTTGCTCGCCGAAGTTTGTGAACACAGTTTGCTATTGTTTTTCGGGCGAGTTTTTAGAATTTTTTGCCTCCTCATACAAACTCGGAATTGAGTGATTCTTTTTGTGTTTGAAAGCTTGAGTCAGTACCATTCTTGAAAAAAATTATCATAAAATTGGCACAAACATTTCCAGTGGAAAGTTGGAGAGAGTGTTTGGTATATCCTGCTTGGAGCTTGTTTCTCATCATTATCTTTATTGCTATTGTGATCTTCGCTTATATGTTGCTGTCCAGAGCTACTTCAAATCCTTTGTTGCTGCTAGTTGTGCTACGCCGTGACCCCATTAGTTTTCTAGGCTCACGTCTCTAGTCCGGTCTAGCCTAGGACCAGCACAGTACCGTCGTTGAGCGTTTATTCAACATTGCATCTCTGAATTGATTATTGCTAATCTTTTGCTAGCATATGTAAAGCCAACCCTGCTCCACATATTTCTACACCGTGTATACGTACGTTCACCTGGCAATCGCTTTACTCAATCTTCGGAGTTATTTGACACTGTTGGTTGCTTATCACCACCTGTTGCATGGTAAGAACTTGTAAGATATTGATATTTGCTTTACTGTGAGCGCTTTACCACCACATCCTAGTAGTTCATAGGAACATTATTCTTGAATTTTGTTTCTTGTTTCTACTAATCATGACAGGTTCCGAAGATAGAAGTTCTTGGACGATGGACATATCTTCACCATCACGAGAGGGGGGACAATGTAACACCCCATGTATTAAGCTACAGTGATCACCCTTTTGATTATGCCATGTCATCATGATTATCAGTGCCTAATCATCATTTGCATCATATTGCATTCAGCTCCTAACTCAAACTTCAAATTAAAACTAAAGTGGAAAATAAAAGTTATCCATAACAGAAACTAAAATGTTCATTAAATAACAAATATTCCAGAGGCAATTCTAAAATCATAACCAACATTCACTAAATTAATTAACTGACTCAAACAGCAGTAAAACAACACTATTTCATACCTTTTTCATTAAATAAAATCCCAAATGAAAACCTTTGGACTCAAAACCATTATATTGCAGTGGCTTATAATGCACCATATTTATTTGGGCTAGTCTCATATTTTACAAAAGTGGTTCGAAATAAAAACAAAAGGCAAAAGTCAAAACAAAACAGAAACAAAAAAGAAAACAGAAAAACAAAAAACGAGAAAAAGAAAAAGGCCCTAGCTACTGTGCCCGTGGGCTCTAGTCACTACAGGCGCCGGCCCAGCCCACTTCCCCCCCCGTCCCTTACCTTCCACTCTCTCTCCTCCCGTGTCGATCACCGGAGCGTGCGCGCGCCCTGGCCCCCCCTCGCGCGCGCTTGACAGCGGCCCTGTCATCGCGGGTGGCTACTAAGCCTCATCCCCGACCCCGCAGACAACCCTTCTTCCCCCTCACCCCCTCTCTGTCACGATTTGGACGACGCCCGAACACATCCGTCGCCACGCCATCGTCTCTGATCGCAGCCACCGACCTCCACTCGCCGTCCCACGAAGCCCGGAGGCTTCCTCGTCCTCGACTTCATCCAGCCAGCAGGCTCATTCGACCGGAGCTGCGCCAGAACGTCGCCATCGACCCAATCCCCTCCGCCGGCCAGCTGCACTGCCCCGCCTCGATCTGCTGCACTGCTGCTCCTAGTCACTCACCGGGCCATCGTGTGCCCCCTAGGTGAGCTCATCCGTCGTTTGCCCCTTCTTTTCTCTCGCGCCCGAGCCCTATTTCGTCGTCGCCATTGTTGCCCGAACCGAGCTCCACCGCAGTCGATGCCGCCGCCGCTATATTTGTTGTCGTGGGCAACTGAGCACACCAGCGTGCTCACCGTGCTGCCAGGAGACGAACGCGGGCAGCCGCGCTTCTCCTCATTGCCGTTTTGCCCGGACCCGAGCGCTTCCCGATCTCCGGCGTCCACCACGATCAACGCCATCGACGCTGTAGCCCTCCCCGCATTAAACCGAGTCCGCCATCGTTCGCAGGATCATGTGGGCGTTTGAATGAGCCCTTCCGCGCTTCGATCCGTGGCTGGACGGCCATTTCCGCAGGTCGCCGTCGTGCTGGGAGGTCGCCGGCGGCTAAACGCCGGCCGGCTGACATGTCCGGCGCGATTAGCCCCTAACCATGCCTCTGTGTGACTAACATACGGGCCCCACCCACGACTAACCACTAATTAACTATTGTTTAAATTAACCACTAATTAACTGGCCTAATGACTCACTGACTACTAGGTCCCTCCTGTTAGTTAACTTATTTAGATAAAATAAAACGTTGTTTAATTAAAACAGTCTATGACATCTGGGACCCCCTATTACTATTCCTTTGGATCAGATCTGCTGACTGTGCCCTGCTGACTCAGCAGAGGGCCCACACGTCAGCCTCTGCTGACTGGATCTTGACCCAGTCAGTGGGCCCACTGGTCAGCCTCTGTGCTGGTCCGCTGGGTACGTTTCTAGGTACATTTAGCATTTCCAGTTACTATTGAAATTCGAATTTAGTATTTAGATTAATTTCAGAAATTTCAGAAAAATGGTTAAATCTTTAGAAATTCATAGAAAATGATCCGTAGCTCAGATCGAAAAACTTTGTACATGAAAGTTGCTAAGAACGACGAGACATATCCGAATACGCGGTCCGTTCATCTGTCACACGTCCCTAACTACCCGAACATGGAACCGTTCCCCTCCGGTCACCTGTCTGATAAATGTCCGGAACCGGGAAAACATTCCCGGATGGATTCCTTCTTCCTCGGAAACGTGCAACCATACGTTAGGACACACCCGGCACTGCATATTGTCATGTTATACTTTGTGTAGCACTTGTTTGCTTAGTATTTACTGTTTCTTCCCCCTCTTCTCTCTCGGTAGACCCTGACACCGACGTCGTCCCCGAGACCGACGCAACTCAGGAGCCCGACGCCACCGTTGACAACCTTGCCCTTGCCGCCGAGCAACCAGGCAAGCCCCCCCTTTGATCATCCGGATATCGCCCATTCTATTTTCTCATGCTTGCATTAGAATTGCTGCTGCTACTGCTTTACCTATTCTGATGCATAGCCTGTTTATTGTAACCTGCTGTTGATAATTACCTCCATATCCTAAACTGCTTAGTATAGGCTGGGTAGAGACCTATCAGTGACCCCATTTATCCTGACTGCCCCGCTGGATTATCCGAAGACCCGATCAACGGGATTGAAGACCAGGCCCCGACACCGCACATCACCCCCCCTTAGTTGTAATGACACTGCAGCGTTACTATCGAGTGCCGAGGGTGAAACCTCTTGTAGCACTTCTGATGTTAACTCTGTAGAGTAGCTATTTGGTCGTGGTCATCGAGGGTGATTCCTCCTTCACCACTTCCGGTAACGACGCTGTCGTGCAACACATCAAGTGTGAACCCATCGAGGGTGATTCCTCCGAGTTCACCTTGACGGATACATCGAGTGGGAATTCAACGAGGGTGATACCACGGATTCCTCTGATGCTATGGACACACGGATACTTGGACTGTACACTGTTACTTGGATAGGCGGGTCGACCATGAGGGGTACCCGCGTGCGCCTGAGAGGCGAGTGTTGTGAAGACGGGTGCCACTTTGGTGCCCGAGTGGTGAATATGAGGCGCGGCCGGGCATTCTTAGCCCTTGCAGCAACTCCTCGAGACGGGGCGACGAGGTCACATCTTTCGTGAGTCTCTGCTCGTTACCGCAAGCCCTAGTCCACTAACAATTTGGATATTTGATCCGAGCAGGCCTCTGGCCTGATAGCACTAACCATCACGTGGGAAGAGTTATGGGCACTCTGCATCATATGCATCAGCCGAAAGCTTTGTCAGACGTCCAGTTCAGCCTCGTGGTCGGGCCGGGCTAGTACCATCCAGGACTGAGGTGGTGCTCGTCCCGACCCTGCACACACCGACCCGGAGTGAATAGGGCGATGGCCCAAGACACCTGAGCGCTTAGGATATAGACCGACGGGAACCTCTCTGCTGAGCTGTAGGTAGGGTTGCGGTGTATCGTTTGGCCGAGGCCGGGCATGACCCAGGAAAGTGTGTCCGGCCGGAGTTAATCGAACGTGTTGGGTAAGTTGGTGCACCCCTGCAGGGAAGAACACATCTATCGATAGCCGGTCCTACGGTAAAGGACACTCGGAGTTGTATCCTGATTGATACAATTTAGAACTGGATACTTGGATACTATGGCTCTGGGATTGCTTCTCGCAGGGAGTCGAGAAGGGATCTCAGGACGAGGTTGATGACTGTATGGCTCTGGGATTGCTTTCTCGAAGGGAGTCGAGAAAGGATCTCTGGGTGAGGTTGAGCCTTAATGATACTGCTACATTATATTGATCTGTTCTACTCTCTTCTATTGCTGTAAGACCGCTGAAGATGCTAGTCTTTGATAGGACTAGGCTTTCCCCTCTATTCTGGCATTTCTGCAGCCCAGTCCACATATACAGCCTTCCTTTGATAATGTTGCATATGTAGTGTAGATCCTTGCTTGTTGAGTACTTCTGAGTACTCACGGTTGCTTTGTTTTCTTTTCCCCCATATCAGTTTGCCGTGACCAGATGACGGAGCCCCTGAGACAGCTGTCCCCGCCGACGATCGCTACTACTACCCCGAGGGTGGATACTACTATGAGTTGGCTGACGACCAGGAGTAGGTTTGGAGGGTCCCAGGCAGGAGGCCTGCGCCTTTCGATCATTGTATTTTATTTTGCCCTGCCTTTCTAAAGGCCTTTCTGTGTTTTCTTTTATATCTGTACTCAGATATCTGATGCTTCCGCTGACGCTTGTACGCAAGCTTATGTATTCGAGCCCTCGAGGCCCCTGGCTTGTAATATAAAGCTTGTATGACTTTATTTATGTTTTAGAGTTGTGTTGTGATATCTTCCCGTGATTCCTTAGGCTTGATCATGTGCATTTGTGTGTATGATTAGTGCACAATTGAGCCGGGGGCGTCACAAGTTGGTATCAGAGCCGACTGACTGTAGGAACCCCCCTTTTCCAACTCCTTGGTCGAAGTTGAGTCTAGTACTCGAAAACTGTTTTACTAACTTGGCTGTGTGGCTTACGGGCCCACGTCGCCAATTGGGTGGTATTAGGATCTTTTATTCCTCGTCTATACTCTAGGACTCTGATCTCTCATCTATTCGGGTTAAAATTGTACTAACTCCAACATTAGGTTCTCATGATCACATCCACCCGGTGTTCTGAAATATCCCCCCTTGCTCCAAGATTGTGGGTCAGATTCTGCTTACAGGATCCTTTTATTGAGGGTACCCTGTGTTGTCACTTGCAGATTCCTCGCTCCAACAGTTTTCTCTGACGTGATGTAGCCTTTGCTATGTCTCGTTGTGTACTTCCCTACCGCGTGCCTGCGCGCCGCCTAGATGTCTAGCTCTCCCCTTTCAACTGTCGTAATGCCGGATTCTAACCGAGGCTATGTGTGGCTTTGAATGTCTGGTGTGAATATGATGAAGTATCTATTGCACTTCCTTCTGTTGTGCGTGTTACTTCATGAATCACTCCATACACCTGCAGTTTTTCTTGCTAAACTGCCCCTGTTGATTTGGCAGGATGGCTGACGATCCTCCACCTCCACCCTATATTGCCGCAATGATGCAGCAGTTTGAACTCAACCGTCAGCAGTTTGAGCTTAATCGTCAGTTTATGACCGGAGTATTGGCTCAATTCCCAACTCAGAATGCTCAGCAACAGAATGCTCCAATAACTCTGCCAGAATTTGTGCGCCTCAATCCATCCGTTTTCCGCAACTCCACCAGTCCTATGGATGCTGATGATTGGCTTCGTGACATCCTGTTTGAAATGGAGTCAGCTAATGTTGCCCCTGACAGTTACGTCACCTTTGCGACATTCCACTTAAAGGGTCCAGCTGCTCAATGGTGGGAAAGCCACAAGGGTATGTTGCCTGCTGAAACAGTAACCACTTGGCAGCAATTTCAGTCAGCTTTTCGTGCATGGTACATTCCTCAAGGTCTGACGGACCAGAAGAAACAGGAGTTCCGCAAACTCTCTCAGGACACAATGACTGTGGATGAATATCAGAGGAAATTTCTTGAATTGTCCCGCTATGCTGAAGATGACGTCTGCACTGACGCACACAAGCAGGAGAAATTCCGTGAAGGACTACGTACTGATATAAAACTTGCACTTGCTGTCCATGATTGCACAGACTTCGCAACGCTTGTCAGCAAATCTTTCCAAGTTGAAACAGCTCTGACTGAGTACCAGGAGTCGCTCAAGCGCACTCATGAAGCTGGCTCATCCTCGGGTCAGCCTGTTCAGAAACATCGAGTCTGGATCCCACACAATGTTCATCATCGGCCTGCTCCAACACCAAGGCCGTCTTATGTTGCACCTCACCTACCTCCGCCGCCGAGACAGCTAGTGACTCAGGGTGGACAGTCCAATGATGTAGCTCCTCCCCATAATGATCGGAAGTGCTTCAAGAGTGGTCGACCAGGGCACCGTGCTACCAATTGCCGTCCGAACCAAAATTGAGATGTCCGAGCTCGTCAGCCCAGGAATCCCAATGCCAGACCTTCTGCTGTTATACTGGGCCATGCTAACCATGTCAATACAGAAGAGGCTCAGAAAGAACCAACCATTGTGATGGGTACCCTCCCGATTAATTCAGTTGCAGCTTCTGTCCTTTTCGACTCAGGAGCATCACATTCCTTTGTGTCTCAACAATTTGCTCAGCGACATGAGCTACATCTAGAGCTGTTACCCACACCATTAGAGATTATCACTCCCCGTTCCAGGTGGCAAACCAAGATGGTAAGTCACAACAATCAGATCAGAATTGAAGGGTTGATGTTCTCTGCTGCCCTTATTGTTCTTGAACCTTCCGACATAGACATCATTCTCGGTATGGACTGGTTTATAGCCCATAATGTTTTGATTGACTGTGCTACTAAGACAGTCCAGCTCACACACCCTTCTGGTCAGGTGATCAATTACTCAGCCCGAATAGCTCAGGATGCTGAGAGCCAGATATATGTTCTCAATGCATTGAACGCTTCACCTCTTGAAGGCATCGAGAACGTCCCAGTTGTTCGTGATTTTCAAGATGTCTTTCCAGAAGAACTTCCAGGAATACCCCCTGCTAGAGCTGTCGAGTTTGTCATCGACCTGAAGCCAGGCACAACTCCTATTGCGAAGCGTCCTTATAAGATGCCTCCGCATCATCTTCTCGAGCTTAAGGAAGAAATCGACACGTCACTTAAGAAAGGTTTCATCCTCCCCAGTTCCTCTGCTTGGGGAGCACCTTCACTCTTTGTTAAGAAGAAAGATGGAACTAACCGGTTGGTTCAGGATTATCGGCCCATTAACCAAGCTACAATCCAGAATAAATATCCACTTCCTCGAATCAATGATTTGTATGATCAACTTGCTGGATCATCGGTGTTTTCTAAACTTGATTTGAGGTTGGGTTACCATCAGATCCGTGTCCGTGAAGAGGATATTCCGAAGACTGCATTTGTTACTCGCTATGGCTCTTATGAGTACACTGTAATGTCATTTGGCCTAACAAATGCTCCAGCTACGTTCTCCCGCCTGATGAATTATATATTCATGGATTACCTCGACAAATTCGTCGTGGTTTACTTGGATGATATTCTGGTTTATTCAAAGAATAAAGAAGAACATGCTGAACACCTCCGTCTTGTACTGGAATGGCTCCGAGAACACCAGTTGTATGCCAAATACTCCAAATGTGAATTCTGGCTTTCTGAAGTAACTTACCTTGGTCATGTGATTTCCAAGGATGGAATTGCTGTTAACCCGGAATGAGTTCAAGCTATTCTGGACTGGACTCCTCCGAAGAATGTCAAGCAAGTCAGAAGTTTTCTCGGCCTTGCAAGCTATTGCCGTCGGTTTGTTGAGAATTTTTCTAAGATTGCTAAGCCTTTGACTGATCTGCTTCACAAGGGCGTTAAGTTCGAATGGACCGAAAAATGTCAGGAAAGTTTTCAAACACTCAAAGACAAGCTGACATCTGCCCCAGTACTATCTCCTCCAGATACCCGTAAAGACTTTGTGATTTATTGTGACGCATCCCGTGAAGGATTAGGCTGTGTCCTAATGCAAGAGCGTAAAGTGATTGCTTATGGCTCTTGTCAGTTGCGCCCGCATGAAGAGAATTATCCGGTACATGATTTAGAACTAGCTGCTGTCATCTATGCATTGCAGTTGTGGCGACATTACCTTCTCGGTAATCGTTGCGAGATCTACACGGATCATAAAAGTCTGAAGTACTTGTTCACTCAGCCATCTCTAAACCTCCGTCAGCAAAGATGGATGGAGGCCATTGCGGCCTATGATTTGGGTATTTCCTATACCCCTGGCAAGGCTAACATGATGGCTGATGCCTTAAGCCGAAAGTCCTATTGCGACAACCTCATGGTTAGGCGAGCTCAACCTCGTCTTTTTGAAGAACTGTGCAAGCTAAATCTGCATATTGTTCCACAGGGTTCTCTTAATAACCTTGTGATACTACCAGATCTTGAGAAATCTGTTAAGAATGCGCAAGCTAAAGATGCTGAAATTGATCTGATGAAGAAAAATCTTCACCTTGAAAAGTACAGGGATTTCTCGCTGTCTGAAGATGGAACCTTGTATTTCAGAGACCGCATCGCCATACCTCGCTTCGAGCTTATGACTGACAAGGTCATGAAGGAGGCACATGACACACCATTGTCTATTCATCCGGGTAGCACCAAGATGTATCGTGATCTCCGTCAAAGGTACTGGTGGTCTAGAATGAAGCAGGACATTGCTCGATATGTTGCTGAATGTGATGTTTGCCGTCGCGTTAAAGCAGAACATCAGAAGCTTGCTGGAATTCTGCAACCGCTGCCTATTCCTCTATGGAAATGGGATAAGGTTCAGATGGATTTCATTACAGGACTTCCCAGGTCACAGAAGGGTCACGATGCTATTCTTCGTCGTCGTCGACCAACTCTCTAAAGTTGCACACTTTCTGCCTGTCAAAGAGACTATCACTGCTAGTCAGTTAGCAGAGTTGTATATCTCCAGAATTGTTTCACTCCATGGTATTCCGAAGGAGATTAGTTTGGACCGTGGTGGTCTTTTCACTTCCAAATTCTGGGAGAGTTTCCAAACAGCTATGGGAACTCATATTACCCGGAGTTCAGCTTATCACCCCCAATCCCAAGGCCAAGTCGAACGAGTCAATCAACTGCTTGAAGACATGCTTCGGGCTTGTGTTATTTCTTTCGGTAAGAAGTGGGAAGAATCTCTTCCATATGCCGAATTCTCTTACAACAACAGCTATCAAGCCAGCTTGAAAATGGCCCCCTTCGAAGTACTCTATGGACTTAAGTGTCGAACCCCTCTGAATTGGTCAGAAACTTGGGAACGACCGCTCGTGGGTCCGGATATTATTCAACACGCTGAAGAGCAAGTCCGAATTGTCCGGGAAAATCTCAAGGCGGCTCAGGACCGCCAGAAGAGCAACTATGATCGCAAATGATGGGGTTTGACTTATCAACCTGGTGATCAAGCTTATCTGCGAGTCACTCCTATGAAGGGCACTCACCGTTTTGGAATCAAGGGCAAGCTAGCTCCGCGCTACATTGGTTCTTTCCGCATTATTGCTAGACGTGGTCAGGTGGCATATAAACTGGAGTTGCCGCCGCAATTCTCTCATATCCACGACGTATTCCATGTGTCGCAACTTCGTAAATGCTTCAAGGAATCTCCGCACCGAGCTGTGGATCATGAGATGCTCGAATTGCAAGATGATCTATCTTATAAGGAGCATCCGATCCGCATTCTCGATGAAGCTAAACGTCGGACCCGTCAGAAGGTTACCAAGTTCCTCAAGGTGCAGTGGTCAAATCATACTGAAGATGAAGCCACTTGGGAACGCGAGGATAATCTTCGTGCGGAATACCCCAAACTTTTTCCTTCTACCTCTTAATTCTCGGGACGAGAATTCTTGTTAGTGGAGGAGATTTGTAACACCCCATGTATTAAGCTACAGTGATCACCCTTTTGATTATGCCATGTCATCATGATTATCAGTGCCTAATCATCATTTGCATCATATTGCATTCAGCTCCTAACTCAAACTTCAAATTAAAACTAAAGTGGAAAATAAACGTTATCCATAACAGAAACTAAAATGTTCATTAAATAACAAATATTCCAGAGGCAATTCTAAAATCATAACCAACATTCACTAAATTAACTAACTGACTCAAACAGCAGTAAAACAACACTATTTCATACCTTTTTAATTAAATAAAATCCCAAATGAAAACCTTTAGACTCAAAACCATTATATTGCATTGGCTTATAACGCACCATATTTATTTGGGCTAGTCTCATATTTTACAAAAGTGGTTCGAAATAAAAACAAAAGGAAAAAGTCAAAACAAAACAGAAACAAAAAAGAAAACAGAAAAACAGAAAACGAGAAAAAGAAAAAGGCCCTAGCTACTGTGCCCATGGGCTCTAGTCACTACAGGCGCCGGCTGTCGGTGTACTAAGTATTGGGCCACTAGTACCCCGTACTTGTGCACGGGCAGTTGTAGCCATCCTCGTAGCAAGGCTTGCCGGGAACAGTTCGAGGCCGATTCAAGCCACCAAAGGAACCATCAAGTCAGAGATCTGAGGGTCGACAGATAAGAAGAGCCGGAATCCGAAGGCCAGCCTCCCTGGCAAGATCTTGCCGGGGTGGCCAGCGGAGCCCGGCAAGGATTGGCGCCCGGCAAGGCTTGGCGCCGGGCAAGACTTGGCGTCCGGCAAGGCTTGGTGCCCGGCAAGTTTCGGCGCCCGGCGAGATTCTGCCACTGTACCACCGCTTCGGCACAGTAACAAGCCTGACATTCTGGGTCCTTCTCTGGATGTGTGGCAACGCGCCAGTGGAGGAGAGCTTAAGCGGTGCTGATGGGATGGCCCCTTTTTCCATCCCCAAGAAAGTGAGGACACCTAAGCGGACACCTCATGGTGCATTAAATGCGCTTGTCCTAATCCGTCGGGGGTTAGGTATGGTACCCTGTAGCTACTTTACACCTCAATGTATGTACCTTTTGCCACTGTGGAGACCCCTTTGAGCATATAAAAGGAGGCCCAAGGCAACTACTACAGAGGAGGAGATCTTCTGGCCCATTCTGCATGCGTAGCTGCTCTTTGAACGTACTGTTCATAGCGAGCGCTCCTGAAGGCTGGGCTCAAGAACATTAATAAGAACACAAAGCAGGAGTAGGGTTTTACGCTGATCAGCGGCCCGAACCTGGGTAAAAACTCCCCGCGTCGATCATTGGTTCTGCTCTTTGCGTATACCTCTCCCCCCGCCGAATCGTAAAGGGATTCCTCGGGATCCCATAGGTGTCGTACCCCGACACCGGCCCAGCCCACTTCTCCCCCCCACCGTCCCTAACCTTCCACTCTCTCTCCTCCCGTGTCGATCACCGGAGCGTGCGCGCGCCCTGGCCCCCCTCGCGCGCGCTTGACAGCGGCCCTGCCATCGCGGGTGGCTACTAAGCCTCATCCCCGACCCCGCAGACACTCCTTCTTCCTCCTCGCCCCCTCTCTGTCTCGATTTGGACGACGCCCGAACACATCTGCCGCCACGCCATCGTCTCTGATCGCAGCCACCGACCTCCACTCGCCGTCCCACGAAGCCCGAAGGCTTCCTCGTCCTCGACCTCATCCAGCCAGTAGGCTCATTCGACCGGAGCTGCGCCAGAATGTCGCCATCAACCCAATCCCCTCCACCGGCCAACTGCACTGCCCCGCCTCGATCCGCTGCACTGCTGCTCCTAGTCACTCACCGGGCCATCATGTGCCCCCTAGGTGAGCTCCTCCGTCGTTTGCCCCTTCTTTTCTCTCGCGCCCGAGCCCTGTTTCGTCGTCGCCATTGTTGCCCGAACTAAGCTCCACCGCAGTCGATGCCGCCGCTGCTATATTTGCTGTCGTGGGCAACTGAGCACACCAGCGTGCTCACTGTGCTGCCAGGAGATGAACGCGGGCAGCCGCGCTTCTCCTCGTTGCCGTTTTGCTCGGACCCGAGCGCTTCCCGATCTTCGGCGTCCGCCACGATCGACGCCGTCGACGCTGTAGCCCTCCTCGCGTTAAACCGAGTCCGCCATCGTGCGCGGGATCATGTGGGCATTCGAATGAGCCCTTCCGCGCTTTGATCCGTGGCCGGACGGCCATTTCCGCGGGTCGCCGTCGTGCTGGGAGGTCGCCGGCGGCTAAACGCCGGCCAGCTGACGTGTCCGGCGCGATTAGCCCCTAACCACGCCTTTGTGTGACTAACATACGGGCCCCACCCATGACTAACCACTAATTAACTATGGTTTAAATTAACCACTAATTAACTGGCCTAATGACTCACTGACTACTGGGTCCCACCTGTTAGTTAAATTATTTAGATAAAATAAAACGTTGTTTAATTATAACAGTCTATGACATGTGGGACCCCCTGTTACTATTCCTTTGGATCAGATCTGCTGACTGTGCCCTGCTGACTCAGCAGAGGGCCCACACGTCAGCCTCTGCTGACTGGATCTTTGACCCAGTCAGTGGGCCCACTGGTCAGCCTCTGTGCTGGTCCGCTGGGTATGTTTTTGGGTACATTTAGCATTTCTAGTTACTGTTGAAATTCGAATTTAGTATTTAGATTAATTTCAGAAATTTCAGAAAAATGATTAAATCTTTAGAAATTCATAGAAAATGATCCGTAGCTCAGATCGAAAAACTTTGTACATGAAAGTTGCTCAGAACGACGAGACGTATCCGAATGCGTGGTCCGTTCATCTGTCACACGTCCCTAACTACCCGAACATGGAACCGTTCCCCTCCGGTCACCTGTCTGATAAATGTCCGGAACCGGGAAAACATTCCAGGATGGATTCCTCCTTCCTCGGTAATGTGCAACCATACGTTTGGACACACCCGGCACTGCATATTGTCATGTTATACTTTGTGTAGCACTTGTTTGCTTAGTATTTACTGTTTCTTCCCCCTCTTCTCTCTCGGTAGACCCTGACACCGACGACGTCCCCGAGACCGACGCAACTCAGGAGCCCGACGCCACCGTTGACAACCTTGCCCTTGCCGCCAAGCAACCAGGCAAGCCCCCCCCCTTTGATCATCCCGATATCGCCCATTCTATTTTCTCATGCTTGCATTAGAATTGCTGCTGTTACTGCTTTACCTATTCTGATGCACAGCCTGTTTATTGTAACCTGCTATTGATAATTACATGCATATCCTAAACTGCTTAGTATAGGCTGGGTAGAGACCTATCAGTGACCCCATTTATCCCGACTGCCTCGCTGGATTATCCGAAGACCCGATCAATGGGATTGAAGACCAGGCCCCGACACCGCACATCACCCCCCCTTAGTTGTAATGACACTGCAGCGTTACTATCGAGTGCCGAGGGTGAAACCTCTTGTAGCACTTCTGATGTTAACTCTGTAGAGTAGCTATTTGGTCGTGGTCATCGATGGTGATTCCTCCTTCACCACTTCCGGTAACGACGCTGTCGTGCAACACATCAAGTGTGAACCCATCGAGGGTGATTCCTCCGAGTTCACCTTGACGGATACATCGAGTGGGAATTCAACAAGGGTGATACCTCGGATTCCTCTGATGCTATGGACACATGGATACTTGGACTTTACACTGTTACTTGGATAGGCGGGTCGACCCTGAGGGGTACCCGCGTGCACCTGAGTGGCGAGTGTTGTGAAGACGGGTGCCAGTGTGGTGCCCGAGTGGTGAATACGAGGCGCGGCCGGGCATTCTTAGCCCTTGCAGCAACTCCTCGAGACAGGGCGACGGGGTCACATCTTTCGTGAGTCTCTGCTTGTTACCGCAAGCCCTAGCCCACTATCAATTTGGATATTTGATCCGAGCAGGCCTCTGGCCTGATAGCACTAACCATCACGTGGGGAGAGTTATGGGCACTCTGCATCGTATGCATCAGCCGAAAGCTTTGTCAGACGTCCAGTTCAGCCTCGTGGCCGGGCCGGGCTAGTACCATCCAGGACTGAGATGGCCCAAGACCCCTGAGCGCTTAGGATATAGACCGAAGGGGACCTCTCTGCTGAGCTGTAGGTAGGGTTGCGGTGTATCGTTTGGCCGAGGCCGGGCATGACCCAGGAAAGTGTGTCCGGCCGGAGTTAATCGAACGTGTTGGGTAAGTTGGTGCACCCCTGCAGGGAAGAACACATATATCGATAGCCGGTCCTATGGTAAAGGACACTCGGAGTTGTATCCTGATTGATACAATTTAGAACTGGATACTTGGATACTATGGCTCTGGGATTGCTTCTCGCAGGGAGTCGAGAAGGGATCTCAGGACGAGGTTGATGACTGTATGGCTCTGGGATTGCTTTCTCGCAGGGAGTCGAGAAAGGATCTCTGGGTGAGGTTGAGACTTAATGATACTGCTACATTATATTGATCTGTTCTACTCTCTTCTATTGCTGCAAGACCGCTGAAGATGCTAGTCTTTGATAGGACTAGGCTTTCCCCTCTATTCTGGCATTTCTGCAGCCCAGTCAACATATACAGCCTTCCTTTGATAATGTTGCATATGTAGTGTAGATCCTTGCTTGCTGAGTACTTCTGAGTACTCACGGTTGTTTTGTTTTCTTTTCCCCCATATCAGTTTGTCGTGACCAGATGACGGAGCCCCTGAGACAGCTGTCCCTGCCGATGATCGCTACTACTACCCCGAGGGTGGATACTACTACGAGTTGGCTGACGACCAGGAGTAGGTTCGGAGGGTCCCAGGCAGGAGGCCTGCGCCTTTCGATCGTAGTGTTTTATTTTGCCCCGCCTTTCTATAGGCCTTTCTGTGTTTTCTTTTATATCTGTAATCAGATATCTGATGCTTCCGCTGATGCTTGTACGCAAGCTTATATATTCGAGCCCTCGAGGCCCCTGGCTTGTAATATAAAGCTTGTATGACTTTATTTATGTTTTAGAGTTGTGTTGTGATATCTTCCCGTGAGTCCTTAGGCTTGATCGTGTGCATTTGCGTGTATGATTAGTGCACGATTGAGCCGGGGCGTCACAGACAACACACACAAGCATATGGTCAGGTTATCTCTTTACCATCATTTGAGGGTAGATTTAATCCTGCTATTTATCTAGCTTGGGAGCTTGAAGTATAATAAGTTTTTAGTCACCATGATTTTTCTGAACTTGAGAGAGTACGAGCTGCCACTAGAGCATTTACTGGTTTTGCTTCTGTTTGGTAGAGTGGGCATCGTAAGAAGAACATTGATAACCAACCCACAACTTGGAAAGATTTGAATGCTGTAATGAGACAATAATTTTTTCCTCACTATTGTCGTGAATTGCTTCGCAAATTGGAACAATTAAAACAAGGCAGTAACACTGTTCATGCTTACTACCAAGAGTTCACATCTTATATGCATCATTGTTACATAGAAGAATCTGAGGATGATACAATGAATAGAATTTTTGGTGGTTTGAACCATGACATTCGCGCAAGATTTCAGTATATTCCTTGTTGCATTACTGGTATGTATGTTCGCGCTTGTACCTTTGAGAGACGGATACCGGAGGATGCATTGGGTGACTACAACAACTACTCTTCCAGTTCATGCTCACCACCACCGGTTGATTCCTCCACCATTGCACCTACTAGAGCGGCCACACCTCAGATTATGAGCGCAAAATCATGTCAAGTGTATGGTACATTTTCATCGTCCGTACCTACATCAGCTACGTCGTTGCAACAAGCTAACAGTAAAGGTATTGATCATGTAACTTCACATGAGAATGATGCATGCCTAGTTGACTTGAATACATCATGTATTGAGTTACCTGTTGATTTGAGCACACCACCTATTTTAGAGAATTGTGTTACTGTTATGAATATATCATGTGACCAAACAACTGAAATACCAACAATTTTGAGTGCACCCATTGAATTAATTATTGATGAGGAAGAACCATGTGACTCGGTCACTAAATCTGATTTGGATCAAGTACAATTGATTAGCCATGAGGACATGCTATCTACAATGTTGCATGCTAATTCTTTGTATTCTAGGGCTTTGAATTCACCCATGCCTTTGTCACATGCGAAACTCAAAAAATTTGAAATCACATGTTTGAAATCATTGCAAAGTGTTAATGCCTCTAATTGTACTTTTAACTTGATTGGAGATTATGTCGTAGACAGTGCAATTTTTGTGCATAAGATTTGCATCACGAGTGATGATCATGCTAGTTTGAAGGAAATGAAAATAATTTTGCCAATGCATAATCATTTTGGTATTACCTCTAATCTTAGTGACGATTCTGTGTTGAATGGCTTGTGGCATGTTTGCTTATTTAAGCATGTTGTAGCATGTAATTATGAAACTATTAACGCTTACTCACCAACATTTGGATGGTTTAATGATGAGCATTGTCAATCTTTTCATATGAATAAGAGCTTCACTTAGACGTGCAAACTAAGTTGCAATATTTTCATGCCTTTTACTTCTTGTGAAATTTACTCACTTATAAATGTGTCGCATGTACGAAAATTGAGGGAAATAAAAATGGATGACATATACATATACAACATGTACACCTTGTCTCTTTTGTTAGCAACATTTCAGATTAAGCAACGCCGAGGACGACTTTGTTTTCAAGAAGGGGAGGATGATGAGGACATGGCTACCTTGGATATGATCACAAATATTGCATACGCGTATTTATTTGAGGTGATTTCTGATAAAAGTTATGCAATAATTTGTTTATGCTATACGGAACAAAAATACTTCACCTCTTTTTGTTTCATGCCTAACTGCAGAATTACCGGACAATTGTACAATCTACATATGAAGATAAGGGAAAAGGAGATGTTTAAGTGCTGTCCAAGAAGTTCTCTCACATCACTTTTAGCACAAGAGAAGATATAGTCCAAGTCTCTCACGTTCTGGACTCAGATTCGGACTACACAGACATACCTGACTTCAAATGCCAAGATCTCTTTCATCAGGACTCGGAATTGGGTGATTCTTTTTTTGTTGGAAAGAAGATTTCGTGCACTTTCCAACCCAATTGAATTCAGCTTCAAATTTGTCTGGAGCATTGACATATTGATGAAACAATCTGTCGCTGGAGCAGAATCTGAGTCAAACTACAAGTCCAAAGGTGTTGCATCACCTCCACTTGGGCCCATGAGCCTTGTACGACCTAGTGTTAGTTTTAGGCTGCCTTGGGACGTGCTCCCTCCTCCTTGGCCGCCACCCCTTGCTCCTATATAAGTAGATCAATCTTGTAGATTTTTCCTTGGGATTTGTTTAGTTAAAAGTTAGCCATTGCAACTTCGTGTACCTCGTTTGTGTCCAACGACCAGACCAAGACTGCTTTTGGATCCCCACCTTTATCAATACTTCATATATATTTGCAATATTCAGATTGCATTATCATATTCTTGCTTGTTCTTCGATTGCAGTCAGGAATCGACCTTCGTGGTCAGGTGGATCATGCTTCCGGCATCGTCAGTAACCTTAGGAGATTGGTTTAGCGATTGCTAAGGCGCAATGTCGTTGCACGTTTGTAGTCGGATCGTCAAAGTTGACTCCACCAATTCGATAGTTATCATCTCATCGAAAGATCGGGACCCTCGCCTCTATCACATGCTCGTTTGCATCTTGTAGATTAAATGATTTATTTTTTGTGTTCTTCGCGGGATCCGCTCCAATCGTGAAAGATCGGCCCCACTCCACATCACTGCGCATGTGCTAGTCCTGGCCAGGAAGGGGAACAACTTGTTCCCTGCCAAGTGGGGTTGACCTGTTTTAATTAAGGCTAACCAAAATTAGAGCTACCCCCAGTGAGTATGACTAGTGCCCCCCCGCGTGTTAATTAAACCTTTTTAGCAGTTAAGTTAAAATGGCAGTCAATGACAGCTGGGTCCTGCTGGACCCAGTTGACCAGTAAATGCTGACCAGTCAACTATTGACGAGTCAACTGCTCACTAGACAACACTGACCCAATTGTGAAAGATCAGTCCCACTCCACATCACCAACTCTGCGCGCAGGCATGTCAGATGGTCTGAGCATCTTCCGGATGATCCGGCTTCATAGTTAAGCTTTGGGTATCCTCGGTCACCATAGCCTAACATCCGGGTTGGTAGACGTATCGTTCAGACGTTGCTCGAACCGTGCAGGTAGGAGTCCGGGCATCCGACTTCAGTCCAGCAGCCACATCTTCTTCTTCCATGCTTCCTTCTTGGATTTTGTAGTCGTACTCTTGTGCTTGCACTCCTCCTCGTCATCCAGGAAGCTCCGACAATACCTATTTATGCACACGAGAGGAGTGTCAAGTAGTATACCATCCTCGAAGGGGTCAAGTGAACACGTGTAAAGGAGATGATTCACATTTATGTATGTGAAGTAGATATTGCACGTGTCACTTGCCAAACGGAATCTTGACATGTCCGTAGGATGCTCTGCATCATAGGAATTATGTGCCCGTAGGATTAATGATGTTCTTATTGTTGCAAATAGGAATTCTGTGCCCGTAGATTTTATTGTGCTTGATATAGATTGCAATCCTACATGTCCTATTATTCTTGGCAGACCTTTCCTTAGAACGATTGGTGCAATTATTGATATGAAAGAATGAAACATTAGATTTCAATTTCCTTTAAGGAAGGGCATGGAACATTTTCCAAGAAAGTAAATTAAGTTGCCATATTAATCTATTATGAGGGCTACTTATGGTTTGCATACAAAAGATGACAACACCTAGATCTATGTTTTATGCCTAGCTAGGGGCGTTAAACAATAGCGCTTGTTGGGAGGCAACCCAATTTTATTTCTATGTTTTTTGATTTTGGTTCTGTTTTTAAATAAATACACATTATTGCCTCTATAGTAATTGTGTTTTGGTGTTTTAGTTAGTGTTTGAGCCAAGCAAGACCTTTGGATGGTCTACGGTGATAGTTGATTTGATCTTGCTGAAAAACAGAAACTTTTGCACTCATTTACAAAAATTTAATAAATCACAGAAACATGATTTTGATCTGAATTTTTTACACAAGATTTATATACAAATTGCATAAATTTTCCTAATTTTTCAGAATTTTTGGAGTAACAGAAGTATACGAAGTTTACAGATTACTACAGAATGTTCTGTTTTTGACAGATTCTGTTTTCTATGTGTTGTTTGCTTATTTTGATGAATCTATGGGTAGTATCGGGGGGTATGAACCATGGAGAAGTTTGAATACAGTAGACATTACACCAATATAAATAAAGAATGAGTTCACAACAGTACCTAAAGTGGTGATTTATTTTATTATACTAACGGATCTTATGAGTTTTCTGTTGAGTTTTGTGTTGTGAAGTTTTCAAGTTTTGGGTAAAGATTTGATGGACAACAGAATAAGGAGTGGCAAGAGCCTAAGCTTGGCGATGCCCAAGGCACCCCAAGGTAATATTCAATGACAACCAAGCATCTAAGCTTGGGGATGCCCCAGATGGCATCCCCTCTTTAGTCTTCAATCCATCGGTAAATTTACTTGAGGCTATATTTTTATTCACCACATGATATATGTTTTGCTTGGAGCGTCTTGTATACACACCTTTTGAGAGGGACACGCATGAATTGTGAATTTATTAGAATACTCTATGTGCTTCACTTATATCTTTTGAGCTAGGCAGTTTGCTCTAGTGCTTCACTTATATCTTTTTAGAGCACGGCGGTGGCTTTATTTTATAGAAATTGTTGAACTCTCATGCTTCACTTATATTATTTTGAGAGTCTCTAAACATCATGTTAATTTTCTTAGGTTATGAATTTAGTCCTAATATGATCGGCATCCAAGAGGTATATAATAAAAACTTTCATATAAAGAGCTTTGAATAAGATGAGAAGTTTGATTCCTTGCATTTGTTTTGAGATATGAAGATGGTGATATTAGAGTCATGCTAGTGAGTAATTGTGGATTGGTAGAAATACTTGTGTTAAAGTTTGTGATTCCCGTAGCATGCACGTATGGTGAACCGTTATGAGTCGGAGCATGATTTATTCTTTGATTGTCTTCCTTATGAGTGGAGGTCGGGGACGAGCGATGGTCTTTTCCTACCAATCTATCCCCCTAGGAGCATGCGTGTAGTACTTTGTTTGGATAGCTAATAAATTTTTGCAATAAGTATGTGAGTTCTTTATGACTAATGTTGAATCCATGGATTATATGCACTCTCACCCTTCCACCATTGCTAGCCTCTCTAGTACCGCGCAATTCTCGCCGGTGCATTAAACCCACCATATACCTTCCTCAAAACAGCCACCATACCTACCTATTATGGCATTTCGATAGCCATTCCGAGATATATTGTCATGCAACTTCCACCGTTCCGTTTATTATGACACGCACCATCATTGTCATATTGCTTCGCATGATCATGTAGTTGCACTACTGCAGGATGCTGCTAACGCGACACTACGATCAGAGACCCTTTGACGAAACTGTGTGTGATGCATTAATCGCAAACTGTGATGTAAAAAAACTGTCAAAAAAGATGCAAAACATTTGCGATGGTGGAGACATCAAACACGGTTATGATTTTAGTTGCGTGTGCGATGCAGGGCACACGGTTAATCCATCCGAACTGTTCGCGATGAGACAGAACAACAGAAACGGGCAGCCATATCAAGGTGTGTGCGATATATGGCATACAGTCAGCTCAGATGAACTGTTTGTTATTAGGGAGTGCAATAGAAACGGTTAGCCAGATCAAGGTGTGTGAGATATGTGGCATATGGTTCACTCGGACGAACTGTTTTCGATTAGGGAACACAACAGAAATGGTTCAACTTAACAAGATGTGTGTGATATGCGGCATACAGTTCACATAGATGAACTGTTTGCGATGAGCCAAAAGAACACAAACAAGTTGTGTAAACATGATGTGTTTGATACGCGGCAAACAGCCGACTCAGATGAACTATTTGCGATGAGAAATTACAACACAGACGGTTACTATAGTTAATTCGTGTGCGATTCTGTGTGTACAAAAAACTTTGAAAATTGCAAACTAGTTGCTTGCGGTGGCTAGGAATATCACACATGATGCGTCTGCGAGTACTCGTGTGCGATGATTAGTAAGTTACACATACGTTTCCTTATGTTAACACGTGTGTGAATTTGCAATATGGATAGTTAATATGCAAATGCCTTTTGGACATCGGGCACACGCTTAAACTCAATGAACTATGTACCATACTAATAATTTCCATGAAAATTTAAGAACTTGGCTAACAGCATTTGAGTAACATATATATAGTGGTTACACTATTTGACAAAAGGAGGATATTCGTAACACGGTTCTGACAACCATATGGTCCATATCTACATACTTAACATAGTAACAACTATCACATTTTAAGAGGCTGAGGCCCAACAACCATATGGTCCATATGTACATACTTAACATAGTAACAACTAGCACATTTTAAGAGGCTGAGGGCCAACAACCACAACTATCCACTGGAAGCAGCTTGATCACAGTGACTCGGCATCTCGTCAATGAAAAGGAAGAGCCCTTCTGTGCCTTGGTAGAGCATGAGTAGAATAGTGTCTCCAATTTTCCAATATGGATGCATTGCCACGACAAGCGAGAACTTGTTAATTTGAATGGTTCCATTTTTGCGGGAAATGCAGTACCTTGCAATCACTTTGGCGTTATTAGCAGGCACAAGTGTAATTTGACCACGCCGAAAAATCGATCCAGGAACTGCTACAACGGGCAATTTCTGTTGAAATGTAGAATAAAAACCAATTGTAACATATCGTTGAAGATATATATAGTTTATGAGCATCAACATAAAAATAAGACTTTGTACCAGCATTTTGTGCACACAATTGGTCTTGTTCAATGTGTGCACCATAGGTATAATTAATCCCATCCAAAATCCAGCGTTCATACACTGTGCTATCTCTGCCATATTATCAACAAAGTTTATGACATGCTTCAAGTCCTTCCAGTGAAATTTGGTACGCTTAGTAACATACAGATCGTTCACTATGCATCCAACATATCCTTCTTAAAAGGTGGAAAGGTATTATTTATTTAGAACATCGCAGAAGAATATATAGTGCACATAAATTGGTAAATAGAATTTGTTACTGCCTAGGAACGGAGTCAGAAAATGAAGTCACAATCGGTTGCTTAAATAGTGATCAATTAGTCAGAACAAATACCCTAATTTTGATAAGTAATATGCCAGCATGGAGAAAGTTGAAAGGACACTAACCTCGATCAGACTTTGATCGGCTGATGACGTTGGGGAAGTAAACATCCATGTTAATTAGACCAGGCTGGGGTGCACACACTAGAATTTTATTGCCAGCTTTGAGTTCATAACACTTATACATTTTTCTCCAAAGGTCCGCATCAAAATAGGAGTGACCATCTTTATCAAGTTTTACGCTAACCGCCATTGTAAATCCATGCTGCGTTGTCAATATGACATCCATGGAGTCATCAACAAAGTAAAGTCCAAGATTTCCTTCTACTCCTGTTCTTGCAAAGCAAGGGATGTACTGCTTGAAATGAAAATTAAGATCGTAAATTAGATATACTGAAATAACAGAGCAAGATGCAAATATGGGAGTAACTGATAGAATAGATCAATATATAGATGAAAGCAAAGTACAAAAATATATAATTAAAAATAGATAATGTAACAAAGATTTGATGCGAATATGAGAGTAACTGAATGAACAATACATCATATATTTGCCTAATATAGGGGGGGGGGGAAATTGGCTTCGACATCTAGGCTCCATGTGGCACCATGACTTTTATCCAAATGTAGCAACAAACGGTATATGTTCACAAATTTAGGCCATGCCGACCGTGGTAGGTTGAGATTGAACATACCGAGCGCTCCCTGAAGTCATCCGGAATGGTGAGATAGAACTTTGTTTCCGACTGGCCGCGACCACACTTGCCCGATTTGTGCTTGCACTGTGGACACATGAATGAAAACCCTCGAATCAGCTAGAAGAAAAATGAATCTACGACGATTTCCGCCGGTTGATTAACAGTGACGGACGGACTGCGATAAGAGATGAGTGAATATTTCGCTAACTTGATTACCTTCTCCATGAGAAAAATCCCTGGCCCAATCCCGCAGAAAACCCCAATCGACCAGAGTCTAGAATGTCGGTGTAGATAGGCGGCGGAAAGCGGTAGGGGCGAAATCCCGTGCCGTTTGGAGCGCGACCTTCGCCCGCCGACGACAGCCGTCGAGCTTAGGGTGGCCGCCGCGATAGAAGTTGATGAGGTGCAGAGTTGCGGAGGAGTCCGCTACGAGTGGGTGGGGACGAAGTGGGCGAGGGTTTTCTTTTTTCCTTTTGCATGTGTGGGTGAACACACACGGTTCACAGAGGCGACGGAGATGAATCGTGTGTGATAGTAAATCACCGAGATTGAAGGGGAATCCAAATTTCCTTTGTCCTTTGTCCATGAGTTTTTTTCTACGATGAACATAAACCATGCAAATCACCGTGTTCAAATTTGGCACTTTTCTGGGTTCATTTACAATATTTAGGGGATTATGTGCATTTTCTAGGCATTAATGCACATAATTCAAATTCAAACAATCGGTGCATGAAAAGGTGCACGAGAACTGTCTGGAAAACCATGATCGTGCTATTTAGTAAATTCTCTTGCCTTTTACAAGGAATGGGCAGACATTTCACGGAAATGTGTGTCAATAGTCAACCACAAACACGTCGTTTATTGGTTTTTCAACTGTAGAAAAATGAAATACAAGCTTGAAAGACATGACGGCTGGCATGGTGCCATGGTATGGCCTCACCATTCCCTGGTACAAATTTGAGAAGGTTTGGCTTATGTCATCGTCCATGCCATTCATAAATCGAACCATCACCGAGGAATTTTCATGGTTTCGAGGGGGAAATCAGCAAGATTGAAGGGGCCAGGAATCCAAATTTCCTTCCTAGCTTGTCATTAAGTTTTTTCTACAATAAACATACCCCCTCGAATGCAACATATTCAAATTTGGCATTTTTCCGAGCTCATTTACCATATTTAGGGGATTATGTGCATTTTCTAGGCATTAATCCACATAATTCAAATTTGAATAATCGATGCATGAAAAGGTGCACAAGAACGGTTTGGAAAAACCATACTCGTGGTATTTAGTAAATTCTCATGCCTTTTACAAGGAATGGGCAGAGATTTCAAGGGAATGCGTGGCAATAGTCAACCACAAACGCGTCATTTACTGGGTTATCAACTATAGAAAAATGAAATACGTGCTTGAAAAACATGACACCTGGCATGGTGCCATGGTATGGCCTCACCATGCCCTGGTAAAAAGTTGAGAAGGTTTGATTTATGTTGTCATGCACTCCCTTCATAAATTGAACCATCACCGAGGAAGTTCCATGCTTTCGAGAGGGAAATCACCAAGATTGAAGGGGAATCCAAATTTCCGTCCTAGTTTGTCATTCAGTTTTTTTCCAACGATCAACATACCCCCTCCAATGCAACATGTTCAAATTTGACATTTTTTCGGGCTCATTTACCATATTTAGGGGATTATGTGCATTTTCTAGGCATTAATGCACATAATTCAAATTCGAACAATCGGTGCATGAAAAGGTGCCCAAGAACGGTCTGGAAAACCATGCTCGTGCTATTTAGTAAATTCTCATGCCTTTTACAAGGAATGGGCAGATATTTCAAGGAAATGTGTGGCAATAGTCAACCACAAACGGTCGTTTAATGGGTTAACAACTATACAAAAATAAAATACATGCTTGGAAAACATGACGCCTGGCGTGGTGCCATGGTATGGCCTCACCGTGCCCTGGTAAAAATTTGAGAATGTTTGCCTTATGTCGTCATGCACGCCTTTCATAAATCGAACCTTCACCGATGAAGTTTCATGGTTTCGAGGGGGAAATCACCAAGTTTGAAGGGGGATCCAAATTTCCTTTGTCCTTTGCCCATGAGTTTTTTTCTACGATGAACATACACCCTGCAAATCACCATGTTCAAATTTGGCACTTTTCCGGGTTCATTTACCATATTTAGGGGATTATGTGCATTTTCTAGGCATTAATGCACATAATTCAAGTTCAAACAATCGGTGCATGAAAGGGTGCACAAGAACGGCCTGGAAAACCATGCTCGTGCCATTTAGTAAATTCTCATGCCTTTTACAAGAAATGGACAGATATTTCGATGAAATGTGTGGCAATAGTCAACCACAAACGTTTCTTTATTGGGTTTTCAACTATAGAAAAAATGAAATAAATGCTTGAAAAACATGACGCCTGGCATGGTGCCATGGTATGGCCTCACCATGCCCTGGTAAAAATTTGAGAAGGTTTGGCTTATGTCGTCATGCACGCCCTTCATAAATCGAACCATCACCAAGGAAGTTCCATGCTTTCGAGAGGGAAATCACCAAGATTGAAGGGGAATCCAAATTTTCTTCGTTCTTTGCCCTGGAGTTTTTTTCTACGATGAACATACACCCTGCAAATCACCGTGTTCAAATTTGGCATAATTTCGGGCTCATTTACCATATTTAGGGGATTATGTGCATTTTGTAGGCATTTAGGGCATATAAATCCAATCCAGCTACAACTGCACGGGTGTGATGTGAGGGACGTGGATTGCCGTTTGATCGCGGCGCATCCTATGGTGCACACGCGCGATCCGCGTGTCTAGGGTTCCGGCCAATCATAACACAACACACAATAGGCTCAGCGCACACTGTTTCTGGAGGCGACGGAGATGAACTGTGTGCGATAATGAACGAGCAAAATTGTATGGGAAGCCAAATTTCCTTCGTTGTTTGTCGCTGAGCTCTTAAAAACCTCCGCACCGTACGCCTGCCCGGCCACTCCGTCCCAGAGCTCTCACCAAGCGTCGTTCATGGCACCGCGGTGCACAGTAACTGGTAAGGAAGCGATGGCTTCCCGCCGCGCCGCATTCCTTGCCGCCCGCGACTGCACACATGGTAAGGAAGCGATGGCATCTCGCCGCGCCGAGTTCATCGCCGCCGGCGGCCACATAGTTACGTGGGCGGACTTTGAGGCTGCCATGGCCAAATGGGCGGTGGATCTAGAGGCGGCCAAAGCCGCACAAAAGGAGCGGAAAAGGCAGAAAGCAGTCAAGAAAAGAGAGTCCCGCCACCGCAAGAAGAAGAAAGAAGAGGCCGGACGCCGTGTTGAGGAGAGCTTGGCGGAGATCGAAGCACGGTGGGCTACTGCCTACAAGGCCAGGAAGGAGAATGCCGGCGTCTGGCCAGCATGCCCTGATGGCAGCATGTGAGAAGTAGTTAGTGCGTGTGTCACCTTGACTCATTCATGTACATTGAATAATCCTGATACAATGAAAGAGATTTTTGAAATTAGGTGCGGTTGGAGATGCTGATAGATATAAGAATTATTAGAAGATCACAAAACCCATAGTTTCTATGGCGTACCCGTATGCTTTTTTTGCGTTAATGATCCATAAGTCAGTTACCTGTGCGATGTTTCCTAATAAACCAGGCATACCATTGACCGAAAAAATCAACTACACATGTACATTTTTTGGAGACAGGATCTGCCAAATTTCTCTTTTCTCGCACACGAGTATGTTACACGCTTCGTCTGCGTTGTGTGTTTCCCCCGCCCAAGTTTTAAGTTTCACAGTGAAATTTTCATTAGGCGCGCGATTTCAGAATTTATTCCTCCCACCACATCCCCACCCATCAAATTTCCTCAGTATATCCCCCCTCCCCCCTCCCCCTACCGACAGCTCAAACCGCCGCCACCGCAACCACAGCTTCAACCACATCTATGTTCTGCTCGGATCCAGTCAGGTAACCCACCGATCTCTATCACGGCCCCGACCTGATTGCTTAAATGGCGCCTGCGAAACATCCTCATGCCTCCAAATCCCCACCGCCCCTACCTCCAGAGCATCCCCGCGCAAGCCCAACCACATATTACGTGGAGGTCGAGGAGCTGATGGCGGTCCATGGCGCGATGGCCGCTGTGCGTGTTGACCCAGAGGAACACCTCGCCTCCGCCGCCGCCGACTTGGTGCAGGCTCTGGCCCAGATGAAGTGCCCCAGCGACTACCCCCCAGGACTTACCAGGTACGATTTGACCAGCTCAATCTTACCAATACCACTTACTATGGCTATGTTTTGTACGGTTGATGTATTAAGCATGTTCGTGCCTTGTTTATTTCAATACTGCACACTGTGTGATGTTCAAGTATTAACTGTCCAGCTCAATTTCACCAATACCAGCAACAAACTTACAATACATGACTCAGGATATCACTAGAGATGTTGCACATTTGCTATTTTTGGTGGATGCTAACCCTGTTGTACTTAACATGCCTGTCCATGTACATACGCAGGGTCATAATGGCCGATGCTGTTGTTTGCCGTCGAGGTTAGCTACATCCCATGTCTTACAGTATTTCACATCATTTGTGCAATTGCAGTTTAACTTCTAACATTTACTGGTTGCCTGTAGGTACACAGGTCAGTGGCACTGATCCACGCTTCGACCCGGAGGAACAACTCGCCTCCGCCGCCGCTGACTTTGGGCGGGCTCTGGCAACTACCTTTCAGGACTTACCAAGTATGTACTCACCAGTTCAATCTTACCAATACCAGTTGCAATTAATGGCTATGTTTTGTACGGTCGATGTATTAAGCATGTTTTAGTAAACATTCCTAACATGTTTACGCTATTTTCCCTACCTTTTTATAGACAACTGGGCCATTCTCTGCTCTGGCAGCACCTGCCTTGTGATGTTTAACTCTGCCAATTGCATTTTTATCAGTACCGGTTTCAATGGCTATTAAGCCTGTTGCAATTAATAGTTGTATCCATTTTCAAACAGTTGTATTTCAATGGCTACAAACTTACAAAACATGACTTAGGATGCTGTTAAGCCTGTTGCAATTAACTGTTGTATCCATTTTTTAATCTGTCCCTTTGCTACCGTGCTACTCTACGCAATGAAGATATACTAGAGATGCTGCCCATTTTCTCTTTTTGGTGGATGCTAACCCTGTTGTACTTAACATGCCTTTCCATGTACTTACGCAGGGCCATAATGGGCGATGCTATTGTTTGCCGTCGAGGTTAGCTGCATCCCATGTCTTATAGTATTTTACATCATTTGTGCAATTGCAGTTTGGCTTCTAACATTTACTTGCTTCTTGTAGGTACACATGTCGGCAGCACTGATCCACGCTTCGACCCGGAGGAAGAGCTCGCCTCCGCCGCCGCTGACTTTGGGCGGGCTCTGGCCAAGACAAAGTGCCCCAGCAACTACCTCTCAGGACTTACCAAGTATGAACTCACCAGTTCAATCTTACCAATACCAGTTGCAATTAATGGCTATGTTTTGTACGGTCGATGTATTAAGCATGTTGTAGTAAACATGCCTAACATGTTTTAGCTATTTCCCTACCTTTTTATAGACAACTGGGCCATTCTCTGCTCTAGCAGCACCTGCCTTGTGATGTTTAGCTCTGCCAATTGCATTTTTATCAGTACTGGTTTCAATGGCTATTAAGCCTGTTGCAATTAACAGTTGTATCCATTTTTAAACAGTTGTATTTCAATGGCTACAAACTTACAAAACATGACTTAGGATGCTGTTAAGCCTGTTAAAATTAATAGTTGTATCCATTTTTTAATCCGTCCCTTTGCTACTGTGCTACTCTTTCGCAATGAAGATATCACTATAGATGCTGCCGTTTTATTACCATTTGCTATTTTTGGTGGATGTTAACCCTGTTGTAGTTAACATTGGCTTTCCATGTACTTAAACAGGGCTACAATGGGCGATACTGTTGTTTGCCGTCGAGGTTAGCTGCATCCCATGTCTTATACACCATCTGTTCCTAAATATAAGTATTTTTAGAGATTCCAATATAGACTACATAAGGAGCAAAATGAGTGAATCTAGATTCTAATCTAAACTTAATCTATAATTCTATATACATCCGTATGTAGTTCAGGGGCTGTTTGGTTTATGCCCCCAACTCACCCTACCAAAATATTGGTCACGCCAAATCCTTTGTATGGTGTTTGCTTTGTTGCCAAATATTTGGCTGCCAACGAGTCCCTTGTTCCTTCCTTCATAGATTCTTGCCAAAATTTTGGCCAACCCTGGGCGGTGGAATCCCACGCCAAATAATTGGCAAGCCAATATTGGCAGGGCATATATGGGCAAGAACCAAACACACCCTCATATTGAAATCTCTAAAAATACTTGTACTTAGGAACGTAGGTAGTTGTATTTTACATCATTTGTGCAATCTCAGTTTAGCTTCTAACATTTACTGGTTGCTTGTAGGTACATATATGAGCGGTACTGATCCATGCTTCGATACCTTTTGCGTATGGGGCAATGAGATATTCATGAACAAGCGTCAAGTGAGGAAACTACGAAAGATTGTTAGGCGAAAGAAATGGGTGATGGGAATTAAGCTCTTTATTTACACTTTATCCAAGACAACAGTGAACTTCAGGATGGTAAGTAATGTGTTGCCTTTTCCCCCTGCCCACAACAAGTTACTCTATTAGACCTCAGTATCTGAAATTTTTCTCTTTTCAGTGGTTTCCGAAGCTATTTACTAATGATTACCTTGCAAACTACATGACCGGAGTGGAGGCAACTAAGGTTAAAGTATATAATTCATGCTACCATGATAATGCTCTAGAAGTCTTCCTGAAGGCGGTGAAGGATGGGCGGGCGATCGTCACAAGGGGTTGGACATAAGTTGTTCGTGCCTATAGCATGCAGGAAGGCGCATTATGGGCATTCCGCTTCTTCAACACCATTGGCAGTCAAAATGATTTACACTTGTTTCTTCACCTTTACCGCCTCTAAATATTATGGTTCATCATAGTTAATTGCTGTCTAATCCTGTAATTACTGAACATATTGTACTGACAAGTTTATTTATGGATTCGTTGTTCAACCATTGTGCTGAGAATTTGAATTCCACGTTTCATATTTCAAAATTTCCAATTAGAATAATAAATTACAGGGGAAAATAAAATTATACAGGAGCGAATAAAATAATGTGCACACGGTTAGAAAGAAAATAGCGTGTGCGATGAAAAATAGAGAACTGATGGTTCTTTGACGTGAAACGTTTGCGATGCCCGACGGACGCACACACGGTTTCGTATCATATGCGTGTGCGATTCATGGTAATACGGCAAACGTTTCAAACCAGTGTGTGTGTGTGTGTGTGATAGGAATACCAATCGCACACTGTTATGAAAATGGACACGTTGGCGTTAGTAGAGGCACCACACACATTTTACATTCTTGAACCGTGTGCGATAACGTACCTATCACAAACATATCGGTAGATTAAATGTTGATGTCCACCTTTTTCACACGACTATAGCGGCGTAATCGTTTGGGATGTCTCTCTGATCAGAAACGTAATGTCGAGATGTAACGTGTGGGACTGGGGCGGCTTCTCATACGTTTATTCTATGGCGATTGTCAGTAGCTGCTCGCCTATCCCCAATGGTTTCTGGTTCATGTGGGAAGGACCCCCCTATCGCAGTCACTCACTAGGCGACAGTTCCAAATGCTGTCGCGGAAAGGGGTTAAAAACCGTTTGTATAACACCTTATGGTACCAGTGTTGGCATAGTATTTGTGGCAAGGCCGCCGTTCTTATTTTTTATACATGTCACTCTTGATCATTGCACATCCCGGTACATCGCAGGAGGCATTCATATAGGGTCATATTTTGTTCTAGTATCGAGTTGTAATTCTTGAGTTGTAAGTAAATAAAAGTGTGATGATCATCATTATTAGAGCATTGTCCCATGTGAGGAAAGGATGATGGAAGCTATGATTCCCTCACAAGTTGGGATGAGTCTCCGGACTTTACAAAAAATAAAAGAGGCCAAAAGAAGCCCAAACAAAAAAAAGGAAAAAAATGAGAGAAAATAGAGAAGGGACAATGTTACTATCCTTTTTCCACACTTGTGCTTCAAAGTAGCACCATGATCGTCATGATAGAGAGTCTCCTATTTTGTCACTTTCATATACTAGTGGGAATTTTTCATTATAGAACTTGGCTTGTATATTCCAATGATGGGCTTCCTCAAATTGCCCTAGGTCCTCGTGAGCAAGCGAGTTGGATGCACACCCACTTAGTTTCTTTTTGAGCTTTCATACACTTATAGCTATAGTGCATCCGTTGCATGGCAATCCCTACTCACTCACATTGATATCTATTGATGGGCATGTCCATAGCCTGTTAATATGCCTAGTTGATGTCAGACTTTCTCCTTCTTTTTGTCTTCTCCACAACCACCATATTCTATTCCACCTATAGTGCTATATCCATGGCTCACGCTCATGTATTACGTGAAAGTTGAAAAAGTTTGAGAACACCAAAAGTATGAAACAATTGATTGGCTTGTCATCGGGGTTGTGCATGATAAAATACCTTGTGTGATCAAGATGGAGCATAGCCATACTATATGATTTTGTAGGGATAACTTTCTTTTGCCATGTTATTTTGAGAAGACACGATTACTTTATTAGTATGCTTGAATTATTATTGTTTTTATGTCAATATTAAACTTTTGTTTTGAATCTTATGGATCTGAATATTCATGCCACAATAAAGAAGATTTGATGAGGACATCAATACCATTGTTACACCCACAACCCCTGGTGCTATACATACTGGACCAATTACTAGAGCTCGCGCACGCCAATTGAATTACCATGTACTTTTGTTTCTTGGTAACAATTCTAGTGTTCATGAGGATATGATGCTGCCTAAATTGGATACATTTGTGTTGATTACTAATGAAGGGCCTAGCATGGACAAGAGGTATGAACACCGGAGCAGGATCAAGCATGGAGATGAAGGCACGCGCGAAGGGAACCAGAATGGCGTTTCTAGTGCATATTTCAGCACTTTGAAGCCTCCGTGCTGACATACAAGGACATGGACGAAATATATAAGATGCCCCTTCATAAATTTCACCATAGCTTATTTTAGGTGCTGCGCCACCTTATTTTTGGGCCAGGGCCATGTAATTTTGAAATACTTGAGTATAGGCTATTTTTAGAGTCCGTATGTGCGGGGAAACAAGAGTTAGGGTTGGTTTCGGACCCCTCCTCCAAGGGTCATGAAACTTCCCCCTCTTCCTCCATATATACAACCCTTAGGGCGTCGTTTAGACCTTGGGTTTTGTTAAGATTAAAAGTTCGCCATAGCTGCAACTTCGCGTACTTTGTTTGTGTTCAACAACCAGACCAAGACGTCACAGAACCCCACCTCTATCAATAAAGCTTTCATCTTATATTCGCAATATCCAGATTGCAATCTTAGTTTCTTGCTTGTTCTTCGTTTGCTTGCAGAAAATAGACCTTCGTGGTCAGGTTGATCTTGCTCCGGCGTGGTCAATAACCTCTCGGAGTTGGTTTAGCGATAGCTAAGGCGCGACCTCCTCGTACGTTCGTAGTCGGATCGTCAAAGTCTACTCCTCCAAAATGATAATCACCATCTCATTGAAAGACAGGACACCTTTGCCTCTATCAAGATTACATGGATAAATATGTTAGGTAGCATTCCACATCAAAAATTCTGTTTTTATCATTTACCTACTCGAGGACGAGTAGGAATTAAGCTTGGGGATGTTTGATACGTCTCCAACATATCTATAATTTTTGATTGTTCCATGCTATTATATTATCTATTTTGGATGTTTTATATGCATTAATATGCTATTTTATATTATTTTTGGGACTAACCTATTAACCTAGAGCCCGGTGCCAGTTTCTGTTTTTTTTCCTTGTTTTTGAGTTTTGCAGAAAAGGAATATCAAACGGAGTCCAAACGGAATAAAACTTTACTATGATTTTTCTTGGACCAGAAGACATCCACGGTGCTTGGAGAGGGGTCAGAAGAGTCCCGAGGGGCCCACAAGCCCTCAGGGCGCACCCTAGGGGGGGGCGCGCCCCCTGGCTTGTGGACACCTCGGGAGTCCTCCAACCCTAATTGTTGCTCTATAAATTCCCAAATATTCCCAAACCAACAGAAACGTCCACCAAAATACTTTTCCGCCACCACAAGCCTCTGTTCCCGTGAGATCCCATCTTGGGGCATTTTCCGGCACCCTGCCGGAGGGGCATTCGATCACGGTGGGCCTCTACATCAACCTTGCTACCCTTCCGATGAAGCATGAGTAGTTTACCACAGACCTACGGGTCCATACACTACAAAAAAAAACACTTCCGTGATGATACGTGTTTGTCACAGTAGGTCACGTTTTCTGTCATGCATGTACATCCATGACGATTTTATGACAGAATCAAGATAGTCATACCTATGCTGTCGTAGAAGTGTTCCATGACAATACCAAAATTATCATCACAGAAGTGTCCACTTCCATGACGATAAATCGTCATGGAAGTGTTTTCGTCAAGGGTAACCGACATGTGGCATCCATCGTAACGGGTCGCCGTTAAGCTATCGGGTTCCGGTTTGGATCCGATAACCCGTTAACAGCCCTGACCAATGGAGATTTTCCACGTGTAAAATTCTCATTCACCGGAGGATCCACGTGTCGGCTCAGCGTTGGGACAAATGTCATCCACTCATTGTACTGGAGGCACCTATGATACGTTGGCACGTGGCAAGGCCCAACAGTGGCCCATTTAGGTGAAAGAGGCCGGCCCAGTTGAAATTAGCAGGCCGGCCCATATAGGGCCTACTTGTGTCTGGTCCATTTAAGCCCACAGCCCATAGGAGATGTGCCAATTCGGCCTGTCAACGGCCCGTTAACTATTTGACACCATTGTAGCCCATCGTCAGTTCGAGCCCGTTAACAGCCCGCTATATATTTGGGCTCAATATCGGCCCCATGTGGTTTCGTCCTATTAACGGCCCATTCAAGGGATGGGCCAATTTTCACGATGTACGTCTTTCGGCCTTTTAGCGACCCATTTAAGTGTTGGGCCAATTTCCAGCCCGGTGTGTCTTTCAGCCCGTTAACGGCCCATAAATTAGTTGGGCCATTTGCAGTCGGACCTGAGTTTTTGCCTCTTAACGGCCCATGCTCTTCATGACCAATACCAGCTCGGTTTCTCTTTCGGCCTGTTAAAGGCCCACAACACAGTTGGGCCATATAAAGTCCGACCTGACTTTCGGCCTCTTAGTGGCCCATGCTCTTCATGGTCCAGTACGAGCCCGCTGTCTCTTTCAGCCTGCTAAAGGCCCAAAATACAGTTGGGCCATATATAGCCCGACCTTAGTATCGGCCTGTTAATGGCCCGTGAAGTCGAATGGGCCGACTTATTGCCCGCTTCGATGTCGGCCTGTTAATGACCCATGAGGTAACAGGGCCGAGCATTAACTGTTGGCTCGTTTCAATTATAGCGGCCCAATAGTGCTTTCGGCCTGGTTACAGCCCATTAACTGAATGGGCCTGCTAAAGTTCGAACATGTCAGTAGGCCCAATTAGATAATGTCGATTCCGGCCTAGCTATAATTTGAGCCCATTACAACGAGCAATTATGGACAGGACAAAAACCGATCAATCAAAGGCCTATGAGAATTTTGGCCCATGCGAGCCCATTAGGGAAGCCCATTAAGGGCAGTGGGCCACTTCCTTCATATAGGGCCCACGACTGTTCGTGCTAACTAATAATTTCACTGCTTTTTTGCCTTCCTAGCGGCCAGTTAGCTGGAATGTGAGGCGCACTAAGCAAATGTACGGCATACAAGGAAAAACATTGCACATCCAGCATATATTACAGGAAATTACATCCACTGGGCAATCAAAGATTGATGCCAGTGCAAATAAATGAGCAGAACTTAATGATCTACAATCTCACAATCTGCAACCTCAGCGCGGATGACGCCCATAAGCAAATGAGCAAGTTCTTCCTTCTTTGCTACGCTGTCTCTGAAAACATTGATCAGTTGTTGTTGTGCAAGAATGTGCACCTCTGATTCCTCCATGATTTGCATGATTGCTTCAGCCAGTAATTCATTCACAAACATACATTTTTTTGTTGGATTCGAGACAGAGGAAACTCAACAGATTCAGATGGCGATTTTGGCAGGCTTGTATTATTGATAGTGGAGAGTGTCTCGACCACTGCATCATAACATAAATTAGGAGGGGAACCAAACAGATTAATCAAGAGTTATTGCCATATTACCTGGCCTAGATTTATTGGAAAGAAACAATGGGTTTGCCTTGCTGTTTTCAGAGTTTGTCTTCTTATCTTCAGCAGCCTGCACCGAATTAACACACTAGCATTTCTATCATTGGCCAGATCAGATAATAGGAAAGCAACATTGACACAACGAACGTTTGGGCAACCAGACCACACCAGCCTACACTAAATTAACACAATATGGCACAGCTATCATCAGCCAGGTAAGGTAATAGGAAAGCAACATTGACACAATGAATGATTGGGCAACCAGAACAACACTACAAATTAGTAATGTGCATGATATGAGATAGTCACTCATGCAGCTCAGTATGCAAAACTACCAGGCAGTTTTCCATACAAAAATCAACATTATCGCATTTAATTATACATTTTGCTACAAGTAAATTTAGATCAGATAAAGGTTGGATTCACGCCAATTAACAAAATACATGCTGATGTGAAAATTTAGTGATATACAACTACATCAGCATTGGAGCACAGAGAATTCCCGCAAGATACTTTCCTCGAACATGATCCCAGTTTAGAAAGTCTTCTATCCTTTAAGCTTATTTTCTAAAAGAGAGATGGGTAAGAAACATGTAGAAAATATGATCTGAATGCTATAAAATTTCATGATGTGAGGATACGCACACGCTTTTTAGAATGGAGTTGACATATTTTTGCTGGACTGGAGTGGACTAGTTCTTTGGCCACTTGAATCTGCTTATTATCAGTAGGAGTTGGGTTTCTGTGTGCTGGAGAAGTATCTATGAACACTGGAGTTGGTTTACTATCTCTTGGCATTTTGATCTTTTGCAAAGACCTTGTTTGTAACCCTTCAAATTCTAACATAGCCGTCTTCCCCTTGCATGCCTTATATAGAAGAATGGTGGTTCAGTTATAAAACATGCTACGGCAGAGAGATGGAATAGGTACTGAAGAATAGAAAGGCATGACATATTGACATGTATTCCCTACATCCGGAAATAAATGGATGTGCCTAGGCATATTTCAGTTCTAGATACATCCATTTTTATCCATTTCTGCGACATGTAATCCGGACGGAGGGAGTATGATGTAAGAGCTAGGGATACGACAGGACAACAGAGTAAAAAAACACTAGTTGAATGTAAAACTGTATGATAGCGGAATACATAAAGAAAAATACTAAGGCAACATATGTGTGTATGATTGGGAAACTAAGATGGCATTGCAACAGACCACTAGAACAACACTTCAATGTAAAAAAACATGGTATGGTAGACAGATGAAGTACATACTGATGAGTAATAATGCGTAAGATATTCAGAAGCATGATGTCCAAACTAAGCAGATGGCATTGCGACAGATTAGAATGACAGTACTTGAATTTGAAAACATGTTATCATGAATGGAATAGGTACTGAAAAACAGGAAGGCATGACATATTTACATGCATGATCAGTAGGCTAAGCAGATGGCATTGCAACAGACTAGATGCACTCTAGGACATTATATGCATGCTGTACCCATATCACGGGCCAAGTTAGAGCAAGGACCTTGTGGGGTGAATAGGATTCGGCATCTTTCTGCAAGTCTTTTGAAGAACCGCCTTTACATGTTCCATCATATTGGGTATCATTGACGTCAAGTTTGTTGGCCGTTACATTGCTCTGTGAGGTTCTTGTGGATATATCAGTGTGTGCAATTATATCTGACATGCATGGAAGACAACTAGTAGTTAGATTTATGTAATCAGTGCCTGTAGGAGACGACATAAATAGTAGGACTGGGCTTAACTAGCAGCAACAGGTCTCAAAAACTAAAGGGAGAACAGAGATGAAAGCTACAGAATATGTATCGTTTGTACTTGAGATTAACTAGATGGCACATAAAAGTATTAAAGAACAACAAAGATAATACTAGAAGTGGTATAATCACCAGCCTGTGGGATAACATTGGCTGATGGATGATAATTATGGAACAACATTGCCTAAAGAACAAGTCTCTTATATGAACTATGGAACAACGTTAACTCCTGAACAAGACTCTTAAGAGATCAGCATGAATATACAGTGAAATGTGATAATCTATTTTCCATGATTAGATGAATAACAAAGCCATAAATGTTGCACATAAGTAAGATGAGGGTACAACCTATCTGGCCGCCATCCATAGGAGTGAGCATCATGTGCTAACTTGTCGATGGCCCTGTAGTTGTTGTGGCTGTCCATGTCGGGCACGCACATTCGATGCAGGGAACTGTTGAGTGGGGACTATAGCTCCCTTCTGGTGTATGCTTCCCTTGTTGGAGCAGCTGCGGTGAGAAGGAAGACGGTGTGGCTGAAGATGCAGAAAACGCAAAATGTTAAGAACGACACATATCTCTGATATGAAGAAATACCCTAAGAGATCAACAGTAAGGTACGAGAGTGGTCACACGTCTGTTGACTGAAAACTAAATTGGGGTCACACGATTTTATTTTATTTTGGTACTGTCCGATCTACGCCGAATGGCTTGATGGCCGTCTTGTGCCTCCTGGCTGACACTGTTCAGAATCTTCCCAGAAGAGCCAGCGACCACCGGCAGAGCAGCCTACCTCCGCCGTCCCTGGCCGCGAGAGCTCTGACCAAAACCCCGCTCCCCGCCCCACCGCACTGCCGTGGTTGCGCAGCCCCCGGCTAATCCACAAAGACTCGCCGTCATCCAGATCCGGCGGCGGCAGTACCTTCAACCCACGCAACTCTAAGATAGCCACCTAAGCGCTGCTTTCACGGCGAACTTGCACCCCCGCACCCTTATGTTAGACACCAGCCAACCGGCAGCCTAGGAGCTCCGCCGCCTCGAGGGGTGCTGCTTCCCATTGGGAATCGATTGGCCCAGAATAAAAATTCTGACAACTGACGCCTAAATAAAGTGATTTAAGATGAGTGTATGACCTATCTTGCGGCCCGGTGAAGTAGGCAGCTCCAACTGCCGAGTCGGTGAGGCCAACGCGATTGCGGTGGCTACCGGCGGCAGGAAAGCAGAGATGTTGCGACGGTCGACGGCTGCGGGGAAGCAGCGCCGGGGCCCTGGACGCATCCAAAGTTGGAGCCGCTCCGGTGCCGTGCACAACGGCGGGGGTGAATCGGCTCCGGTACGGTTCACGCGGCCGTCATCGAGGCAACTCCGGCAGCACGGAGTAAGATGCACACAGCCCAGTGCACGATGGCAAACGAACAGCGTCTCTGGCATTGGGGAGGAGGGCGGCGGTGAATTTGGTGCGGTGGGGGGCACCATGGAGGAGGGGCTGAGGTTTCACGGCTGGGGAGAAGGGAGCTTCCGGGGAGAAGGTGATTTGGCGCCCATGATGTATGAATGGGGAATTGGGAGGGGGAACCATGTCTTACGGATGCATTTGTCTGAAATGTGTGTGTGTGTGTGTGGGGGGGGGGGGGGGGGTTACAGTTCTACCCCTGCCTTTAGGCTTCTGGGCTTGGGTCTGTGTAGTGTACTGAGGGTCGGGGATAGTAGAGTAACTTTGCTTCTCCCAAGTAGTGGGCGCGAGCGATTTCGGGCGAGGAGGGCGTGTTTTGAAATAGTGGGCGCGAGTGATTTCGGGCGAGGAGGGCGTGTTTTGAAATAGTCGGCGCGAGCGATTTTGGGCGAGGAGGGCGTGTTTTGAAATAGTCGGCGCGAGCGATTTCGGGCGAGGAAAGGGTGTTTTGCCACCCATGGTTTATGAATTATTCGGCACCTGTCATTTCGGCCGAGGAGAAGGCGCGCTTGGATGAAGTTACGAACGTACCCTCGATGTACAACGGGCCAATTGATGCCTGTCCCACATAGGCCGGTAATTTCGCGTGTCCCATTTATTTGCTCGGGCGAATTCCACCGAGCAGAGGGTGTTTAGCGGTTCGTTCAAATTTTGGGAGAACGAGCATCCATGTCTACCTTACCAAGTCGATTCGAATCAAATTTCGAAATATTAGCTTGCCACTTCTTTTTTAGATGGTGAGATGATGCTCGGGACTAATGTGTTTTTACATGCTCGTTGCTAACGATTTACTATATGACAAATAGTTGACCCACTCAAAAATGGGAATCAAACCCAAAATGAAATATCTCGATTCAATGAAATAGCTCGTTCACCAGGTCAAAATAGACAACAAAATCCAAAATTGAACACCTCAATTGAGTAGCATGTTGTACTGTATTATAGTACTCCATGAACATGTTGAAAGTCAAATTAATGAACTTGTTTGATACGCATATCTCCATTCATGTGTGGATTGCAGACAACATGTTCTCCAATTCAAATATTTGAATGCAATTTTATATCGAAACAAGGTTTATATCAGTCTTTGATGCATAAACGTGACCTCCCCCTCTCCCGGACTCATGTTCTCTCTCTCGCCGACAATCTTCAATTCTATCGCACGCATCCAAACACAAACCTTGTCGGTCCCTCCCTCTCTCTCTCTCTCTGTGGGGGGGAGGTGGTCTTTCTAGTTCGCATGCACACTCCATGTATAGGTCTCTCTGGCACACTATGTATGATTCTCTAGTCCAAGCTAAATATCTTGGGTGCACTCATCGTACGCACACAAATTCCCTAGCTCGTTGCCCGCAACTCTCTCACACACCACTCTGCCATCTCGGAGCTCTTCCCTCTCTCTCTCAAACTCTCCATCTCCCTGGGTCACACATACACATGCATATCTCACTCACACTCTATAGACCCATCTAAAACTCTCTCTCTCTATCCCTCGTTCTCTCTCCATCTCACACGCACACACACACAATCTCACGCCTAGCTAAGTATGATTGTCTCTCACTCAATCGTAGGCACACGCAGTCCCCCCTATGTATATGCCTAATACTTAGTCTCCATGACAAACATCTGCATTGTCTCTTTCCCTCACTTGGTCTATCTCGATTTCTCTCGGGGCATCTTTCTATCGCATACACACCTCGTCCCTCGACCTCCCACCCATATAGTCCCCTCGCGATCTCAACGGGATCTCTCTATCACAAACACACCCTCTCTCCCTCCCCATGCGTCCATCTTCTCCATGCGTCCCTCTCGACCTTTGTCCCTTGTTGGCTAGACCTCTATTGGACATGTGCTATAGGGGTGTCTCTCTCCGTTGCAAACAATCACGCACTAGCTATCTTCGTGTATCTCCTCACCTCGCTTTTCTATCTCGGAGATGCATGCGTGATATGTTTGCATAAGAAACGAACACACTCTCTCTCACTATTTTATCGTTTGTTGTCCCTCTCTCTTTCACACACACACACTCTTTTTGCACACTCACTCATTCTCCTTCACACGCACTTGATCTCTCTCGACTTAGGCACTCTCTTCGGTCCATAGCATATCGATTTATTAAAAAGTCAAACATCACAAAGTTTGACCATGTACGTGGAGAAAAACATTTACATCTAGAACGGCAAACATATATCATTAGATTCATCATGAGATGTAGTTTCGTATGATGTATCTTTGGTATTGTAGATATAAATAATATTTGCGTAAACCTTGTCAAAGTTTCCAAAGTTTGACTTCTAAAAAATTTATATGCGCTGCATTATCGAATGGATGGAGTATCTCTTTCCCCCTCTCAGCTATCTGACGCACCACTCAGCCGTATCGGAGCTCCTCTATCTCTCTCAAACTTTATATCTCCCTGGTTCACACATACACATATCTCGCTCGCGCTACATAGACCCATCTAACACTCTCTGCCCTTGTTCTCTCTCTATGTGACATGCACCCCCCTAAGTACCATAATCCCTCACTCCATCATAGGCACACGCACTCCCCCTAAGTATGTCTATCTCTCACTAGCCATCAGGAACACACGTATTGTCTCCTTCCATCCATACGTCTATCTCGATATCTCTCGGGGTATCTTCTATCATGCACACACCTTGTCACTCGATCTCCCACCCATATAGTCCCATCACGATCTCTAGGGGATCTCTCTGTCACAAACATACACTCTCTCCTCCCCATGTCTGTATTTTCTCCATACGTCTCTCTCGACCTCTCTCCCTTGTTTGTCAGACCTCTCTTGGCCACGTGCTAGGGGTCTTTCTCTCTCGGTTGCAAACAACCACACACTATCTCCTCACCTCGCTTCCGCTGTTGAAGATGCATGTGTGATATGTTTGCATAAGACACACACGCTTTTCCTCTACTTTACCGTGTGTTGTCCAGGTCTCTTTCACACATGCACACACACTTTTTTCACTCACTCTTTCTATTTCACACACACACTCTCTCTCTCTAGTTAGGTACTCTCTCACATCCATAAACATATGGATGTTTTGAAAAGTCAAACCTCAGAAAAGTTTGACCAGGTATATGTGGAGAAAAACATTTACATCTGGCACGATCATTAGATTAATCACAACATGTACTTACTTCATACTATCATTTATCTTTGGTATTGTAGATATAAGTAATTTCTTTATAAACTTGGTCAAAGTTTCAAAAGTTTGACTTTAACAAAAATACAGGCACTACATTATCGAACGGAGGGAGTAGCTCTTTCTCTCTCTCTACTATCTCTCATGGGCCTCCCCTCTCACTCGATCTCTCTATACCGAGGGATTATACGGTCACTGTGTCAGCGTATAGCTCTGTATATTGTTTAGTTGACCGGTCAACCAGTCCACATGCTGCCTTGTCAGCTCGTGTTCTCTATCTTTGTGTGATGGCCCATGTGGCAGTGGGTGAAAATAAGTAAACTAGAGGCCCATCTGACACGCGGTGAAGTAACAGTAATGCTACACCCACGTAAACTAACGTATGGTTTTTACGTAAAAGAGGACGTGGAAACAAAGGATTGGTTCGGTGGGGATGGAAGGGCCCACCCCCTTGAAAATCAGGGGGGGAGAAGAAAAGTAGTTAGGAAGATTACGTAGGTTTAAGTAGCTTTTACTTAGATGTAGGATAATTGGTGAAGTAAACAAAGTTGAAACCACTTGCGGTAGCACCCCGCACGCTAGTAAATTGAGGGCACACTTCTTCCACGTGAAGGATGCATTCGCGCACACTTCACCACTGCGCGGCGGCATGCACACAAGGACGCACTCGCGCACACCCAGCACACAATACACACCAAGCACACGTGTACGCCGACGTAGCCGCCGGCTGAGATGGACGGCGAGGCAGCCAACAAGCGGAGGCGGCTCAAGCCAAAACCGCATCCGGCGAGCCTGGACTTCATCAGCAGCCTCCCCGATGACATGCTGCTTGTCATCATTGGCCTCCTCCCCACCAAATCTGCCATGCGGACCAACCTGGTCTCCCGGCGGTGGCGCCCCCTCTGGCACCGCGTCCCCCTCAACCTCAGTGTCGATAGCTGCCTCTGCGACGGGGATTGCAAACGCATGGCCGCAGTCTCCAAGATCCTTTCATCACACCCTGGGCCAGCCAGACGCCTTGACATCCGCATGTTCAGTACCAACTGCAAGGTCCAAGCCAAGTTCGACGAGTGGTTCTTATCCCCCGCCCTAGATCAGCTCGAGGAGCTCAGGTTTGAAGGTGGATGATGTCGCTCTCTGCCGCCATCCGTGCTCCGCCTCATGCCAACGCTGCGCCGCGCCAGCTTCAGCTCCTGCTATTTTCCCCAGATTAATGCCGCGCCCGCCCTTCTTCTCCCTCAACTCAACCAGCTCGACCTCTTCGACGTTGGCATCTCGAAGAAGGCTATGGAGCACCTGCTCCGCAGTTGTATTACGCTTGAGTACCTTTGTCTTCGGTAGATCCACGGGTTCATTAGCCTCCACATCGCCTCGACGAATCTCCGATGGATTTATGTGTCTTGCTGGCCCCGCAACAGGACATCAATTGGGAAGAGATCACTCCAGCTGTTCCATGTTATGGTCATTGGGAATGCGCCTTTCCTTGAGAGATTGCTTGTATCTGATCTAGAAGGTCCAACAAAAATCAGGGTCATTGGCGCACCGAAATTGACAGCGTTGGTGTACTCATCTGCCAAATTCTCCAAACTCTTTATTGGATCCATAATTGTTCAGGTACAACACTCATCTTCTTCTCCGTCTTCTTGAAATTCATATTTTTAAATTTCTTCTTGATGTATTTATGACTATCATCCAGAAAATGATTCCCACAAGCTTGACCCAGTCTGTGCGCACAGTGAAGATCTTGGCAATAAAATCTATCGGCCCCAATCTAGATCAAGTTGTTGGATTCCTTACATGCTTTCCGTGCATGGAGAAGCTACTCATCGAGGTGAAACTTCTTTCCTATTAGTAAACGGTAATCACAACGTAGCTCAATTCTTTCGTAATTTTTCCAAATTACGATGACAAGTGTAGTGTTCAAAACTGCATCTACGCACTGCACCGAAAGAAATGTTTTTAGTATTTTTTTCTCACGTGATCACCTGCATCATTTATTTTGTTGTACTACTAGTAGCCTAGGCTAGTCATAGTGGCAAGTAACTTAGACTAGTAACTCTATGGTTAGCCTAAGAGCAAGTACTACCTCCGTCCTGGTTTACTCTTCGTATTTTGTACTATCAAAATTTGACCATAGATTTAACTGACAAAATGTTAATGCATATCACTAAAAATTATATCGTTGGATTCGTATTTGAACATAATTTCAAATGGTATAATTTTTGGTGACATGCATTGGCATTTTCTTAGGTAAATCTATGGTCAAAATTTTACACTAAATACGAGGTACTACAAAAGTGGGCTATAACGGCCCTCCACTATGTAGGCCAAAACACATGCCAAATTCACTTCTGATGCATTTGGCATCGATACCCCTCCATTGCTCACCTGGTGCCCCAATCTGGATCACCTACTTTGATCCAGTGCCAAATTAACTCACGCAATGAAAAAACACCTGCGTGGGAGAGGGAGAGGACTGAGGCAATAAAAAAACACTTGTTTGGGAGAGGGAGAGGCTGGTGTAATTGGTTTGATTGATTTGTTTATACATGTGGGTCTGTGTGCACAGCGGTGCCAACTCTCTCACATCGCTAGAGCGGTGCCAAAATCTTTTGATTTGACATCGATGCGTATTATGTGGCCTACTTTTGAGAAATATGGCATCGGCCACATAGTGGAAGGCAACAAATGCCCAAGCTCTTCACGTGCTCCTAGGTAAATGAGAGGAAAGAGAAAGAGAGAGAGAGAGTGAAAAAGTATCACTAGCCTTAGAGCCAACCCTATAGCCAACTCTATCGTATGAGCGAATGATATTGGTACCTCTTGATGACAGGGCAATCTTATACAGCCAGCTGCTCTAATATGTTCTCTTCTTTTACAGATAAAAAAGCCCCGAAAGTGAAAAATGTGCTACACTATAACAATCTCATCGAATGCCTTGATCTCCATCTTACAAAAATTGATTTGATCGACTACCGAGGCAGCACATCTGAGATTAAATTGGCCAGGGTCTTTGTTCTGGAGGCAAGTGTGCTCAAGGTAATGACGTTTGGCATTCTCTGGCGCAACAATGAATGGCGTGCTGATCACTGCAAGCGTCTAATCCTAAATGACAAAGTCTCCGCAGAAGCTAAATTTGTTTTTGAAACATCAAGTTGCCAGAGACTCAAAAATTTATTTGCCCATTAGTGACTTGTCAGAGCGGTGGATTTTAGTTTGTACGATAATGCTGCATCCACCTAAAGTAACGGAAGTTCTTACGTAAACTTCCTAATAATTCCCTCTTCGTAGGTGCAGCATTACTCCTAGCATTTGTAATATCAGTTTGAAACTTGTAATAGTACAACTATCCAGCAAGAGGTACTATGTTACGATAAATGTTCGCGTGCATAGGTGCGGCAACGATATACCCATTACTCGAGTACAATATTTATTATTACCAACAAGAGGCCCATGCGTTGCACGGAACATCAAGATGCATTTATACGAGCTATTTATCTTGTGGGAGACGAAGATGAATGAGGGAAGGCCTTATCTGCAAATGTGGAGAGGGGTGCGGGTATCTTTTTGCAAAATTGCCATAGTTTGCTTTCTATCTGTCAGATATAGATCGGACGGTCTATATTGCAGGATGGCAGGCACACCATCATCACCAGCTTGGTTTTTTATAAGAGTTTCTCTATTTCTCTATACTACTCCTATAAAAACCTAAGGGCTCCTTTGATTCAAGGGAATTCTATAGGATTTTTGGAGGATTGAAATCCTTTGAAATATTTCCTACGTTTGTCCTTTGATTCATAGGATTGAATCCCATAGGATTTTTTCCAATGGAAGGTTTTGTACTACATTTCATAGGAAATCTAACATCCACTCTAACCTCTTTTTCCAATTCCTTTGCTTTTCCCGTGAAATCAAACGCTCCTTGCTAATCCTATAGGATTCAAGTGGCCATGACACTCCAATCCTATACTTTTCCTATTCCTGCGTTTTCAAAATCCTGTGGATCAAAGAGGTCCTGAGTTGGTGATGATGGTGTGCCTGCCATCTTTCACCAATAGCCGTCGGATCTAGATCTGACGCATACAAAGCAAACTGCTGCAGTTTTGCAAAAAGATGCCCGCACTTGTTCCCTATTTACAAACAACTCCGTGTCTCTAACAATCAGCCTTATCTCTTCCCCACCACATCTAGAAGGCCATGAGACAATCTGGCGCGATGGCCGCTGCCGGCGCCGTCCACCCCCAATCTTGGTGTTCCGTGCAATGCACGGGCATCTTACTCGTATAAGAAAAGAGTAGAGATACTCGTGGCAACGCACGGGAAATTATGTCGAACATGGCTAGTTGTAAGCAGGCTAGCTCTACAGCCATGATGATAGTGACTGCACACGGTGAGGCTGACTTTGGAATGCCGAACACGGCGCCTACACTCAGGTGTCATCTCCGACCCAGGGTCTTGTCACTTCACTGTGATGAGCAACACGTAATATTTGACCAACGGGTAGTACAGTACTACTACATTGGTAGTACTACTACTAGTCTAGCACCATCGTCTGGATTTAGTAGTACTACCACGCCCGTCTGGATTTTGTATTTGACTAGCAATATCTAGTAATGCATGTCACAAAAAATATACTACGACCTCTGTAAATAAATACATGGAATATTGTTTTATTCGGTTTTGAACGTAGTTCCCGATGATATTATACACTCTCCCTTCCGGTAGATGGCTCAAATATGAAATCTCATCAATCAGACTACTATTGTACTCACCAAGCGGTCAGCTTGGTAAGCTACCAACAAAAAATTGCAATCAAAGACTAGTTTCCAATGATATTATTTTTGGTTACATGCATGTCATCAAAAAATGTATCATTGGATTCGTATTTGAACATAGTTTCCAATAATATTATTTTTGGTTACATGCATTAACATTTTATTAGTTAAACCAAAGGTCAAAACTTGGCGCAAACTGCCAAGGGGACCAATAAACTACATCAAAGTTCTCTCGTTTTGCCCCAACTTGGTCTCGTTGAGATGACTATACTGCACCGGCACGGAGGGAGGGCTGAGGAGTAGATGGCCAACACACACGTGAATGCAACGCAGTCTGCACTTCTCATATAAAGGCTCCCCGCCAGTCCAATCTACGAAATCCTACGCACCTACGCACCCTAACCAAGGGCAAGGGTGATCACTCCAATCGCAAGATCAGTTGACTAGAAGCTAGACCCATGGAGGCGATGAGCACGAGCATCAGCCGGCTGTGCCAGATGGTCCACGACGACGGCCTATGGCCCGGCACCGAGGAACGTCTCCAGGTCGTGCTTGAGGCCGCCAGGGCGAGAGGCCTCTTGGACGGCAACTTCGTCTCCTTGTTCGACGAGGTCCTCGTCGGCTTCCTTGACAAGTTCACCATTGTCAAGAAGCTCGCGGACGACCTTGACGTACGCCTCTAGCCCACGCGCCCAGGCTCTATGATGCCCGCCACCCTCAACGGTCTCTATGGTGACAACCTCTTCGACACACTGGTGGCCCTGTGACTGCCCGCCGTCGCGCAGGAGAATGTCCACCTCGAGGTCGCGCTCGCCGCGCAGCGCCTGGCGCAGCAAGGCACCATCGACATAATCACCCACGTGTACGCGCAAATCATCCACAAGGACTACTACATGCAATAGGAGGATGATAGGACGCTGGCCTTCTTGGACCGTAGGGCAACCTTGGACGGCATTGTTCAGAAGCACGTTGAGCTCGCCGCCAACGCCGCTGCTCCTCACACGTCGGTTGGAGACCCGGCGCACTAGGGCGTGAGGATGTCGTTGTTGGATCCGTATGTATCTTTATCTTTCCGTCAATTCCATGTAGTAGTATATTGTACTAGTAATTATCTTACCTTTCGCATCAACTTCATAATTTCCGTATGTACTCCATGCATGAACCGCGCCAGAACCAAACTTCTCATTACACTAGGGAAAATTGTTATTTCTATCTATCGGTCGCGCCATGGAGCAGAACCAAATTTTACAAGTTACAAGTTCAAAAGGAAAAGCCTGCCGTGTTCGCGTCGCACCCCTACACGGTTGGTCCGGCACGCCGCTCAAGGGGGAATGCGTGTTGTGTTGCATTTTCACTTACAAGTGGGACCGTAGTTGAGCAAACCGACTATCGGCAAACCCCCACCCCGCCCACCGCGTGATTTATGAGTTAGAGAAAATAGGAGGGAGAAGAGATAGCTGTAGCACACACTTCAAGAAAATTGGTGTCAGATGGGACTCATGTGGGTGGCATGTGCCGTACTGCTAGACATGAATGCTAGTTATGGCCCATGCCACCCCACTATATCGAGGTACTGGTTACGTAGAGCGAACACATTATCTCTCCAAGAGTACGGTACACCACTAGTACTACTCACATTGTCGCGAAATTTCCTGGAGTCAGTGCTCAGCCCTCCTCTCTCTCTACTCAGCCAGCCAGCAGACGCACGGAGTGTGCCCAGTGTTTGTTTGCTCACATGCGGTCCCACATGTCAGTGAAAACACAAGACGACCCACTGAACCTACACATCTTTCACCTCGATGTGCTGGTGATGAAAAACAAATCCAATAAAGATCTTCGGTGGCCGCTTTTGGAGTTACTCAAGAGTAAGATTCTATTTACAGTTTAACCCAAGATGCACAGCATGTGGCTTCAACTAGCACTCCATTTTCTTGCATGACACAACCTGGATGCTGGATGTCCCACGTGTCGGCAAAAGGAGGAAGAACTCGACCAAATCTTCTCCACATTTAGACCGGAGGAGTAGGAAACACGGCAAGCCCTGTGCCTACATCATACTATGTACTACAAGCCCACCTCACGTAGTCTTGCTATCACCATATTTCTCGGCCTCCGTGCGACACCTAGCTCTAGTTGATGGTATACTACTATTAGGACTAACTATTGCACTAGCATACTCCACTGTTAGGTTGGCTCTATGTGATGTGGCAACTTCATATAACCGGATGCTGGCTATACTACTACGGTACTCACACTCCAAGAAGTGACTCGAAAACCATTCATAAATTGAGTTTATGACATGCATATGCAAATGTACCATTCATTACATACAACAAGTCGTCAACACACAACGACAACGAGGATACATGCTGGATTATAGATTATTTCCAACAAAACATTCTAGTAAATACTAAAGTTTTTATCACACAACAAATAACAAACAATGAAATGAACTTCAGCTCAACCAATCCTCGGTGTTGGAAACACTTGCTTTGAACCATAAGTAAGCCTCTGGGAAGTGGAAGCTATTGTCAATATCGAGACCAACGCAGGACTCATCATCCAGGCTGAAGCGGCCTATATCAGGACGTATATTATGATAGCCATGGTAGGGAACCATAGCAATGTCCGAGGTATAGATATAGTTGCTTCTCATAAATGGTAGTAACATTGTGCCAACAGCAGCTGGGTCGCCTTTCACCATCATTGGATAGTCTTTTCCAAGGAAGAGCGAGTTTTCTCCAAGACTATCAATACGGAACCAGGCAGAAGGTGCTGGTGTTAGCACACTAGTATCCATCCCGAATACCCTGCAACGGATGTTGGAATAGGTCTGGAGAGTGTGACCATGGGAGACTACACCTGCTTCCTTAGTAACATCAGCAGTGCCCTGTATACATACAAGAAGAGGTGATCCATCGAAATAAGTTGCTAGGCGCCACTGAGTATGTAGGTCCTGCTCGTCCTCATGCTCGTGATCATCACCATCGTCATCTCCCCCTTGGTTATAATTTTTTTCAAGTATAGGTGGTGGAATGTTCACAGGACCTTGGAAACACAAGAAGGTTAATTAGTACAGGGATACTAACTCGCATGCACATGGATGAAACAATTCTAATTACGGTGGAAGACAAACGTTTCAAAATAATAAGGATTCCATGCAAAAACAGTGCCATGAGTGGTGGCAGCAAACACAAGACTCTCGTATTGAATTGCATCATAGTACTCATCCGTGTACAGAAATTGATCTTTGAGCAATATCCATTGAGGCGTGGAAGTAAGGATGGCAACAAGCTTGTCGAAGATAGCAACAACATGATAGTTCGTGTAATCTCAAGAGCGGTTGGGAACTCGACAAATTGCTATCTTCTGTAGACGACAGTCACCATGATCGTATTGGAACCTACGTAGATCATCTATGTGCTCAACCTCAGGGCACTCTGAGATTTTTGGAAGTGGAACCCGGTGACGAGTGTACACATTCACAAGTTCCCACTCACAGTTGTACCCAATATAAACAACCCAATCTCCATTTGCGCCTGCCCAGGCCTTACCCTTAAGCGATGGCATCTTAACATCACACGTATCATTATCAAGCGGCATCAACTTGCACAAGGCGAGGCTTCCGTCGTCCCTGCGCCAGCGAGCAGGGTCATGGTGAAGAAGATAGGGGAGATCAAACCGCTCCTGAACCCTTGGGGTCTTTGTAATGATGTTATTTGTTGAGTCGAGAATGGTCTTGAACGAACCTGCCATCCTAACCGAGGTGATGACATCGCACCGATCAATGAGTTCCTCCACTACGTCATCTTTCGGATCGGGGCAAGAATAACGGGGTCGTTTCTGGCCTGTTCCCTCCATGGAGAAGACGATCGAACAATGGCAGAAGGAAGGGTGAAGGCAAATGGAGGGAGGAAGAGCGTGTGACAGCAGTTCCAAATCGAGAGGGAAAGGGGAAGAGGCGGTGGATGGTTGCCATGGTACAGGAAGAGGCGCCCGGCCTACATAGACGTCCATTCGAAAATTGTACAAAAGGACTCGCCGTCGTCTCACTGGCATGTTGGAACGGGACCACATGTCAACGAAACATGGTGTGTCATTTCTCGTGCAAAATGCGATCTGGCCTCGTTGGCCCGAGGTGCCGCATTATTTCTTGACTTTATTTTTTTAATGGCATGCCGTTCAGTTTTGAAGCATGACTAACTGGTACTGTATGCAGAGAAAATATAAACTACTCTACCACTACTCCACCTCTAGTACTAGTATAAAAAAAGATATATAGGCTGGAGCTTCAGCGCTTGCTTGCTAAGGGCTGCCCACTTGCTTCTCACACTATCACCCTCTCTCCAGATCTAAAAAAGACGGTGGTGCCCCTCTCTCTCCCTCCTCACCGGTGGTCACAGATCCGCCCTCCGTCCCCAACCTTGCTGCCGTAGTGTGTGCGGAGGACGACGACCACGAGCGAAGCCACTTCCCGCCGACCCTCAGGTATGCTACCTCTTTTCGAACCATACCCTTGTTCTATTGCCCCATCTGCCACGTCGCTGCATGTGGATCTTTTTCCACTCCACCATCTCCCCAATTTGCTATCCTCTGCTCTGCTGGTCACGCAGATGAAAACCTTAATTTGCACTATTAAAGGAAACCCTACTTCATGCAGACTAATCCATGTCTGGGTTGAATAAGGAAAGGAAGGGAGAAAGTACTGTCGAAGAGACTAGGCATCGAACCCGCATCTAGGTTGAAAAGGGGAAAATCAGTAGCTAAGGAACGAGTCTTGTGTCTCTTGGTTGAAAAAGGGTAGAAAGGCATGACAACGCAATAGAGAATGACCAGGTCGATCGGTTTGTTGTCCTCACATAGGAAAAATGTGGCTAAAGAGAACAAAAATGGGACGTAATCCACATATGCTGCCTGGATATTTATTGCTCTGGGCAACCATCCCTCCCTCACCACTCTATGCGTCCGTGGAGGTACATCGTACTGGTGCGCCCACTATCCGAATGGGCCTCCCATGCACTTATTGCCACTTTTTTGCTGTTAGTATAACGCCAGCGGTAAATTCAAGCAATGCTGCTGCTAAAGTGATGCCACATTTAACTAATGCCGCACTTAGTCTAATGCCACCGATAAATTTAAGCAATGCCATTTAATGTCACTGGATTATTTTAGGGTTAGCTGTTGATTGTGGATGTATTAAAGATTTTTCAGCTAAGGCATACTAATGCTGTTGCACAACCAGTATACCAATGATGAAACTTGTTACTACCTTCAGATTTTTGCACTGTTAATGCTTATAGATTACATACCTCACTTTCATGAGATAAGTCAATTTTTTTGTACAGTGTCACTAAAATGCCAAGGCGCTGATGTCATTTTATTTTGGTTAAACTGCACAAAAATTATGAAGAGAAGAGGAAAGGTCAAGAGTGGGCACCTCCTCCTCCGGCTGTTTTCTTGATTCGGTTGATCAAGTTTTTATGTTTGATCGATTATCAAGATTGGGATAGCAATTTTTCAAGTCCCCTCGAGTTCTAAATGATATTTACCTTGAAGGTACATGGTTTGCAATTTTTTTATACTGTCATTAGTTAATAATGCTAGTTACCTTCAGACTTTTGTATTTGGTTTAATGCTGTTGCACAACTAGTATACCAATGCTGAAACTTGTTACCTGTACATTTTGTATAGTTAATGCTTGTAGAAATCTTCCAGTGCTAGCTTATGGAAATCTGTTCAGTAAAACCATTGTACTGTACCCCGTAATAAAAAAAACTACTCTACTGTTGCACTAGCCACTGGATTAGTGTATATTTGTACTATTCGAATGGTGTTGCATTAGCGTATGGACATATATAAGGTGTGGCAAGCTTTCCTAGATATGTGCTCAAGAAAACTACTACCTATTTTTCTAAATACTAGACGTTTGGGTACTTTAAATTGAACTGCGAAAACGTCTTATATTAAGGAACAGAGGGTGTAGAGTTCACTCAAATTATGCCGATAAAGCTAGTCACACCTTTGTTAAAATTAATGTTCATTATGTTATCGGAGGAGGTCTGCATGTTTGTCTCTAATGCCTGTCGATCACATACCTGACATCATGATGTAATGGTAAGTCATTGCTTTTTGTACAGTGTCACTGAATTGTCAAGGTGGTGATGGTGTTTTATTTTAGTTGAACTGCACAAAATATGCTTAAAAGAAGAGGAAAGGTCAGGAATGGCTCAATCTTTCAAAAAAATACTATGTTTGACTTCTTGACATCAGCCGCTGTTGCCTTATTTATTCCTTCAAAAAGGTGGTTAGAAACAGTCTTGCTACCTTTTCCCATTAAGAAATTGGAATGCTTATATTTGTGAGTCTATGCTTCAACTAGTGCCACTTTTATAGTAATCACACTTTCAATATCTGTGCAAACAGGGATGCTCAATTTTAGTGGAACTGCACAAAAAGTCCAAATGGTTCAACATTATGAGCATGTTTTCTTCCAAACCAGTATATCCAATTGGTGGCACTATGAGCTGTTCATTACGAATGTACATGGTTTGCTACTATCTTGCTACTCTTTTTGTACTGTCATTAGATAGTAATATTAGTGGTTTGCATGTGAATTTATTGGCAGGGTGGACCTACATTGGAGGTGCAGGACATGATTCAATGATAGGATGCTCAATTTCGGCTGTATCGATTTCACCTCTTCCATCACTGCGAACATGGATATCCTTGGTCTGATGAAGAATAGGCACTATATTTCTGCTCTGTACCAGCAAATCAATTCAGTACGAAATTGGCCAGGGCAAAACATGACAGTATCAAATTGTCCAGTGCAAAACATGACAGATGGTAAGGGGAAACGACTAGAAGAGACGTGTTTAAACAGAAAATACAAGGTGCGGTATATGTTTACTAGCTGCTTGATATTTGTGCAGACAGATGTACTGCCCGTTGCTATTTGGCAAACAAACAAAGTGACCTCAATTTTGGTGGAACTGCACAAGAGAATAGTATAGTCACTGCATGCAGTGCCATTTGAAAATAGACACAGAAAGATTGGATAGTCACTTCATGGACTGCACAAAAGTAGTACTGCACTATTTATTGGCCAACACTAGGTGCTTCATTGCTTTGGTCTGATTATACAATGGGCATCATTTTGCCTAAGTTAAAGTTTGTATTCCGAAAATAGTCTCGCCGTGTGATTGAGAGAAGACCAAATCATATTGCAGTGGATGTTCCTCCATCATGTGTGGTTCATTCTCATGGTTCCAGCTGTTGATGAAACCACTTACGTTTGCAAGAGGAATTGTAGACTTCACAAACAAATTTGTCTTTCACTCTGTACTGAATGTTAGCCCAAAGAAGCATCCATGTTAGTAGCAAGAACAGATGTTTTTTCTAGATCTTTGCTTTTGGAGCTACATATTTGTATATGATCTGTGAATCATTGAGATGCATTAACATGTTGATCTTATGTATGGGAATCGTACTAGTTGGTTGTGAATTTGGGCTACTAATGTGAACATATTATAATGCCAGGCCTGTGAGTCTCGTGTGAACATTTTGAACGGATCGGCTCTTACTACTGTGCACAGCATGATCCTTATTTCTGTGTGCTCAGTGTTTAGAAGTTACTAGCAGTTCCTTATTTCTGTTCGCTCAGTGTTTACAAGTTACTGATCGATCACTAGCTAGCCTACTAATACGCTCCTGGTAGTTTTAGTTGCGACGCAAGATCCGAAGGTGGCTGTTTTTTGAATAAAAATGCCTACCTCTGAAGAAACTGACATGCTGTTCTAAAGAAAATGCCATGCGAATCTGAAGAAACTGCCAGCAAAAACGTTCGCAAATGCCTTATCTCCTAGCGAACGTTCATTAGCTATTGCGATCCTACACGTACACTATCTGACCAACTCGATCCTATGCGATTAACCAGCGGATCATGCACGTACCTCATCTGGATGAATCAAGCACACTCGTTTGACCGTCCTGCCGATGTGCGACCCAGCACGGACGGGACGCACCACTGAAGGGACGGGACGGGACGGCACCGTCATAATTTCAGTTTTTCTAGTTTTCCACGGCAAGCTAGTGCGCTAAACCATGCCTGCTTATGCATTGAATTCTGATGACCGCGATGACCGTCGCGTTTCCCGTAACACGCTGGTTCACCTACCTTCCCCCTATAATTACTGTTTCCCGGCGTTCTCCAGTGGCGCCATCACCCAACTTGCCCTATCCTCATAAGCCCCCACCGGCCCGATGTTGCTCGCCACCTGCCCTCGCTCTCGCCACGTCCGTCATGCCCCCGCCCGTCCGCAATAGGCGACGCCGGAGGTGGTCACCACCGGAACTACTGTTCGGTTTTTCACCGGAAGGCAGACGGAGGGAGGAGGCATTCTATCGGTCTTTCGATGGCAATGCGGAGTATGAGGACTTGTTGAAGCGCGACCGCCTGGCAGAGGAGCAGCGTATCACCGATTTGCGCAGCCAGCGGGGCATGGAGCAGCAGCGCACCGACGCTCTGAGTCACGAGCAGAGCGCCCAGAACTAGGCTGACTAGGTGGAGGCCGGCGCCCGACAAATAGCCCTGGAGGCTGTCGGGCACGCACGCATTCACGATGCCGAATTTTACTACCAGCTCGTCAAGTGGGTTTCCTGCTTAGTAGCTGAAGCTTCGGTGGACCACGCCGGCATGGAAAGGGCCAACGCGCGTGAGCAACGCGCCCTATTGCACCTCTGGAAAGTCCAGGGCGAGGAGGAGGACGTCGGTGCTGGCGTTTAGCGTGCACCGCACATGGCTGCCGGCATCGTCTAGTTAGCTAAGAGTAAGTTAGTACTTGTACACTACTAGAGTATTAGTGGTAGTAGATAGTTAACCTAGCTATGATGGTTGTCAATGTGGAAGTTCAGTACTCTATATCTGGATCAGACCTGTTACTTTGCTCTGAATGTTGAACTTTCCGTTTAAATGTATGGAATGGGCTATTATTTTTTTAAATGGGCTGTATTTGTCCGCCACGAGTTTAGAGGCTGACTTGTGGGCCTACTAGGTTGACGCGTACACAATCAGGAGATGATTGTATGTGGAGAGGATGACAGCAGGGACCCACCAGGGTCATGGCAGTACGCAAGCAAGTGCCTCCTTATTTCAAGCCAAAAAAATGGTTCCTCCTAATGGATTTCTGACATCTGGGTCCCATGCCATTGTCAACGTAGTCAATAAACGAGAGAATTACACAATGAGCGGCTGACACCAGGGACCCAGCAGCTCGCCCAGTTCTTTTTTTTTGAGATGGAAGTAGGGTGTTAACTGGGCTGTGCGGGGCACTCTGGCCTGTCTAGCCAGCCTTTTATTTTATGTTTACCACAAGACCAGCGAAGTAGTTTTTTTTCTTTCTGAAAATGGCTAGCCCAGTTTTTTGTTCTTTTGCAGAATACCCAACCGAGGCCTACTTGCTTTGTCAGCCCTGCTGGGCTGCAAATCTTTCAAGACGAGGAGAGTTTCATTCGGCTTGCCCAGAAAATGTGCTATCAGTAATGAGAAATGGGCTGTACATTTTTAAAACACATCAAACCGGCAATTAGTTTCAAAAAAAATTCATTTCAAGATTTTAAATTCCATGGATTTTTATGCGTGGACAATTATTTGGATTTTATATTGATATAAATTTAATTTTCAAATTAGTTTGAATGTGACTCAAAATTTCGGGATTAAAAACAGTTGGGACCGCACCGAAATATGCAAAAATTCGTATAATTTTTTAACCGTGGCCACAATATGGGCTGTAATGCTAACAAAAAGAATATGGGCTCCAAAAAAATCCTTAAGAATTAGCAAATGGGCTGTAAATTATTAGAAATAATGGCAGATGGGCTGTATGTTGTTTTCCACACATTTGAGGCTGACTTGTGCGCCTACTATAGGTTGACGCGTATGCTTTCCTAAAAAAATGTTGACGCACACGCAATGCCGTGTCAACTTAGTCAACACACGAGAGCAGTGATTGCTGGATGTCCATCCAACGGCCGTCGCGCTTCTTCAATCTCTGCTCTTCCTGCTCCAGCCGCTCAAACAAGCACCGGCGAGACTGCCTGCTCCCTCCTCCCGCGGCCGGCTGTGCTGCCGCGTAGGCCTCACCGCCCCATCGTACTTCCATCGCTGGCCTAGCCATCCCTCTACTCACCCAGACCTCTTGTTATTCTCCGGCGACGGCAGCCTCACACTGCAGCTGAAGCAGTAAACCCTCATACTCCCCTCCAAGTGGGAAACAACTGCCGAGTCTTCCCCGGCTCCTGGTCATTCCCTTCCTAGGCCTCGCCGTCGTCCCCGCCTTGGTGCTCTCGACGCAGCGTGGTCAACATGGTCAAGGTACGACTTCCATCGGAAGAGGACTGTACGTGGAGAGGCTGACAGCTTTGTCCACGGCCGCAGCAAGGAAGTACCTCCTTATTACGCGTAAAATAATGATTCCTCCACCTGACAGCGGGGACCCACCGAAAGGGCCTCTGTATTTCGTGAAAAAACATTCCCCCCACTGATAGCTCGGACCAACCAACTATATCTTCAAATGCAAGGAAGTGCCTCCTTATTACGCAAAAAAAAATGAATACCCCAGCTGCTAGGTGGGACCCACCATATTTGAAGCCTGACTTGTGGGCCTACTAAGTTGACGTGGAGGCAGGGCTTTGTTAACTTAGTCAATATAAATGATTCTAGCTGCGGTGACCGTACGATGTCCATCCAACGGCTGTCGTGCTTCTCAACCTCTGGTCTTCTTGCTCCAGCCGCCCAAACCATCGCGAGCCGTGCCGCTTGCTCCTACCTCCCGTTGCCGGCTGTGCTGCCACGCAGGCCTCACCGCCCTCTCCTACTCCAACCTTTGTCCAGGCCATCCCTCTACTCACCCACAACCCCTGTTATTCTGCGGTGACGGCAGCCTCACACCACAGCCGAACTAGTCAACCCTCGTACTCCTCTCCGCGTGGGCATCCACTGCTGCGTCTTCCCTGGCTCCTCGTTGTCCCCTTCCTAGGCCTCGCCGTCGTCCACCGCCTTGGTGCTCTCGGCGCGGCATGGTCAACGTGGTCAAGGAACGACTTACATTGGAAGAGGACTGTACGTGGAGAGGCTGACAATTTGGTCCACGGCTGCAGCAAGGAAGTGCCTCCTATTACGCGTAAAATAATTATTCCTCCACTAGACAGTAGGGACCCACCGGAAGGGACTCTGTATTTTGCGAAAAAAATGTTTCCCCCCTGATAGCTGGGACCCACCAGCTACATCTTCGCACGCAAGGAAGTGCGTCCATACTACGGGCAAAAAAAATGATTCTTCCCGCTGACAGCTGGGACCCACCAGCTATATCTTCGCACGCAAGGAAGTGCGTCCTTATCCTCCCTAACAGCTGGGACCCACCTAGTCGAAGTGTAGGTAGCGTTGTCGCAAACGTGTATGTACATACTATTCAATCGGTCTCTCTGCAGCGATGAACTGTGGCCGTGTAAGGAGCGGCACGTGTCATAGTAGAGGCGTGGATGTAGCATGTCACACAGTCCCGTCTATATCGTGTACACGTACGTATAGCCACACTTCAAGAAAGTAAATACCGCTACGTACATAAGGGCGGGGTCTCGAACACATACAGCGACGTCATCCTGTTCATCGGCAGCCAACCGGCTATGTCGCAACAGAGGAAACAACATCGTGTTCATCGGGAGGTAACGAAATATGTCATGTTCATCGGGAGCCAACCAGCTTGGACGGAACAGCTGAAACGAGGTCTGGCGTACCGTAGAATGGAGGAAATGGGCCTTCTGTTCAATCTCATACGGTTCATCGAGAAGGGTCTGGCGTACCGCAAAACGGAGGAAACGAACTTGGGTTCGAGTGCCTACGGTCGAAACGGGGTCCTGTTGATCGGGAGGGGTGTGGCATCCCGCAAAACGGAGGAAACAGAGTTGTGTGGGAGCGCCTACGGTCGAAACGGGGTCATGTTCATCCACCGTCTACTGCCTTGCTCCAGCCAACACGGGCTACTGTTCATCGACCGTCGACCTCCTCCAGCCGCCACGGGCTACTGTTCATCCACGGGCTACTGTTCATCCAGCCTCCACCGGCTGCTGTTCATAGAGCCTCCACGGGGTCCTGTTCATCCACCCCCAACTGGCTGGGGTGCGGCGGCCTCCTCGGGGTCCTATTCATCCAGCGGCAACGGCCTACTACCATGGGGTCCTGTTCATCCAACCCCCACCGGGAACTGTTCATCCACGGCCAACCAACCGGCTCGACTCACCACGTCTCAACTCGTTCTACGTACCACGCGCACGGTAGCAACGGTCACTGTTCATCGAGAGGCAACCCAACACCGGCTGGCTACGTCTTGCACGGGGGCTCGATCGGCTTCAGTAAGCAGCAGCAGTGATCGATCGCTCGGTTCAGTTAGCAGCAGAAGCGAAGGAATCACTCGGGTTCAGTCAGCAGCCAAGGGATCGATCGCTCGGGTTCAATTAATAGCCAAGGGATCGATCGCTCGGGTTCAGTAACTTGCGATCGCTCGGGTTCAGTTAGCCAATGCCTCGCACACACGCGCGTACATGAGAGAAACGCGCAAACTCCATGCATCGCTCGGCCCTGACGACCCACCGTAACCGGGAACTCCCCGATATTTTCCTCGCCTTCGCTTCTACCATGATTTTTTTCGTCATGGACGGCCCAAAGAATGTCATGCAGCTGCGTCTCCGGCCTGCCCAGGACGGAAAGCCCATTTTCTGTGATGATTTTTTGTCATAGAAGTAGGAGCCCACCACATCTATGATGATACGTGCTTTTGTCACAATTATCGTCATAGAAGTGCCATAAGCATGACAGAAAAATAATTCGTTCGGCCCAAAATGTCACGGATGTGTCTTTTTTTGTAGTGATAGCTAGTAGCTAGATGGCATATTCTCTCTCTTTGATCTTCAATACAATGTTCTCCTCGATGTTCTTGGAGTTCTATCCGATGTAATATTCTTTTGCGGTGTGTTTGTCGAGATCCGATGAATTGTGGATTTATGATCAGATTATCTATGAATATTATTTGAGTCTTTTCTGAACTCTTTTATGCATGATTAAATATCTTTGTATTTCTCTTCAAATTATTGGTTTGGTTTGGCCAACTAGATTGGTTCTTCTTGCAATGGAAGAGGTGCTTAGTTTTGGGTTCAATCTTGTGGTGTCCTCACCCAGTGACAAATTAGGGGTGGCGAGGCACGTATTGTATTGTTGCCATCAAGGGTAAAAAGATGGGGTTTTCATCATATTGCTTGAGTTTATCCCTCTACATCATGTCATCTTACTTAAGTCGTTACTCCATTTTTATGAACTTAATACTCTAGATGCATGCTGGATAGCGGTCGATGTGTGGAGTAATAGTAGTAGATGCACAATCGTTTCGGTCTACTTGACATGGACGTGATGCCTATATTCATAATCATTGCCTTGGATATCGTCATAACTTTACACTTTTCTATCAATTGCTCGACATTAATTTGTTCATCCACCGTATGTTTTCTTTCAAGAGAGAAGCCTATAGTGAAACCTATGGCCCCGGGGTCTATTTTTCATCATATATTTTCAGATCTATAAACCAAAAAACCCAAAAATACCTTGCTGCAATTTATTTGTTTTTACTTTGTTTTATGTTTTAGTAATCTTTTATACCTATCTTTATTAGATCTCACTCTTGTTCGAGACCGTGAAGGGATTGGCAACCCCTTTTTCACGTTGAGTGCAAGTGTTTGTTAGTTTGTGCAGGTGCATAGATTGGAGACTTGCTTGTACCTCCTACTGGATTGATACCTTGGTTCTTAACTGAGGGAAACACTTATCTCTACTTTGCTGCATCACCCTTTCCTCTTCAAGGGAAAAATCAATGCAAGCTCAAGAAGTAGCATGGACCTCTGAGTTAGGGGAAGCAGGATTTGAGCCATCTCCTGAAGAAAGTTTAGCTCCGCACTGCCAGATGAGCTGGGGGCTCCAAGACCAGCCTGAAAAGTCACCAGCTCTGTGTTGGTTGGCGGGATTGGCGGGGCCATTGACACTGGTTCCTCAACAAGCACTAACAATGAGCCAATGGTGTGTGCCACATCTACATCCATCTTGGAGGGCTCGAACTAGTTGCCAAAGGCCTCCTCCGTCGCTGCGTGGGCCTCTTGGATGTTCCCGTCAGTTCGCTCAAGGTTTTCTGCGGTGGCAATCTTGGTCGCCTCTTTAGCAGTGGCCTTGGCAATACCAGCTACATCTACGAGCTCGTCGCCTCCCGCGGGAGAAGTTGGGGCTGAAAACCAAGATAGAAGACAAAAAGAAAGAATGAGAGTCAAATCACAGATAGAAACCAAGGAATTTCCTTGTGGAAACAGCTCTGCGGCAAGAGGATTACCTGGATGTACTTGTTGGGGAGGGGCGTCCCCTCCTCTAGCAACTTGCGTTGCCAGCACACCGCCCTCGACATTCTCCATCATCGGGGAGCCGCTGGTGTGAACAGAGTCGTCGGTGGAGGCCCTTGCCGAAGAAACTTCCCCGGGAATGATGGTTGACGCGGTCCCCTTGGCAGGATCTGCTTCTTGGTGCTCCTCGCCTTGCTGCTCCCACTACTGCAGGATGCTGCTAACGCGAAACTATGATCAGAGACCCTTTGACGAAACTGTGTGCGATGCATTAATCGCAAACGGTGATGTAAAAAAACCGTCAAAAAATATGCAAAACGTTTGCGATGAATGATACATCAAACACAGTTCTGATTTTAGTTGCGTGTGCGATGCGGGGCATATGGTTGATCCATATGAACTGTTTGTGATGAGACAGAACAACAGAAATGTCCAGCCAGATCAAGGTGTGTGCGATATACGGCATACAGTTCACTCTGATGAACTGTTTGCGATGATCGAGGTGAACACAAACGATTCGGCGTAACAAGATGTGTGTGATACCCGGCAAACATGTCGGTAATCAGAATTGTGTGCGATCATTATAAACAGCCCATACGGTCTTTTTTTTGTGAATTGTGTGCTCGTCAGGGCACACAGTTCAACAAACCAACCTGTGGGCGATAATGTAGAAGATCTCTGTCGAATACGTATTACTAACCGTCTGCGATGAGATTGACAGGATA